>CM057449.1:623103125-623780000 GCA_016271365.2 Neoceratodus forsteri
GACGCTGCCACGACTGCCATGCATTTGGTAAAGACCCTGGGTGCGGATGACAGTCCGAATGGAAGGGCTCGGAATTGAAGGTGGTGGTCGAGGAACTCGAAGCGCAGGAACCTCTTGTGCGCCTGAGCTATAGGGATATGCAGGTATGCGTCCTGCATGTCTAGAGACGCTAAGAAGGCATCTTGCTTCAGCATGGGAATAAGACCCGGAAGAGTCACCATGCGGAATCTCCTGTAGTCGACCGACATATTGAGGTCCAGAATCGGACGGAGGTCCCCTGTTTTCTTTGGAACGAGGAAGAAGTGGGAATAATATCCTTGTCCTCTCTGGTTCTCCGAGACGTACTCTATCGCTCCCTTTTGCAAGAGCGCGAGTACTTCTTGCCAGATCAGAGACTTGTGCTGACCCGGATACCAGGAGAGCAAAGGAGGCCTCGAGGGTGGCTTTTCTGCAAATTCTATATAGTGGCCTCTTCCGACCAACTGGAGAACCCACCTGTCGGTGGTTATAGCCTGCCATCCTGGCAGGAAGTTCGCAATGCGACCCCCGACCATGATTTCCCGTTGATCCTGAGGGCCGGGGGCCAGAAAGGAGTCAGGCTGTGGCGGCTGAGGGTCCCGCTGGCTGGGCCGGCTTGGGAGTACGCTGACTTCAGCCCGCTGGTTGTTTCTGGCTCATGGAAACCGGAGCCCTCTGTTGTGGAGCGGAGCGGACTGCTGCCTCTGCATGCGCTCCACGACCGGCTTTGGTTCCTGCGAAAGGAACTAAGCCTGAGTCGGACATGGCCTGAACTGACCTCACCGCATTCCCGCCTCCTGAAGTCTGGAGTAATCTTCTAAGGTTTACCAAACAAGATTCTCTCGAATGGGGCGCCCATGATATTCTTCTGACGTCCGGGTAAAGCCGGAGACGCGTAACCAAGAGTGCCTCCGGAGGCATACGCCAGAAGCTGCTGCTCGGGCCGAGGAGTCCGCGGAGTCGTACGCGGCTCGTAGCACTTGGGTTCCCACGTCCGAACCCGTACGGAGGAGCTGAAGCATCTCCTCCTTCTGCTCACCTTCCGGCAGTTTTTCAGCCGCTTCCAGACCCTGTTCCCACAAGGCATTTTGGAACTGAACCATGTGGGTCAAATAATTCAGGGATCTGATGGCGCAGGTAACGGAAGCATATGTGCGCCTACCCATAGCGTCCAACTGTTTGGACTCTGGGTCCGGTGGCAGGGAGCTCAGATGTTGCGGTCTCTGGGACCGGTCATGTGAGGCTGTGATGACCAGAGAGTCGGCCTGAGGCTGCTGGGTCAAGTACTGGTCTTCTCTAGGAGCCTTGTACAAGCGATCAGCTTTCTTCGGCATCGCCGGGAGCGAATGTGGACGCTTCCACGCTGCCTTGGTGACGTCCACGAAAGTGTCAACCAAGGGTGGCACCACCACAGGCTTGGGGTCCTTCTGCCGAAGATATTTGGCAAGGCGTATCCTTCCGGGGTCTAGCTCTTCCGCATCCCATCCCATGTTCTCCTGGATGTGTCTCATAATATCCGAGAACGAAGGGTCATCCGGAGGAGACTTCGGCATCTCATGTGGATCCGGTGAAGGGATGGAGAGGGGAGATGGGGATCTGGATGTTGAGAACTCTGATCCCGTGTCCTCCGTCGAAGGCGATCGTCTGTGTCTTCTGGGTCTCTTGGGGCTGGGTGACCTAGAAGAGGATTTGGACGGAGGTCTCCGTTTGTCTGGTCTCCCCGGAGGGGTTCCGTACTCCTGGGGAGGAGGTAAACGGCCTGCCAACCCCGGTGGTGAGGGGGGTGCAGGAACCGGAGGTGTAGGAGGAAGAGGAGGAGGAGGAGTGGGAACCATGTCCTTCTTTATGGTGTCCCACCAGCAAGTGAAGAGTTCCTTCACATCAGCTATAGAAAGGCCCGACGACGGTCCGGGCGCCGGTGGACGGTCGTCGGGTCCCGGCGTCGGTTCCACAGGGGACTCGGGTAACGGTGAAGGTTCCCTGGGTGTCTTGACAGGACCGGGGTCGCCCGTCAGGTCCTCGGGCTGAGTCAAATCCTCCTCGGTTAAGGTCTCCTGACTGACGTCGGTCGGAGGCGTCAGGGCTCTCTTCTCAAGAGGAGTGGGCGCCGGTCATCCTACCGGCATCCGCTGAGGTGTAGGCCTGGCCGGCGACGGTCGTCGGCCCGACGGCGGATCCAGGGATGTATGGCAAGCGGACGACAACAGACGCACCGGCGTCGGGTCCCGAGGTCTCTTCAGAGAAGTAAGCTCCAACGTCTTGCGAGGAGGCAAGGAAGCAGACCTGATGTCGGGATCCGAAGGGCGGGAACCCGACTTATGATGATGATGGCGATCCCCAGACTTCACCAAGGCCCTGGAGGACGAAGACGAGGACGGCCTGGCAGACTTGGCCTGAGAAGAGGAAGACTTCCTAACCGCAGCCGGGGGAGGCTGAGAGCTGGCCCTGAAGGGGGAGCGGTCGGACCTGGAACCGGAGCTGCGTGAGTCCGAAGCCCTGAGGGGACCTGAAGGGCCTTCTCGCTCAGCGGTTTGTGGGTCTTTTTATGGATTCCCTGGAAGACATGGTCTTTAACTTTTCTTCCAGTAAGAAAGCCTGAAGGGCCTTCTGACGTCGGATCCGGGTTCTACTATTAAACCCCTGGAAGAAGGAGCAGGCCCGGGTATCGTGGTCTGGGCCTAGGCACCGGACGCAGGCCGTGTGGGGGTCCTTGAAGGGGATCTGTTTCCCGCAAGCACACTTGGAAGAGTGACCGGAGGTCCGAGAGGACATCAGCGAAAAACTTGCTTGAAGAAATCCAAATTTCCCGTAGGAAAGAACTTAACCACGCGTCGCGTGCTAGAGCTGAACCGAAAGGTCGAGACATGCAAGTCGACGGCAGGAAAGAACTGGGGAATCGGGCGGGACCGCCCCCTTATGTACTACGTCTGACGTCGGAGGCGGGACTGACGTCGGGGGCAGTCCCTGCTGAAGATAGCTAGCTAGAATTTTTCCGTGGGGTCCTGACGCCTGCCGGCTTCAGTCCTAATGGTGTAACCTGCTGCAAGAGCTGCGTCTCGAAGTAAGATCTGCAGCTTCTGGGACAGTACGAAGAGAGACTTCTCATAATTGATAAGAATGCCCAAAAACTGGAACAGATCTTGGATGTTCTGAATAGCCAGCAACAGCGCCACTTTGGAGGCAGCCATGAGAAGCCAGTCGTCCAGGTACGGGAACACGTAGTGGCCCTGTCTCCTTAGAGACGCTGCCACGACTGCCATACACTTGGTAAAGACCCTGGGGACTGATGACAGTGCGAACGGAAGAGCCCGGAACTGAAAGTGGTGGCCGAGAAACTTGAAGCTCAGGAACCTCCTGTGCGCTCGAGCTACGGGGATGTGCAGGTAGGCGTCCTGCATGTCCAGGGACGCTAGGAAGGCATCCTTTTTCAGCATGGGAATGAGTCCTTGGAGGGTCACCATGCGAAAACGTTTGTAGGCGACCGACATGTTGAGGTTGCTGAGGTCCAGTATTGGACGGAGGTCCCCTGTTTTCTTCGGAACCAGAAAGAAGTGGGAATAGTATCCGGATCCTTTCTTGTTCTCCGGGACGTACTCCACCACTCCCTTTTGAAGGAGCGCAAGTACTTCTTGCCTGATGAGCGATCCGTGCTGACCCGAGTAACGGGAGCGCAGAGGAGGCCTTGTGGGTGGCTTGTCCATGAATTCTATAAAGTGGCCTTGTTTGACCAATTGAAGAACCCACCTGTCTGTGGTTATAGACTGCCACCCTAGCAGGTGGTCCGCAGTACGACCCCCGACCTTGGTGTCCCATTGATCTTGAGGGGAAGGGGCCGGGAAGGAGTCATGCTGTGGCGGCTGAGGGTCCTGCAGGCTGGGCCGACTTTGCAGGGCGTTGGTCTTGACCCCCAGACAACTTCCCCTGGGCTCTGTGGGAGAAGGAGCCCCTCTGTTGCGGGCCGGTGAGGGACTGCTGTCTCTACACCCGGCCTAGAAAACTGCTTTGGTTCCTGTGAAAGGAACTGAGCTTGGGTCTGTACATGGCTTGGACAGACCGCACCACCTTCCCGGCATCTTTAAGTTTGGTGAGGACCTTCTCCGAGGACTCACCGAAAAGAACTTCTCCGTGGAACGAGGCGTCCAGAATGTTGTTCTGGACGTCCGGGGTAAATCCGGATACACGGAGCCAAGAGTGTCTCTGGAGGCATACGCCTGAGGCTGCCGCTCTGGCCGAGGAGTCCGCGGAATCATGCCGCAGCTCGCAGCACCTGGGTTCCCACGTCCCCAACCTGCGGGAGGAGTTGCAGCAACCTCCTTCTGCTCACCTTCTGGCATCTTTTCTGCCAGATCCAGTCCCTGCTCCCACAAGGCATTCTGAAACTGGACCATGTGGGTTAAATAGTTGAGGGACCTAATGGCGCAGGTAGCGGATGCATACGCGCCTGCCCATAAGGCCCACTTGCTGGACTCTGGGTCCGTGGCAGGGTGCTCAAATGTTGCGGCCTCTGGGACCGGTCATGTGAGGCTGTAATGACCAGAGAATCGGCCAGAGGATGTGATGCCAAGTACTGGTCCTCCCTAGGGGCCTTGTACAGGCGGTCAGCCTTCTTCGGCATCGCCGGGAGTGAGTCTGGATGTTTCCACGCTGCCTTGCTGATGTCCACAAAGTTGTCCACCAAGGGTGGCACCACCACAGGTTTTGGATCTTTTTGCCGAAGATATCTAGCAAAGCGTAGTCTCTCGGGGTCAAGTTCCTCTGCGTCCCAGCCCATGTTCTCCTGGATATGCCTCATAATCTCTGAGAACGATGGGTCATGCAGAGATCATCTTGGGAGCTCACATGGGTCCGTAGAAGGGACGCTGATTGGAGAAGGAGATCTGGATCCGTCCGAGAAGTCCGATCCTGTGTCCTCCGTCGAAGGCGAATGGCGGCGTCTTCTGGGTCTCTTGGGGCTGGGTGACCCTGAAGAAGATCTGGACGGAGGTCTCCTCTTGTCTGGTCTACCCCTAGGAGGTTCTTCAGGCTCCTGGGGAAGGTACTCAGCCTGCAGCCCGGATGGAGTGGGGGCGCGGCCAGTGGAGTCACGGGTGGAGGAGGAGGAGGTGGTGGGAACCACATCCTTCTTTATGGTATCCCACCAGTAGGTGAACAGCTCCTTAACCTCTGAAATACTGAGGCCTGATGACGGACCGGTCGCCGTGGTCGGTCATCGGGATCAGCGTCGGCTCCCCAGGGATCTCTGGTTCAGGGAGGGTTGCCGGGGCGACAGGACCGGTTGCCCTGCCTGGTCCTCGGGCTGGGTCAGCTCCTCCTCCGTAAGCGCCTCCTAACTGACATCGGTGGGAAGCGTAGGGGTTCTCCTCTACAGGAACGGGCGTTGGTCCCCCGGCCGGAGTCCGTGGTGGCGAAGGCCTAACCGGCGACGGGTGTCTGGCGGTCATCGGGTCTCGGGACCGTTGGGGCTTGGCCGACGTCGGGTGAGCCGACGTCGGATCCGACGTCCTTTTGAGCGAAGTCAGCTCCTCGGTCTTCCGCTGGGGTGGAGGGGGAGGGAGACTGACTAAGGCCGAGTGTCCGGGTGACGGGAGCCGGACTTGTGGTGGTGGTGGCGGTCCCCTGACCTCTGCGAGGCCTTGGAAGCAGAAGAAGAAGGAGACCTGGAGGTCTTGGCCGGAGGTAGACAAGAAGAACCCGAAGAAGTCTTCACCGCAGCCGGGGGAGGCTGAGTGCGGGCACGGGAAGGGGAGCGGTCGGACCGGGAGCCGGAGCTACGGGAGCCAGAAGCCCTAGAAGGGGATTTTGATCTCACCCTCTCCCTATGCTTTTCGAGGTGTCTCCAGGCATTCTCAGACGATTCCCCCTTGGAGGCAGAATCCATGGCCTTCACTTTTTCCACGAGAAGGAACGCTTGCAGGGCCTTCTAGCGACGGATCCGGGTCCGGCTACTGAATCCCTGACAGAAGGTACAGGCCCAGGTGTCGTGATCTGGGCCTAGGCACCGGACATAGGCCGAATGCGGGTCTTTGAAAGGGATTTGCTTACCACAGGCGCACTTCAATGGATGGCCTTCCACGGAGTTGAAGAGGACATCAGAAGGCAGACTTCGTAAAAAAAACAGACTTTTCCAATTGGAAAGAACTTTACCAGGCGTCGCGCGAAACAGACTGAAGGGCTGTAGACATGCAAGTCGACGGGTGGAAAGAAATAACAGGTTACCTCACCTGTAACAGGAGTCTCTAGGAATGGTATATGTTGTTCATCCACACTTACTGGCAGGTATCCTTGCCGCAAGGTCTTCATGTTGGCTCCTCCCACCCACCCGGGTGGTAAAACTCGGCTCTGCCCCCATGATGCCAGATCTGGCCCGCTGAAAGCTCAGGTTGTGCGTCAGTCGGGAGGTTTGGAATGGTGGTGGATGAACAACATATACCATTCCTAGAACTCCGCAAGGCAGGTGAGTAACCTGTATTTCTAGGGACATGGATATGTTGTTCATCCACACTTACTGGCAGACTCCTCAGCAGTTCTCACAGGAGGAGGGAGGCATGCACACCCCTACTTAGGGAATAAAGACTGAGAACCGAGGTTCCAAACCAGCATCCCGGCGTGACTCAAGGCTCGATGTGGTAATTGGTAATAAAGGTGTGCTGACTCTAGGGCAGCCCTGCAGATTTCCTGGATAGGATGTCCCTGGAAGCAGCCACTGATGCAGCAGTATGACGGGTAGAATGAGCTCTATCCTCTGGGAGGCTCCATGCCCGCCAACTTATAGCAGAGATCTATGCAGAAGGTGACTCCACCTGCCTATCGCCCACTTTGGCTGCAGGTCTGCTAGCTGCGGTTTGTAGTGTAGGTGACAAACAGCTGGCGTAACCTCTCCTCGAATTTCAGCCGTGGTTCCTTATAATAAGCGAGCACCCTTCTAGGGTCCAAAGTATGGAGCCTGTATTCGTCTCCTGAGCTGTGGATTGGGGTAGAACACCGGCAGAGTCAACACCTAGTTAAGGTGAAACCCGACACCACCTTCGGAAGGAATTTCGGGTGGCGAGGACACCCTTGTCCCTGTGGAAGACCAGGTAAGGAGACTCAATGCAGAGCACTGGAGTTCTCCCATCCTTCTGGCTGACGGATAGCCACCAAGAAGGCGGTATTCCACATAGGTGAGAGAGTTCACACTGTGCATTGGTTCTAATGGTTTTGCCCATGAGCTTTGCCAATACCAGCAGTATCCCCATGGAGGTGGGAGGTTCTCGCACCGGAGGGAAATGTGATCTGTCATTGGTGCAGCCCACCACTCCTCCTCTCTCTGTACCACCGACTGCTCCCTGGCCCGCTACCGTAAGCAGAGATGGCTGCCAGGTGCACCTTTAGGGTCACGACTCAAGCCCTTGACTAGAAAGGACCAGTAATAGTCCAAAA
Source organism: Neoceratodus forsteri (assembly GCA_016271365.2). NCBI lineage: Eukaryota > Metazoa > Chordata > Ceratodontiformes > Ceratodontidae > Neoceratodus > Neoceratodus forsteri. Next base: position 623,110,563 of record CM057449.1, read on the forward strand.
TGCTTGCCAAAGAACAGGAGGAAGGGTCCAAGCTCTTGTTCTGACACCAAATGGGAAAACCTTCCATTTGAAGGCATAGCATTTCCTGGTCGACTCTCACGGGAACATTGAGGACCTCGTCGTGAAAGATTCCAAGTGTCTGGAACTCTAGCCACTCTGTGGAACCAGGGTCGTTAGGTGTAGGGATTGAAGGTCCCGATGGAACACCTTCCCTGATTGACTGAGAGAGCAGGTCCGGCAGCTGGAAGCTGCCTCGGGAGCCTGGAGCTGAGGCTGAGGGAGATCTGGGTACCGAACCCTGGCGGGCCAGTCTGGGGCTAACAGAATCACCTGCGCCCTTGTCCCTCCTTGCCTTAGAAGCACCTTGTGAATCAAGGGAAATGGGGGAAAGGCGAAAAGAGGCCCGGGTCCACAGCCTCGGAAGGCATCCCCTGCAGCAGCCCCGCTGAGGGGGGCGGGGGCATGAAACAGCCTCAGCTTCACTGCCTCCTGGAGGCAAACAGGTCCACCTGAGGTGTGCCCAGTGGGAGAACAGACTCTGTACCCTCCGGCAGGAGAGACCACTGTGAGATGCAGCCCCTATCCGCTCAGGGCATCAGCCAGGGTGTTGGAGGCCCTGCCACATGAATGGCTCAGAGATCCGCCTCCAGGCAGTGCAGACTAGTGACGAAATGCGGAGAGCTTCCTGCATAGAAACATGGAGCGGCCTCACTTCTGGCGGTTTAGGTAGTACATGGTTGTGGTATTGTCCGTCTGACTCGGACCCACTTGACCCCGGAGAAACGGAGCAAAGGCGGTGAGAGCTAGGCGGACCGCCGAGCTCCAGCAGGCTTGATGTGGCATCGACTCTCAAGGGGACCAGAGGTCGCGACGCCGGTGTTCCCCCAGATGGGCACCCCAACCCTATCAGAGAGGCATCGGTCGATAGAAAGACCGGCCGGCTCGGGGCAGACAAACGGGATACCTCCTGCAGATGAGATGGAATCGGTCCACCATCAGAGAGCTCCACATCCTCCTGGTCTCCATCACTAGCTGGTCCAATGGATCGCAGCCGTTAGGACCATTGGCTGGCCAGTCCTCACAGAATGGGGCGGTGCGCTCAGCGGCCCAACGGACCACACTCGGTGCAGGCCGCCATGAGACCCAGGAGACGAGGAAGTCCCGGTAGGCGAATTGCCCAACCAGAAATGATTGGGCAAAGGAGGTAAGAACCTCGCTCTGTCCGCCTGGAGCCGTGCTCTGCTCAAGAGTCGAGCCTGCCCCGATAAACAGAATCACCTGCTTCGCCTCGAGTTCCAACTTGGCTCGCTGGATGAGAAGGACCACTTGAGAGTAAACCTGAGGGCCAGATCTCTGGACCGCTTCCACCTCCTGTCTGAGGGTTGCTATCAGCCAGTCGCTCCAGGTAAGGGCACACTGGACCCTCGCCAAGAGGGAAAGCTGGTCACCACTGCAATGCATTTGTGAAGACCTGGGAGCTGGAGACAGGGCAAGGGCATGGCTCGAACTGAAGAGGGATCCCCTCCGCCGAAAGCGAAGGAATTCCAATGTGAAGGGGTTGGGACAGATAGGGACGTGAAAGAAAGGCCCTGCAGGTCCACAGAGAGCAGAAACCACATCACCGTGTTCCAGAGATGGTATTATCTGCGCCCAGAGGACCATCACCTGAAGGTTCGAGACCTTAGGAACTTGTTCAGGTCGTAGGTTTATGAATGAAGCGCCAGCCCCTCATTCGCTGGAACCAGGGAAGTACCTGGACACAAAACCCTGATCTGAGGGGGGGGTCCTCACTCCTGATCACCTCCTTGGAGGTGAGGACAGCGCGTCGGGCTCGACGAGCTGACAGTGAGGCTGGCGACTTTGAGGGCCCCCGAGGTGCGACGGCTCTGAAGGGCGGGTCTGCTCACTTCCCAGAGGCAGGCCTTTCCCACCACCTTCAGGTACCCACCCTGTCCGTGGTAATAACGGACCAGGCGGAAAGGAAGTGTCGGAGCCCTCTCTACTCGGGGGGAACCAGGGGTGAGGTGACGGGGGTGGGGGCGACACCCCTCAGCCCGTCACTGGGCAGGCTTGGAGGAGGAACCTCCTGGGCCTTTACCTCCCTGCTTCCTGTGGAGGAAGCCGACGGCTTGGGTTTGGGATGCCAAGCCCGAGCCTGCTGGCCCTGACGTTGTTGGGCCGGGTGCGCGCCTGCTGGAAGTAGAAGGACGAAAGTGTGTCAGGGCTGTGGCTTTTCTGCGGCCTTTGTCCTTCTGAGCGAAGAGACAGAGTCCAAGGTAGCACTGGACTCTTTATCCTCTGCAGGTGACCTTCCACCCCTAGGGTCAAGAGGTCAGTCCTCAAAAGGGAACATCCGCCAACTCTGTGCTGGGTATCCGGGCAAAAGGTGGGATATCCTCAGCCAAGTCTGACCTACCGCATGGCCACCGCGGCCGCCTAAGCAGACCTGGGCACATGAGTCTCAATGTCTAAAGCAGTCTGGAGCTGCTGTTTGGCCACTGCCCCGTTCTGTCCTGGTCCCGCACCTGGCTGACCGTGAGTCTGTAGATCCGGGAAGATGAGAGACAACCTCATCCAGGGAGCCCAACAGGGCATAAGAAAATAGTGCCATGAGGATGTCGCAACTGGCCTGAGCGTCTACGAGACGCAGATAGACTTTTCTACCGGCATAATCCAATTTCTGGATCTCTTTGTCGGGAGTGTTTGTCCGACATCCTCGGCGCTTCGGGCGCTTGAAAACGCTGTTGTCAACCAACCCTCAGCAGAGGGGTGTTCAAAACCGGACAGGGAACCGTAGGAGGACCGATACTCCTGGCCATCCTGGCCGAAGGCGCAGGGCAGGAAGCAGGGCACTGCCAAAGCTCCAAGGCCGACCCACTATGGCCTCGCCACCGGAAAGGCTCCATGGGAATCCCCGGTCCAGAATCTCCGTGAGGGGATACCTGGGCCTGCTTAGAAATGGGTTCGAGCTTATCCCGTGGACCTCGAGATGAGTCAAGCAACTTTGGAAGGATCGAAGGGCTATCGTCCACTGGACTGTTCTCCTGAGGACCCAAGTCCATTCGCTGGAGAAAAGGAGAATCATCCTCGGACTCAGAAGAGTCCTCAAAGAGCTGCCTGGCCTGAGCCACCTCCACCTGCCGAGGTCTATCGAGTGAGGGTGACAGACAGCCTATGGGGCAGTCCCCTGAGCCGACCAAGAATTTTTGGTCGGAGCCCAAATAACGGGCTGTGGAGGCGGAGGTTCCACCAGAATCGGTAAGAGGTGGAATTGGCCGAACAACTGCCTGGGAACAGGCTCCTCGCCACAACAAGGAGGTTGTTTGCCGCCCGGTGACAGCTACTTAATGGCCGGGGAAGACCATGGGGTCGGCTTATTCCCGGTTGTATAGGAGCTAAGTGCCACATGAGTTCCTCACCTCAGACTTAACTTGCGCTAAGCCCTCGTCCGAGGAGGAGGAAGAGGAGAAAGAGCGGTGGCACCGCTGTCATGTGCCGAGACCGCCTATGACAGCAGGATTGGCTGGACCGCTAAGACGTCCGGAGACCGAGACCCTCGCTAGGCCAAGGACGGTGCGGGGAGGTGTCGGGAATCGGCACTCCCCTCGGTTCGGAGGATTCCACCGAAGGCTCTGGAACCGGAGGCACAGACGAGCCGACGGCATCCTCAACTCCCACCGGGGGAACCGGGGAGAGGGGATTCTCAGCTTCTCCAGACGACAACCCATCCAACGGGTTGAGAAAAATCTCGACATGCGCCGACGGAGTCTCGGGTCAACTGGCCTGGACGGGGACACCGTAGCCAGTGGCTTAGTTTAGGGTCGACCAAGTCGACTGTCGACAACTAGGGAGGGGATCCTTCCGCCCCAAGAGCGCCGACTGTGAGACTTACTTTTGTCTCTTTTTGACCGGTGAAAAAGGTCCACAAGAAGTTGGACCCTCACCTTCGCCGAGAGTCAGACAAAGCTCCTTAAAAGAAGCCGAACACGAGGCACCGAGGAGAGCGGGACAAATGCCACAGCCGAGGTAGAAGCGGTCACGCTACCTCCTTCGAGGGCGCATCATCTGCTCGAAGCTGATCCGCGAGCTCGCCGCCGACACCGCCAACCGGCCTCTTTAGACTTAACCGAGGAAATCTTTTCTCGGGACGCCCCAGCTGTAAACGGGCAGCACGGTCTTCGAGGACGTAGGCCGAAAAATTAGAGCACACGTGGAGTGTGGATCCGTCCGAGACATCTTCTGCCCGCAAGGGCATCTCCAGAAACTGGGAGTCGATTTGTCCATCGCAGCCGCGAGGGAGAGAAGACCGAAGTCTTTTTAGCAAAAACTTTTGATTTCCAAGATTCAAGAATTAGGGAACCAGTCTTACACGCAGAGCGTTAAGGAGGGAACCCAGCTTCCGTTGTAGAAGATCTGATGTCATGGGCGGAGCCGAGATTACCCGGTGGGTGGGAGGAGTGCTTGAAGACCTCCGCAAGATTTAAAGCGGCAAGGATACTCGCCAATAAGTGTGGATGAACAACATATCCATGTCCCTAGAACTGGGGATTCTGGACGGACCGCCTCCTTATGTACTACGCCTGGACGCCGGTGCGGACTGACGCCGGAGGCGAGTCCCCGCTGAAGACTGCTAGCTAGAAGATTTCTGTGGGGTCCTGACACCCGCCGGCTTCAGTCTTAATGGTGTTACCTGCTGCAAGAGCTGTATCTCGAAGTAAGATCAGGAGTTCTAGGAATGGTATATGTTGTTCATCCACACTGTCTGGCAGGTTCCTTGCCGCTTTAAATCTTGGCAAAGGTCTTCAAGTTGGCTCCTCCCACCCACCCGGTGGTAAAACTCTCGCCCGCCTCCATGACGCCAGATCTAGCCTGCTGGAAGCCAGGTTGCGGTGCGTCGGTCGGTGGGATGAACAACATATACCATTCCTAGAACTCGCTACAGGTGAGTAATCTGTATTTCTAGGACATGGATATGTTGTCCATCCACACTGTCTGGCAGACTCCTAGCAGTTCTCCCGGGAGGAGGGAGGCAAGACACACGCCCCTTAGGAAATAAAGACTGAGAACCGAGGCCCCCAAACCAGCATCCCAGCATGACTCAAGGTCGATGTGGTAGTGGGTGATGAAGGTGTGTGCTGACTTCTGGTAGCAGCCCGCAGATTTCCTGGATAGGCACGCCCCTGGAAGCAGCCAGCCATGCAGCGGTATGGTGGTAGAATGAGCCTCTATCCTTCGGGGAGGCTCCATGCCTGCCAACCTACAGCAGAGATCTATGCAGGAGGTGACCCACCTGCCTATCGTCCGCTTGGCTGCAGGTCTGCCAGGTGCAGCTTCAGCGTAGGTGACAAACAGCTGGCGAACCTCTCCCTGAACTTCAGCTGTCCGCTCCTTATAGTAAGCGAGCGCTCGTCTAGTGTCCAAAGTATGGAGCCTATACTCTGCCACTGAGGTGTGACTGGGGTAGAACACCGGCAGAGTCAACACCTGCTAAAGGTGAAACTCCGACACCACCTTCGGGAGGAACTTCGGGGGGGGGGCGCAGGACAACCTTGTCCCTGTGGAAGACCAGGTAGGGAGGCTCGATGGAAAGCGCCTGGAGCTCTCCCATCCTTCTGGCTGACGTGATAGCCACCAAGAAGGCAGTCTTCCACAATAGGTGTGAAAGATCACACCTGTGCGTTGGTTTGAATGGCTTGCCCATGAGCTTGGCCAATACCAGCAGTAGATCCCATGGAGGTGGAGGTTCTCGCACCGGAGGGGAAATGTGGTCAAGGCTTTTGAAAAAGCGTCTGACCACCTTCTCCTGTGCCACCGAATGCTTGCCGGCCCGTGCCCGGTAAGCAGAGATGGCTGCCAGGTGCACCTTAAGGGTCGCCAACCAAGCCCTTGCGTTGAGAAAGGACCACAGGTAGTCCAGAATGCTTATGCCAAGGGCAGTCGAAGAGTCCAAGCTCCTTCCCTGACACCAAATGGAAAACTCTTCCATTTGAAGGCATAGCATTTTCTGGTCCACTCCTTACGGACGCCTTAACAACATTGAGGACCTCGTCGAAAGACCCAAGGCCTGAACTCCTAGCCGCAGGAACCAGGGTCAGTGCAGGGATTGAAGGTCTGGATGGAATACCTTCCCTGATTGACTGAGATCAGGTCCGGGCGGCTGAAGGCGCCTCGAGCCTGGAGCTGAGACAAGGAGATCTGGATACCAAAATCTGGCGGGCCAGTCTGGGGTTACTAGAATCCACCTGCGCCTTGTCCCTCCTCACCTTGAGAAGCACCTGTGGATCAAGGGAAATGGGGAAGGAGGAGAAGAGGCCCGGGGTCCACGGCCCGAGAGGCATCCCCCAGCAGTGAGCCCTGCTGAGGGGGGGGCGGGCATGGAACAGACTCAGCTTCGCATTCTCCCTGGAGGCAAACAGGTCCACGTGAGGCATGCCCCAGTGGGAGAAGAGATCTTGTACTACTTCTGTCAGGACAGACCACTCGTGAGACCCAGCCCTATCCGGCTTAGGGCATCGGCCAGGGTGTTGGAGGCTCCTGCCACGTGAACGGCTAGGAGATCTGCCTCCAGGCTGCGCAGTAGGGACCAAATGCGGAGAGCATCCTTGCATAACAGCAAGGAGCGCGTCCCACCCTGGCGGTTCAGATAGTATATGGTCGTGGTGTTGTCCGTCTGGACCTGAACCACTTGACCCCGTAGAAACGGAGCGAAGGCGGTGAGAGCTAGACAGACTGCTCGGAGCTCCAGCAGGTTGATGTGGCATCGGGACTCCCGAGGGGACCAGAGGCCGTGCGCCCGGTGTTCCCCCAGATGGGCACCCCAACCCATCAGAGATGCGTCGGTCGAGAGAGAGACCGTCGGCTCGGGGCGGACGAACGGGATACCCTCCTGCAGATGAGCTGGAACGATCCACCACTGGAGAGCGTTCCACATCTCCTGGGTCACTGTCACGGGCTGGTCCAACGGATCGTGGCATTGTGACCACTGGCTGGCCAGTCCCCATTAAAGGGGACACATGTACCAATGGGCCCAATGGACCACGCTGGAGCAGGCCGCCATGAGGCCCAGGAAGTCCCGGTCAGGGCACAATTGCCCAACCAGAAATGATTGGACAAAGGAGGAAAGAACCTTGGCCCTGTCCGCCGGGAGCTGTGCTCTGGCTTGCAGAGAGTCGAGCTCTGCCCCGATGAACAGAATCACCTGCTTTGGCACAAGTTCTGACTTGGCCTCGTTGATGAGGAGGCCAACCTGAGAGCAAAATCTCTGGACCACTCCACCTCCTGTCTGGAGGGGGCTGCTATCAGCCAATCGTCCAGGTAAGGGTACACCCGGACCCCTCGGCGCCGCAGGAATGCTGTCACCACTGCCATGCATTTGGTGAAGAACCTGGGAGCTAGGGAGAGGCCGAAGGGCATAGCTCGGAACTCATAAAGGGATCCCTCTGCTCTGAAGTGGAGGAATCTCTGATGGGACGGACGGATTGGGACGTGAAAGAACGCGCCCTGGAGATCCAGGGAGAACCACACGCCTGCTCCAAGGATGGGATTATCTGAGCCAGAGTGACCATCCTGAAGGTTCGAGACCTTAGGAACTTTTTTCAGGTCAGTGGTCGAGAATGGGGCCAGCCCCGTCCGCTTTAGGACCAAGAAGTACCTGGACACAAACCCCGGGTCTGATGGAGGATCCTCCACCTTCCTGATTACCTCTTTCGAGGAGCAGGCAATGTTGGCCCGCAGGCCAACAGCGAGGCTGCGGACCCCGTGGCTCCCGAGGGGGCGACGGCCGAAAAGGCAGAACCTGCTCGAACTCCAGAGGCAGGCCTTTTCCTACCACCTCCAACACCCAGTGGTCCGTGGTGATAGCGGACCAGACGGAAAGGAAGTGGCGGAACCGTCCCCCCACAGGGGGAACCCGGGGGGGGGGAGTGACGAGGTTGGGGGCGGCACCCCTCAACCCGTCACTGGGCAGGCTTGGAGGAAGAACCGGCCGAGGGACCTTCCAGGCCTTTACCTCCTTGCTTCCTGTTGGAGGAAGCCGTCGGCTTGGGTTTGGGACGCCAAGCGCATGCCTGCTGGCCCTGTTGCTGGTGCTGCTGCGCCAGTCGAGGAGCAGGGACCGAAGGACGAAAGGACTTCTGCTGCTGATGGCGGCCTTTGTCCCTTTGGGTGGAGGTGACCAAGTCCAGAGTGGCATTGGACTTTTCGATCCGCTGGAGGTGTCCCTCCACTCCAGGGCCGAAGAGGTCAGTCCCCAAGAAGGGGACGTCCACCAACTTATGCTGGGTATCCGCTGTGAAAGTGGATATCCTCAGTCACGCCCTGTGTCGTATGGCCACTGCGGCCGCTACTGACCTGGCACAGGAATCACCTATGTCCAGAGCAGTCTGGAGCTGCTGCCTCGCCATCGCCCTGCCCTGGTCCCGTACCTGGTGGACCGTGGTCTGCAGGTCAGGCGGGAGATGAGGAACAACCTCATCCAGGGAGCCCATGAGGGCGTGGGACCAGTGTGCCATCAGCACGGCCGAGCTGGCCTGTCGGAGGCCGAGGGAGGACGCAGCGTACACCTTGCGCCCGGCAAAGTCCAGCTTTTTGCATTCTTTGTCGGGGCTTGTCCACATCCCGGCCTTACCGAACGCCGGAAAACGCTGTCAGTGAATAACCCTCCGCAGAGGGTGTTCCGAGAAACCGCAAAGAGCCGTGGGACCGAGATACTTCCTGGCCATCCTGGCCAAGGCACTGGACAGGAAGCAGGCCGCTGCAAGCCCAACGCTGGGTCCGACAATGGCCTCAGCCACCGGAAAGGCCTCCAGAGGGAGAAGCCTCTGTCCAGATTCTCCTGAGGGATACTGGGCCTGCTTGGACACAGGCTCGAGCTGCATCCCGGTGGATTCCGAGATGAGCCGAAGCAGACCCAAGAAGGATGATGGGCTATCGTCCACTGACTGGCCCCCGGAGGACTTCAGATCGCACTGCCTGGAGAACAGGGAGGAATCGTCGTCGGATTCCGAAGAGTCTGCGAAGAGCTGCCTCGGCCCTGAGCCACCCTCCACCTGCCGAGGACGGTCGTGAGTGAGGGTGACCGACAACCTGTTGTGCAGGCCATGACCCGACCGAGAACTCTTGGTCGGGGCCCCCAACTTAGGTTGAGGAGGCAGAGGTTCCACCACAATCGGTGGACCAGCTGGTTTTGGCTTAGCAACCGGCCCTGGGCGGGCAACTCGACTGGAATGAGTGGTTGCTTCGCTGCCTGGCACATCTTCTGATGGCCGGGCCCGCTTAGCCCGGATAACAGCAACTGCTGCCACATCAAATCCTCGTGAGGGCCGGCACAACCCGCGGCCTCCTCACCTAAGGAGGATTTAGGAAGAGCGGCCGCTGCCACTTCAGTAACGAGACCGAGACCACCAATGACAGCGGAACGGCTGGACCGAGAAGAGGTCCGAGACCGAGACCCCCGGGGGGACCGAGAGTGGGTCTGGGAAGGGGCAGGGGATACCGGCCCTTCCCTTGGCTCGGGAGCTTTAACCGGGGACTGCAGTCCCGAAGGAGCAGGCAGATCCTCGTTATCCACCAGGGGGGCTGGTGAAGTAGGGTTGTCTGCTTCTCCAGTCGACAGCCCGTCTAACGGATCGAGAAAAATCTCGACTTCGTCGACGGGAGTCTCGGCAGGCTGGCCTGACAGGGGCACCGTGTAGCCAGCGGCCTCAGCCGCAACCTCGACTGAGGTAGACAGTCGGCTGCCCGGGGAGGGGGACCTCTCCCCTCCCAGGAACGCCAGACGGGGGACCTACCTTTCACCCCTTTCTTGGGCCGTGAAGAATGTCCCGAAGGCCCCTCTCCCTTCGTGGAAAGGGACTGGCAAAGCTCCTTGAACGAAGCTGTGTACGAGGAACTCAGAGAGAGCGGGATAAATGCCGCGGCCCAGGAAGAAGAAGATGCGGCCTGGGCCGCTTCCTCCTCAAGGGCGATCATCTGCTCGAGCTGCTCAGCCGAGCCAGCCGCCACGGACACCGCCCAATGACCCTCTTTGGATTTCACCAGCGAAAACGCTTTCGCGTTTGAGTTTAAACGGCAGCGACCGCTCCAGAACATTGGCCGAAAAGGAACGCACAACCCGCAAGCCTGCGGGTCGTGATCTAGGCCTAAGCAGTAGACGCACATGGAGTGCGGATCCGTCCTGGACATTTTTTGCTCGCAGGTGCACCTCCGAAAGCCAGGAACAGATTTGTCCATTGCAGCCACGAGGGAAAAAGAAGACTGAAGTTTGGAAAACTTCAAAATCAATTTCGGGCGAACCGAAGAATTAGGATCCAGTCTCAAACGCAGAGCGCTAAGGAGGGAACCTGAGCTTCCAAGCGGTAAGGAAGATCTGGCGTCATGGGGCGGAGCCGAGAGTTTTACCAGTGTGCTGTCTGGCATGGACATCTAGAGCTTAGTGCTTCACAAAGGTATGCACCGAGCTTCAAGTAGCTGCTTTGCAGATCTCCGCAATGGGCATGCTACGAATCTCTGCCAGAGATGCCGCCACTGCTCTGGTAGAATGGCCGCGCAACTTCACTTGCACCATCGAGTAGCAATGGTGAAGGCATGCCACTATCCAAGCAGAAATGCATCTAATGGCAACGGGTTGGCCCAGCCAGGCCATGCTGAATGATACAAAGAGTAGCTTGGTTTTACAAATCCCCCGTGTTCTATCGATGTAAAATCGTAAAACCCTCTTGACATCAAGAATGAAGGGTGCGCTCCCTTTCTTTCTGGAAGTTAACAAAATAAGTGGGGAGAACCAAGGGCTAACTGAGGTGAAATTCTGAAATCACCTTGGGCAGGAACTTGGGGCGAGTACAAACTACCACCTTGTCCTTGTGAAAGAGTATACAGAGGGTCTGTGACCAATGCATGTATTTCAGAGACCCTGTGAGCTGAAGTGATGGCCACCAGGAAGGTGGTATTCCAGGTCAGAAGCTTCAAGTCACAGGTGCATAGAGGCTCAAAAGGTTTACGAGTGAGCATGTCTAGCATGAGGTTAATATCCCACATGGCCACGGGTTTCCTGACCGGGGTCTAGTGTACAGGATGCCCTTGAGGAACCTTTTGACTATAACTGAGCCAGCGTCATGTTCTGTACTGGCTCATGATAGGCAGAAATTGCACAGAGATGCACCTTCACTGTCTAATACTGAGGTCCTGCATTTGACAGGTCTAAGAGATACTCCAACACTTTATTCAGTGGGCAATAAAAGGGGTCCAGATAGGACTTAGCACACCAAATCGAGAAGCGCTTCTATTTTGCCATTCAAGTCTTCCTGGTGGAGGGCTTACATGCTGCCAAGAGGATCTCAGATTCTCTGAGAAACTTTGAACCTACACACACCTGTCTCCTTAGGAGCCAAGCATGAAGATAAAGGGAGCTCAGGTTGGGATGGCCATGAGGTCCCTGTGTCAGGAGGTCTGTTTGCGACAGAAGTTGCCTCGGAGAGACGTCCGACAACCTGTTGATCAATGGAAACCATATCCACCAAGGCCAGTACGGGGCAATTAGAATCATTCTGTCCCAGGCCTCTTTTAGGCAGCTGGCTTCCACAGTTAGGTGACTTTCAACTTAATGACCTAGTCACAGCAGAAGGGCAATGGTACTCTCCGCTGGAAATTTTGAACAAATTTCAAATTCCACGCACAAATATTTTCAGAGTCTTTCAACTCCGCCATCTTTTGATTAAAGAATGTGGGGTAGTCTCCCCCTCAGCTTCAAATGTTTGTTTTCAAACTAATTTATGTCCATTGGCAAGAATTCCACATACTGTTTCTAAAATACACAGTATTCTCTATAGTTGGGCCTATCCTCAATTTTGCTCCAGTTGCCTTCTGGTCCTCTCTCTTCCCCTGATAGTGTTTAATTGGTCGCTACTCTGGCGTAACTGCCACAAATTCATGCTTCAAGATAGGCTTAGATTGATGCAATTTAAAATACTGCACAATATCTACTCTTCTCCCCAAAAATTGGCTAGGTTGGGTATTGTGCCCTCCCATATTTGTACACGATGTCAGCAAGGAAAAGGGGAACTACTCCATATCTTCTGGAGTTGTCCTAAGGTAACCCCACTCTGGACCACCATTAAGCAAAGGGTAGATCCCCTGTTAGGATTGACTAACTTGTTTACAGCAGAGATATGAAGAAGAAGAAGAAGAAAAAGAAAAAGAATCAACATTTATATAGCGCTTTTCATACATCCAAAGTGTTTTACAAGCAATGCTAGACTGGTAGTGAAGTGACTGAATGTATGGTGGCGGGCCATATCGCACATCACCACCCACATACAGCCAGGATAATTGTATGAACCGGTTTATGGGAAGGGGAATGTTGGCCAGGACACTGGGAATGTTCCCTGCTCTTTGGGAAGAGTGCCCTGGGTTCTTTTACTTCCACCTGGACATCCACCAGGACAACACCAGGATGGGCAGAAGGGACCTCGGTTTAACGTCTCATCCGAAGGACGGCACACCCCAGCAGTACAGCACCCCCCCAATACTGCACTCGGAAGCAAGCGATTTTTAGGTGCAAGTCCAACCCCAGTGTGGGACGAGAACCCACGACCTTCTGGTCCAGAGACGGATGTGCTACCAACTGAGCCACGCTGACACCTTGCCTGTTTGGAGACGTCTCTTGCATTCCAGTGCTGAATAGGAAGTATTATATGGCTTTAATTTCAGCATCAGTTAAGAAGGTGGTCCTTAGGCACTGGAAGGACACTTCCAAAATCACTTAAGTTGAGTGGTTACAAGAGCTACTTGCTAATCTTAGAATGGAGAGAACCATTGCCAGTCTCCAAAATGTTACGAAAGTTTAACAAAATTTGGGGTCCTCTACATACATTATATTCTTTACAGTCTTAAGGGTGATTCTTCTTTTCTCACAGACTACTGTGGTACTGGAGTAGATTGCTGTGCTATGGATATTGGGGTTATAGGGGATGGGCGGGGGGAAGGAAGGGTGTGAATGAATCCTCGTAACTTCTGTATTCATGTTAAGTCCATCATGTATATCATAAGGTGGATTTATTCTCCGTAGTGGAAAACTTTAATAAAATTTGAACAAAAAAAAAAAATGAATCATTCCGTCCCTTTGTGCTTCCAATCTGAGCTGCACCCTCTGAACTAATGGAAGAGGAGGAAATGTGTACAGAAAGTATCTTGTCCACCACAGCCTAAATGCATCCTGACAGAAAATGCCAAGTTCTGGATTTTTGGAGCAGAACAGAGGCAGTTTTGCGTTGAGTGCGGATGCAAAATTTCCAGGTTTGGACTGCCCCACTCGTCGAATAGCGAGCGCATGACGTCTGGTGCGAGCGACCATTCATGCGGATCTGCCTCAGTTCTGCTGAGGCGATTCGCCACTTCGTTCTGAGTTCTTGGCAGGAAGACTTCATGAATCAAGACACCACTCTCGCACTCTCATGGCCTCCCTGCACAGAGAGTAGGAGTGCACCCTACCCTGCTTGTTGATGAAATACATCACAGCTTTGTTGTCCGTCTGAAGGAGAATTACCTTGCGGCAGAGAACATCCTTCAAGGCTCGGACAGCACAGAAGTCAGCTATCATCTCAAGCACATTTATGTGTAAATGAGTCTCCTCCTGGCTCCATACCTCTTGGGTGTGGAGGTCTTGGCAGCGAGCTCCCCACCCGATCAGAGAGGCATCCGTTGTTATCATGATCTGAGACTCCTGTGGGGTAAAGGGAAGACCCTGGAGAAGATTGTCCTCCAGAATACACCGTGCAAGTGATCTCAGCAGGGACTCTGTCACTTTTATATGGTAGGACTGTGGATGTGTGGTCAGTAGCCACGGAGTGCTGAGCATCCATTAAGTGGTTCTCATCTGCAGACGTGCTAGAGGTATTGTGAACACGTACGATAACATCCACTTCATGGAAAGAGCTTGAACAGAGTTGTTCTCCCTGATGCAGCGAGCCATGTCTCGAGAACGTCGCTCCTCCTGTTCTCCGGAAAGAAAGCACTTGCCCTGGAGGAATCCAGGAGGGATCTCATGAAAAGGAGCTGCTGAGAGGGTTGCAGCTGGGATTTTTCCAGATTCAGTAGAACTCCCATGGATGTGAGAAACTGAGAAGCAGTGGAGACTGCTTCCTGTGTCTTGTCTGGATGGGCATGCTAGGAGCCAATCATCCAGATAAGGAAAGACCTGAACACAGTTTTCTGTGGTGTGCTGTGAGAACTGTGGAACAACTCTGTAAAGACTCAAGGAGCCAAGGACAGCACAAAGGGCAGGACTCTGAACTGGTAGTGTTGCCCCAAGGCCACAAATACAGGTTACTCACCTGTAACAGGAGTTCTAGGAATGGTATATGCTGTTCATCCACACTATCTGGCAGGTACCTTGCTGCTTTAAGATGGGCCGGAAAGTCTTCACGTTGGCTCCTCCCACCCACCCAGGTGATGAAACTCTCAGCTCCACCCCATGACACCAGTTCTAGCACACTGGAAGCCAGGTTGTGCGCCGAAGCCGGGGAGATTGGGTGGGTCCGTGTGGATGAACAACATATACCACTCCTAGAACTCCTGTTACAGGTGAGTAAGAACAGGTTACTCACCTGTAACAGTAGTTCTAGGAGTGGTATATGTTGTTCATCCACACTGTCTGGCATTGTTCCTTCCCCTTTAAATCTTGCCGGAAGTCTTCAAGCTGGCTCCTCCCACCCATCCGGGTGGTAAATACCTCGGCTCCACCCCATGACCCCAGATCTAGCCCGCTGGAAGCCAGGTTGTGCACCTAAGCCAGGGAGGTAGGGTGGATGTGTGTGGATGAACAACATATACCACTCCTAGAACTACTGTTACAGGTGAGTAACCTGTTGTTCTAGGAGCGTGGATATGTTGTTCATTCACACTGTCTGGCAGACTCCAAGCAGATCTCCGGGAGGAGGGAGGCAAGGTGCACACCCCCTACTTAAGGAACAGAGATTGGAGAACAGGGGCCCCAAAACCCGCATCCCGGCGTGACTCTAGGTCGATGTGGTAATGGGTAATAAAGGTGTTTGCTGACTTCCAGGTAGCGGCCCGACAGATTTCCTGGATAGGGATGTCCCTGGAAGCAGCCACCGAAGCAGCAGTATGGCGGGTAGAATGAGCCCTTATCCCTTTGGGAGGCTCCTTACCCGCCAATTCATAGCACAGACCTATGCATGATGTAATCCATTTCGCAATAGTCCGCTTGGCTGCAGGACTGCCAGAAGGGGCTTCAGTGTAGGTGACAAACAGCTGGTGAACCTCTCCCCGAACTTCAGCCGTCCGCTCCTTGTAGTAAGCCAGCGCTCGTCTAGGGTCCAAAGTATGGAGCCTATATTCAGCCTCCGAGGTGTGACTGGGGTAGAACACCGGCAGAGTCAATGCCTGGTTAAGGTGAAACTCCGACACCACCTTCGGAAGGAATTTCGGGTGGGGGCGCAGGACAACTTTGTCCCTGTGAAAGACCAGATAGGGGGAGTCCACTGAAAGCGCCTGGAACTTTCCCCTCCTTCTGGCTGACGTAATAGCCACCAAGAAGGCCATCTTCCACGACAAGTGCGAAAGTGCAGACTTGTGCATAGGTTCGAATGGCTTGCCCATGAGCTTTGCCAAACCAGCAAAAGATCCCACGGAGGTGGAGGTTCACGCACCAGAGGGGATATGTGATCCAGGCCTTTGAAAAAGTGCCCGATCACCTTTTCCTGAGCCAACGTCGGCTGACCAACCCGCCCCCGGTAAGCCGATATGGCTGCTAGGTGCACCCTAAGGGTCGATGACTGAAGACCCCCTTTGGAGAGCGACCAAAGGTAGTCCAGAATGTTAGCCACAGAGCAGGATAAGGGGTCCAGGCTTTTGCCCTGACACCAAATGGAAAATCTCTTCCATTTGAAGGCATAACATTTCCTGGTCGATTCTTTTCGAGATGCCTCAACCACGGTGTAGACATCTTCAGAAAGACCCAAAGCCTGGAACTCTAGTCGCTCAGGAACCAGGCTGTGAGGTGCAGGGATTGAAGGTCCAGATGAAAGACCTTCTCCTGGTTCACTGATATCAGGTCCGGGCGTGTACACAGCCGCTCCGGGGCCCTGCAGCCGAGACTGAGGAGACCTGGATACCAGAACTGGTGTGGCCAATCTGGGGCTACCAGGATCACCCTCGCCTTATCCCTCCTCACCTTGAGTAACACCTTGTGGATCAAGGGAAATCGGGGAAAGGCGTAAAAGAGGCCTGGGGTCCAAGGCCTCGAGAAGGCATCCCCCTGCAGCAAACCCTGCTGAGGGGGGTGGGCATGGTACAACCTCAGCTTGGTGTTCTCCTTGGAGGCAAACAGGTCCACCAACAGTTTGCCCCAACGAGAGAACAGGTTGTAAGCTACCTCTGGATGGAGAGACCACTCGTGGGATGTCTGGCCTAAGCGGCTGAGAGCATCCGCCAGTTAATTCGCGACACCTGCCACATGGATGGCTAGGAGATCCGCCTCCAGCCGGCTGACGAAGGTCCAGATCCGGAGCGCCTCCTTGCATAGCAGATGGGAGTGCGTGCTGCCCTGTTTGTTGAGGTAGTACATAGTCGTGGTATTGTCCGTCTGGACTTGAACCACTTGAACCCGGAGCTGAGGAGCGAAAGCTGACAGAGCCAGTCTGACTGCCCTGAGCTCCAGCAGGTTGATGTGGCATCAGGACTCCTCGGGGGTCCAGAGGCCGTGGGCCCTGTTGTCCCCCATGTGGGCTCCCCAGCCCATGATAGAGGCACTGGTCGTAAGGACGACCGTCGGCTCGGGCGGACAAACGGGATTCCTTCCTGCAGATGACTCGGGACGGTCCACCATTGGAGAGCGGCCCACATCCGCTGGGTGACTGATCAGCTGGTCGAAAAGACCCTGACGCGGAGACCACTGGGCGGCCAGCTCCCACTGAAGGGGGCGCATGTGCAGTCTGGCCCAGCGGACCACTGAAGTGCACGCCACCATGTAACCCAGGAGGCGCAGAAAGTCCCGGGCAGGGCGCGAGTGCCCAACCAGAAATGATTGGGCAAAGGAGGAGAGAACCTCCGCTGTCCGCCGGAGCCGAGCTCTGGCTGACGGAGAGTCGAGCTCTGCCCCGATGAAGCCCATCACCTGAGAAGGTACGAGTTCCAATTTGGCCTCATTGATCAGAAGGCCCAAGTGTGAGCAGGTTTGGAGGGTCAGGTCCCTGGACCTCCACCTCCTGAAGGGAGGAACCCGCCAGGAGCCAGTCATCTAGGTAGGGGTAAATACGAACCCCCTGACGCCGTAGATGGGCTGCCACCACTGCGATGCATTTGGTGAAGACCCTTGGGGCCAATGACAGGCCAAATGGCATGGCACTGAACTCGTACAGGGTCCCTTCGACCCTGAAGCGGAGGAACCGCTGATGGGACGGACGGATAGGGATGTGGAAAAAAGCGTCCTGAAGATCCAGTGTACAGAACCACATGTTTTGCTCCAGAGATGGTATGATCTGGTTCAGAGTTACCATCCGAAAGGTGCGAGACCTGAGATACCGATTCAGGTCGTGCAGATCTAGAATGGGGCACCAACCCCCCGTCCATTTGGGCACCAGGAAATACCTGGAGACAAAGCCTGGGTCTGAAGGAGGATCCGGCACTCAGGCCACCACCTTTTTGAGGAGGAGTAGCGCAATGTCGTCCCGAGGGGCAGACTGGGCGACTGAGATCCTTTCCTCTCGTGGGGCACGGGCTCGGCTGGGAGGGAACTGCTCGAATTCTAGGGGCAGACCTTGCCCAACCACTTCTAGAACCCACCTGTCCGAAGTGATACGAGACCAGGCGGAAAGGAAATGGCGGAGCTGGCCCCCCACGGAAGGACCCAGAGCTGGTGTGACGGGTACGGGAGAGGCCACCCCCGGCCCATCACTGGGCAGGCTTAGAGGAGGCACCTGGACCAGCCCCTCGGCCTCCTTCGCGGGGCTGCTAGGGACCTTGCTTAGGCCTAGGGCGCCAAGCCTGAACCTGCTGCTGTTGCTGACCCCCCGGAAGGGTGGTTGTCTGACCGCAGGGAAAGAATGTCGAAAGGGCTTCTTCTGCACTTCTGCTGGTTCTTACTTGAACAACCTTTAGCAGTGGTGGCATCTAAGGTGGCATTAGACTGTTCGATGCACTGCAGATGACCTGCCACTACTGGCCCGAAGAGGTCGGTGCCAAGGAAGGGCACATCAGCTAGCCTGTGCTGAGTATCCACGGGAAAGGAGGATAACCTCAGCCAAGCCCTGCGCCGAGTGGATACCGCTGCAGCTAGTGAACGGGCACAGGAATCACCCATATCCAGTGCAATCTGGAGCTGTTGTTTAGCAAAAGTCCTGCCCTGGTCCCTGACCTGCTTGACCGTGGTCTGCATGTCAGCTGGGAGGTGAGGAAGAACTTCGTCCAGCGACTCCAAAAGGGTGTAAGAGAAGTGTGCCATAATCACTGCTGAGCTTGCCTGACGAAGGCCCAAGGAAGATGCTGCATAGACCTTCCGGGCCGAGTGGTCCATAAGTTTGGACTCCTTGTCCGGAGGGCAGTCAATATCCGCCGAGCTGCCCGTCCACTTGAACACTGAGGCGGTCACAAGGCTTTCCGCCGAGGGGTGCTCAGTAAGCCTCACCAAGGACCCTGTGGGCACCGCGTACATGCATGCCATGCGGGCAGACGGAGACTGGGCAGGAGGCAGGGCTGCCAGAGTTCCGGGCCGGGCCAATCTATGGCTTCAGCGACTGGAAAGGCCACCGTGAGGGGTATCCCCTCTTAAGAAAATCCGTAAGAGGATATTCTGCCTTCTTCTGAATAGGCTTCAGGGGCATCCCCGTGGACTCAGAAATGAGCCGGAGGATGCCCTGGAAGGAGGAAGGCCCTTCCTCCATGCCTGACACCGATAGCTCATCGTGAGAATGAAGGCCTGTATTATCTGAATCTGAGGAGTCCAGATACAAAGGCTGTCCACCTAAATCTCCCTCGATACGCCTAGGGTGATCAGGGGTGACTGTAATCAACAGTCTGTGAGGAAGACCCGGAGACTGTCAGTCCTCCTTGAGGACCCCTCAAGGGCAGCTGGTGGAGAGTTCCAATGTTGGTGGGAGCCTGTAACGGCTGTGCCGGACAGGCGTCAGGCCCCGAAGGGACCGGTGCCGAAGGAATCGGTGTCGGAGTAGGCCGAAGAGGCTGAGGCCAAGTGATAGCCAGGACCGCCGAGGGAGCCGGCTTCTGGCCTGCTAGCAGGAGTTGCTGCCACATAAGATCCTCACAGCGTCGACGGATCTTCCGTCGAAGCCTCTCCTCGTCCAAGGAGGATGAGGAACGGTGGCGGCGCCTCTTCCAGGAGTGTTTGTGTCCTTTCTTGGGTCGACCGACCGAAGAGGACTTACTCCTCGATCGAGACCGACTGTGTCGGCTTTGTCGATCAGGAGAAACCGGACTCGGCGAAAACCGAGGATCCGGTTCCTGTCCCTCAATCGGGAGGCCCGCGGGACGGGTCTCCTCGTCGGGGAAGGAGAGAATAGGTGTTCTCTCCAAAGAATCATCGACAGGTGTCGGTGACAACGGCTCGATAGGGTCTAGAGAAATCTCAGCCGGTTCAGCAGTCTCCTCGACATCTGTGCCTGGTCCAGACGGAAGGTCTGAAAACCCGGCAGCCGAAGAGCGATCTCGACCGTGGTAGGACCTCGGACCGCTCGATCCAGGGCGTCTTCTTCGACTTGAGAAAGGTGGTTTTGGATCTTTTTCCTAGAGACGGGAGGTGAGCCGAGCGCCTCACCCTTGGTAGGAGAGACTGGCTACAAATCCCGAAGGATCCTGAAAAACTGGGGGCCCAAGTTGGGCGGACGAAGAAGCCTCGGCTGGCCGAAGCTTGGCGGCTTCCTCCTCGAAGGCCGCCATTTGCTCGAGCTGCTGGGCGGATCCGCTTGGCAAACTGCCCACCCTGGCTTCTTAGATTTTACGGTGGATTGCGAAGCTCCGGTCTCCCCCAGCTTCAGGCGCACCTGGCGATCCTCCAAAGCGGTCAGATGGAAGGAAGCACAAATGGTACATTGCGAGGTATCATGAACAGTACCGAGGCAGTAAACGCACGAGAGGTGGGAGTCGGTTTGCAACATTTTCTGTCCGCAAGGACACCGGCAAAACCCGGGGGACGATTTGTCATCCATGTCCGAATCAGAGTCGTAAACTCTTACGAGTTTCAAAGCAAGAAGATGCGGTGAAAACCGTCGAATTGAATCCAGGGCCTCAATCGCTGCAGAAAAGCACGAGGGAACCTGTATCTTCCAGCGGAAAGGAAGATCTGGTATCATGGGGCGGAGCCAGCTTGAAGACTTCCGGCAAGATTTAAAGAGGAAGGAACAATGCCAGACAGTGTGGATGAACAACATATCCACGCTCCTAGAACCTGTATTTCTAGGGGTGTGGATATGTTATTCTATCACTAGCAGAACTCTAACATTTCTCCAGGAGGAGGAAACCGACATCACACCCCTACTCAGGGAGAACTGAGGTTCAAAACCAGCATCCTGGCATGACTCAAAGTTGATGAGGTAATGGGAAATCAAGGTCTGTGCTGATTTCCAGGTAGCAGCCCTGCAGATTTCCTGGATAGGGACATCCCTAGAAGCAGCCACCAACACAGCAGTATGACAGGTTGGAATGAGCCCTGAGCCCTAAGGGAGGCTCCCTACCCGCCAACCTATAGTAGAGATCAATGCAGGAAGTGATCCACCTGCCAATCATCCGCATGGCTGCAGGTCTGCCGTGTGCGGCTTCAGCATAGGTGACAAACAGCTGGCGAAACTCTCCCCAAACTTCACTGAATGCTCTTTGTAGTAAGCGAACGCTCTTAGGTCTAAAATATGAAGCTTGTACTTGGCCTCCAAGGTGTGATTGGGGTAGAACACCGGCACAGTCAACATCTGGTTCAGGTGAAACTCTGACACCACCTTCGGAAGAAATTTCGGGTGGGGCACAGGACAACCTTGTCCCTGTGGAAGACCAGGTAGGGAGCTTTGATGGAAAGCGCCGGGAGCTCCCACATCCTTCTTGCTGACGTGATAGCCACCAAGAAGGCGGTCTTCCACGACAGGTGAGAGATGTCACACCTGTGCACTGGTTTGAATGATTTGCCCATGAGCTTGGCCAATACCAGCAGTAAATACCACAGAGGTGGTGGTTCATGCACCAGAGGGGATATGTGATCTAGGCCCTTGAAAAAGCACCAGACCACCACCTCCTGTGACACCGACTGCTTTCCGGCCCTCGCCTGGTAGCAGAGGCAGCTGCCAGGTGCACCTTGAGGTAATGGGCACGAAGCCTCTGCTAGAAAGGGACCACAGGGGCCCAGAATGCAGCCAGTGGACAGGACAAGGGTCCAACCCCTTGTCCTGACACCAAATGTAGAATCTCTTCCATTTGAAGGCATAGCATTTTCTGGTCAACTCCTTGCGGGACGCCTCAACGATGTTGAGGACCTCATCAGAAAGACCCAAGGCCTGGCACTCTGACTGCTCAGAAGCCAGGCCATCAGGTGCAGGGATTAAAGGTCCGGATGGAGTACCTTCCCCTCGTTGATGGAGAGCAGGTCCGGGTGGGCTGGAAGACACCTTGCGAGCCTGGAGCTGAGGCTGAGGAGATCTGGATACCAGAACTGGCGAGGCCAGTCTGGGGCTACCAGGATCACCTGCGCCTTGTCCCTCCTGATCTTGAGGAATACCTTGTGCATGAAGGGCAGAGGAGGGAAGGCGTGGAAGAGGCCCAGGGTCCATAGCCTGAAGTAGGACCCCCCTGCAGCGAGCCCTGCTAAGCAGGGTGGTCATGGTACAGCCTCGGCTTGGCGGTCTCCTGGAGACGAACAGGTCCACCTGAGGTGTGCCCCAGTGGGAGAACAGGTCTTGTACCATCTCCGGCAGGAGAGACCACTCGTGAGATGCACTGGCTATCCGGCTGAGGGCATCGGCCAGACTGTTCAGGGCTCCTGCCACATGAATGACTAGGAGATCCGCCCCCAGGATGAGCACGAGAGATCAAAGGCAAAGAGCTTCCTTGCACAGAGGCAAGGAGTGTGTCCCACCCAGTCTGTTGAGATACTACATGGTCGGGGTGTTGTCTGTCTGGACCTGGACCACTCGACCCCGAACAAATGAAGCGGAGGCAGTCAGGGTTAGCCAGACCGCTCGGAGATCCAGCAGGTTGATGCGGCATCGGGATTCCTGAGGGGACCAGACTCCATGGGCTCTGTGCTCCCCCAGAAGGGCACTCCAACCAATCAGAGAGGCATCTGTCATCAGGATGACCGTCGGCTTGGGGTGGATGAACGAGATTCCTTCCCTCAAATAAGCCATCATTGCAGGCCGTCCCACATCTCCTGGGTCACACAGACTGGCTGGTCTAGATGACCTGAGCACTGAGACCATTGGCGGGCCAGCCCCCACTGCAGGGGGTGCATATGCCAGCGGGCCCAATGGACCACACTGGTGCAAGCCGCCATGAGACCCAGAAGGTGCAGGAAGTCCCGGGCAGGGCGCAAATGCCCAACCAGAAATGACTGGGCAAAGGAGTAAAGGGCCTCAGCCCTGTCCACAGGGAGCCAGGCTCTGGCTCGGAGAGAGTCAAGCTCCGCCCCGATGAACTGAATCACCTGCAAGGGTACGAGTTCCGACTTGGCCTCGTTGATGAGGAAGCCGAGTAGAGAGCAAGCCTGGGGGGCCAGATCTCTGGACTGCTCCACTTCCAACCTGGAGGGACCTGTATCAGCCAGCTGTCCAGGTAAGGGTAGACACGGGCCTCTTGGCGCAACAGGAATGCTGCCACCACTGTGATGCATTTGGTGAAGACCCTGGGAGCCGAAGAGAGGCCAAACGGCATGGCCTGGAACTCGTAGCGGGTTCCCTCTGCCTGAAAGCGAAGGACCCGCTGATGAGACGGACAGATTGGGATGTGAAACAACACGTCTTGGAGGTCCAGGAAGCAGAACCACATGCCCTGCTTCAGGGATGGTGTTATCCGAGCCAGGGTTACCATCTGAAAGATGCACGGCCTTAGGAACTTGCTCGGATCGTGCAGATTGAGAATGGGGCACCAGTCCCGCATCGGTTTTGGAACCAGAAAGTACCTGAAAACAAACCCTGGGCACAGAGGATCTGCAACCTTGCTGACTACCCCCTTGCGGAAGAGCTGGTCGATGTCGTCTCGGAGAGCTGATTGGGAGGCTGCTGGCGCCGGCTCGAAAGGAATGGACCTGCTCGAACTCCGGAGGCAGGCCCCTGCCGACCACTTCCAGCACCCAGCGGTCATTGGAGATAGCGGACCAGGTGGAAAGAAATCCAGGGGAGGTGTGACTAGGTTGGGGGCGGCACCCCACAATCCATCACTGGGCAGGCTTGGAGGAGGAGACACTGGCCGAGGAGCTGCCGGGGCCCTTCCCCCCCGGCTTCCTGACCGAGGACGCTACGGACTTGGCTCTAGGACACAAAGTCTGAGCCTGCTGGCCCTGCAGCTGGGCAGGTCTTGCCGCAGAAGCGGAGGGACGAAAGGGCTTACGCTGCTGATGGTGGCCTTTGTCGTCCTGTGCACATGTAACCGAATCTAAGGTGGCATTGGATTTTTCAATGCGCTGGAGGTGGTCCTCCACACCTGGCACCAACAAGGGAACATCTGCAAGCTTTTGTTGGGTGTCTGCCGTGAAGGTTGAGATCCGCAACCAAGCCCTGCGGTGCATGGCCACTGTGGCCGCTACCGAATGGGCACAATAATCTCCAATTTCCAGAGCCGTCTGGAGCTGCTGCTTTGCCACCGCCCTTCCCTGATCCCAGACCTGCTTGCCCGTGGTCTGGAGGTCGGCCAGGAGATGAGGGAGCACCTCATCCAGGGAGCCCAACAGGGCGTGAGAAAAGTGTGCAATCCTAACAGCTGAGCTGGCCTAGCAAAGGCCCAAAGAGGTAGTAATGTACACCTTTCTCCCCAAGTTGTCCAATTTTTTGGACTCCTTATCTGGGGGCTTGTTCATGTGCCTCATGTTGCCTGAGCACCTGAAGACAGAATCTGACACCAACTGCTCAGCCGAGGGGTGCTCTGAGAACCCTAAGAGAAAGCACCAGTAGGGACTGCGTACTTAGACTTTGACGGCAGATGAGGACCGCTAGGCCCATCTAGTCTGCCCATTTCCCTACCTACAGGATAGGCCGCAGATCCTAGTTAACCAACAGCCTATATCTTCCTGCCCCCCACAAGAATTGCCTTATGTCTGTCCCATGCATTCTTGAATTCTCCCACAGTTTTAGACCTCACAACTTCCTCAGGAAGCCTGTTCCATGCATCCACTACCCTCTCTGTGAAATAATACTTCTTCACATTGCCCTGAGACCGCCTCCTTCTATCTTTAAATTGTGTCCCTTGTTCTTGCAAGTCTCTTTTTCTGAAAGATGCTACCCTCTTGGACTTTGTTGATTCCATTGAGGTACTTGAAAGTTTCTATCATGTCCCCCTCTCCCTTCTTTCCTCAAGGGTATACATATTAAGCTCCTTTAGTCTCTCCTCACATGGCTTCTCTTGCAGACCCTGCACCATTTTAGTTGCCCTCCTCTGGACTGCCTCTATCCTGTCTATATCCTTGCGGAGATGGGGTCTCCAGAACTGGACACAGTATTCCAGATGGGTTTCACCAACTGTCTGTACAGAGGATAACAACTTCCTGTTTTCTGCTGCTGAAGCCTCCCTATACATCCCAGTATACCCCCGGCCCTCCTACTGCCTTCTCACATTGCTTGCTAACCTTAAGGTCATCTGATATGATTACCCCGGTCCTTTCCTGTTTTGTTGTTGTTACTACCTCCCACCCATTGTGTATTCTTCCCTGGGTTCTTGTTTCCCAGGTGCATTATTTGCACTTTTTGCATTGAATCCTAGCTGCCATCACTCTGACCATTCCTCCAACCTTGCCAAGTCCCTTTTCATCCTTTCCACGCCTCCTTGTGTATCAACCCTGTTGCAGATTTTTGTGTCATCTGCAAAAGGCACACTTTCCTTCAGTCCCTCTGCAATGTCACTGATGAAGACATTAAAAGGACGGACCCAATACTGAACCCTACAGTACCCCACTAGTAACCGCCCTTTCTTCAGAGTGGACTCCATTTACAATTACCTTCTGTGTCCTGTTGTCCAGCCAATGTTTTCCAGGCTACCACCTTAGGGACCCACTCCCAGGCTGGTTAATTTGACTAATAATCTTTTGCGGGACTGTGTCAAATGCCTTGCTAAAGTCTAGGTAGGCCATGTCCACAGCCCCTCCTGGTCTACTACTTTGGTCACCCAGTCAAAGAAATCTACTAGATTTGTCTGACATGACCTTCCGCTGTTGAACCCATGCTGCCTTGGATCCTGTGCTCCACTAACCTCTAGGTACTCAACTATTCTTTCCTTCAGAAGTGACTCCATCATTTTCCCTACCACAGAGGTCAGACTGACAGGTCTGTAGTTTCCTGTCTCTGTCTTGGTCCCACTTTGTGAAGGGAATCACATCCGCCTTCCTCCAGTCCTCGGTACCACACCATCCTCCCATGATTTATTAAAAAGAGTAGCCAGTGGTTTCACTAGTTCCTTCCTTAATTCTTTTAGAATTCTGGGGTGAATTCCATCAGGACCCATTGCTTTGTCCACCTTCAGTTTTAGGAGTTCTTGCAGAACCCTTTCTTCTGTGAAAGGACTGGGATCGACCCCCTATCAAAGTGCTTCTGTTAACTGGATTAGGCACTTCCCCTCCTCTTTTGTGACTACTGAGCAGAAATATTCGTTCAGTATTCCTGCTTTTTCACTGTCCCCCTCTGCCCACCCACCGTTCATTCTATTCAGCCTCATTATCCCTCCCTTTGTCTTTCTACGCTCGCTGATGTACCTATAAAAGGTTTTATCCCTTCTTAACTGAGTTGGCTATCTTTTCCTCAGTTTGGGCCTTTGCTATTCTGACTTCCCTCCCTGCTTCCTTCTGCCTTAACTGGTACAGCTCTCTGTCCTGCTCCTTCTGTGTTTTCTTATACTTCCGGGATGCTATCTTTTTCTTCCTGACTTTCACAGCCACCTCTCTTGAGAACCATAGTGGCTTTTTCTTTCGTTTTGATTTGTTTATTTGCTTAACACAAAGGCTTGTTGCCTCTGTCATGGCAGTTTTGATAATTCCCCATTGTTGCTCCACACCTCCTTCTAGCCTGTTTGCTAGTGCTTTTCTGAGGCACTCTCCCATCTTGCCAAAGTCAGCCCTCCTAAAGTCCAGTACCCTCACTTTTGTATGGCTTGACTCTGTAGCGGAGTTTATGTGAACCACACTGTTTGATGGTCACTTGTCCCAGATGGCAACCCACTTCTAGATCTGAGATCCTCTCACTGCCCCGTTTGAGAGTCTGAGGTCTAAGATTGCTCCCTCACAGGTGGGTTCGAAACTAGCTGTCTAATGCCTGCCACCTGTAGGGCATCAAGAATGGCCCTGCTCTTGGATGTGGCTGCAGCAAATGTGCTCCAGTTAACATCTGGCATATTCAGGTCTCCATCAACAGTATCTCCCTTTCTCTGCCATTCTAAGAATGCCTTCCATCATATCTTTGTCCATTCCTTCCCCTGACATGGGGTCTGTACACAACCCCTATCCGGACTGTGGTGCCTTTCCAGTCTCCAAGGTGACCCACAGTGCCTCCTCTCCTCCTGTTTACTCTTTTGTTCAGTTGCTTTATCCCTTCCTTTACATGAGAGCTACTCCTCCCCTCTTCTCCCTGCCTGTCTCTTCTGTAGGTTACGTACCCTGGTATGTTAACATCCCAGTCATGGTTCTCTGTGTACCATGTTTCTGTGACTACTCGATATCCAGGCATCCCTCTTCCATTAAGGCCACCAGCTCAGGAGCTTGTTGCCCAGACTACAGGCATTGGTACTCATTACCCTCCATTTCCTGATGGCCCTTACCTTCCCATCCCTGTCCTCTTTGCCTTTGTCACTTTCTCCATTTACCCTGCCCTTCTCCCACGACACCTCCATGTTGGTGTTTGCCACACTTACTACCGTGATTGTTTGGGGGAGCTAGGATTTTCCTGCTCCTTTCAGTGCCTCCCCTTGGCTAGTTTAAAGCTTGCCAATGAAGCATTTAAACCTATCACCTAGGATACTGGTTCCCCTCAGGACAGATGCAGCCCATCATGCCAGTATAGGCTTGCATCACTCCAGGTGGACCCCAGTCCCCAATGAAGCCAAATCCCTGGGCTCCACCAGTTTTCAACCACTGATTGAATCCCTTAGTGCTGAACACCCTAGCCTCTCCTATGCCATAGATGGGTAGCACCTCCGAGAAGGTTACCGTGCGTGCTACTGACTAAGGCCCTCCCCAATTCCACAAACTCTTCTTGCACCTTCTAATCCCTTTCTTAGCCAGGTCATTTGTCCCTAGGTGGACAATGACATCCAGCTCCCTCCCGTGCAGCTGCTCGGCAATCCTGAGGATTCGCTCCCTGTCCCTCCAAGCCATGGCGCCAGGCAGGCACCTTACCTCCCTCTCCCCTTCCTTGCCCAGTTCTACCTTCCTAACAATGAAGTCCCCCACCAGGAGTTGTTCCCTTCCCCTGCAGGGTCAACTGCCACCCTCCTGTGGGTCTCCTTTGTGGAGGTTCCTAGCATCCTCCTTGTTCTCCACTGTGGGTGCCTCCACAGAGGAACCACACTTTGTCAGAATTGCATAGGAATTGTGGAGAGGTACAACTGGAGGGATGCACCTCTGTTCCACCACCCTCACCCTCCCTGAGCCCACTGTGGTCCAACTGCTTCTCTTTCTTGGCAACCTCTGAGGCAACGGCAGTGGCACTGGTGGTCCCTGGATGGAAGAGGAGGTCCCACAAATCCTGGCCAACTCAGCCTGGAGATGAGCAACCTCCTCCCTCAGCCCAGAGAGGTGCCTGCAGATGGGCCAACACCACATCCTCAAGAACATCTCCCAGAAGACTGCTGCTCCACAGCCACTGCACCACTCCAATCATGTCTTATTTCTGGCCCCTTAACTGTTTGCAATCCTGACTCTTTCCTCTGTTTTTTTTTTCTCTCTCTCTCCTTACTTTCTGCCTGTGTGCCCTTTAAGCTCCTGACTGTCCTGTTCTGAGACAAGAATATCCTATATTTCTCAGTAGACCACTTACTTGTTCAGAGGCAGACCTCCAGCAGCTAGAGGGCGAGGAGACCTACTCTTGCCCTTCTAGGATGGTGGGTCTTGGTGGTTCTGTGATCACTCACTTCCTGCCCCTAAACAGGAAGTTCCTGATATCAATCAAATCCTGTGCCTATAAAAATAGAACTAGTTTTGGGTGGAGGGAGGAAGGTGCAATATAGTCCCAGCAAAAGTTCAGTCACACAGCAGTCCTTTCTCCTGGTGTCTTCTGCCAAGCTATTCAGAGAATCTTTCTAAGACAGTCTTTAAATGTAGCTTCCTTCTAGCTAAGCCACTCCCCCTACTTACCAGATCTTTCTACAAGTAATTTAAACCTCACAGCAGTTAAGTCCTTTCAGTCACCTGAGATTTACACCTAGATGACTTTTCAGTTACCCATTCAGTTCAGTTAACCCAAACACACAAACTTTTTTTTTTTTTTTTTTTGTTTGTTTTGTATGTTAGTTTTTTTACCCTAAATTAAAGGTCCAAATACAAAAGTTCTTCTACTTTAGTCCCAGCAGAGAAGTTCAGTCACACAGCAGTCCTTTCTCCTGGTGTCTTCTGCCAAGCTACTTGAGGGCCATCCTGGCCGATGGTGCTGGGCAGGAGGCTGGGCGCTGCCAGAGTTCTAACACCGGGACCACAATGGCCTCTGCTATAAGGAAAGCCTCTGTGGAGGACTCCCCCTTGTCCAGAATCTCTGTAAGGGGATATCTGGCCCATTTCTGCATGGGTTCGAGCAGCAGCCCAGTGGACTCCGAGATGAGCCAAAGGATACCGAGGAACGAGGTGGGGCTAGAAAGACCCCCTTCCCCCCGAGGATTCAAGGTCAACTGGACGGGAATGCAACGAGGAGTCTTAGGACTCCGAAGAAACCGTGTACAACTGGTAACCGCCTGAGACACTCTCCACTCGCCGAGGGTGATCGGGGGTGAGTGACAGAAAACCGATGGGGCAAACCTTGTGCTGACTGAGAATCCTTGGTTGACGCCTCATTTTTTCAGCTGGGGAGGAGGTGGTTCCACCACAATGGGAGGGGCAGCCGGTTTTGGCCGAGCCGTTGGCACCAGGTCCTCTACCAGGGAACTGGCATCGGGAGTCTGCTTCGGGCATTAGGGCGACAGCCACTTAATTGCCGGTGTGGAAGCAAGCGTCTGCTTGCTGCCGGCCAAAAGGAGCTGTTGCCACATTAGATCCTCACAGTGCCGACGCAACTTGTGCCAGAGCCTCTCCTCAGCCGAAGAGAATGAGGAAGAACAGCAGCGGCGCCGCTTTCCACGATGGGATCGAGACCGCCGATGTTGACAGGATTTCACCGAAGCAGATAAGGACCAAAACCTCGACCATCAGCGGTGCTGGCGGCGGGCCAAGGAAGGACCAAGGGAAACCCACTGCCCCTTTGGTTCAGGGTCCTGGGCCGGGGACTTCACTCAACGGTCTGAGGAAAGTCCTAGGAAGGCACCGGTGTCAGAGAGAGAAAGAGAGAGAGAGAGAGAGAGAGAGAGAGTTGTCTGCTTCCTCAGTTGACAACCTGTCGGTGGGCTCGAGAAAAATCTCGGCCACGTCAACAGGCATCTTGGCCGGCTGGTCTGATGGGGACACTGAAACCTGAGGCCTGGGCCACAACATCGACCGAAGTCAAATGCAGACAGTCCGGAGAATGAGATCTCTCCTGCTCCCAACAGCGTCAACGGTGGGTCTTACCTTTTCTTGGATCCTTCTTCCGGGACTGAGGGGTGCGAGACCCAGAACGACCCTCCACTTTAGTTGAGAGGGACTGGCATAGCCCCCAAAAGGAAGCAGCATAAGAAGAGCACACTTGGAGCGGAACAAAGGCTGAAGAGGAGCTCCCTGCAGCCTGGGCCACCGCCTCCTCCTCGAGGGCCGTGAGCAGTTCAAGCTGTTCCAGTTGTTCCACAGAGCCAGCCGCCGGACACCACCCAATAGGCCTCCTTCGATTTGACCAGTGGGTTCCATTTCGTTGTTCATCCCAGCTGGAGTCGGGCAGTGCAATCTTCGAGCACCGACACAGAAATAAAAATTCTTTGAGGCAGAGTCAGGCGCCACCCGCAGAGGCGGCCTTTCGTGGTGCAGTGGCCTTGGCACTCACAGACTCTTCCTCCATCCCAGTTCTGTAAGCTGGGAAGCAGAATAAAATAATAGAAGAATAAGAAGCGAGGCAAGAGAGCCTAGGGATAGTAAAAGGAAAGGAAACTGAAAAAGGAATAAGCCAATAGAGGACAGGAAAGAGGAGAACCCTACCCTAAGGGACTGCAAGGCCTCATTCCTGGGGTGGCTCGGGGAAGGGGGGGCAGGTAAGGGAGAAGAAGAAAGACCGAAGAAAAGGGCGGGGGATGCTGAGAGGAGGGAAAAATACTGCCAAGTTGTGAATTAAATTGGCTTAAGGGTTATCAGCTCGGAATCAAAGGACAAGGCAGCAAGGATCCCTTCAAACAAAACTGGCCTAAAGGTTCGACCGAACAGTTTGCACAGCTTGATACACAAAAGGCAGATTTCCTACCCCTCCCGCTCTCCCAAGGCCCATCACTCAAGTTGAGAGCTCACAGATTGCCAAGGCACACAATCTGTTCCGGAGGAAGAGCGCCCAACTTAGGAAAGGGAAAAAGGACCCCACTAGCACACTGCCGTGTGTTAATGCGGTTGGGGGGGGGGGACTGAAGCCCTAAAGGGGCACTCCCTTGAGAAAGTGGACAGAGATAGGGAAGGAAACCCGTTCAGATTCCCTGAGAGGCAGAGGCCAAAGAATCAGACCACCAGTTCCTGAAGGCAATTTTGAAAATGGGCTAGAAGACTTTGACTAGCACCAGACTGGCATACACAGGACAAGATCCTGAGATACCAGCGAAGTCCAAGAACTAAGGAAAAGGACCATTCAAGAACTACTCCTGTTAACTGGTGATTAACTAACTTGGCCTAAGAAAAAAGGTGCCAGAAGGGACACCTTCAATGGTAATCAGAAAGAGTTCCCTCAGGAGAAAGATGAAGCTCTACTCGCTCTCCTCCCTCTCCAGACCTACGTTACCTCTTCTGAGAGAAGTAAAGACGACCCAAAGACTATTGGATTTAGGCTCTAAAGGCCAGAAAAGGAGGGGAAGGGAGAGTCAGCAGGGCAGAGGGGACGCTGAAGAATGAGGCCCATGAGAGGAAGGTGGACGGGATTCAGTAATGAATGGTGAAGACACAAGAGAAGATCAGGAATTACGGTAAGTACATCATTTTATACATCTTTCCTTGTTAATTTTCACCATTCATTATTGCTGGGTGAGAACAAAGCCCCCCCCCCCAGACAGGGACTAACATAACCCTGAGGGAACAAGAACCTCAGCCTCCTGTTGGTGAGAAACAGGAAGAAGAAGAAACCCTGGCCGAACTACACTGGAAGCCTAAGGCCAAGGAGAGCTAGAAGGTGTCCACTTAAGATGAGGGGATGGAGGAAGCCCCTGCAGAAGCTTCCTAGCCGGTGAAAGAGGCAGGTCCCTCGGTAGGCAGGCGAATCACCCTACACCGGGCCAGGGGTGAGAGTCTTGACAGACGAAACCATGCCGTCTGCCTAATGCAGACTGCTGTCCCCACAAGCCTGGGAGCCACCTCACTGGCTTCATAAGATGCCGCTGCTTGGTGCTTTGCCAGTTCCAGGCCTATAGCGGAGAGGGTAAAGGTCTGTCGAGATTGCTCTGTATCAGGCATCGATGCTAGCATCTGAGCCAGCATCAACCACAAGTGCCTGTTATAGGCAGCATGGTTTGTGCCTGATGTGACGCAATGCACAACACTGCACGAAAAGAGAACACTCTTAGCCCCCACCAGTTGAATTGTAGGGAATCCGAATCCAGTGGTCGGTCGCGCACCAGGCTGCGGTGCCCGGAAGGGGTTAGGGACAGAACCTAGAGACTCAGATGGAGCACAATACCTCCTCTTGCAGTCTGCCAGGGCTGGGAGAAGGTCGGCTGGAGACTGCCAGGTGCGGATAGAACGTCTCCTGGAAGGGAATAGGTCAGGACGGCACCAAGTGTTGGGCACTGAATTCACATGTCTCCCACTCGGTATTGTCCCGTCTGACATAGGAAATACGGAGATCCAGAACCATCCTCAATAGGAAGCGCTGATATTCAGTGAAATCAGCGTCGGAAGAGAGGTGAGCAGTAGGTTCCTCTCCCTCTGAGGAGGGAGCCAAGGAGGATGGGGAACTCGAATGTCCAGAGGACTCCTGCGGCAGTGGGGACAGGCAAAAGTCCGTTCATCCATGTACCTAACATATGACGGGAAGGACGCCACAGTGTCTCTGAACGTTGCCTAGGATAACGGCACCATAGGACCCACGTGGCCAGGGAGAGAGGGGGGTGGCTGCAGAGGAATAGGAGAGGGACACCTACAAGGAGCCGAATGTTCTCTGCCAGGGCTCTGGAATCCAGGGAACTGAGCCCGAGCTGGAGGGATCCCTGAAATCAAGCCAGGTTGCATGATGGAACCTTGGGAATGCGAACTCCAGAAGAGCCCTAAAGGGGTCTCTCCCCTGTGATGCACCTGGGGCTGCACGAGTCCAGAAGGGCAACCCACGGCAGCATCTCCAGAGGGGACCCCTGAACCCAATAAGGAGAGGCGGGGCTCGGCGCTACGGTTCCTCCTTGCACCCCGAGGGGTGGCAGGGGAGCGCCAATGCCCCTCATCCCAACCCCTCAGATTCAGAGGACGCCCTCCACCTCGACACCAGCAAAGGGGTCCCATGATCCAGAGGCCTCCCGAGGGAGACCCCCCAAAGATGGGGCACTCAATCCCCCCCGGAAGGGCACAGCAGCACCAAGGTTTAACTAAGGAATCACATAATTGGGTTACATCTTATTTAAATAATAGAAAACAACAAGTTAATATAAATGGGGTGCTATCTAGTAAAATATCTGTACTGAGAGGGAGTCCCTCAGGGCTCCATATTGGGACCAACATTGTTTCTGATTTATATAAACAATTTAGTAGATATAATAAAATGTTCAAGCATAAATCTTTATGCAGACGACACCTTGTTGATTGCAGACAGTCGTACATCTAAGGAATTGGAAAACAAATTACAGGCAGACTTTACCAGACTATGCACATGGTTGACGGAATCAAGTTTAATAGTTAATAATAAAAAAACAAAATTTATGGTTTTACGTAAAACAAATCAAAAGTTGAACCAAATTAAGGAAAAAATAATTATAAAAACCTTATGAAATGAAGTACAGTATTAGAACAAGTATCGGAATATACATACTTGGGAGTATGAATTGATGTCTTAAAATTTGACAAACATATATCAGATACAATACTAAAGGTAAATAAAAGGTTGGGAGTCTTTAGACGGACCAAATTTTGTATGAATAAAACTATAAGGGAAACTGTAATAAATTTACTTCTCTTACCTATACTTGAATACGGTAACCATGTTTACGGTCTGGCATCAAAAAGTCTTTTGCAAAAAATAGATTCAATGTAAATTAAAATGGCTACATTTATAATGAGGAGAGATTATAAAGTGCATCACTGTGTACTTTTAGAGGAATTAGGTTGGTTTCTCAGGAAGCCAAAAGACAGATCATATGGGCAACGCAAATTTATGAAGTTTTAAATCAAAATCAACTGGAGTATTTAAGTGACAAACTGAAAACGAAAAAACATGTTCATAATTTGCGAAATATAAATTTGAGAAATTTTGTTTTTCCCAAATTAAAAAACACAAATAGTAACATGCGTTTCCCAGTGATAGCTGACAGAACTTGGAATATGTTAAAACCAGTAGTAAAAAATGAGTTTAAAGATGTGAAATCGTTTACGTCTAGCTTAAAGCTGGAATTAAGTATTAGGTGTGAATGTTATGGTTAAATGTGGGTAATTTAAATCCTCAGAGGAAGACCGCCATGGAGATTCAAGGATGGGAATGCTGGGCCGCCTGACACCACGTTCCACAGAGGATTCTGATTCCAAGGAATCAGGGAGCCAGATCGGGTTCACATCCAAGTCATCCTCCTCCGAAGAAGAGCAGGAAGACCTTGATACTGGCCACCCTGCAAACCCCGAGAAATGGCACAGGTGTCACCTGCAGTGCCGGCCGTTCCCAGCGCATGGCCCCAGAACCGCCCCATCCACGGCCCCGGATGAGTCCCCAGCGCGGTATCATATTCCAACCCCGCGCTTGCCGAGCCGACCGGGCCAACGGCACCGCGAGCGATGCCAAGAAGCAAACTGGCACCGCATGCTGCACCACCCCAATCACCAGCAACACGAATGGCACCAGGATCCGAGGTGGTGCTGGAAAGCAGCATCGAGAGTTCGCCAGTGCTGGACCCAGCAACCCTGGGCCGCGACACCGAAGGAGCCTGCATCTCAGGAGAGGTGACTGCCGAGGTGGTATTAACGACGCGACCACGGGAGGAGTCACGTCGCTCCACTGACACCGCAAAAGAGGCCTCCTCCTCGGCAAGGCTTGAAGATGAGTAGGCCTCCTCCTCACCAGACCGTATAGGCCTGAGAGGGGACCCAGAGGAAGGGCCTAAGGATCTGACCTGGGAAGCCCGGGAAAGACGCCGTCCTCTGAAAGTTGGCGGAGCCTTGCCAACTCTGAATGCGCAGATTTCAAGGACATGGCGGTCCATGAAAAAACACGCATCACATCTATCCGTATCATGGTTAGGTCTCAGGCACGGAAGGCAGACATCATGCTGGTCCATCACGGAGTAATGCCGGCCACAGCAGCACCGACACCGGGGGGGGGGAGGGCCAAGACCTGCTTTCGACTTATGCTTAGTTCCTGAACCTGACATGATGCAAAATAAAATCTATAAACAGTAAAGATCGTGGCGCTGTTGAGAAATAAAATAAAAACAGTCTTACCGGCTTCAACAGCATCGGGGGAAAAATGAACTGGGATGAAGGAGATCGGACTTCGGAAATGATAGAAAGGCCCAGTGGCGCAACAACTCCACACGTGCATGGCAGGTGTAGCCTCGATGGGAGGAGAAACAGAACTTGGATGGATGAGAAGTCTGTGGCACCCAACAGCCGCCCCTCGTGCACCACGTAGTGAGTCACTCTCGTGGGCGGAGCCGTAGGCACCAACACCTCCCTCCAAAAAAAAATAAAAAAATAAAAAAAAAACTCCCTTAACTGGTGCGCGCTTCCGGCTTACACCCAGCAGTAATGAATCGTGAAGACTGACAAGGGAAGACAAGGACAGATACATTTCACAAGCCTGCGGATCGTGATCATGCCCGAGGCAATAAACGCACGAGGCATGGGGGTTGGTGCACATCTTCTACCCACAGGGGCACCGGCAGAACCAGTGGACGGTCTTGTCCTCCATCGCAGCCACGAGGGAAGAGGGTGAAGACTGAGCTTGAACGAGTTTCAAAGTAAGTTTAGGAAAAAATCAGAAGTTTTTAGAGCCAGGGCCTGCAAAACGCAAGAGCGCTAAGGAGGGAACCTGATGCTTCCAAGCAGTAAGGAAGATCTAGCGTCATGGGGCGGAGCCGAGTTTCATCACCCGTGTGGGTGGGAGAAGCCAACAAGATGACTTTCCAGCCCATCTTAAAGCGGCAAGGTACCTGCCAGACAGTGTGGACAGAGCAACATATCCACGCCCCTAGAAAGCGGAGATACTAGTAGTGACTTGGGTGTACTCCGGAACATGATGGTAGGTGTCCTGCATATCAAGGGATGCCAGCCAGCCGTACTGATGAATCGACAGAAGTAATGTTCCTAGGGAGGTGGCAGTAGAGTTCCTAGGGAGGTGGTAGTAGAGTTTCTAGGGAGATAATCTTTGACTTCTCCCTGAACAGGTACTTGGTTCAACTTTCTGAGGCTGAGAATTGGGTGCATGCTGCACGTCTTTTTTTAAGACCAGAAAGTAGTGGGAGTAGAACCTCGTATTCCTTTCTGCCCAAGGAACAACTTCTATTGCCCTGTTCCTGAGAAGGCCCTGTATTTCGGAAATGAGACGGTTTGACTGAGCGGCAAACAGGCTGTTCTGCCGCTTGGGTGGAAGATCCGGGGGGAGTTCTGCAAAATTGAGAAAGTAACCCTCCTGAACAATACAGAGGACCCATTTGTCCATGGTGATAGTTTAACACCCAGTGGAAGTCTAAGTCAGATGGCCTCCCACTGCCTCTGAAGTGTCCACCTCAGGCAGTCGAGGTGGGATTGGGGCCGGATTTTCAGAGGGTGGCACTAGGCACTTTCGGGCCCTGTGCCTTTTGCTGTATTTTCTTTTGCGGCTGAGGAGTCTGATTTATGTTAAAAGCTCCTCAGCCTCTACCTCACAAGGATTGCGTTATGGAATTGTCGACGGTTCACGCCCCTTTGTGGAGCAGAAGGAGCCAGCCTGGCTGTTTTAATGGCAGTGCTGGTCTTCTGAGAGGCCTCTAGTGCTTGTTCAACTTGAGGGTCAAACAAATAAGCACCATTAAAGGGGACATTGATGACCTGCTGCTGAGCATCAGGTGAAAACCCTGATGATCTAAGCCAGGAGTGTCACCTGATGCAGATTCCAGCGGCGGCTGCTATGGCTGCAGTGTCACAGGCATCCATAGAAGCCTTCAGCTGATGACTATTAGACTCTATGCCTCTGGTGATAGCATGCAGAAGCTCCATGGTAGCATCAGACTCTGGGAGGTTCTCGACCACTGACCTAAGAAAATTTCATAGAATATATTCTTACTGGGAGAAATGTCCCCAATAACTAGCAATACGCATGCCCAAGGTTGCAGCTGCGAAAGCCCGTTTCCCCAATGTGTCGATTTTTCAAGACTCCTTATTGACAGGACGTGCTGAAGCTTCCTGAGAGAACACAGCTTTGTCGTTTTCTGCCAGTACAACCAAAGCATCTGCAATAGGTTGTGAAGTCAAGAAGGGTCTCTCCTTCGGAGGGGTATATTTCCTATCTATGAGCTAAGCCACAGAAGAAATCAGAGCCAGCTTCTCCCACACCGATTGTGACAAAGTCTCAAAGGAGGGAGGTATAGGAGGCATAAGGCTCACAGGAACATTAAGAATATGCAAGAACTCGAGGTGCAAAAGCCTGCCTGGGCCCGCAGACGAAGTCTGCAGAGCTAGTGTTGAATTCATGTTCTTGAGGAGGGACTGGAAGGAAAGGTCCTCAACAAGGGTCTCCATTGGACCAGAAGGTTCCCCTTCAAGCTGAAGAATGAGTCATCTTGACTGTCAGACAAAATCAATTCAGGATCAAAATTATGTTCCACCTCTACCACAGAGAAATCAGGAGTCAGCCCTGCAAGGCCGAAGCACAACCTAGGCAACGGATAAACGGGTGATAACAAAACCGCTATTGGCGTGGAAGACACAAGCACCATGCGCAGCACAGAAGGACACGGCGCCACCCGAAGAACTGAAACTGCCAGATCTAGAAAAAGAGGAAGGTGGTACCTGTGCCAGCCCTTGTGTGGAAGCAAAATTAGGGGGAGAGGCACGTGGAACTGGCGTCGGGGGCACCTGTACCGGCAAGGGTACAAATTTTGTCACCGAATGCACTTCCTGTCCAGAAAACCCTGACCGTGGTCCAGCGGCACCAAGATCCGAGGGCTCCAGGTCAACTGATAAGGGCACCCAAGACAGACACTGTACCTACTGCTCCATAAGAGCGAATCAGTGGTGAAACTGCCCACTGGAAACCCCTCAAGAGGACAGAGAGGGGCTCCGGTGTCGAGAGGCCCAGCCACTAAGAACGGAGACACCGGAGGGGTCGAGGTCCATCTACCACTCTCTGCTACCGAAGACACCCTAGCAGACCTACCAAAAGGCAACCTCGAGCTGTACGGTTTCTTCTTCTTCCGACGGGAAGGAGAATAACTCAACATCTAGCGACGACGGGTCCCCAACAGAGACCTGCTTCTTTCTGTGCTTACGGGAGGACTGCCACCCCCAAAGTATCTGGAGAGAGCGGCAGACTGGACACAGCCCCACTGCCAGAACAGCTTTCTAGTGAAGTCTCCCTACTGTTACAGACACAGTCCATGATAGACTCCATCAATGGCAGGCTGAGATAACTTCTTTCTTCAAAAAAATAATTCTAAAACAACTAATGCTAATCGATTACTGAATGACTATAAGTTGCTGTTGTACAGACATGAAGATCTGGCTCCCGGCAGGCAAGCGACGTCATTACTGAAGCACACTTGACGGTGGGAAGAAAGCAACTGAGGCAGTTGGAGGGTCGATGCCAAGATAGCCTATTCAAGCACGAATCAGTCTTGTGGTGCCGCGCATGCGAGGTCCTATCTTGACGCCGGCCTCTGGCACAGTCCCAACGGTATGAATGAATAGTGAAGACTAAGTCCGGGAAGATTAGGTACCCTGATGCCAAGAATGCCCCCAAACCACTAGAATGGGCATTAGGGCACCTGCTTCTGCAGGTCTGGGGCAATTCTGTGGGTCTGAGAAAAATTTCTGGCAGGTGGGAGAGGCCATTCCAGGAGGTGAGCAGCCCATTCCAGTGGACTGGTTGTATTCTAGTTGTGGGGATGCATGTTCTGGCAGATCAGTGGCATTCCAAGGGTTCAATCACCAGTTCTGGGGGCATGTCAGTAGTCTAAGTACCAGTTTCAGCTGATAGGGAGCATCCTTGGCAGTTGAATGGGGATTCTGGCAGGTTAGGTGGCCAACTGGGGGGACACTTCTAGGAATTAGGTGGGCAATCTATGGATTCCAGGACATTCCGGCAATTCCTGGGGTCAGAGCAGATTGTGTGGATCCATGGGGCAATCCAGGGTCAAGGCGGACATTCTGGAAGATCAGGGACACATTCTGCAGTTGAGAGCATGCTCAGTGGGCCCAGAGAGTATGCTGGCAGCTGGGCACAGGTCATGTGGCAATAAGGTGGTCTGGGTATCTGTTCCATAGAAACCCTGAATTATATGGCACAAGGAGATCAAAGTTTTATCAAGTCATCCCTTGCTACATTACCTCACTCCACTGACCTATTGTACTGGTGGGTTGTTAACCACGTCCCACCCCCTCAAACCTGTGTTGCCTTCCCACTTGGTCACTTTGAGTCCACTTGCTCTGTCAAAACCTTGCTTAAACCTTAAGAGTAGCTGCCCCCACCACTTCTGCCAGTAGTCTGTTTCACGGTTCCACCACCGTCCATCTGACAGGGGGCCATACTGGTGTTTGTTCTAGGGGTCAGATGGGGATTCTGGGGTCATGGGCACATTCTGATGGGTCCACAGGGTATTTGGGGTTTTGGGGGTCGGGGGCACATTCCAAAGAGTATGGGGGCATTTGGGCATGTCCGTGCATGTTCCAGCATAAGCACTTTCAGTGCATTTCAGCATTCCAGTTTTCACCCATACCCCTGATCCCATCACTACTTATGGTGGTTATGCTCGGTTTGAATTAAACAATGTTAAATTGATAAAACTAAGTGCAGTAGTAACACGAGGTATAGAAGGTTTCTGGACAACGAATATGGCTATATTTACCATTGGGTGGGGCGCCAAATAGAGTTCTGTCATAGCTTTTATTTTCCCAGCTACACCACTCCCACAATACATGTTTTCTATCACTAGTGCTCGAATTTAAAGGTATTCCACCCTGTTTTGGACACCAGTTTGCAAGGCATTATACCATTTTCATCATGCTGATATTCCGACTGCAATACTACTAATCCATTCAATCACTCTCCAGTTTAATCTGTAGCATGCTGTTTTGGATAGGTGGAATACTTGAAACATAAATTTGGTATTCCACCTCCCAGACCGGTTTATTTTCTTAATTTTTACCCTTGATCACGTTTTCAATGTAGGCCCCAAAACTAACCTAGTGTTAGTTTGGGGAATGAATGTGTGTACAATAACTTCAACCCATCCCGAGCTGTACACTGCATCAAGTCTCATAGGTAGGGTGAATGATATTTTTCTCCATTTTAATTCAGTTTTGATGCAGTGCAAATGAAAGCATTGTAGCAAGTGTCCTCTGGAATGGCACTGACATTAAAGTTATGACAATTTAACTATTGTAACTGGTGCTGTTTTTATATTTGCCC
Organism: Neoceratodus forsteri; assembly: GCA_016271365.2. Classification (NCBI taxonomy): domain Eukaryota; kingdom Metazoa; phylum Chordata; order Ceratodontiformes; family Ceratodontidae; genus Neoceratodus; species Neoceratodus forsteri. The sequence goes on from CM057449.1 coordinate 623,150,804, forward strand.
TCTACGCTATCTATGCTCAATAATTACACAGTAAATGCAAGCAAACAAGCGCTCAACATTTACAAATGCTTATTTTACCCCTGTCCAAACAAGTCTTCCTCTCTAAGCCTCCACTCTAGTTGGGGCAGGCCTAGGGACAGCATATCTAAAACACAGAATGCTGCAGTTCAGTATTGTGAACTCAGCAGAGAGAAGAGGACACAGTGAAAGCTACAACTGCATACTGCCACTATTAAGAAGCCCAAGTTTGTTTTATGAAGAATATTCCAAGAGCTTAAAAGTGCAGTACACTGTTGATATGATAGAGAGAAACTTGCTTTTGTGAACTCCCTGGCTTACATTTCATCTCTAGTTTTTTTTATTCTTACCTGCTTAGCTGTGATAGTGAGCTGCTGGAAAGGTCACTAGGCTGGCTCAGGCTAGACAGAGTCATTGAATTCTGAGAAACTGAATGCAGAAGGGAAGAAGAGGAAGAGGAGGAGGAGGAGGTGGTGGCGGCAGCAGCAGTAGTAGTAGTAGACACATTGCTAGATAGCGTCCCCACACTTGGCAATGAGGATGACTCGGACTTCGATGCTGGTACTACTGAAGTAGCTGAAGCAAATTTCCACACACACACACAAAAAACAAAACAAAAGAACAATGAGAAATACAGCAAAAACATAGCAAGCATTTTAAAATTACTGTACTAATTATTTTGCTGCAAGTTTAACTATTATAAGAGCAACTTTCTTTTAAGCAAACTTGGGGGGAAAAACAGTTATTTACAGTACTTACTTACACACTTAAGCACTCTAATCGGTATAAATGCCTTCAAGACGCTTTATTTCCGTACAATCAGAGAAGTACTGTATGTAACTGCTTCACCCACTCAGACCCAGTACCGGTGTCTACACTGGTATATAGCTACGCCTAGACCCAATTTTTAGTACTGACCCCCCAGCTTGCTCCTCAACAGCCTAATTGTTCTCTCTGTTATCCCCCGTCTTATCAACACTAGGCCTGTCCATCCCCTTATTCTTCCTTTCCTAACCTCGGAAAGGAGCTCACTACCTTGGGTTGTGACATCCTACCATGCCCCGTACTTTATAGCATTCAATCCCGGGGCTCACACATACTCCTTTTCTCCATCCACCTTCTCTACATCCAGCTTTACCAACTCCTTTCTGTGCACTGTGCCCTCCTAGCCTTTCTCCCCCTACCTCCCTCCCTTCCCCCTACCTTCACCTCTACCTGGTGTATATTTTTAATTCTTTTCTTCCGTTACTTCCTCCTGCAACCTTAGATAACCTGCTTTATCTTCCTAGACACACTTCTATGTATGTAAATACTGTGTAATCTGTACAATATCTGTATAATTCTATGTACATATGAACTTTTTCTTCCTCTCTGTAAAGTGTATTATCTGTATTGCCTTGTAAATACCTGTGTCGACCTGTATATACAATTGTTCATGCTCCACCCAGGTCCATCTTGCAAATGAGCTTCTGCTCAATGATGAACGCCTGGTTAAATAAAGACGTGATTGACTTACCGTAACAGCAGGTCTTCGAGAAAATCTCTTCACTTACGTCACACCTTTGGAACTACACCCATGTCAGCACTAGGACTACACGGAAACTTCTACTAGCTGGAGGGCCACCAGCGATAATGTCATGTGTCACCATCTACATAAACATAGGCATCCCAGTCTCTCCTCAGTTCCCCACTGGATAATGTGCTTGGGAGTTCTCTCTTTGGAGAACCAGATTATACCAGTGCCTCTGATATTATGCAGACACATGTGCAGGAAAGAGCATCCATGAAAGTCCCAAGGCAGAACTGGATGCCATATTCCCCTGCAGCTGATAAAAAGGGGAAGGAGGGAGGGTCGCATGGCCGAAGAGAAAAGTCTCTCTCCAAGATCCACTGTTAACAGTAAGTACGTAACTGTTCTATCCTCTTCGAGGACATCTTTTTCCTTAGGTAATACCTTTGGAACAAGTCCCAAAAGCTAACTAAGAGGATGGTACAGCCTGCTCACGACAGTAATCCCAGAAGGACAAGGCCGAAGCCTGCATGTCTACGAGAAACAATGTCTGTACTGTAATGTTTAGTAAAGGGGTTGACAGTATTCCAGGTGGCTGCAGCACAGATGTTAGCCACATAGACATTTCTGAAGCAAGCAAGAGATCTGGCATGCTCCTTGTGAAATAACCATGAACCACACTAGGAAGTTCCTAAGTTACCATACTTCCTATAACGGAACGTAATACAATGTGCTAGCCACCAGGACAGGTACTGTTTTGAAACAGGTATGCCCTCTTTCCCAGGGATGAATGAAACAAACAGCTGAGAGGACTTTCTGCAGTTCTTAGTGCACACAAGATAGTATTTCAGGATCCTACGTATATCCAGAGTGTGGAACAATGCTTCACCTTGTCGGGTATCCTCAGGATAACAGACTGGAACATGGATGGTTTGGTTTAGTGAGAAATCAGACACCACCTTTGACAGAAAGAAAGGATTAGTATGTAAAGACACCCTGCCTTTATGGAAAATCAAATAAAGGAGGCTCACACATTAGAGCCTGTAGCTCTGAAATTGTTTTGAGCTGAAGAGACTACAACTAAAAATAATGCTTTCCATGAAAGAAAGTGTAAGACAACTCGCAGTTGGCTCAAAAGGAGCCAAACTAAGCTTCTCAAGCACATAACTGAGGTCCTACTGGGGGAGGGGGGCCTTCATTAAGAAAGGGAGGTTTCATATGCAGAACACCTCTCAAAATGGTATGGGAGACCTCTAACTGAGCTACTGTATGTCCATCAATAGGGGCAAGGAAAGCTGATATTGCTCCCAGATGCACCTTCAGTGAGGAATACTGTAGACTGGGGTCTGACAGTGACAGCAAGTATTCCAACATCACATTGACCAGACAGGTATATGGATCCACACTTTTGGAAGCGGTCCACAAAGTGAAACGTTTCCATTTCAAAGAGTATGTATGTCCAGTGGAAGGCTTTCATGCCCGTAACCAGTACATCAACTATTTTTGGTGACATCCCAAAATGTGCTATGGCTATGTCTCCAGAAGCCATGCATGCAGGTACAGGGACACAGGTCCAGGTGGACCAAGGCCCCCCTTGCCCTGCGACAGCAGGCCTTTGCACAGAGGCAAGGGTACCGGAGGCTCCACTGCTAGTTGTTGCACCAGTGGATGCCATATTTGTTGAGGCCACAGAGCTGCAAGGAGGATGAGGGTCACACCCTCCCTCTATCTACAGTTTCAGTAACACTTTCTGTATTGATAGAATGGGAGGGAATGCATATATAAACCTTTATTTCCAAGAGAGGGACAATACATCCCATCACAAAACCGGCCCTGGAGCAAGCGAGCAGAAAAAAGTACAGTTACGTAAGAAACGAAAAATACATACCTACCGTAATTCTTGATCTTCTCCTGTATCTTCACCATTCATTACTGTTGGTGTAAGCCGGGCGCACCTACTGCAGTGTACCCCGAGTCGGTGCCAACAACGCCACCCCCGAGAGTGACACATCGCGTGATGCGCGAGGGGCAGCGATTAGGCGCCACAGACTCCTCCTCCACCCCAGTTCTGTTAGCCGGAGAGGCGAAATAAGGAAAAGAAAAAAGGAGCGAGGCAAGAGAGCTGAGGGCTAGAAAAAGGAAACTATATAAACTGAAAAAGGATTAAGCCGGTAGAGAACAGAAAAAAATAGGGAAATGCCTACCCTAAGGGACCACAGGGCCTCACTTCTGGGGCAGCTCCAAGGGAGGAACAGATGAAGAGAAAAAGGAAGAAGAGGAGATGGAAGAGAACAAGGGATGTTGGGAGGGGAGAACTCTGCCCACTGACAGATTGGTTTAAAGGCTTATAAGCTCATAAAAAAAACAAGGAAGCAAGGATCCCACTTGACAAGACTAAAGAGAAGGTTCAACCGAACCACTTGCACAGATTGGACACAAAGAAAAAATTACTCACCTTAGTAATGTTGTTTCTTCTAATGGAGTCTTGCTATATTATGACTATTGCAGTTTGTCCCACCAGTAGAACTGCTCCGGAGGTGAAAGAGTTAACTTCCATGCAGAGCATGGAGCTTAGAGCGTGAGCTCGGTTCAGAAGCTCTGTTAGGGTGGTTTCAAACCGAAACCATCAGATCTTTTCGAGCAAAAACTCACTAAGGTTCTGTGTGGAAGCTGTAACCTACACTAGCCAACTGGTCACTAATATATTAACACATTTTCCTGGTCCCGACACCAAGACTCCAGTCAGTGGACCAGAAAAATAAGATAAAATAACTAAATAAACACAACACCCAAACATGAAAGAGGGCATCAATAAATGCCAACAGAGGACTGCCCACCCCATACCCAAAGTAGGAGTTCTGAGAGGGGCAGGCTGGGGGAAGGTCATAATATAGCAAGACTCCATTAGAAGAAACAACATTACTAAGGTGAGTAATTTTTTCTTCAAACATGAAGTCTTGCTATATTATGACTATTGCAGACTACACAGCAGTACCTCCATGGAGGAGGGACAGAACCTACTTAGGGAATAGCTCTGAAGCACGGTTGTGTTAAACCGAGCATCCCTCCTGGCCTGAATATCCAGGGAGTAATGCTTGGTGAAAGTGTGTACTGTCTTCCAAGTAGCTGCCTGACATATCTCCAAGATAGGGATGTCTCTAGCAGCAGCTAGAGATGCAGCTGTACCTCTGGTAGAGTGAGCCCTCAGGCCTGAGGGGGGAACCTTACCCAGCTTTTGATAGCAAAATTGGATACAAGAAACGATCCACCTGGCAATGGATCTCTTAGTGGCAGGTCTCCCTTTCCCAACCTCACCATAAGTGAGAAACAGTTGGAGGCAGTCAAACCTGTGACCCTTGGTATGCTCTATGTAGTAACTTAGGGCCCTCTTAACATCTAAGCTGTGCAGCCTCCTCTCACCAGAGGAGGAATGGTCAGTGAAGAACACTGGAAGTGAAATAGATTGGTTAAGGTGGAAATCTGAAATCACCTTAGGCAAAAACTTCCTGTTAGTCCTGATGACTACTTTATCCCTGTGGAAGGAAATAAAGTCAGTCTCTACTGATAAAGCCTATAACTCACTTATCGCCTGGCAGAAGTGATGGCTACTAGAAATACAGTTTTCCAAGTCAAATACTTAAACTCTGCAAGACAGAGGCTCAAAGGGGTTGCATCAGCTGAGCAATGCATACATTAAGATCCAAGCAGGCAGGGTCCCTGAATGGAGGATTGGTGTGAAGCAATCCTTTAAAAAACTTGGAAAATACAGGATGAGCAGAAAGAGAAGAGGGCTTCCCTGCTGAAATGAAGGTAGAGACAGCAGCCAAGTGCACTTTCAGGGTAGCTGGTCTCAGTCCCAAAGAACTAAGATGGACCATGTAGTCCAATACAGTGAGTAGATCAGCAGATTCCGGGGAAACATGCTTCTCAGAACACCATATGGAAAACCTTTTCCACTTGGAGTTATAGGTAGCCCTGGTGGAAGGCTTCCTAGCAGCCTTCGGATTTTGAGAACACTTTGAGAAAGTTGTAAATCAGCAAACTAACTGCTCAAGAGCCAAGCCTTGAGGTTGAGGATTTGAGATTCGGATACAAACTCTCCCTGAGCACAGGTTAACAGATTGTGGTTCCTGGGAGAGACAGGGAAGATGGACTGCTAAGGACAAAGGAGTGGGTACCAGGGCTGCCTGGCCCAGTCTGGAGCAATCAGGATCATTTGCAGGGCTGAGACCTGATTTTGACTAGTACTTTGAACAGGAGGGAAGGGGAAGGCATAAAAACTTCCCTTCCAAATCGAGGAGAAAGGCATCCAGGGACCGAGCCCAACACTGGGGCCTGCAACAAAACAGTGGAAGCTGATGATTGTCTGGGGCTGCGAAAAGATCTATCTGAGGAGTGCCCCATCTGGTAAACACTATCCCCAGTACTGGGGATCCAGTGACCATCGTGATGGCCTGGGAAATCCTGCTGAGAGCATCTGCCAGGACATTGTCCTTGCCTGGGAGGTGAACTGCTATGAGGGGAAGTGTTCAGGGGAATAAGCCAGAGACCACGACTTCATCACCTCGGTGCACAAGGCCGAAGACCGAGTGCCCCCTTGTTTGTTGATGTACCACATTGTAGTGGTGTTGTCTGTTCTGACCTGTACCACCTTGTTCTGAACAGATGCAGAAAACCTGAAGTGCTAGAAAAACAGCTCTGAGTTCCAACAGATTGATGTGGAGCAGAGATTCCTGAGGGACCATAACCCTGGGTGGAGAGGTCGCCCATGTGAGCTCCCCATCCCAAGAGGATGCATCTGTAGTAAGGGTCAAGGAATGGGACAGAGGGATGAAAGGCACCCCTGTCTCAGATTGCTCTGATCCTGCCACCACTGAAGGGCCTGGATCAGAGTTCGAGTCACTGAGATTAACTTGAATAGAGAATCTCTTCTTTGAGACCAGAAAGCTCTCAAATGGAACTGAATGTCCCTCATCTGAAATCTTGCTCCTTGCACTACAGCTGTGGAGGCAGCCATGTGTCCTAGGAGCTGCAGAAAATGCTTGCTGGTCGAGACCTGCAGAGTGAAGAGACGAGGCCAGGGCCACTAAGGTCCTTACCCTTTCCAAGGAAGGAGGCTCTGGCCTGCGCTTGTGTCCAGTTCTGCGCCTATAAAGGTGAGTACCTGGACAGGTTCCAAAATTGACTTTGGAAGATTGAGAAGAAATCCCAGAGAGGTAAGCAGCTGCTGGGTAACTAGCAGGTGTGATTTGACCTGGTCTGGAGACTGACCCACAACGAGCCAGTCGTCCAGGTAGGGAAAAATGGCAATCTTTTGCCTTCTTATATGAGCGACTGCTACTGCCAGACATTTTGTGAACACCCTTGGGGCAGAAGTGAGGCCGAAGGGCATTGCTCTGAACTGATAATGGCCTGAGGGCAGTGCGAATCTGAGGTACTTTCGATGGGAGCTTCTGATAAGAAAGGAAAATTACGTACCTACCGTAATTCTTGATCTTCTTGGACGAGTCTCCACCACTCATTCACACTAGTGGGATTGGCGCCGGAGGCACTAAGACCCATCGGGAGCAAACTTTTTGCTGGAGGGTCGGTGTGAGAGGCAGCGCGCGCGAGACACGGCGCCCGACAGCGGCTCGGCAGTAATGACCATCTCGCGACGACCCTCCAACCGCCTCAGTACCTTTTTTACCAAGGAGGCAGCGCAATCAACGAAAAGGGTAAACCCAATATTAAAAAACGGACATAAGATAGTCCGGATGGACCCGTGTAAGAAGGGTCAGCAAAGAATCCTCATGACCTAAAGATTTGAGGATGAAGACCAATACAGCGTGAGCTCGGGGATGGAGGGTGGGCGTGTGAGATGAGTGGTGGAGACTCGTCCAAGAAGATCAAAATTACGGTGAGGTGCGTAATTTCCTATCTTCCTGGACATAAGTCTCACCACTCATTCACACCTAGTGGGAGAGTACCAAGCTGATAATCCCCAAAAGGCGGCGGCAGGAAAGCCAGAGCTCACGTCTAAGATAGAAGCCCATTAAGGATAGTTCTGCGAATGCGGAATGCCGCCTGGCATGAACATCCAGTGCATAGTGTAGCTAAAGTATGCACTGAGCTCCAGGTAGCGGCGTTGCATATATCTGCAATTGGAACATTGCAATTTCCTGCAGGGATGCCACCCCCTAGTAGAGTGGCGTACACTCTACCTTCTAATTCAACTTGAGCCATGGAATAGCAATGCGAAGGCATGCCACTAACCATGAAGAGATACATCTAATAGCGACAGGTTGACCCAGCGGGTGTCGCTGAAAGAAACGAACAGTTGCTGAGTCTTAGAACATCCTTGGTTCTATCTAAATAGAACCATAAGGCTCTCTTAACATCCAAGGAATGAAATGCGTCCCTTCATTTTGGAAATTAGCCAAAAGCGGAAGTACCAGAGGTTGGTTCAGATGGAATTCTGACACAACCTTGGGAAGAAATTTAGATGAGTACGGAGAACTACCTTGTCCTTATGGAATACAGTATCACGGAGGTCCGTAACCAGTGCATGTATCTCAGAGACCCTGCGGGCTGAGGTATTGTACCAGGAAGGCAGTCTTCCAGGTAAGAAATTTTAGCTCACAGGTGGCTAAGGGTTCGGAAGGCTTCGAGTGAGCATGTCCAGCACCAGGTTAATGTCCCAGGCTGCAACTGGACGCTTAACAGGGTCTGGTGTGGAGAATCCTTAAAAATCTCTTCACCATAGGTAACTGAGCCAGAGTTAAGGAAGAAACCGGCTCATGGAAGCTGAGATGGCACTAAGGTGAACTTTAACTGTGGAGTATTGAAGACCTAGTTTGATAGGTCCAAAAGATACTCCAGAACCTTACCAGGAGGACAGGAAAAGGGATTCAAGAGGATTTTGCACACCAGAGAAAAACGTTTCCATTTGGAGCGTCGTTTTCAGTGTGGCTGGCTTCGAGCAGCCAGAAGGATGTCTGAGACTCTCGAGCGTTGAACCGATTCACTTCTATCTCTTCAGGGCCAAGCATGAAGGTGAAGTGATTTCAGGTTAGGATGGACCAACGAACCCTGAGTCAGAAGACTGATTTGCAAGGAAGTGGTCTCGGAGAGGCTGCCAACATACTGTTGAGTAGAGGAAACCATAGTTGCGAGGCCAGGAAGGAGCAATGAGAATCATCTTGGTCCCCTGAGACCAACTTGAGAGTACTCTCTGGATTAGAGGAAGTGGTGGAAAGCGTAAAGAAAGCGTTTGTCCACCGCAGCCTGAACGCATCCTGACAGAAAATGCCAGGCCCTGGATTTCTGGAGCAGAAGAGAGGCAGTTTCGTTGAGTGGGGATGCAAAAGGTCCAGGTCTGGAGTCCCCACTCTTTGAACGAGGGACCGAAACTACGGCTGGATCGAGGACCACTCGTGAGGTCTGCCTCCGTTCTGCTGAGGTGATCTGCTAGGTCGTTTTGTATACCTGGCAGATAAACCGCTGAATCAGAGACTTGTGCTCCAGCACCACTCCCACACCCTCATTGCTTCCCTGCAAAGGGATAAGAATGAGCACCGCCTTATTGATGTAATACATCACTGCTTTGTTGTCCGTTTGAAGGAGAATGTTCTTGTGACAAAGGACATCCTTCAGAGCTCGGATTGCATAGAGGACCGCTCTCATCTCCAGGACATTTATGTGGAGATGAGTTTGAACTGAGTCCATACACCTTGAGTGTGGAGGGAGAGACAGTGAGCTCCCATCCCATTAGCGATGCATCTGTGGTGATGGAGATCTGATGATCCGGGGAGCAAGGGAATCCTTCCAGAGATTGCTCTCGAGACCACCAGGTGAGAGACCTTGAAGGGCTCCGTCACCTTGATGGGATAAGACTGGGGGTGAGAGGTGGGGACCACTGAGTGGAGAGCATCCACTGGGTGGTTCTCATGTGCAGTCGGGCCAGAGGGACAGTGAAGACCGAGGGCGCCATGAGACCCAACATGCGTTGCATCAGAGAGCTGTAACTTGATTGGTTCTCCCTGATGTAACGGGCCATCTGAAGGATGTCGAGTCTTCTGTCCTCTGGAAGGAAAGCCTTCAGCTGAAGAGGTGTCAAGAGCGTCCCTATGAAAGGAGCCTCTGGGAGGTTGCAGTTGAGATTTTTCAAATTCAGCAGAAATCCCATGGACGTGAGAAGGCGAGAAGTCGTTTGCAGCTTCCAAATCCTTAGCCGGAAGGGCTTGCTAGAAACCAATCGTCCAGGTAGGGAAACACTCGAGTCCGACTTTCCTGAGATCTACCACGAGAACTGCACAACACTTTGTAAAACTGCGGGCGCCGAGGATAGCCAAAGGGCAGGACTCTGAACTGATAATGCTGACCCAAAGCTACAAACCTGAGGAATTTGCGGTGGGTCGAAGTGGACGAGGATATGCTGGCAAGCATCCTGCATATCCAGAGAGGCCAGCCAGTCGTGCTGATGCAGCAAGGGTAACAGGGTACCTAAGAAATCATCTTAATTTCTCCCTGGGAGGAATTTGTTTAACTTTCTGGAGGTCTAGAATGGAAGCATCCCCAGATTTCTTTGGAACAGAAAGTAATGGAGTAGAACCCTGTGTTTCTCGATGCTGGGGCACCAGTTCTATTGCCTCTGTTGTTCAGAAGGCCCTGGATCTCCGGTGAGAGATCTGACTGAGCGCGACAACCTGGGTTGTCGTATGGGAGGACAGTCAGGGGGTTCCAAGAAATTGAGAGAGTAACCTCGCTGAATTATCGAAGAACCCATTGTCTGAGGTTATGGACTTCACTGGTTGTGAAGCACATCAGGCGACCTCCACGGAGAGAAGTTCCACCTCGGGCAGAGTGGATGGAACTTGGGCCAACGACTCATGAGTGGCGCTGGGGCTTTGGTCCCTGCGCTTTCTCCTAATCTTCTTTTGAGGTTGGGCAGGTTGGCTTTTATGGAGCTTCCTACTCTGCCTCGAAAGGACTGGCGACTATGGGCTGGCGATGTTCACATGCCCGAGGGGGAGGCGGAGGAGAATCTGGCCAACAATGGCCGATCTGGTCTTCTGAGTGGCCTCTAAGGCTTGCTCCACCTGAGGGCCAAAGAAGGAGCCATCAAAAGGCAGCGCCATCACCTGCTGCTGAGCATCATTCGTGAAGCCAGAATGCATGCAGCCAGGAATGGCCAGTACAAATCACGCGGCTGCTGAGCGAGAAGCAGTGTCGAAAGCATCCATGGCGGCTTTGACCTGTTGGTTATTGGACTCAATACCTCTAATACACGGTCAGAAGAAGCTCTGACTTGGAATCGAATCTGGGAGACTTCAACCATTCTTTCATAGAGTGCCACAGGATATACTCATACTGAGAAAATAGCCTTGATAACTGTCAATACGCATACTTAAGTGGAGGCAGCAAAGACTCTCTTACCTAATGTATCAATCTGAGACTCTTTGTTAATAGGTCGAGCTGTAGTAATTGAGGAAAACGACCTTGTCATTCTCTGCCAGGACTACAATAGGATCCGCATAAAGGCTTGGGATGCCAAAATGGGGCGATCCTTGGGGCTGAATACTTCTTATCAATGGATTTAGCCACTGAGGAATAAGAGCAGGTTATTCCATACCATTTGAGAAGCGTCTCGAGGAAAACTGAATCGGAGGAGGTCAAATCCGTAGGGATCTCCGAGCATGAAGATACTGAGTCTTAATATCTTCCAGGATCGATGTCTGTAGTCTGGAGAGAAGAAGTGGATCCCAGGTTCTTCAACAGAGACTTAAAGGACAGGTCCTCGACCACAGGCTCTGTAGCAAAGAAAGATCCTGTTTCCTCCACTTCATCACCTAACCGAAGGTCTAGGTCGAAGGCTCAACATCATCTCCTGATGGTCAGAAAGGACTGTTTGGACAGGAAAGGAGTGAAAATTAGAAGGAGGAAATGGCAGAAAAATGAGAGAGTCCCCAAGGGCTGCAGGCAAGAGGCAGCAAAGCAGACTGAAAAGCGGCACCGAGGCGCCTTGGCGCGCCCGAGCCGCGGCCTGCGCCCAGCGGCGCCCGCAGACGGCCAGCGCAGCCTTACGACCGCAGCGCCTGAGCCGGCGCCCAGCGAGCAGCGCGCCCAGCGGGCAACGCCCGCGAAGCAGCGCCGCAGGCAGCGCCCGCGAGCAGTGCCGCCCGATCAGCTGCACCACAGCGGCGCGCGATGTAGCGCCAGCGCGAACACCACAGCCACGCCGCCAGAGCGCCATAGCTCCAGCGGCCCAGCAGCGCCCGACACGGCCTGAACCCTGCAAGGCGCGGAAAAGCCCAGAACCTGGAAGCAAGAGAAGAAAAATACCAGGAGATAAGGGCATGGTGAGGCCCCTGCGCGCAGCCATGTGAGGAAACACACCTAAGCGCAGTCGCTTCGCACGAAGAAGCGCCGCGACTAGGAAGGTCCAACCGCCCTACCTGATCGCCGGAGGAGCCGAGGCTCCGAGGAACCGAGCCAGGCAGAAGAACCAACCTCCGAGCCCATCGCTCCATAAGAGCGGCCCACTGATGAAACTGCTCATCTGGAGCCCTACCTATAGGCGGGGAGGGGCTCCGATGTCGAGGACGACGATTATCGGAAGCTGGCGACTCCGAAGAAGGAGACCGGCAACTAGCAACGATAACCGACCGTCGACGCGCAGACATACCAGAGGGCGACCTCGAGTGATGCCTTCTCTTTTTTGACCTGTGGGCCGAAGAAGAGCTCGAGGCCGAACGGCGCCGAGAATGCGACCGTTTATTTTTATGCCGGCGGGAGGCCGCCCATCCCAGACATCGGACTGACAGTAGTCGGAACCCGCTGAGGAGAAGAGGCTGACCGGACCCAGCCCGGCTGACTGAACAGCTTTCATCTGAAGTCTCCCTACCGTCACCTGACCTGCTCGAATTGGAGGCTCCGTCCAGTAGGCGAGACTTCTTCAAGTAAGTTAAATTTAAATATTAGAAAAATTCTACGAAAAATAGAATAAAACTAGCGATACTACTATCGTGATAATGTTACAAAAAACAAACTGAAAACTATCGCTAGTTTGAGTTTGACTCCTGTCAAGCTGACGGCGTCGTCACTGAAGCGCTTTTCGGCAGGCGGGAAAAAAGAACAAGGCGGTTGGAGGGTCGTCGCCGAGATGTCGTGCACGCTCGAGCCGCTCGCTCGCCGTGTCTCAGCGCCCGACCCTCCAGCAAAAGGTTTGCTCCCGATGGGTCTTAGTGCCTCCGGCGCCAATCCCACTAGTGTGAATGAGTGGTGGAGACTTATGTCCAGGAAGATCATGGAAGTAGGCATCCTTGAGGTCCAGGGAGACTAGCCAGTCCCCTGGCCTTAGGGAGGGTAAAATCATTCCCAGTGTCACCATTATGAACTTTGGCTTTAAAAGGTGCTTGTTTAGATATCTTAGATCCAGGATAGGCCGCCACTCTTCTGTCTTTTTTGGGGTAAGGAAGTACCTGGAGTACAGACCCTTGTCCTGGTGAGGGGGAGAAACCCTTTCTACAGCTCTGAGAGCCAAGAGGGTTGAGACTTCTGTTTCCAAAGCAAGAGTCTCTAAAGGGTTTGTAGGTGGAAAAGATCTGGCTCTCATCTTTGGAAATTTTTGAAGCTGAGAACCAGACCCTGGCTCACTACTTCCAGGACCCACCTGTCTGAAGTTAAAGACTGCCAGTCCTGGACGAAGTGAGCCAACCTGCCCCCTACAGGTAGTGGAGAGCCGACCCTGGGCATCCCATCAGGGTGCCTGTTTGGCAGGGGCTTTAGGCTGAGGGGTGGGAGCAGGCCTGCTCGAACCCCGTCTGCCTCTCCCTCTGAAGAACCCCCTCTGTGCATAGGCTGAAGAGGAGGAGGCCTGGGTCTGGTAAAAAGGCCTGTGAAAAGGCCTACCCCTACCCTTGGGGGGCTGCCTCTGAGGAGTGGCTTGCCGTTCCTTGGCTTGTGCACTCCTATAAGTGGTTCTATATTACGTCCATTTTCTTCTATATAATTCTCTGTCTGCTCCCCAAACAGAGAATTTCCCACCAGGAAAATCCATAGCCTTAGACTGGGTATCCTGTGACAAAGTAGTACACCTGAGCCAGGCCAATCTCCGAAAAGCCACAGATGTAGCCATGACTCTAGAGGATACATCGTTAGAATCCACTGCAGCATGGAATTGCACCTTAGATGCCTCAATACCATCAAGAGCCACCTGTTCCAGCTCCTTTGCAAGCTGGCCAGGGTCCTGTTTGGCTAAGGCCATGACAATATCCCACCTATATTTCTGGTATCTCTCAACATAAGCCATATAGTTTGCTTGTCTGAGTCCCAAGGATGCTGCCATGTATTGTTTTTGGCCATGGCATCAATCTTCCTGGAATCCTTGTCAGGAGGATGTGAAGCCAGGGAATATTAGCTTTATCACAGGCTGCAGCCTGAACTACTAACATAACTGCATTGCTGTGAAAGAAAATCTGTATCAGGACCTGACAAAGTGTACCTCCTGTCCATCTTTTTATCCACAGGAGGCACAGAATTAGGAGCTTTAAAATTTTTATTGTTTGTTTCCTAAAAGATTTATGTAAGGGATGGACAATCTCCTGGACTCTGGGATATCGATCATCTCCACATAGTCAGGCTCCTCTTGCTCATCCAAAGCCTCCTCTAAGGGAAGCTGGAGGGTCTCAGCAACTTTTTTATAAAACAAAAATGAGAGGGGACTCAGAAAGCCTAGGGGGAGACTCACCTGAAGGTCTGTCTGGGGAGATGTCCGGTTCAATGGGCACATCCAGACTTTCAAAGTCACATTCACACAGATCATAATCCTCCTCCCCCTCCTCTGGTTCATAAAACTCTTCTATATCATATTCCTGAACCATTGGAACCGACTGAACCGACCTTTTGCCAGACAGTGGCGGTTCGGAGGGAACCGAGGACAGGGACTGGACAATCTGTATTGCCCTGGCTATCTCTGCAGCAGTTGGAGAAGGAATTTTGGACTCCAAACCTGCTGATTTTTTAGTTTTCTTTGCTGGAACTGGCTCCTCAGAGCCAGCTTTTCATTGGCCCGAGGAAGTCTCGCCCTGATCAGAGGGCACTCCCTCCGGTTCAGTTGGCACCGAACCGGGCTGGCCATCTGGGTCAGCGGACTTTTTGGCCTCTCGTTCCCTGAGCCTGCCCACTCTCTTGTCCAGGGTGGCTGCAGGGAATTTTACAAATCTGGCAGTCTGAATTGAGGTGGTCAAACCCCAGACAATAGACACATGTAGTGTGTGGGTCAGCCTTGGCAAAAGGCTTCCCACGAACACTACAGTGTTGAAACAGTGGGCCCGGTTTTTCTTTTGGGTTTCTCAGACATGATGCCAGCCTAACCAACAAACTTGCCCTTTTAATGGCAGTGCCAGGCAAGACACCCTTATCGGTTCCAAACCGTGTCACGGGTCGTGGAAAAAAACGTAATGAAATCCGTTTTTTTTAGAACCGATAAGAACCGGGAACCGCACTCTAACAAGCCTTAAAAGGCTTCAAACTTAAGTTTTAATACAATTCGATCGGTTCAACCGAACCGATAACAATTTTACAAGTTCCACACAGAAAAAACCTATCTATTACTTATGATACCATAGACAGAGCTTGAACCGATCGGTTTTGCGGTTAAATAAATAAATCGCAGTTAAATCTAACCGAGAAATAGCGCTTTAAACCGAAGAAATGAACCGAGCAACAGGAGGAATCTCCGGAGCGACCGTTCAGTGAGTCGGAGTAAAGAATCTGACGGTTTCGGTTTGAAACCACCCTAACAAGCTTCTGAACCGAGCTCACGCTCTAAGCTCCATGCTCTGCATGGAAGTTAACTCTTTCACCTCCGGAGCAGTTCTACTGGTGGGACAAACTGCAATAGTCATAATATAGCAAGACTTCATGTTGTTTGAAAGGCAGATTCTCTATACCTCCCGCCATCCCAACCCCTTAAACTCTAGCTTAGAGCTCACAGACTGCCAAGGCAGAAATTCTGTTAGGAAAGGAGAGCGCCCAAATAGGAAGAGAAAAGAAGCCCCCTAGCACCTTGTTAAGTGCTAACACAGATGTGTGTGGGGAGGGGGTGAGCTCTACAGAGGGCACCCCCTTACGTAAAGGATAGAGTGGGAACTCAATAGGACTCCCTGAAGGCAAGGCAAGAACATCAGATCAAGGTAATAATAATGTCAGGACAGCGCCAACTAGCAGAAGCTGACACAATAGGAAATCAAGACCTGAAAGAGGGAACCTGGGAAAAAGGGGACCGAGCCATAAAAGGGACAGTCTCCAACTGTGAATTGAACATCATGGCTAAGAAAGAGCCAAGAGGTCACCCCTAGGGGCAATCAGAAAGAGTTCTCTCAGGACAGAAATAAATCCTACTCATTCCCCCTTACCTTCAGGATGTAGGATCCGTCCAGAGAAGAAAGTACAGTTACATAAGAACTTACCGTAACAGTAGATCTTCAAGAACAGCTCTTGCAGCAGGTTACACCATTAGGACTTAAGCCGGCAGGCACCAGGACCCCAAGGAAGTTTTCTAACTAGCAGTCTTCAGCGAGGACCTCCTCCGACGTCGGTCCCGCCCCCCCCAGACATCGGGCGAAGTACATAAAGAGGCGGTCCCCCCATAATCTCCACTTCTCCCGCCGGAGACTCCTGGCCGCTGGATGACATCAGAAGGGGAGACTGAGGATCCGCCATCAGATGGCAAAACAAGGCAACAGTAAACGTCCTATCCTATGAAATAGAAACATAGATTTTGACAGCAGATAAGGACCACTTGGCCCACCCAGTCTGCCCATTTCCCTACCTACTGGAAAGCTGCAGATTCTAGTTAAACAACAGCCTACTTCTTGCAACCCCCCACAATAACTGCCTTATGTCTGTCCCATGCATGTTTGAATTCCCCCACTGTTTTAGACCCAACGACCTCCTCAGGAAGGCGGTTCCATGTATCCACCACTCTCCGTGAAAAAAAATTTCCTCACATTACCCCTGAGCCGTGCCCCCTCTATCTTTAAATTGTGCCCCCTTGTTCTTACACATCTCTTTTTCTGAAAGATGCTACCCTGTCGGACTTTGTTGATTCCCCTGAAGTACTTGAAAGTTTCTATCATGTTCCCCCGTCCCTCCTTTCATCAAGAGTATACATACTAAGCTCTCTCAGTCTCTCTTCATATGGTTTCTGCTGCAGACCCTGGACCATTTTAGTTGCCCTCCTCTGGACTGCTTCCATCCTGTCTATGTCCTTGCGTAGATGAGGTCTCCAAAAATTACAGTTAAGCAAGAACTTACCGTAACAGTAGATCTTCGAGAACAGCTCTTGCAGCAGGTTACACCATTAGAACTGAAGCCGGCAGGCGTCAGGACCCCATGGAAAATTTTCTAGCTAGCAGTCTTCAGCGGGGACCGCCTCTGACATTGGTCCCGCCCCAGACATCAGGTGTAGTACATAAGGAGGTGGTCCCGCTAGAATCCCCAGTTCTCCGGCCGGAGACTTCCGGTCGCTGGAAGACATCAGAAGAGGAGACCGAGGACCCGCCATCAGATGGCCAAGACTAAGAACCGACATTTCCGATCCTAAGGATAGTGTTAGGCTGGAACCTACTTCCTCCAAGGGGGAATGGTGGGCGGGAAAGTACCTGCTGCAAGAGCGCTCCTCGAAGATCTATTGTTATGGTAAGTTCTTACGTACCTGTACTATGTTCTTCGAGGTACAGCTCTTGCAGCAGGTTACACCATTAGGACTGATTCCCAAGAAATGGTGCCTTGAGAAGCCATAGGGAGGAGGCAAGACGGAGAGTCAAACCCGTCCTGAGTCTAAGACAGGAGGCCCTGAAGAACAGCGAGGCCCAAAACCCGCTCTTCGCCTTGAGGCGATATCCAGGCTATAATGCCTGATAAAAGTGTGCACCAAACTCCAGGTGGCTGAGGCACATATAGCCGACATAGACATGTTCTTCAGTGCTGCACAGGAGGAAGCCACTCCTCTTGTGGAATGGCCCTTGACCACTCCTGGTAAAGGTTTCATAAGTTTGTCATAACAGAACGAGATAAACACTGAATGAGCCAGCGAGAAAGGGTCTGTTTCGAAACTGGGACCCCTTTCATCCTCTCAGCAAAGGAAATGAACAGCTGCTCCACTTTCCGGTGCTGTTTGGTTCCGGGTCAAATAATACCTGAGACACCTGTGAACATTCAGGGTGTGGAGCAGTGTTTCTCCTCGATTGGCATACTTAGGAAAGTACACTGGTAAATCAATGTCCTGGTTAAGAGTCAGGGCTGAAACCACCTTAGGCAGGAACTTAGGATTCATCCTCAGGGACACCCTATCCTGATGAAAAATTAAATAAGGCTCCTTGCACATGAGAGCATGAAATTCGGAGATTCTTCACGCCGAAGTAACAGCAACCAAAAACAACGTTTTCCACAACAGAAAACGTAGCTCGCAATCTGCGGCAGGTTCAAAAGGTGGCAGCGTAAGCTGCTCCAGGACAAAGGGTAAATCCCAAGGAGGGACAGGATCCTTAATGGGCGGCCTAAGGTGGAGGACCCCCCTTAAAAAGGCATGGGTAGTATCCAGCTGGGCCACCATGCGGTGGCCTATGGGGGCATGATAAGCTGAGATTGCACAAAGGTGCACTTTGATCGAGGAGTAAGCTAGCCCGGATTGAAAGAGGAAAAGCAGGTACTCCAGAACCAGCTTCTCAGGAAAGTCTAAGGGCGAGAAACCGCGTGCTTGAGACCACAGGCAAAACCTGCGCCACTTCATGGCGTATGTTGCTTGTGTTGCCGGTTTTCTGTTGGCAGAAAGTACCTCTGCCACCTCTTGCGAGACCCCGTGTGGCAACATGGCTATGTCTCTAGGAGCCAAGCATGCAGGTTCAGTGAATGTAAGTCCGGGTGGACTAGTGAACCCTTCTCCTGAGACAACAGGTGGGAGCTGATTGGCAAAGGAAGCAGAGGTTCCCGGGACAACTGATTCAGAAGCGGGAACCAAATTTGCCTGGGCCAAAAAGGCGCTATCAAAATAAGCATCGCGTGCTCCCTGCGAAGTTTGAGAAGGACTCTCTGGATCAACGGGAAAAGAGGGAAGGCGTAGAGGAATCTGCCTACCCAGGAGAGGGACAATGCGTCTTGCCAGAAAACACCAGGCCCTGGATCTAGCGAGCAAAAATTGGGCAGTTTTGCGTTGGATGGGGGGAGGCGAACAGATCTAATTCTGGAGTGCCCCATCTGTGGAACAGATCCTCCGCCACCTCCTGTAGAAGTTCCCACTCGTGGTCTCTGGCCTGGGAACGACTCAGGCTGTCTGCGACAGTGTTGTCCACCATGGGAACGTGAACTGCAACAAGGTTCGCGCCGTGTCATATTACCCATTCCCACACCCTCATGGCCTCCCTGCAAAGGGGGTAGGAGTGTGTGCCTCCTTGTTTGTTGAGGTAATACATCACCACAGTATTGTCTGTTTGTAACAGGAGAGTACCCGGTGGAATCTCCGACTGGAAGGCTTGCAGGGCATAAAGGACCGCCCTCATCTCCAATATGTTGATATGGAGATGAGATTCCTGAAGTGATCCATGTTCCCGAGACCTCACCCGTTCCAAGTCGCTCCCACCCCAGCCCTGGGCGTCCGTGGAGAGTGCTATCACCGGACACAGCGCCAAGAAGGGAACCCCCACAGAGAGGGTTCCCGGATCTAGCCACCATTGCCAGTCTCGAACCACGGCCTTCGTGATTCTGACTGGATGCTACAGATGGTCTTGCCTTTGGTCCCATTGCACTCTTAACATCCACTGGGTTACTCGCATGTGGAATCTTGCCATCGGGACTGTTGGAATGGCCGCAGCCATGTGACCGAGCAGGCGAAGGACCAATCTGGCTGGGATGATCTTCTTCGCTGATAGGTCCCTTATGAGGGATCGGATGCGTTCCGCTCTGTCTTCGGGAAGAAAAGCTTTTCCCTTGACGGTGTCCAGAACTGCCCCTATGAACTGCAGCTTCTGAGACGGTACCAGGAGAGACTTCTCGTAGTTGATTAAGATGCCCAGAGACTGAAAGAGAGCCTGGTTATGCTGAATGGCCAACAGCAATGCCACCTTGGAGGAGGCCATGAGAAGCCAGTTGTCCAGGTACGGGAACACGTAGTGGCCCTGTCTCCCCAGAGACGCTGCCACGACTGCCATGCACTTGGTGAATACCCTGGGTGCTGATGACAGCCCGAAAGGAAGTGCTCGGAACTGATAGTAGCGGCCGAGAAACTCGGAGCGCAGGAACTCCTGTGCGCCTGAGCGATAGGGATGTGCAGGTAGGCATCCTGCATGTCTAGGGATGTCAAGAAAGCATCCTTCTTCAGCATTGGGATTAGTCCCGGGAGGGTCACCATGCGGAAGCGCTTGTAAGCGACCGACATATTGAGGTCGCTGAGGTCCAAGATTGGACGGAGGTCCCCTGTTTTCTTTGGAACCAGGAAGAAGTGTGAATAATAACCTGCTCCTCGCTAGTTCCCTGGAACGTGCTCCAAAGCTTCTTTCTGTAGAAGCGTGAGAACTTCGTACCTTAAGAGCAGAGCGTGCAGACCCGAGTAACAGGAGAGCAGAGGAGGCCTTGTGAGGGGCTTGTCTAGGAATTCGATATAGTGGCCTTTCTCGACCAACTGTAGCACCCACCTGTCGGTGGTGATCGACCGCCACCCTGGCAGGTGGTCTGCGATGTGACCCCCGACCTTTGTTTCCTGTTGATCCTGAGGAGAGGTGGGGGCTGGGAAGGAGTCATGCTGTGGCAGCAGAGGGTCCTGCAGGCTGCGCTGACTTGGTAGCCCGTTGGCCTCTACCTGAGGACGACTAGACCTGGGCTTTCCGAGAGAAGGAACCCCTCTGTTGCTGGCCAGAACAAGGTTGTTGCCTCTGAGTCTGGCTGCGGAAATGACTCTGGTTCCTACGAAAGGAACTGAGTCTAGATTTGTACATGGCCTGGACAGATCTAACAGCCTTCCCAGCTTCCTGTAATTTGGTGATGACCTTTTCCGAGGGTTCACCAAACAAAACTTCGCCATGAAAAGAGGCGTCCATAATGTTTTTCTGGACGTCCGGGGTAAACTCAGAGACACGGAGCCATGGGTGTCTCCGGAGACATACGCCTGAGGCTGTCACTCTGGCCGAAGAGTCCGCGGAGTCGTACGCGGCTCGGAACACCTGGGTCCCCACATCTGAACCCATGCAGAGGGGCTGAAGAAGTTCCTCCATTTGGCCACTGTCTGGCAATTTCTCCGCCAGTTCTTGGCCCTATTCCCACAGCGCATTCTGGAACTGAAGCATGTGGGTCAGGTAATTCAACAATCTAATGGCACAAGTCGGGGCCGCGTAAGTGCGCCTGCCCAGCACGTCCAATTGCTTGGACTCCGAGCCCGGTGGCTGCGTGCTCAGATGTTGTGGTCTCTGAGACCGGTCATGAGAGGCTGTAATGACCAGGGAGTCGGCCAGAGGATGGTTAGCCAGGTACTGGTCCTCTCTTGGGGCCTTGTACAGGCGGTCAGCCTTCTTCGGCATTGCCGGGGTCGAATGTGGACGCTTCCACGCTGCCTTGGTGACGTCCACAAAGGTGTCCACCAAGGGTGGCACTACCACAGGCTTGGGATCTTTTTGCCAAAGGAAGCGGGCAAGGCGTAGTCTTTCGGAGTCGAGTTCCTCTGCATTCCATCCCATGTTCTCCTGGCTGTGTCTCATTATCTCGGAGAACGAGGGGTCATCCGGAGGAGACCTAGGGAGGTTGCGTGGGTCCAGAGAGGGGATGCTGATCGGTGAAGGAGACCTGGAGCATGCAGAGATGTCAGGTCTGGAATCCTCGGTAGACAGTGAATACCGACGTCTTCTGGGTCTCTTGGGGCTGGGTGACCCTGAAGAGGATCTTGACGGAGGCCTTCTCTTTTCTGTAGATCTGCCCCTAGGAGGTGCTGCTGGCTCCGTGGAGGGGGGTGTTGGTGCTCGGCCTGCTGCCCCTTTTGGTGAAGGAGGGGGCGCAGGTGTCGTGGTGGTGCGGGAGGAGGGTGCGTGGTGACCACATCCTTTTTGATGATGTCCCACCAGAAAGTGAAGAGCTCCTTCACTTCTGCCAAGTTTAGGCCCGAAGACGGACCAGGCGCCGGTGGCCTGTCGGGGCCGGGTGTCAGCTCCCCGGGGGTCTCTGGTTCTGGAGAGGGCTCCCGTGGGAGCGATGGGTCCGGAATCGCCCGCTTGGTCTTCGGGCTGAGTGGGCTCCTCCGACAATGCCTCCTGACCGACGTCGGTAGGTAGCGGTGTGGTCCTTCTGCCAGCAGTGTCTGATGCTGGTCCCCCCACTGGCATCCTGGGGGGTGAATGCCTGACTGGCGACGGGTGACAAACTGCCGCCGGTTCCCGGGAGTGTTTGTGTACCTTGGCCGACGTCGGGTCAGACGTCCTCTTAAGGGAGGTCAGCTCCTTGGTCTTGCGTTGGGGTGGCGGCGGCAGGGAGACTGACTGGACGTCGGGGCCAAGTGCCAGCACGAGGACTTGGGATACTCCCCTCACCTCGATGAGGCCTTAGCCGAAGAAGCAGGCCTGGAGGTCATGGCAGGCCGCAGAGTCGAAGAACCGCTGGCTGATTTGATCATGACCGGAGGAGGCTGAGAGTGGGCTCTAGACGGGGAGCGGTCCAACCTGGAGCCGAAGCTGCGGGATTCCAAGGCCCTGGAGGGAGATCTAGGTCTGACCTCCTCCCGGTGCTTCTCGTGGTACCTGTGCAACTTCCCCGAAGATTCCCCCAGAGGAAGGTTCCATGGCCTTGAGCTTTTCTTCAAGAAGGAAAGCCTGGAGAGCCTTCTGTTGGCGGATTCTCATTCGGCTATTGAAGCCCTGGCAGAAGGAGCAAGCCTGGGTGTCGTGATCCGGGCCCAGGCACCGAACGCAGGCCGAATGAGGGTCTTTAAAAGGCATCTGCTTCCCACAGGCACACTTCGAAGAATGGCCCTCCACTGAAGTTGGGGAGGACACCAGATGAAGAAAACAGCTTGAAAAGGGATTTCTTCCGAAGTTTGGAATAGATGTCCTGGTCGTCGCATGCTAGACTAAACCGATGAGGTCGAGACATGCAAGTCGACGGCAGGAAAGAACTGGGGATTCTGGCGGGAGCCTCCTTATGTACTACGCCTGATGTCGGGGGCGGGACCGACGTCGGAGGAGAACCCCGCTGAAGACTGCTAGCTAGAAAATTTTCCGTGGGGTCCTGACGACTGCCGGCTTCAGTCCTAATGGTGTAACCTGCTGTAAGAGCTATACCTCGAAGAAGATCTTTAGGTTTGTCCTCAGGGATACCCTGTCCTGACGGAAAACTAAATAAGGCTCTTTGCACATTAGTGCATGCAATTCCGAGATCCTTCTCGACGAACAGCAACTAAAAATAACGTTTTCCACAACAGAAAACGTAGCTCACAATCAGCGGCTGGTTCTAAAGGTGGCAGCGCAAGCTGCTCTAGGACAAAAGGTAAGTCCCAAGGAGGAATCGGATCCTTGATGAGCAGCCTAAGGTGGAAGACTCCCCTTAAAAAGGCACGAGTGGCGTCCAACTGGGCCACTGTCCTATGGCCTACGGGGGCATGGTAAGCAGAAATTGCACAAAGGTGCACCTTAATCGAGGAGTAAGCCAGTCCGGAATGAAAAAGGGAAAGATGGTAGTCCAGAACCAGCTTTTCGGGACATTCTAATGGCGAGAAACCGTGCGCTTGAGCCCACAAACAGAATCTACGCCATTTCATGGCGTGCGTTGCGTGGGTTGCTGGTTTTCTGGCAGCAAAGAGCACATCTACCACTTCTTGGGAGAACCCATATCGCATCATGGCTATGTCTCTAGAAGTCAAACATGCAGGTTCAAGGAGCATAAGTCTGGATGAACCAATGAACCCGCCTCCTAAGACAACAGATGGGAGCTGATTGGTAAAGGAAAGTACAGTTACGCAAGAACTTACCATAACAGTAGATCTTCGAGAGAGGCTCTTGCAGTAGGTAATTACAGATAGGACTGACGCCGGTCGGCGGCAGGACCCCACGGAAAAATTTCTACCTAGCGGTCCTGGCGGGGACGTTCCCACATCAGGTGACCGGCGCCACACAACGTCGGTATAAAGGGGCGGTCCCGGACGCCCACCTTCCAGTTCTTTCCCGCCACAGGCCCGGAAGGCCCGGACGAGGGAGAAGCAGATATTTCCCTCAATGGAAAAGGAGCTGAAAAAGCCTAGGGGGATGGAGGGCGGGAAGGTATTACCTACTGCAAGAACCTCTCTCGAAGATCTACTGTTGCGGTAAGTTCTTATGTAACTGTACTATCTTACTTTGAGAGGGCTCTTGCAGTAGGTAATTACATATAGGACAGAATCCCAAACAGTCTGGAACAAATGAAAAGGCACCGGGAGGAGGAACTACTCCAAAAAGTAGCAAATAATCTAGCAGGTCTCAAGAAAGGAGGCTTTGCAAGACAGCTAACCCGAAGCCTGCTCTACGGCGAGAGGCAATGTCCAAACTGTAATGCTTAGTAAAAGTATGGACTGAAGTCCAAGTGGCGGCAGCACAGATGTCTGCCGCAGACACGTTCTTGAAACAAGCTGCAGAGGCGGCAACTCCACAAGTGGAGTGACCTCTGACTTGACCTGGGAGGGTCTTGTTGTACTTGTCATAACAGAAAGTGATGCAATGGGCCAACCATTTTGATAGGCATTGCTTAGAAACAGCGTTGCCTTCTCTTTTGTGAGCAAAGGAGATGAACAACTGATCAGTCTTTCTGAGATCCCTTGTCATATCGGTGTAGTATCTCAGGATCCTGTGAACATCCATGGTATGGAGCAGGTATTCTCCTTGATTGGAGTACTGAGTGAAGAAAGCAGGTAATTCAATAGACTGATTCAAGGCAGATTCCGCTACCACCTTCGGGAGAAACTTAGGATTTGTGCGAAGAGCTACTCATTCTTTGTGAAAAATCAGATAAGGGATTTTGCACATAAGGGCCTGGAGCTTGGAAATTCTAAGAGTGGGAAGTAATGGCCATCGAAGAAGAGCTGCCTTCCACGATAAAACTTCAACCCACGGAAGCCGCAGGCTCAAAGGGGGGGGGGTAAGTTTCTTGAGGACAAAGTTTAAGTCCCAAGGTGGAGCTGGGGCCCGGACAGGGGGCCTGAGATGAAGGACCCCTCTAAGGAAAGTTTTGGAGACTTCCAGCTGGGCAAATGCCTTGTCAGTGAAAGGGACATGAAAGGCTGAAATAGCAGCCATATGGACTTTCAAAGAGGAGTGACAGACCCAGGTCGAAAAGATGACGCAAGTACTCAAGCAGAATGGTCACAGGACAGGAAAAGGGCTCCACGTTCCTGGACGCAGCCCAGATAGAAAATCTTTTCCATTTCATGGCATAGGTGGACCTAGTGGAGGTTTTTCTAGCCTCCACAAGAATCTCGGCCACCTTAGGAGAGACGCCAAAACGAGATTGAGCTAGGTCTGTAGGAGCCATGCATGAAGATGAAGGGATATGAGTCCCGGATGGACCAGGGTCCCCTGATCCTGGGTCAGCAATCCTGAAGATAAAGGAAGAGAAAGAGGAGGAACCTCTGAGTACTGTTGTAGAAGACAGAACCAGATTTGCCTGGGCCAAAAAGGAGCAATCAGAATCATTCTTGCTCCTTCCAAAGCAAGCTTCTGCAGCACACGAGGTACCAGAGGAATTGGGGAAAAGCATAGACCAATCTGTCCTTCCAGCTTAGAGATTGAGCGTCGCTCCAGAAAGCGTCTTGCTCTGGAGCGAGTGAGCAAAAGATTGGAAGCTTTGCGTTTTGGGAGGAGGCGAACAGGTCTATCTGAGGGAACTTAACCGTGAGGCGCTGCATGAGCTGACGGCGGGAAAGAACTGGAAAGCGGGCATCTGGGACCGCCCTCTTATACCGACATCGTGTGACGCCGGTCACCTGACGTGGGGGCTGTCCCCGCCAGGGACTGCTAGCTAGAAATTTTTCCGTGGGGTCCTGCAGCCGGCCGGCGTCAGTCCTATATGTAATTACCTACGGCAAGAGCCCTCTCGAAGTAAGATTTGGAGGTTCCCGGGACAGCTGATGCATAAGAGGGAACCAAATTTGCCTGGGCCAGAAAAGCTCGATCAAAATGAGCATCGCCTGCTCCCTGTGAAGTTTCAAGAGAACTCTCTGGATCAATGGGAAAGGAGGAAAGGCATAGAGGAATCTGCCCGCCTAGGAGAGGGACAACGCGTCTTGCCAGAAGACACCAGGCCCTAGATCTAGCGAGCAAAAACTGGGCAGTTTTGCATTGAATGGGGATGTGAAAAGGTCCGACTCTGGAGTGCCCCATCTGTGAAACAGATCCTCTGCCACTTCCTGTAGAAGTTCCCACTCATGGACTCTGGCCTGAGAGCGACTCAGGCTGTCTGCGATGGTGTTGTCCACTCCCGGCATGTGTACTGCCACTAAGTTTGTGCCGTGTTGCAATACCCACTCCCACACTCTCATGGCCTCCCTGCAGAACGGGTAGGAGTGAGTGCCTCCTTCTTTGTTGAGTTAATACATCACCGCGGTATTGTCTGTTTGTAACAGGAGTGTACCCGGTGGAATCTCAGACTGGAAGGCCTGCAGAGCGTTAAGAACTGCCCTCATTTCCAAAATGCTGATGTGGAGATGAGATTCCTGGGCTGTCCAAATCCCCTGAGAATGCACACCATCTAGGTGTGCTCCCCACACGAGCCCTGAAGCATCTGTGGAGAGAGTCACTGTGGAGGCGGCGCTGCGAAGGGACCCCGCAGAGAGTTCCCGGATTTAGCCACCATTGCCAATCCCGAATTACGGCATTCGTGATTCGGATTGGATGCTGTAGATGGTCTTGCCTTTGGTCCCATTGCACCCTTAGCATCCACTGGGTCACCCGCATGTGGAGACATGCCAGAGGGACTGTTGCAATGGCCGCAGCCATGTGTCCAAGAAGGCGAAGGATCGAGCTGGCTGGGACGGTCTTCCTCACCAATAAGTCCCTGATGAGGGATCTGATGTCTTCCGCTCTGTCTAAGGGAAGAAAGGCTCTCCCTCTGACGGTGTCCAGGACTGCTCCTATAAACTGCAGTTTCTGGGACGGTACCAGGAGTGACTTCTCGTAGTTGATGAGGATACCCAGTGATGGAAAAATGGACTGGGTGTCGTGAATGCCCGTCACCAGTGCCTCCCAGGAGGAAGCCATGAAGTCAGTTGTCCAGAATGCGGGGAACACGTAGTGGCCTTGTCTCCTCAGAGGCGCCCGCTCGACCACCATGCACTTGTAAGCGTGCTGTGCCGATAACAGCCCGAAGGAGGCTCGAACTGATAATGGTGGCTCTGAAGCATAAGCGCAGGAACCTCCAGTTTGGCAGAGCAATTGAGATGTGCAGGTAGGCATCCTGCATGTCCAAAGATGCCGGAAAGGCATCTCGCTTCAACACGGGAATTAGGCCCGGAAGGGTCACCATGCGGAAGCGTTTGTAAACGACCAACAGGTTGAAGTCGCTGAGGTCAAGAATTGGACGGAGGTCCCCTGTTTTCTTTGGAACCAGGAAGAAGTGAGAATAATACCCTAGTCCTCTCTGGTTCTCTGGAACGTGCTCTGAGGCTTCTTTCTCCAGAAGGGCACTTGCTGCTGCTGTATAAGCCGGGCGTGCTGACCCGAGTAGCAGGAAAGCAGGGGAGGTCTTGTAGGTGGGCTGCCTACAGATTCTATACAATGGCCTTTTTTGACCAGTTGCAGCACCCACCTGTCGGTGGTGATCGACAGCCACCCTGGCAGGTGACGTGCGATGTGACCCCTGACCTTCATTTCCTGCTGATCCTGAGGAGGGTAGGGGCCGAGAAGGAGTCATGCTGTGGTAGCGTTCGATCCAGCAGGTTGGGCCAACTTTGCGATTCGTTGGTCTCTGCCTGGGGATGACTTGGCCTGGGCTTTTCAGGTAAAAGTGCCCCTTTGCTGTTGACCGGAACGTGGTTGTTGCCTTTGTATTCGGCCGCGAAAACGGCTCTGGTTCTTACGAAAGGAACTGGGCCGAGACCTGTACATGGCCTGAACAGATCTGACTGCCTTCCCTGCGTCCTGAGGTTTGGTGATCACCTCATCGGAGGCTTCACCAAATAGGACCTCACCGTTGTAAGGGACGTCTAAGATGTCCTTCTGGATGTCCGGGGTAAAATCGGAGACACGGAGCCAAGAGTGTCTCCGGAGACACGCCCGAGGCTGCAGCTCTGGCCAAAGAGTCCGCAGAGTCATATGCAGCTCTGAGCACCTGGGTCCCCACATCTGAACCCGTGCGGAGGAGGTTCAAAAGCTCCTCCTTTTGGTCGCCATCGGGCATCTTCTCAACAAGTTCTGTCCCTGTTCCCACAGTGCTTTCTGAAACTGAACCATGTGGTGAGGTGAATTCAGTGACCTGATGGCGCACACGTCGCGGCATAGCGTCAGCACCACAAGAACATCCAATTGCTTGGATTCGGGTCCAGTGGCTGTGTGCTCAAATGCTGAGGTCTCTGAGACCGGTCATGCGAGGCAGTGATGACCAGGGAGTCAGCCAGAGGATGGTTCGCCAGATACTGGTCCTCCCTAGGGGCCTTGTATAGGCGGTCAGCCTTCTTCGGCAGTTCCGAAGTAGAATGCGGACGTTTCCACGCAGCCTTAGTGACATCCACAAAGGTGTCCACCAAGGGTGGCACCACCACAGGCTTTGGGTCTTTCTGCCGAAGGTAGCAGGCAAGGCGTTGTCTCTCAGGGTCGAGCTCTTCAGCATCCCACCCCATATTCTCCTGGATGTGCCTCATGATCTCCGTGACAGAGGGGTCATCCGGAGGGGACCTGGGTAGGTTGTGTGGGTCCAGAGAGAGAATGTTGATGGGAGAAGGAGATCTGGAGCACCCTGAGGTGTCAGATCTAGAATCCTCCGCAGACGGGGTGTACCAGCGTCATCTGGGTCTCTTAGGGCTAGGTGCCCCTGAAGTGGATCTTGAGGGAGGTCATCTATCTGAGGATCTGCCCCTAGGAGGTGGTGTTCGCTCCTTGGGGGTTGGTGATCGTCCTACGGGCCCCTTGGGCAGAGGAGGGGGCATAGGCAGTGAAGGAGTGGGTGGAGGCAGAGCTGGAGTAGAAGGAGAGTGCGTGGCAACCACATCTTTCCTGATGGTGTCCCACCAGAAGGTAAAGAGCTCCTTTACCTCTGCCAAATTCAAACCCAACGGGCCGGGTGTCGGGTCCCCGGGGGTCTCCCACTCTGGGGAAGGTTCCTGTGGGAGCCCAACATCTCCAGTGTCACCCACCTGGTCCTCGGGCTGAATGGCATCCTCCTCCAATGAGTCCTTCTGTCTGACGTCAGCTGGCGACGGAGGTGCAGTCCTCCTCTCTGGGGTAACCGACGTCTATCTCGCGGCCGACGTCCTCAGAGGCGAACGCCTGGCCGGCGACGGCTGCTTTGCTGTCGCTGGCTCCTGGGAGGCGCTGAGTGATGCCTGGCAGGCAGTGAGTGAGCGACGTCGTGTCTGGCATCCATTTTAGAGACGTGAGGTCCTTAGTCTTACGATGAACCGGGTCCGACCCACACGGAGGCTGGGAAAACGACCTGGCATCAGAGTCCTGATGGCGGGAGGAAGATTTGTGGTGCTCCCCAGACTTAGATGAGGCCTTAGATGGAGTGGACAAAGCCGACGGCCTGGAAGTCTTGAGGGGCTGCAGAGAGGAGGAGCTGCTGGAGGATCCGACCTGAACCGAGGGAGGCTGAGACTAAGCCCTGGAAGGAGAGCGGTCTGACTGCGAGCCGGAGCTACGGGAGTCCGAGGCCCTTGCCGGGGACCTGGGCCTTTCCTTCTCCTGGTGTTTCTCCTGGTGTTTGTGGGTTTTCCCTGACGACTCCCCCCTGGAGGAAGGTTCCTCATCCATGGTCTTCAGTTTCTCTTTTAAGAGAAACACTTGAAGGGCCTTCTGGCGGCGGTTCCTGGTGCGACTATTGAAGCCCTGGCAGAAGGAGCAGGCCTTGGTGTCGTGTCTGGGTCTAGGCAGCGCACACAGGCTGAATGAGGATCCTTGAAGGGGATCTGTTTGCCGCAGGCACACTTTGATTGGTGACCTTCCAGAGAGGTGTTTGGAGAGGACATCAGATGAATTCAAATCAGTGAAGAAAAAAACATCGTAGTTTTAAGTTCGTCGCATGCTATAAAGGGACAGAGGCCGATGCTTGTGATGTCGACGGCGGGAAAAGAACTGGGGATTGTGGGGGAACCTCCTCATGTACTACGCCTGATGTCGGGGGCAGGACAGACATCTGAGACGGTCCCCGCTGAAGACTGCTAGCTAGAAAATTTCCGTGGAGTCCTGGCACCTGACGGCTTCAGTCCTAATGGTGTAACCTGCTGCAAGAGCTGTATCTCAAAGTAAGATCTGCACACAGTACTCCAGATGAGGACTCACCAACTGTCTCTTTTTCTACTTGTGATGCCCCTTCCCATGCATTCCAGTATCCCCCTGGCTCTCCTTACCGACTTTTCGCATTGCTTACCCACCTTTAGGTCATCTGATATTGACTACCCCCAGGTCCCTTTCCATTTTGTTGTTAGTACCTCCCTGCTGTGTATACTCTTCTCTGGGTTTTTGTTTCCAAGTGCATTACTTGCACTTCTTTACACTGAATCTAAGTTGCCATATGTCTGACCATTCCTCCAACCTTGCCAAGTCCCTTCTCATCTTTTCTACCCCCTTTTGTGTATCAACTCTGTTACAGATCTTTGTGTCATCTGCAAAGAGGCATACCTTTCCCTCCAGACCCTCTGCAATGTCACTTATAAAGATGTTAAAGAGGACTGGACCCAGTACCGAGCGCAGAGGTACTCCACTAGTAACTCCCCTTTCTCAGGAATGTGTTCCATTCACTATTACCTTCTGTACCCTGTTGTGCAGCCAGTTTGCTACCCAGGCTACCACCCTGGGACCCACTCCCCAGGCTGGCTAACTTGATTATTAATCTTTGATGGGTTGCAGCACGTCATCCAGTTGCCATCTGGCATATTCAAGTAACCCATCAACAGTATTCCCTTTCAGCTATTTGAGAATGTCTCATCATTTTCTGTCCATTTCTCCCTTTGAGACGGGGTCTGTATTCAACCGTCGATTGTGATGCTATTCCTGTCTCCAAGGTGACCTATAGTGCCTCTGTCCTCCCTTTAATTTTAGTTCTAGCTTGATCCTTCCTTATGGGCTACTCCACCTTCTTTACCTCCCTGTCCCTTCTGTGGATTGTGTACCCATGCTGACATCCAGTCATGGTTCTCTGTACCACGCCTGACTGCCACAATATCCAACTGTTCATCTTTCATCAGGCTACTAGCCTGTAGCTTTGTTTCAGACCAAGTATTGGTACTCATTGTCTCCATTTAATGTTGGCTTTATCCTCTCCCCCATCCCTGCTCTTATTGCCTTGTCTATTTTTCCATTTACCCCGCCTGGCCTGTTGAGCTCTTACCTCAGTGTTTACCTTACTACCGCTATGTTTTGTGGGGAGGCTTGAACTCATCAGCACTTCCCGTAGCTAATTTAAAAGCTGCTAAGAAGGATTAAACCTGTCACCTAGGAGCTTGGTTCCTTCTGACAGATGCAGACGATCGTGCCAGTATAGACTATCTCTCCAGGTGGGCCCCCGTCCCTGGTGGCTATGTCTCGTGCTCGCATCAGTTTTGCAACTATTCATTAACCTGCATGGTGTGCAGCACTTGCTCACGGTGCTATGGATCACTGAGGTTGGTTACCGTGCATACCCATCTGAGGCCCCTCCCACCCACAAATTCATTCTGCACTGCATTGACGATGCTAGCTAGATAATTTGTCCCAAGCTGGCAAGACTTCAGTCTTCTCCTGTGATGCTGCTTCTGCAATCCTGAGATCTGCCTGTGCCTCCAAGCCAGGCACCAGTAGGCACCATTTCCTTCTCTCCTTCCCAGTTTTACCCCTACTACTTAAGTCCCCTATCAGAAGCTGTTTCTTCCTGTGGTGTCCTTTGCCGCCTTTGTGGGTCTCCGTCCCCGCATTCTTCAGGTTCCACTGAGGTGCCATCAGGAAACCTTGCCTGCCAGAATGACATATGATTTGTGTAGAGGTACAACTAGGGACTTCGCTTGGTCCACCACCACCCTTCCAGAACTCACTGGTCCAACTGTTCATATGGCAAACTCTGAGGCAGCGGTTGTGGCAGTGGTGCTCTTTTTGGGGGGACTCCAGTCCCTTTGCTAGTTCAGCTTTCCGGGAGGTGGGCAACCTCCAGAGCCACAGTTGCCTGCAACAGCACCGCAGTTTCCGCAATGCCCCTGAAACTGCCCCACAGCCACAGATGATGCTCGACGACACCCACATCCAGCGATGGTGGTGGGAGGATCTGCTGCAGAGTTGCTGGATGACATTGTTACAGAAGTTCTGCGTAACTGTACTACCTTACTCGGAGGCATAGTTACGCAAGAACTTACCGTAACAGCAGATCTTCTCGAGAGGCTCTTGCAGCAGGTAATTATGTATAGACTGACGCCGTCGGCGCAGGACCCACGGTACCCCTCGGCTAGCAGTCCCCATAGGGACCGCCTCACGCTGTGATTGGCCTGGTCGACGCCGGTATAAAGGGTGGTCCCTCACATCCTTCCAGTTCTTTCTCTACCACAGTCCCAGACGAGAGAAGGGTGATATTTCCTCGATGGAAAAGGAGCTGAAAAAGTTTAGGGGATGGAGGGCGGATATAGTTTTCAAGAGTCAAGATCAATGTTATGTGCTCTACAGAATTGTACTATCTTACCAGAGGGCTCCTGCAGTAGGTACTTGCATATAGACAGAATCAAGCAGTTTGGTCAGGAAAGGCACTGGAGAGGTACTACTCAAGAAGTAGCAATAAAACTTACAAGCCTGGCGAAAGAGGCCTGCAAGATAGCAACCAAGTCTGCTCTACGGCGAGAGGCAATGTCCAAACTGTAATGTTTAGTAAAGGTATGGACGGAGTCCAAGTGTCTGCACATATGTCTGCCGAGACACGTTTGTAAACGAGCCACAGAGGCTGCTATTCCACGAGTGAGTGACTCTGACTTGACCCTAGGTCTTGTACTTGTTTAACAGAAAGTGATGGTGCTAACTATTTTGATAGGCATTGCTTAGAGACAGTATTGCCTTCTGTTTGTGAGCAAAAGAGAAACAATGATCAGTCTTTCTGAGATCCTTCGCCTTATCGTGTATCTCAGATCCGTGAACATCCATGGTATGAGCAGGTATTCCTTGATTGAGTATCATGGAAGAAGGCAGTAATTCAACAGATTGATTCAAGGTAGATTCCGCTACCACCTTCGGGAGAAACTGGTTCGTATAGTTGGATTGCCTTTTGCAGAAAAACCGATATGGGATTTTGCACATAAGTGCCTGAGTTTGGAAATTTATGAGCAGAAGTAATGGCCACCAAGAAGAGCATCTTCCATTTATTAAAACTTCAAGTGTCGCAGAAGCCGAGGCTCAAAAGGGAGGAAGGGTGTTTCGAGGACAAAGTTTGTCCCAGGGGGGCTGGAGTCCAGATAGGGGGCCTGAGATGAAGGACCCTCTGAGGAAAGTTTTGGATACCTCCAGCTGGGCAAATGCCTTACCAGTGAAAGGGACATGGTAGGCTGAAATAGCCACCATATGGACTTTCAAGGAGGAGTGACTGAGACCCAGGTCGAAAAGATTACGCATGTACTCAAGTAGAAAGGTCACAGGACAGGAAAAGGGCTCCACGTTCCTGGATGCAGCCCAGATGGAAAATCTTTTCCATTTCATGGCATAGGTGGACCTAGTGGAGGGTTTTCTAGCTTCCACAAGAATCTCGGCCACCTTACAGGAAACGCCAAAACGAGATGGAGCTGGCATTGCAGGAGCCATGATGGTTGAAGGACTTGAGTTCCGGATGGACCAGGGTCCCCTGATCCTGGTCAGCAATCCTGGAGAGATAGAAGATGAAGAAGAGGAACCCTGAGTATTGTTGTAGGAGAGAACCAAATTTGCCTGGGCCAGAAAGGAGCGATCAGAATCATTCTCACTCCTTTCAAAGCAAGCTTCTGCAGCACACGAGGGACCAGTGGAATTGGGGGAAAAGCATAGACGAATCTGTCCTTCCAACTTAGAGATAGAGCGTCGCTCTGGAGCGAGTGAGCGAGCAAAAGATTGGAAGCTTTGCGTTTTGGGAGGAGGTGAACAGGTCTATTGGAGGAGTCCCCCAAATCTGGAAGATGCTTTCTAGAACTTTATCGTCCAATTCCCACTCGTGTGGAAGAGCCGACGAGCGACAGCCTGTCTGCCAGACACTGTCGACTCCCGAACATGGATCGCCGTGAGGAGAAGGATGTGAAGCGCCGCTCATTCCTAAATCCCTCATCGCTTTCCCGCACAACGGTAAGACAGAGTCCTCCTGCTTGTTGATGTACCACACCACGCATTATGTTGTCCGCTTTGGACAGCTAGGTGACCGAAGGATGTATTGGTGAAGGCCTGGAGAATATACAGCACTGCTCAAAGCTCGAGCACTCTGATGTGGAGAACTACCTCATCCTTTGACCTTAAGCCCTGGGTTCGTGAGGACTCAGATGGGCTCAACCTTCGCCTTGATGCGTCTGTGGTCAGAGTCTGATCGGGGAAGGATGAAAGAGGGGACCCTCGAATAGGTTCTCTCAAACCATCCACCATTGCAAGTCTCTTACCATCTGCAAGGAGATCAGGAACCAGATGATCTAGGTCGCTTCACCCATTGATCCCACTCAGATCAGAGAGTCCACTGAGAGACTTCTCATGTGGTGCCGAGACGCGAACTGGCCGATATGGCCACCGCCATAGCCTCCCAGTAGACGAGCACCGACCTAGCCAGAACCCTCCCAGTCTGGATAGGGAGGAAATCTGGGACTGAGGAGGCCCTCTGTCCGGAAGCAGGAAGGCCTTGCACATTGTCGCTGTCGAGGATTGCCCCGATAAACTGGAGCCTGTGAAGGATCCAGGAGACTTGTGAATGGTTGATGGTAATACCCAGGCCAGTGAAAACCTGCTGGTGAGGGAGAGAAATGCAGGAGTTCTCTGGACGGGCCGCCAGGAGCCAGTCGCCCAGGTGGGAAAACCGAACTCCCAAAGTACGAGGTGGGCTGCTACCACCGCCAGGCATTAGGTAAAAAACTCGGGGCCGAGGAAAGACTAAAAGCTTCCGGAATTGGTAGTGATCCTCGGAACGCAAAACCTGAGGTACTTAAGGTGAAGGGTTTAATGGGATGTGCAGGGTACATCCTGCATATCCAATGCACAAAGCTATTGGTCTGCCAAAGCAGGGCAAGAGGGTTTGGTGGGAGAGCATCCTGAACCTCTTTGTATCTACATATAGGTTCAGGAACTGAGATCGAGAATGGGTCTGAGATTCCAGTCTCTTGGTACGAGGAAGCAATGGAATATTAACCTGCCCCGCTGGAGGTGAGGGGGATGGGTTTGTAGCTTGCTTGTCAAGGAGAGCAGAGATTTTTCCTGACCAAAGGAAGATGGTCCCTTGAGTAAGAGGAGTTCAGAGGGGGGTCACGTGGAGGTTTCTGCAGAAACTCTATGGAGTGTCCCTCTGCTATAATCTGAAGCACCCATGAATCCCGTGTTATCCTCTCCCAACCCGGAAGGTGGAGGGAGAATCTCAGTCCTACCGGTTCCTCCAGGATGTCCGGAGGCGGTGGGAGAGGGAAGGAGTCAGGTGGTGTGAGGCAGCGCCGCAGCTGGGGCACCCATTACTTTTTTGGGCGGCGGGGGCCTGGCAGCTGTGGGGGCCCCATGTTTAGTGGCCCGCCTTCCCTGAGGTCTCGCTTGAGGCGCTGTGGGGGATGGGGACGGTACATTGAAGCAACAGATTTAAATGCTGTCCCCTTCTCCTGCAAGTCAGTGATGATGTCCTTGACATCACCACCGAAAAGCACAAAACCCCTGAAAGGTGCTTCTTGAATTGCTGACTGCACCTCTGGGACCAGACCTGACACACGGAGCCATGCATGACGCCGAAGACTTACAGCGAACGCAGAGCTCCGTCCTGCGGTGTCCACTGCATCGTAGGTCGCCCCTCAGAATATGACGACTGGCTGAACGAGCAGAATCGATCAGGTCGCGCTAACCCCTGCTTGACTTGAGAGTCGGGCAAGGGAGCCGATCTTGATTCTGCCTGGTACGGACAGCTTCTGGTAATCCCCCATATGTGCTACATAATTAGGGCCCTAATCCCTGTGTGTGGAAGAAGCACAGATCTTCCCTTCCATACTGATCCAGAAGGCTAGATTCCTTATCCGGGAGACTTAGCTCAAGTGTTTCGGTGTGCTGGACCGGCCGTGAGCGCATCAATTCACAATCGAGTCTGCACGGGGTGAGAGTCTACAGTCTACACCTCTGAACCTGGTATAGCCTGTTTGACTCCGGGAGAAGTGGGCTAAAGCCGGACGGTTGCTTCCAAATAGTGATTAAGGTGGGCGAGGCTTCGATCCAGGGTGGCACTAGGGTAGGAGCCGTAAGGTGCAAGTCCAGATGTTCGGCGAGTTTAACCCGTTGAGGATCTGGCTCTAAGGAATGCCACTGATGAACTTCCTGGATCTTCCTAAGCAACTCCATGAAGGAAGGATCCTCCGGAGGAGACTTCGGAGGAGTCCTCAGCTGGGGCTTGGATGGAGAGCGAGGCTCGTCGTCTTTCTCGGAACATCCATCGGAGGAGTCAGAGAGAAGAAGAATTTGAAGCAGAGTAAGACTCCCTAGCTCGTCTAGGGGGAGGAACGGGTTCCTTGGGGGATCCTGGATCGCAGGTCCTACCCCCTCCTGGATCTCGAGAGAGCTCTGGAACTGAGGTGGAGAGGGAGGCTGGCCTGGGCGACGGGAGCTGGTGGTGGCACTGCTGTCAGAAGACGGCCTCCTCACTTATTTGGTGAGTTGAGCCTTGCCTCAGCTCCACCAGAGCAAGAGTCTCTCGGAAGAGCCACCGCGCCTTGGGAGGGGCGGAGGAGGAGGAGGAGGATAACTGTACGGATGATATCCGTAACGTGAGTATCCGTAATCCGCCGCGGAAGACCGAGCTGGGTATTGCGGCGCGGTACCGCGGCATCGGTAAGGTCGGCACCGGTACTGCGCATCGGATACTGTGAGACCCGGTGACCGCTTGATAGGATGGCGGATACCCAGGTACCAAAGGATCTGCCGGAGCAGACGCTTAGTGCAGGAAACTCCACGGGCGGATCAACCGTGATAGGCCTGTGGGGTGAGGGGCCGTCGGAGAGGAATATCCCCCGCCGCATCAGAGGAGCCGCGCCGGAACCGCGCGGTGGGGCCAGTGCGCATCGGGACCGTGTGGATCCGGTCCTGTAGGGGAGAGGATCTGATGGCAGTGCAGTATCCCAGCATCGTCATGACGGGAGGGAGAAGTCTCAGGCAGGGGACGTCACCTGGCTCTCGACGGCAGCAAAGGCCGCGGGAACCTGGGACGACAGACGGTGCAAGGTCTGTCGTAGGTTCCATGCCCGTGCTTCGGAGGAGCTGACATGCGACTTAGGCCGAGTCTCGGGCGGACGCCAGAGGAGCCAGGTGTCCAACTTAGGAGTCTCGTCGGAGGCGGCCGAGGGTGGAAGAGGCCCGGTCCGAGGGGGACATTGCTCAGCGCCACCCAGAGGGTCAGGCGCCTAGCAGCCTTCTCCCGGGCGGACGGAGGAGCAGACATCCGCTGGTGGGAGGTGCCTGCGACCAGTAGGCTGCAAGCCTGCAGCAGTACTGGGGTGAAGCTTCTTGCCCGGCACCCGGCAGGTCTCGAACGCTGAACCCAACTGGCTGGCCGACGCCTCCAAAGCCTTGAGGCTGCCAGGCGATCTCTGGAGGACATTACTTAGCCGCAGCTCCAGCCGGAGTCGGGGAAGAGGAGGCCTTCTCCGCGCCTTTTTGTCCCGCTTGTGTCCTCTGGGGAGTGTTGACGCTGCCTAAGCTTCTTCAACTCCTTCTCCATTGCGGACATCATCTTTTTGAGGAGATGGGCTTCCAAAGACTGCTGGCGTCTGCTCATGGGTGGCTGCGTTGAAATATGCAGGCAATGCGGGCACTTGTCGACCACCGTGGTGGGGCCCTAAACAAAAAGGCAGAGGGGTGGACAGTCTTTGTGAGACAGTTAGGCGCCGCTACGAAGTCGCACTTATTTTTGAAGGATGACATAAACCGACGTTCACCTGACGAATAAAATGCAAAATACTTATGCTGGGTAAAAAGCGGCGAGCAACAGGGCTGAGCACGAACTTCACGCGGGCGCTGCACAAGCTGACGGGGGAAAGAACTGGAAGGCGGGCGTCTAGGACCGCCTTTATACCGGCGTCGGCTGACGCCGGTCACCTGATCGGAAGCGGTCTCGCCAGGGACTGCTAGCTAGAAATTTTTCTGTGGGGTCCTGCCACCTGCCGACGTCAGTCCTATATGTAATTACCTACTGCAAGAGCCCTCTCGAAGTAAGATCAGCTCTTACAGCAGGTTACACCATTAGGACTGATTACCAAGCAGTAATGGCCATCATGCACCATCGGGAGGAGGAAAGGTAGAGACCTCGAGATACCTCGAGCCTAGGACAGAAGTCCTTGAAGGACGGCTAGGCCGAACCCTGCTCTTCGCCTCGATGCAATGTCCATGCTGTAATGCCTGATAAAGGTATGCACAGAGCTCCAAGTAGCTGCAGCGCAAACAGCTGAGGTGGAAACGTTCTTCAACGCCGCAAAGGAAGTAGCCACCCCTCTAGTGGAATGACCCTTAATCGCACCCGGTAAGGGTAAGGGTTTATTGCGCTTCTGGTAACAGAATGTAATGCACTGGATGAGTCACCTAGACAGCGACTGCTTCGAGACAGGAGCTCCCCTTCATCCTATGGGCAAAGGAGACGAAAAGTTGGTCTGACTTTCGGTGTTTGGTCCTGGTCAGGTAGTATCTGAGGCACCTATGCACATCAAGGGTGTACAGAAGGGCTTCTCCTTGATTAGAGTATTTCGGAAAATACACTGGTAGATCGATGTCCTGATTAAGGGTGAGAGCTGAGACCACCTTAGGCAGAAATTTTGGGTTAGTCCCTAGGGATACCCTGTCCTGGTGGAAAACCAAATAAGGCTCTTTGCACATAAGTGTGTGCATTTCAGAAAGTCTTCTGGCAGAAGTAACTGCAACTAAAAACAACGTTTTCCAAGAGAGAAAACGTAGCTCGTAATCCGCGGCTAGTTCAAAAGGTGGCAGCGTGAGCTGCTCCTGGATGAAGGGCAAGTCCCATGAAGTGATAGGATCCTTAAATGGGGACCTAAGGTGGAAGACACCCCTCAAAAAGGCACGTGTCGTGTCCAGCTGGGCCACAGTGCGTTAGCCTATGGGGGCATGGTAGGCTGAAATGGCACAAAGGTGCACTTTAATCGAGGAGTAAGCCAGGCCGGAGTGGAAAAGGGATAGCAGGTAGTCCAGTACCAGCTTCTCTGGACAGTTCAAAGGCGGAAAACCACGTGCTTGAGCCCACAAGCAGAACCTGCGCCACTTCACGGCGTAGGTTGCATGGGTAGTCAGTTTTCTAGCGGCAGAAAGAACATCTGCCACTTCTTGCAAGACCCCATATCGCATCATGGCTATGTCTCTAGGAGCCAAGCGTGCAGGTTCAGGGAACGTAGGTCCGGGTAGACTAAGGAACCCGCCTCCTGAGACAGTAAATGGGAGCTGATTGGCAAAGGCACTGAAGGTTCCCGGGATAGCTGATGCAAGAGAGGGAAGCAGATCTGTCTGGGCCAGAAGGGTGCGATCAGAATGAGCGTCACTTGCTCCCTGCAAAGTTTTAAAAGAACTCTCTGGATCAACGGGAAAGGAGGAAAGGCATAGAGGAATCTGCCTGCCCAGGAGAGGGACAACGCGTCTCGCCAGGAAACACCAGGCCCTGGATCTAGCGAGCAAAAATTGGGCAGTTTTGCATTGTATGGGGACGCGAAGAGGTCTAACTCTGGAGTACCCCATCTGTGAAACAGATCTTCTGCCACCTCCTGAAGTAGTTCCCATTCGTGGACTCTGGCCTGAGTGCGGCTCAGGCCATCTGCGATGATGTTGTCCACTCCTGGAACATGAACTGCAGTAAGATTTGCGCTGTGTTTCAAGACCCAATCCCACACTCTCATGGCCTCTCTACAAAATGGGTAGGAGTGGGTGCCTCCTTGTTTGAGGTAATACATCACCGCGGAATTGTCTGTCTGTAACAGAAATTGTACCTGGTGGAATCTCTGACTGGAAGGCCTGCAGAGCATAAAGAACTGCCCTCATTTCTAGTATGTTTATGTGGAGATGAGACTCCTGGGCTGTCCACAGGCCCTGAGACCGAACATCATCGAGGTGTGCTCCCTACCCGAGCCCTGAGGCGTCTGTGGAGAGTGTCACAGTCGGGGATGGCGCTGTGAAGGGGACTCCCGCCAAGAAGTTCCTTGGATGTAGCCACCATTGCCAATCTAGAATTACGGTCTTCGTGATTCAGACTGGATGCTGCAGATGGTCTTGCCTTTGGTCCCATTGTACCCGTAACATCCACTGGGTTACCCGCATGTGGAGACAGGCTAGCGGGACTGTTGCAATGGCCACAGCCATGTGTCTGAGCAGACAAAGGACCAGTCTGGCTGGGATGGTCTTCCTCGCTGATAGCTCCCTGATGAGGGATCTGATGCGTTCCACTCTGTCCGTGGGAAGGAAAGCTTTCCCTCTGACAGTGTCCAGAACTGCTCCGATGAACTGCAGCATCTGGGACGGAACCAGGCGTGACTTCTCGTAATTGATGAGAATGCCCAAAGTCTCGAACACAAACTGGGTGCATTGAATGGCAGACATCAAGGCCTCCCGGGAGGGCACCATGAGAAGCCAATCGTCCAGGTAGGGGAACACGTCGTAGCCCT
Source organism: Neoceratodus forsteri (assembly GCA_016271365.2). NCBI lineage: Eukaryota > Metazoa > Chordata > Ceratodontiformes > Ceratodontidae > Neoceratodus > Neoceratodus forsteri. The sequence continues at coordinate 623,191,309 of CM057449.1, forward strand.
GTCTCCTCAGAGATGCGGCTACGACCGCCATGCACTCTTTGAATACCCGAGGTGCAGATGACAGCCCGAAGGGAAGAGCTCGGAACTGATAATGGTGGCCCTGAAACTCGAAGCGCAGGAACCTCCTATGCGCCTGAGTGATAGGAATATGCAGGTAGGCGTCCTGCATGTCCAGGGACGCAAGAAATGCACCCTGCTTCAGCATGGGAATCAGGTCCAGGAGAGTCACCATGTGGAAGCACTTGTAGGCGACCGAAAGATTGAGATCGCTGAGGTCCAGTATTGGACGGAGGTCCAATACTGTTTTCTTTGGAACCAGGAAGAAGTGAGAATAGTACACTCGTCCTCCCTGGTTCCCTGGTACGTGCTCCAAGGCTTCTTTTTCCAGAAGTGCGAGCACTCCCTGCTGTATGAGCAGGGCATGCTGACCAGAATAACGGGAAAGCAGGGGAGGTCTTGTAGGTGAGTTGTCTACGAACTCTATGTAATGGCCATTTTTGACCAACTGTAGAACCCACCTGTTGGTGGTGATAGATTGCCACCCTGAGAGGTGGCATGTGATGCGACCCCCGACTTTCTTTGCCTGTTGATCCTGAGGAGGGGCGGGAGCCAGGAAGGAGTCATGCTGTGGCAGCGTTTGTCCCTGCGGGCTGGGCCGACATTGAGTATTGTTGGCCTCTGCCTGGGAACGACTTGGCCTGGGCCTTGTGTGAGAAAGTGCCCCTCTGCTGCTGGCCGGAACGTTGCTGTTGCCTTTGTAGCCAGCCGCGAAAACGGCACTGGTTCCTACGAAAGGAACTAGGCCTAGATCTGTACATGGCTTGTACAGATCGGACTGCCTTCCCCGTGTCTTGGGAGTTTGGTGATAACCCTCTCGGAGGCTTCACCAAACAGCACCTCGCCGTTATATGGGACATCTAAAATGTTTTTCTGAATGTCCGGAGTAAATCCAGAGACACGGAGCCAAGAGTGTCTCCGGAGACAAACACCTGAGGCTGCAGCTCTGGCCGAAGAGTCCGCAAAATCATATGTGGCTCTGAGCACTTGGGTCCCCACATCTGACCCAGTGCGGAGGTGGTTTATGAGCTCCGCTTTCTGGTCGCCATCGGGAAGCTTTTCAACCAGGTCCTGGCCCTGCTCCCACAGGGGTTCTGGAACTGAACCATAAGGGTAAGATAGTTCAGTGACCTCATGGCACAAGTAGCAGCCGCGTACGTGCGCCTCCCCAGGGCATCCAATTGCTTGGATTCCTGGTCCGGTGACTGAGTGCTCATATGCTGTGGTCTCTGAGACCAGTCATGTGAAGCAGTGATGACCAGGGAATCAGCCAGAGGATGGTTCGCCAAATACTGGTCCTCCCTAGGGGCCTTGTATAGGCGGTCAGCCTCTTCGCACCATGAAGTGGAATGCGACATTTCCATCAAAGAGCCTCGGTGACGTCCGCGAAGGTATCCACCAAGGGCCGCACTACCACAGGCTTCGGGTCTTTTTGCTGAAGGTAGCGGGCAAGGTGTTGTCGCTCGGGGTCAAGCTCCTCAGCATCCCACCCCATGTTCTCCTGGATGTGCCTCATGATCCCTGCGAAAGAGGGATCATTCGGAGGAGACCTGGGGAGGTCATGTGGGTCAGGAGAGGGAATGCTGAGGGGACAAGGTGATCTGGAATACTCTGAAGTATCCAACCTGGAATCCTTCGATGGAGTGCACCAGCTTCGTCTGGGTCTTTTGGGGCTGGGTGACCCTGAGGGGGATCTGGAGGGAGGCCTTCTCCTATCGGCAGATCTACCCCTAGGAGGTGGAGTTTGCTCTTTGGGGGATGGAGGTCGTCCTACTGGCCCCTTAGATGGACGAGGGGACGTAGGCGGTGAAGGAATAGGAGGAAGATGTGCGGGGACCACATCCTTCTTGATGGTGTCCCACCAAAAGGTAAAGAGCTCTTTTACCTCCGCAAGGTTCATATCCGACAGACCTGGCGCCGGTGGCCTGTCGCTGGGGTCGGGTCCCCGGGGGTCTCCCGCTCTGGGGGAGGGTTCCCGTGGAAGCCCGGCGTCCTTGATGTCACCCACCTGGTCTTCGGGCTGTGTGGCGTCCTCCTCTGTAGAGTTCCTATGACCGGCGTCTGCCGGTGACAGGGGTGCGGTCTTCCCGCTCTGGGGTAGCGGACATCTGTCCCCTGGCCGACATCTTCGTACCTGGTGAAAAACCTGGCCGGCGACTGGTGTCTAGCCGGTGTTGTCTGCTCCTGTGAGCGCCGGGCTGATTTAGGATGCTTGGCCATCGTCGGGTGGTGGGCCAACATCCGTTTGAGACGTCAGGTCCTTAGTTTTCCTGGGCGCTGGATCAGGACTACAGGGTGGTTGGGAGACTGACCTGGAGTCAGTGTCCCGGCGACGGGAGGATAATTTGTGGTGCTCACCCGACTTCGAAGAGGCCTTGGAAGGTGTTGACGAAGCAGAGGGCCTCGAAGTCTTCAGAGGCTGGAGCAATGAAGAACCGCTGGAGGACCTGACCTGGACCGGGGAGGTTGCGACAGAGCCCTGGAGGGAGTCCGAGGCCCGTGTAGTAGACCTGGAGCTCGCCTTTTCCTGGTGCTTGTCCCAGTGTTTGTGGTATTTGCTTGTCCTGGTGTTTGTGGGATTTGCTTGAAGATTCTCCCCGGGAGGAAGGTTCCTGGTCTATGCTTTTCAGCTTTTCTTCTAAAAGAAATGCTTGAAGTGCCTTCTGACGGCGGATCCTGGTGCGACTGTTAAAACCCTGGCAAAAGGAGCAGGCCTTGGTGTCGTGGTCTGGGCCCAGGCAGCGCACACAGAGCGAATGTGGATCCTTTAAGGGGATCTGTTTGCTGCAAGCGCACTTCGAATGGTGACCCTCTAGAGATGGAGTTGGAGAGGACATCAGTTGAGCACAGCCAAAGGACGACGAAAATGTTCATAGTTCTGTAGTCGTCGTACGCTAGAAAGGAGACAGAGGCCGATGCTGGAGAGCAGACAGTGGAAAAAGAACTGGGGATTATGGGGGGACTGTCTTTCTGTACTACGCCAGACGTCTAGGGAGGGACCAACGTCGGGGCTGTCCCCGCTGAAGACTGCTAGCTAGAAAATTTCCATGGGATCCTGGCGCCTGCTGGCTTCAGTCCTAATGGTGTAACCTGCTGCAAGAGCGGTTTCTCGCAGTAAGATCGGAAAAATCAAGATAGATTTTTTTTTTTTCCTGGCTTAAAGGCCAACAAAGAAGGAGGAACGAGCAGGGAGGGGAGACGCCGAAGTAGGAGGCCCTTGAGGGGAAAGTGGGTGTGCATCAGTAATGAATGGTGAAGATACAAGAGAAGATCAAGAATTATGATAGGTACATAATTTTCTTATCTTCCCTTGTCAATTTTCACCATTCATTACTGCTTGGGTGAGTGCCTAGCCCCTCCCCCCCCAAAAGGGGGGGAGAGAGAGAGATAAGAGAAACCCTGAGGGAACAAGACCCTCAGCCTCCTGCTGGTGGAAAACAGAAGGGAGAGACCCTGGGCTAACCAGACGAGAAGCCTAAGGCTGAGGAGAGCTTGGAGGTGTCCCCCGGAGAGAATAGGAGGCCCCTGCAGAAGCCTCCTAGCCATGGCAGAGAAAAGACTGGTCCCCCGGAAAGCAGAGCGAATCACCCTATGCCAGGCCAGGGGTGACAATCTTGATAGACTAAGCCTAATGCAGATCGCTGTCCCTGCAAGCCTGGAAGCCACCTCACTGGCGTTGTAAGATGCCCTTGTCTTGTATCTTGCCAACTCCAGGCCTATAGCAGAGAGGGCAATGGCCTGTCTAGATTGCTCCGTGTCAGGCACTGATGCTAGAACCTGAGATAGCATCGACTATAGATGCATCACATCAGGCACACCATGCTGCCTACAACAGGCAATACACAGCACCACACGAGAGGAAGAGAACACTCTTCGCCCCAATCGGTCAAATTGTAGAGAATCTGAGTCCGGTGGTCGATCATGCGCCAGGCAGCGGTGCTAGGAAGGAGTCTCTAGGGACACCAATCCTGAAGGCGGAATGGGAAGAGAACCTAGGAACTCAGATGGCACACAATACCTCCTCTTGCAGTCTGCTGGGGCTGGGGCTGGGTCAGCTGGAGACTGCCAGGAACGGATAGATGCCTCCTGGAAAGGAATAGGCCACGATGGCACCACCAGATGTTGGGCACTGAATTAAATGAGGAATTCACACGTCTCCCGTTCAGTATTGTCTCACCTAACAAAAGAGATAGAGGTCCCAAACCATCCTCGAAAGGAAGAGCTGATAATTAATGAAATCAGCATCAGAAGAGAGGTGAGTAGAGGGTTCCTCTCCCTCAGAGGAGGGAGACTAGGAGGATGGGAACTCGAATGTCCGGAGGACTCCTGCAGTGGTGGGGATAAGCGAAACACCCGCTCATGCATACATCTAACATATGAGGGGAAGGTCGCCACAGTGCCTCTGAATGTCTCCCAGGATAACTGACCCATAGGACCAACATGGCCCGAGAGAGAGGGTGGTGGTTGCAGAAGAATGGGAGTAGGGCACCTACAAAGAGGCAACTGTCTTCTGCTAAGGCTCTGGAATCTGGGGAATGGAGCCCGAGCTGGCGGGGTCCCGGATAACAAACCAGGTCGCAGAACGGAACCCTGGGGATGCGAACCTTGGAAGAGCCTGGAAGGGGATCCTCCCCTGTGACGTACCTGGGGCTGCAAAGATCCAGAAGGGCAGCCCACAGCAATGCCACCGGAGGGGTCCCTCGAACCTAAGAGGGAAAGCTGGGGCTCGGCACTACGGCTCCTACCTACACCCTGAGAGGTAGCAGGCGAAACTCAGCGTGCCTCACCCCAGCCCCTCGGACTCAGAGGACACCCTTCTCCTCAATGCCAGCGACAGAGACATTCGATCCTAGGATCTCTGAGGGGAGCCCCAAGAAGACAGGGCCCCTAGTCCACCCTGAGAAGGCGCAGCAGCACCGGAGACGGCAGCTGCTACAGCCTCTTCTGGGAGAAGAGACCCCCAACCCCCACGCCGTCCCCTCCCAAGGAACCCAGACCACCCCTAGCCTGGGAGTCCTCAGAAGAAGACTGCTGTGCAGACTGAGGAATGGGCACGCTAGGCCGCTTGACACTGTGTCCCACAGAAGACTAAAATTGAGGAATCAGGGAGCCAGGACGGGTCCACGTCTGAGTCATCTGCTTCAGAGGAACAGGTGACTAGAAGGACCTCAATACTGGCCACCCTAGGAGTCTCCTGAGAAACTGCGCCATGAACGGCGCCGTTCGGCATCGGCACACCAGTGAATGCTGGAACCCAGTCCCGACTCGCTCGCGGTTCTGGCAGAGTCCCTGGCATGGGGATCCGAGATGGCGCCAGAAAGCGGCATCGAGGGTCCACCAACGCCGGGCCCGGCAGCAGCAGGCCATGACAATGGGGGAGCCTGCAACTCCAAAGAGGTGACTGCTGTGTTGGTGGGACTACGGCGTTCCCCCGACATGGCGAAAGAGGCCTCCTCCTTGGCAAGACTTGAGGATGAGGAGGCCTCCTCCTCCTCCTCTCCAGAGCATATAGGCGTGGGAAGGGACCCGGAGGAAGGGCCTAAAGATCTGGCCTGGGAGGCTCGACAGCGATGCAGTCTTCCAAAAGTCGGCAGGGCCTTGCCGATTTTGCACGCGTGGACTTCGAGAACATGGAGGTCCATCGAGAAACGGGCGTCGCATCTATCCATGTCATGGTTAGGTCCCAGGCACTGAAGGCAGACATCATGCCGGTCTGTCACAGAAAAATGCCAGCCAGAGGACGCATAGGGGAACAGCCCGCTTTCGACTTTCACTTAGCTCCCGAACTGGACATGATGCGAAAATAACCTAAAACACAGCAAAGCTCCCGGCGCCATCGAAAAAGAAAATGGAATGGACTTGCTGGAGTCAACGGCAGCAGGAAGAAAAACAAACTGGGATGAAGGAGTCGCTTCGCACGACAAACTAGGCCAATGGCGCAGTAGTAAAACTCTCCACACGTGCAGCAGATGCAGCCTCGACAGCGGGAGAAACATAACCGGGATGGAGGAGGAGTCTGCGGCAGCTATCGGTCGCCCCTCGCACATCACGAGATGCGTCACTCTCGAGGGTGGCGCCGTTGGCACCGACTTCAAAAAAAAAAAAAAAAACACTCCCACGGGTGCGCGTCCGGCTTATACCCAAGCAGTAATGAATGGTGAAGATTGACAAGGGAAGAACAGTAGATCATCGAGAGGAGCTGTTGCAGCAGGCTATTACCATTAGGACTAATGCCGAAGGCCTTAGGACCCACCAGAAAAACTCTTTGCCAGCAGTACCCAGCAGGGACCACCACCTGACATTGGCTCCACTCCGGCGTCGGTCACTGTACATAAGGGGGCTTGTCCTGGCTCCACCCCAGTTCCCCTTCCAAGACCTGCAAACAGACCCTAGCGAGTGAACCAGGCGAAGCCTATAGATGATGTTCTGAACACCTCACCCAGGGGATGGAGGGTGAGAAAGCAATGCCTGCTGCAAGAGCTCCTCTCAAAGATCTACTTTTAAGGTAAGTTCTTACGTAACTGAACTATCTTACTTCGAGTGGGAGCTCTTGCAGCAGGCTATTACCATTAGGACTGAATCCCAAGCAATCCCGCACCAAAGAGGCGCCAAATCCCAGGAGGAGGAAGGAAGGATAGAATAATGCCGACAACACAGCAAATCAGGACATTAGTATCTGGCAGTCGTATCCAAAGTGTCTTACGAGGTACGAAGGACATGCATGCCTACATCCAAGCCAGATTTTATGATGTCCAGAAGCTCCATCTTTTACGTGGAGTCTGGCAAGGCATTGGCTAGCTCCTGGCCCCTCTCCCAAAGCGCATTCTGGTACTGGACCACGTGCATAAGGAAATTAGGGAACCTAATGGAGAAGGTGGAGGCAGAATACACCTTCTTGCCCACCTGGTCCAAGTAGCGGGATTCCGGGTCAGGAGGCTAGGAGCTTAGGTTGCTTAGATTTGTCATGAGCAGCCATAATGACCGATGAGTCCATCTGAGGGTGCTCTGCCAAGAAAGACTCATCCCCTTGGAGCTCTGTAGAGCCTGTCTGATTTCTTAGGAACAGCTGGGACTGAAGCCAGACACTTCCAAGTGATCCTTCTAAGGTCTTGGAAGGTGTCCACTAGGGGAGGCACCACCAGAGGCTTGGGGTCCTTCTGCCTCAGGTAATGGGCCAACCTACGGCATTCCGGGTCCAGGTCCTCCATCTCCTATTCATTGGAGGCCTGGATGTGCCTCATGACATCCATAAAAGTAGGGTCATCAGGGAGGCAAGTGGGGTTGGTCCTTCTACCCCGGGGAGCCCCCAACCCCCGAGAACGAGGAGATGGAAGAAGAGGAAGGAGAAGACATCTTACCACTAGGCCTAAAAAAGCCTGATCTGCGCCTAGAACTCCCCCCGCTCAAGCGGTGACTCCCTGACCGACTTCGGTCTGAGGACCTACGCCAGCTACGGTACCGATGACAGGCGCCTGTCCCTAAACCAGCGTCGGGAGTAGGAGTGGGCCCGCCTAGGAGAGCAGGACCAGCTTCTGGGCTTTGATCGGGACAGACAGCTGCCCGATCAGAAGGGCACCGAAGACTGTCCTCAGACCAGGACTGGGAACGAGCCTTTGAGGGCTGGCGAGGCAGCAGCTGCTCAGGGGTCTTCTTAGGAGACGGAGCGGGAAGGCCCTCGGGCTCCTGGTTGTCTGTCTGGTCGGGAACCGGTGTTGGGTCCAGCTTCGGTGGAGTCTTGTCCTTGTGCACCATCATCCACCAAAAGGAGAAAAGCTTTTGCAGCTCTTCCTTGTTGAATAACCCGGCCGCTCCCAGTAAGCTTTCCGGAGAAGCCAGAAGATCCAGTAGGGATGGAGTGGGGGAGTCCCCGAAGAGCCCCGTGGGGAGGAAGACCTTGGGGTCGCCAGAAATTTGGAGGTCTCCCCTTCTTCAGAGATGTTTTCCAACGAAATTTCCACCGGCGTCTGTACCACAGCCGGCGCCGGCTTCACTGGAGTAGGTGCCGTGGCGTCCTTCTCATCCGGCAGCTTATTCGGATCGGGCAAAGCTGAGGCCTTCTTGGGCAGGGCCGAGACTTGTACCGAAGAGGCCTTAGGAGTAACTCGCAGCGGTGCTACCTTGGGCTTTGCTGACTTCCCTCCTGAAGTTCTCGCCTTGGCCAACGGCGATTTTTTGGTGGGAGGGCTTGGTTTCTTCAAGACTTCTTTGAGGTGCTCCCCCGAGCCTGAGGAAGAACAGGCTTTCTTGGAAGGGAAGCGGGAATGGGACCGATGATGAGACCGGCTACTGTCCTTGTCTCGGGAGTGCTTACTGGACTTGTCCCGGTGCTTCCCTTTATCTCCCGAGGTGTGCATGACGTCAATCTCCTGTTCTAAGAGATGGGCTTTAAGGACCATCAGGCGTCGAGTCCTAGTTCTGCTGGTAAAGCCTCTACACGTCTTGCAGGTGGCACTGTCGTGGTCCTGGCCCAGGCAGAAGACTCACTTGGAGTGGCCGTCCTTGGAAGGAATCTGGCAGCCAAAATAGCACTTATTCCTCTTCGGCCCGGAGAAGATCGACGACTGAGACAACATACGCCAGACTTAGGTTGAAGAAAGGAAAAGAACGTAGAAAAAACGAATACCTTATCAAAAGTTTGAGCAATTTAGCTGGAGCTGCTGGACGAGCAAAAAACTTCCAACATGAGCGGGTCGCGGTGGGAAAAGAACTGGGGTGGAGCCGGGACACGCCCCCTTATGTACCGTGACCGATGCTGGGGTGGAGCCAACGTCAGGGGGCTGTCTCTGCTGGGTACTGCTAGAGAAGATTTTTTCTGGTGGGTCCTAAGGCGTTAGTCCTAATGGTAATCTGTTGCAAGAGCTCCCACTCAAAGTAAGATCAGTAGTTTTGTGTTGGGCTGCAAAAAGGTCCAACCCTGGACGACCTCAGCTTGCAAAAAGGTCATCCACCACTGAGGTCAGCAGTTCCCATTCATGTATATTAGACTGTGATTTGCTCAGCTTATCTGCTATGGTGTTTTGGACACCTGAGAGATACGCAGCTAATAACTCCAGGCCGTGTTCTAGCACCCAGTACCACACTCTCATAGCTTCCCAGCACAGGACAGAAATGAGTCCCCCACTTGTTTGCTGATGTAATGCACAGCAATGACGCTGTCCATCTGTACTACCAGATGACCCAGAGTCACATGCTCCTGGAAAGCCTGAAGACTGTAGAGAAAGAACAGTTACGCAAGAACTTACCGTAACAGTAGATTTTCGAGAGAGGCTTTTGCAGTAGGTAATTACATATAGGACTGACGCCGGCAGGCGGCAGGACCCCACGGAAAAATTTCTAGCTAGCAGTCCCTGGCGAGGGACCGCCCCCATGTCAGGTGACCGGCGTCATGCGTCGTCGGTATAAAGGGGCGGTCCCAGACGCCCACCTTCCAGTTCTTTCCCGCCACAGGCCCGGACGAGAGAGAAGCAGATGTTTCCATTCCTGGAAAAAGAGCTGAAAAAGCCTAGGGGGATGGAGGGCGGGAAGGTATTACCTACTGCAAGAGCCTGTCTTGAAGATCTACTGTTACGGTAAGTTCTTACGTAACTGTACTATCTTACTTCGAGAGGGCTCTTGCAGGAGGTAATTACATATAGGACTGAATCCCAAGCAGTCTGGAACAAATAAAAGGCACTGGGAGGAGGGATTACTCCAGAAAGTAGTAGAAGCCTTGCAATCCTCAAGACAGGAGGCCTTGCAAAACACCTAGCCCGAAGCCTGCTCTACGGCGAGAGGCAATGTCCAAACTGTTGTGTTTCAAAAAGGTATGGACGGAAGTCCAGGTGGTGGCGGCAGCGCAGATGTCTGCCGCAGAAACAATCTTGAAACAAGCCGCAGAGGACACTACTCCACGAGTGGAGTGACCTCTGACTTGACCTGGAAGGGTCTTGTTGTACTTGTCATAACAAAAAGTGATGCAATGAGCCAACCACTTCGATAGGCATTGCTTGGAAATAGCATTGCCTTCCCTTTTGTGAGCAAAAGAGACGAACAACTGGTCAGTCTTTCTGAGATCCTTTGTCCTACTGGTGTAGTATCTCAGAATCTGGTGAACATCCCTGGTATGGAGTAACTATTCTCCTTGGTTGGAGTACTGCGTGAAAAAGGCAGGTAACTCTATATACTGATTTAAGGTAGACTCTGCTACTACTTTAGGTAGAAACTTAAGGTTCGCGCAAAGAGCCACTCGTTCTTTGTGAAAAATCAAATAGGGGATTTTACACATAAGGGCCTGGAGCTCGGAAATTCTTCGAGCAGAAGTAATGGCCACCAAGAAGAGCATCTTCCACGAAAGAAACTTCAGATCTGCGGAAGCCGCAGGTTCAAAGGGAGGAAGGGTAAGTTTCTTGAGAACAAAGTTCAAGTCCCAAGGGGGAGCGGGAGTCCGGACGGGGGGGCCTCAGATGAAGGACCCCTCTAAGAAAGGTCTTAAGAGACCTCTAATTGGGCAAAGGCTTTATCTGCGAAAAGAACATGGTACGCTGAAATAGCGGCCATGTGCACTTTCAAGGAGGAATGACTGAGATCCAGGTCGAAGAGGTGACGTAAAGATTCCAGCAGAACGGCCACTGAATAGGAGAAAGGCTCCACGTTCCTAGAGGCGGCCCAAAAGAAAATCTCTTCCATTTCATGGCATAAGTGGACCTAGTGGAGGGTTTCCTAGCCTCCATCAGAATCTCCGCCACCTTTGGAGAGACACCACAGCGAGATTGAACTAGGTCTGCAGGAGCCACGCATGAAGTTGTAGGGACTTGAGTCCCAGATGGACCAGGGTCCCCTGATCCTGGGTCAGCAAACCTCGAGATAAAGGAAGAGGAAGAGGAGGAACCTCTGAGTATTGTTGTAGAAGAGAGAACCAGATTTGCCTGGGCCAGAAAGGAGCGATCAGAATCATTCTCACTCCTTCTGTTAGTTTCTGCAATACACGAGGGACCAGAGGAATTGGGGGGAAAGCATAGACGAATCTGCCCTTCCAGCTTAGAGACAGAGCGTCGTTCCAGAAAGCGTCTCGCTCTGGAACGAGCAATGCAAAAGTTGGGAAGTTTTGCATTTTGGGAAGAGGCGAACAGGTCTACCTGTGGAGTCCCCCAAAGCAGGAAGATGTCGTCTAGCACCTTTTGGTCCAATTCCCACTCGTGTGGCAGGGCAGAGGACCGACAGCTTGTCTGCCAGGGTATTGTCGACTCCTGGAACATGAATCGCTGTGAGGTGAACGTTGTGTTGAGTTGCCCAGTCCCAAACCCTCATTGCTTCCCAGCATAGAGGGTAGGATCGAGTCCCTCCCTGCTTGTTGATGTACCACACCACGCACATGTTGTCCGTCTGGACGGCTAGGTGACCGGGAAGAATGTATTGGTGAAGGGCTTGGAGAGCATATAGCACTGCTTGAAGCTAGAGCACATTGATGTGGAGAGCTAGTTCCAATCTGGACCACAATCCCTGGGTTCGGTGAGGACCCAGATGGGCTCCCCAACCTTCGCCTGATGCGTCTGTGGTCAGAGTCTGGGGTGGAGATGACAGAAGGGGACCCCCCCCGAAACAGGTTCTCTCGAACCATCCACCATTGCAAGTCTCGTGCCATTGGCGAGGAGATCAGAACTAGATGATCTAGGTCGTCTACAAGTTGATCCCACTGGGAGCGAAGAGTCCACTGAGAGACCCTCACGTGGAGCCGAGCCTGGGGAACTGTTGGGATAGCGGCCGCCATGAGCCCCAGGAGATGGAGAACTGACCTCGCCGGAACCCTCCTGCGTTCTGATAGCAGGGAAATCTGTGACAGAAGAGAGGCCGCCCTGTCCGGAGGCAGGAAGGCCTTGTTCACCATCATATCAAGGATAGCCCTGATAAACTGTAGTCTCTGGGAGGGATCCAGATGAGACTTGGAATGGTTGACGGTAATACCCAGGCAAGTAAAAACCTGCTGGGTGAGGGAGAGAAAATGCAGGAGCTCTTCCCTGGATGAGGCCGCCAGGAGCCAGTCGTCCAGGTAAGGGAACACCTGAACTCCCATCGTACGCAGGTGGGCCGCTACCACAGCCAGGCATTTGGTAAATACTCGGGGTGCCGAGGAAAGACCAAACGGGAGTGCCCGGAACTGGTAATGGTCCCCCTGAAAAGCAAACCAAAATACTTGCAATGAGAAGGGCGAATGGGGATGTGCAGATATGAATCCTGCATATCCAGCGCACAAAGCCATTGACCCGGCCGAAGGGTCTGTAGGGAGAGCATCCTGAACCTTTTGTATTCCACGTAAAGGTTCAAGGAGCTGAGATAGAGAATGGGTCTGAGATCTCCTGTCTTCTTTGGGACCAGGAAGAAATGAGAATAGTAACCCGTCCCTTGAAGGTGAGGGGGAACGGGTTCTATGGCCTGCTTCGCGAGGAGGGCAGAGATTTCTTCCCGGACCAAAGGAAGATGGTCCTCTTGGAGGACGACTTCAGAGGTGGGTGGCGGGGTGGTTTCTGTAGAAACTCTATAGAGTGCCCTTCCGCTATAATCTGAAGCACCCATGAATCCGTTGTTATCCTCTCCCAACCCGGAAGGTGGAGGGAGAACATCCCTCCTACCGGTTCCTCCGGTGTGTCCCGGAGGCAGTGGTAGAGGGAAGGAGTCAGGTGGTGTGGGGCAGCGCTGCAGCTGGGGCACCCGCTGCTTTTTTGGGCGGGGGCCTGGCAGGTGCGGGGGCCGTTTGGTGGCCCGCCTTCCTTGGGGTATCGCCTGGCCGACCGTCTGCGAAAAGGACGGCGCTGCAGGTGATGGGGACGGTACATGGAATCCACGGATTTCAGAGCCGTCCCCTTCTCCTGCAAGTTGGTGATGTCCTTGACATCACCGCTGAAAAGCACCAAACCCCGGAAGGTGCTTCCTGGATCATGGACTGCACCTCCGGGACCAAACCTGACACGCGGAGCCAGGCATGACGCCAAAGACACACGGCAAAAGCGGAGCTCCGCCCGGCAGTGTCCACTGCATCATATGTCGTCCGCAGAATGTGGCGACTGGCCAAACGAGCATAACGGACTAAATCGGCTAACTCCTGCTTGACTTGAGAGTCAGGTAAGGAGTCAATCTTAGATTCAGCCTGGGTAAGGATGGCCTTCTGGTAATCCTCCATATGAGCAACGTAATTCAGGGCTCGAATTCCCAGTGTGGAAGAGGCGTAAATCTTTCTTCCATACTGGTCCAGGAGGCGAGATTCCTTATCCGGAGGAGACGAACTTAGATGTTTGGGATGCGCTGACCGTCCGTGAGCGGCGCTAATCACGACTGACTCTGCACGAGGGTGAGAGTCCAAATAGTCTACACCCTCAGGAGCCTGGTATAGCCTGTTAAGACTTCCTAGGAAGCGGGGCTAAAGTCAACGGTTGTTTCCAAATAGAGGAAACAAGGTGGGCTTGAGGCTCGATCCAGGGTGGCACTAAAGTAGGAGCTGTCAGGGCAGGTCCAGATGTTCGGCCAGTTTGACCCGCTGAGGATCTGGTTCCAAGGAGCGCCACTGATGTACTTCCTGGATTTTTCTGAGCAACTCAGTAAAGGAAGGGTCCTCCGGAGGAGACTTCGGATGGGTCCTCTGCCGGGGCTTGGACGGACAGCGAGGCTCGTTGTCTCTCTCGGAGCATCCATTGGAAGAATCCAAGGAATCCAAGAGGGAAGAAGAATCATCATCGGAAGCAAAATAAGACTCCCTAACACGGCTAGGGGGAGGAACGGGTTCCTTGGGAGGATCCCTGGACGTGTGTCCTGCTCCTCTCGGGATCCAGAGGGAAGGGCTCTGGAGTCCGGAGGCGGTGAGGGAGTGTGCTGTCTCGGGCGATGGGAGCCGGGCGACAGTTGCCGAGAAGCTGTTTCATTTCCTTGGTGAGCTGAGCCTGGCCTCAGCCCACCAGGAAGTCAAGAGTTCCTGCAGATCCACCGGCGGTGGAGGAGGAGAGGGAAAGGAATACAGGTTGTATCCGTAGGGAGAGTATCCGAAACCCGGCTGCAGGAAAACTGGTGCCGGGTATTGATGCGTCGGGTACTGCGGCGCTGGATACTGCGGTCCCAGGTACGACAGCGTCGGATAAGACGGCAGGTACCCGGGCGCCGGAGCAGCCAGACCAGACGGCCTGAAAGATGGCCCCACAGGTGGGTCAACATTGAGAGGCCCAGGGGAGCAGGGCCAGACAGAGGGGAAAATCCCCACCGCGCCGGGGGCCTGCGGCCAGATCCGGTTCCCAGGAGGAGGGTCTGACAGAGGTGGAACATCCCTATCACCCGGGATGGGGAATCCTGGGGTCAGGCTGGGGTGACTCTGGCTCTCGGACAGCAGCAAAGGCTGCGGGTAACCAGGTTCACGGGAGTTGGAAGGTCCGGTCAGTAGGTTCTGTTGCTTGGGCGACGGCGGGAAGCCGATGTGCAGCTTAGGGCTAGGTCCCGGCGGGCGCCTCGAGGAGCCGGGGCCCCATCTTACGGGGTCCTCATCGGAGGCGGGCAGAGGAGGAGCGCCCGTCCGAGGGGACGAGGTCGCGGCGCCCAGGGGTCAGGCGCTCTTATCGAGCTTCTCCTGCAGACATCGGAGGAGCCGACGCCAGACTTATGGGAGTCGCCGCGCCAGTAGGGCCGCAGAAGCCTGCGGTTGAACTGGGGCGGAGGCCCCTTTGCCTGGAGGCGCCTCAGCGTCTCGAGCCAGACAAGCAGGCCGCGCCCCTCCAAACCCTTGGAGGCTGCCAGACGGTCCCCCGGAGGGGATGTTACTTGGGCCGCGACTCGGACGGAGTCACGAGCAAGGAGGCCTTCTTCTGGTGCCTCTCCTTGTCCCGATTTTTGCAATGTCCTTCCGGAGAAGTAGACGCCTGCCTGAGCTTCTTCAATTCTTTCTTCATCGAAGACATCTTTTTCTTGAGAAGATGGGCTTCCAGGGACTGCTGGCGTCGTCTGCGGGTTGCCGCGTTGAAGTGAAGGCAATGCGGGCATTTCTCGACCGGGTGGTTGGGGCCTAGGCAGAGGGAATGGCTGTCCTTGTGTGGCAGTTGGACGCCGCACGAGTCGCACTTGTTTTTGTGCTCGGAGGGTGTAGGGACGCATACAGCCAATGGCGACCTGACGATAGAAGGAAAAATACTTTTAATTTTCAGTAAAACCGGCGAAGAGCAGGGCTGACTAAGCACGAACTTTACAGCGGTACCGCTGCGAGCTAACGGCGAGAGAAAGAACTGGAAGGCGGGCGTCTGGGACTGCCCCTTTATACCGACGTCGCATGACGCCAGTCACCTGACGTGAGGGCGATCCCTCGCCAGGGACTGCTAGCTAGAAATTTTTCTATGGGGTCCTGCCACCAGCCGGCGTCAGTCCTATACGTAATTACCTACTGCAAGAGCCCTCTCGAAGTAACATCAGCTCTTATGTCCAGGGCATTTATGTAAACTCTAGATTCTACCTGGGTCCTTGTGTTTAATAAGGGCCCAGGTGGTCTCCCCACCCAGATCCTGATGCATCAGAGGTGAGAATCGAAGTCAGAGTTGGGATTAAGAATGGAACACCCCTAAAGAGGTTGCAGCGGTCCATCCACAATGTCACGTGTTTTGTGAAAACAGGACATGATTAGCACTTATTTGTCCATGTCATTCGTCAGCTGGTCCCACTGCACTCTCAGTGTCCACTGTGGTATTCGTATAAGTAAGCGAGCCAGCAGCACAGTCACAGTGGTCGCTGCCATGAGTCCCAGGAGGCACAGGAAAAGTCCTGTCTGGGACAGGATGACTGCTGTACACCAGATGCATTTGAGCCATGAGACATTCTGCCCTGTCCAGGGGTACAAACATTCTGCCCTGTGCTGTGTCCAAGACTGCACCTATATACTGCAACCTCTGACAAGGGGATCGTGCTGACTTTGGTACATTCACTGTAACCCCAGGTCTTCGAACAATTGCCTTGTGCAAAACAGGGCGTGTTGAAGCTGGCTCCTGGATCTGGCTTTCAACAGCCAATTGTCCAGGTACGGGAAGATATACACAGGTTACTCACTAACACAGTAGTTCTAGGAATGGTATATGGTGTTCATCCACACTTCAGGCAGTGTTCCTTTCCCCTTTAAAGAGTCACTATGCACTTCCATATGTGTGTTCATAAATAAGATGTTTCAGCTGTTACAATTTACTAGAGAACACAATTTTGTCATTTTAATGTTCCTTTCTAATATTTACAGTCCATCTTGGTAGTCCATCTAAAAAAGTCTGTGTAGAAAACATTTAAAAATGTTTGTCTCTCCAGTTAACCTCACAGTGCCTTTGTTTATGACATCATACTGCTCACCATGACAACAGACTGATGTCACAAACAGCAATTGTGTGGTTAGCAGGGGAGAGTCAAGTACATTTTGAAAGACTTGGTGAAATAATTGCTGCATTATTTACAATATTTAGTAGACCAACTGCAGAGGAAAGTAAAAAAGCAAAACAAATAACCAGTAAACGATAATGTTAAGACATAATTTGTGTAAATATAGTATTTTTTAGTTGTTTTTATTATAATAAAGAGTTGCTCTTTAAGGCTTGCTGGAACATCTTCAAGCTGGCTACTCCCACCCACCCGAGTGGTAACTCCCTCGGCACCACCCCATGACATCAGATCTTACCTGCTGGAAGCAAGGTTGGTGGGCCACTTGTCAAGGGAGGTCAGCTGGGTCAGTGTGGATGAACACCATATACCACTCCTAGAAAATACAGTTACGTAAAAACTTACCGTAACAGAAGATCTTTGAGGGGTATCTCTTGCAGCAGGTTAACACTCTTAGGTCGTTGTCAGAGGTCGTTGAGGTGCACGACCGCTCTTCTAGCAGTCTTTTCCACGGGCCACCCACACAACATCACCTACCTGTTTCCAATACAAGTGTGGGCTGTCCCAGATCTCCTCAGTTTCCCCGTCGGAATCAGCTCGCTAAGCGAGGACAGAGGGAAAGTTGAGGTACCACAGGTATCCCAGCCCATAAGTCACTGGACCAGAATTTGTTCTCTTAAAGAAGGAAGGGGGCCAGAGGGCAGGATCATACCTGCTGTAAGAGATACCCCTCAAAGATCTACTGCTACGGTAAGTTTACGTAACTGTACTATCCTCCACAGGATGATCTCTTACAGCAGATAATACACTTGCGATGAATCTCAAGCAGTAAATCCAAGAAGGGTGGCATTATGACAGGAGGCCTTGTAGGACAGCTCAGCCAAAGGCCATCCTACAGCGTGAAGCAACGCCTAAATTGTAATCCTTCATGAAAGTATGACTTGCGGATCATGTAGCTGCATTGCAGATCTCTCTGATAGAGGCCCTGTTTAAAGCAGGCCGCTGTGGTGGCCATAGCTCTGGTAGAAAGGGCATGGACAGGCCGTGGTAACGGCTTGTATTTTGTGTAACAAAATGTGATACAGTGGGATAGCCAGTTGGAAAGGGTCCATTTAGTGACTGGGAGACCTTCCCTGCTTGAAGCAAAGGTAACAAAAAGTTGAGAGGTCTTTCTAATCAACTTTGTTGGATTACTATAGTATCGTAATATACTATGGATATCTAGAGTATTTAGGAGGTATTCTACTTGACTGGAGTGTTCAGTGTAATATACTGGTAACTCCAAGGATTGATTTAACGTGTGTTCTGATACTACCTTAGGTAGGTAGGAAGGAAGGACGGACTGGTACAAAGTGCCATTCTGTCTTTGTGAAAAATTAAGTAAGGTTCTTTACACATGCCGGCATGAAGCTCAGAGATACGCCGAGCAGGGAGAGATCACATGATGCAGCCAGTGTGGTAGTTTCTCTTCTCCACTGCTCCCACTCGCCTTTCTCGCAAAACCCTATTTAATTATAATATAATGAATTGAAAGTTTCATCGCGGTACAGTCGGAGCAAGAAACAAGTGACCACAATCGCCCGGGTGTAATTTTGGCAGCGCTAGCATTCTTATGGAGGCAGAAATGCGACTTGCACTTCCCCACCACACACCGCCAAGCATGCTGGAGAAGCTGAACAAGAAGACTAAGGCCCATCCCCACTCGTATTCCTCGCAGGGCGCAAGCGGCAAACTCCCCAAATTCTTGAGCTCCTAAGGGACGAATTCCATCCATTTAAGGAAGAGTTACATTCTTACCACAGATTTCAGGAGTCTGTCGGGAGCACTGGAGGAGCTTACCAGATGAACCAGCGATAATGAAGCCAGGCTAATCTCTGCTGAAAAGAAGCTAGCAACAATTGATCCTACCATGGCAGCCACAAGGTCTAGAACTGTCAAACTAGAAGCGAAGGTAGAGGACCTGGAAGGCAGGAACTGAAGGAACAACCTGATCTTAATTGGCTTCCTGGGAAAGAAGAAGGTGAGAAATATAGGTTACTCACCTGTAACAGGAGTTCTAGGAATGGTATATGTTGTTCATCCACACTTATTGGCAGGTTCCTTGCCGCTTTAAATCTTGCCGGAAGGTCTTCAAGCTGGCTCCTCCCACCCACCCGGGTGGTAAAACCCTCGGCTCCGCCCCATGACGCCAGATCTGCCCGCTGGAAGCTCAGGTTGTGCGTCAAGACGGGAGATCGAGGGATTGTAGGATGAACAACATATACCATTCCTAGAACTCCTGTTACAGGTGAGTAACCTGTATTTCTAGGGACATGGATATGTTGTTCATCCACACTTATTGGCAGACTTCTAGCAGTTCTCCGGGAGGAGGGAGGCAAGGCGCACACCCCCAATACTTACTTGGGAAATAAGGACTGGAGAACCGAGGCCCCAAAACCAGCATCCCGGCGTGACTCAAGATCGATGTGGTAATGGGTGATGAAGGTGTGTGCTGACTTCCAGGTAGCAGCCCTGCAGATTTCCTGGATAGGGACGTCCCTGGAAGCAGCCACCGATGCAGCAGTATGACGGGTAGAATGAGCTCTTATCCCTCTGGGAGGCTCCATGCCCGACAACTTGTAGCAGAGATCTATGCAGGAGGTGACCCACCTGCTTATCGCCTGCTTGGCTGCAGGTCTGCCAGGTGCTGCCTCAGCGTGAGGGTGACAACAGCTGGTGAACCTCTCCTCACTCCCCAGCTGCAAGGCCTTGTAATATGCTTTGTGCGCCTAGGGTCTAAAGTATGGAGCCTGTATTCGGCCTCCGAGGTGTGATTGGGGTAGAACACCGGCAGAGTCAACACCTGGTTACGGTGAAACTCCGACACCACCTTCGGAAGGAATTTCGGGTGGGGGCGCAGGACAACCTTGTCCCTGTGGAAGACCAGGTAAGGAGACTCAATGCAGAGCGCCTGGAGTTCTCCCATCCTTCTGGCTGACGTGATAGCCACCAAGAAGGCGTCTTCCACAACAGGTGAGAGAGTTCACACCTGTGCACTGGTTCGAATGGCTTGCCCATGAGCTTTGCCAGTACCAGCAGTAAATCCCACGGAGGTGGAGGTTCTCGCATCGGAGGGGAAATGTGATCAAGGCCTTTGAAAGCGCCAGACCACCTTCTCCTGCGCTACATCGACTGCCCTCGCCCGCGCCGTAAGCAGAGATGGCTGCCAGGTGCACCTTTAGGTCACGACCTAAGCCCTTGACTAAAGGGACCATAAATAGTCCAAAATGCTTGCCAAGGAACAGGAGGAAGGGTCCAAGCCCTTATTTGACACCAAATGGAAAACTCTTCCATTTGAAGGCATAGCATTTCTGGTCGACCTCACGGGACGCCTCAACAACATTGAGGACTCGTCGAAAGACCCAAGGCCTGGAACTCTAGCCGCCAGGAACCAGGCCGGCCAGGTGCAGGGATTGAAGGTCCGGATGGAACACCTTCCCCTGATTGACTGAGAGCAGGTCCAGGCGAGCTGGAAGCTGCCTCGGGAGCCTGTAGCTGAGGTTGAGGAGATCTGGGCACCAGAACTGGCGGGGCCAGTCTGGGGCTATCAGAATCACCTGCGCCTTGTCCCTCCTTGTCTTGAGAAGCACCTTGTGAATCAAGGGAAATGGGGGAAAGGTGTAAAAGAGGCCCGGGGTCCACAGCCTCGAGAAGGCATCCCCCTGCAGCGAGCCCTGCTGAGGGCGGGCATGAAACAGCCTCAGCTTCACATTCTCCTGGAGGCAAACAGGTCCACCTGAGGTGTGCCCCAGTGGGAGAACAGATCTTGTACTACCTCCAGCAGGAGAGACCACTCATGAGATGCAGCCCTATCCGGCTCAGGGCATCGGCCAGAGTGTTGGAGGCCCCTGCCACATGAATGGCGGGAGATCCGCCCAGGCTGCACACGAGTGACCAAATGCGGAGAGCTTCCTTGCATAGAAGCATGGGCGTCCCCGCCTGGCGGTTCAGGTAGTACATGGTCGGTGGTATTGTCCGTCTGGACTCGGACCACTTGACCCCGGAGGAGCGGAGCAAAGGCGGTGAGAGCTAGGTGGACCGCTCGGAGCTCCAGCAGGTTGATGTGGCGGGACTCTCGGGGACCAGAGGCCGTGCACTCGGTGTTCCCCAGATGGGCACCCCAACCCATCAGAGAGGCATCGGTCGATAGAGACCGTTGGTCTGGGCGGACAAACGGATGCCTCCTGCAGATGGGATGGAACGGTCCACCACTGGAGAGCGCCCACATCTCCTGGGTCACTGTCACTAGCTGGTCCAATGGATCGCAGCGTGCGACCACCGGCTGGCCAGTCCCCACTGAAGGGGGCGAGTGCCAGCGCGCCCAATGGACCACGCTGGTACAGGCCGCCATGAGACCCAGGAGGCGCAGGAAGTCCCGGGCAAGGCGCGATTGCCCAACCAGAAATGACTGGGCAAAGGAGTTAAGAACCTCGGCCCTGTCCGCCGGGAGCCGTTCTCCGGCTCGAAGAGAGTCGAGCTCTGCCCCGATGAACAGGATCACCTGCTTCGGCTCGAGTTCCGACTTGGCCTCGTTGATGAGAAGGCCGACTTGAGAGCAAACCTGGAGGGCCAGATCTCTGGACCGCTCCACCTCCTGTCCTGGAGGGGCTGCTATCAGCCAATCGCCCAGGTAAGGGTACACCGACTCCTCGGCGCCGCGAGAATGCTGTCACCACTGCCATGCATTTGGTGAAGACCCTGGGAGCTGGAGATAAGTCGAAGGGCATGGCTTGAAACTCAAGAGGGATCCTTCCGCTCAAAGCGGAGGAATCTCCGTGGTGACGGACGGATAGGGACGTAAGAACGCGTCCCTGCAGGTCCAGAGAGCAGAACCACACGCTGTGTTCCAGAGATGGTATTATCTGCACCAGAGTGACCATTCTGAAGGTCCGAGACCTAGGAACTTGTTCAGGTCGTAGGTCGAGAATGGGGCGCCAGCCCCGCTCTGCTTTCGAAACCAGGAAATACCTGGACACGAACCCCGGTCTAAAGGGGGTCCTCTACCTCCATGATCATCTCCTTTGGAGGAGGAGAGAGCGACGTCTGACGAGCCGCCAGTGAGGCTGCGGACCCTGAGGCCCGAGCAGGTGCGGATGGCTCTGAAGGGTGGGGCCTGCTCGAATTCCTAGAGGTAGGCCTTTTCCCACCACCTCCAGTACCCACCTGTCCGTGGTAACAGCGGACCAGGCGGAAAGGAAGTGTCTGAGCCGTCCCCCCACGGGGGGAACCAGGGGTGAGGTGACAGGGATGGGGGCGACACCCCTCAGCCCGTCACTGGGCAGGCTTGGAGGAGGGACCGGCCGAGGGACCTCCTGGGCCTTTACCTCCCTGCTTCCTGTTGGAGGAAGCAGACGGCTTGGGTTTGGGATACCAAGCTCGAGCCTGCTGGCCCTGACGTTGCTGGGCCGGGCGCGCCGCGGGCGCAGAAGGACGAAAGGGCTTAGGCTGTGGCTTGCGGCCTTTGTCCGGAGCGGAAGAGACCGAGTCCAAGGTAGCATTGGACTTCTCGATCCTCTGCAGGTGACCTTCCACCCCAGGGCCGAAGAGGTCAGTCCCCAAAAAGGGAACATCCGCCAACTTGTGCTGGGTATCCGAGGTAAAGGTGGATATCCTCAGCCAAGCCCGACGACGCATGGCCACTGCGGCCTCCACAGACCTGGCACACGAGTCCCCGATGTCTAACGCAGTCTGGAGCTGCTGTTTAGCCACTGCCCTGCCCTGGTCCCGCACCTGCCTGACTGTAGTCTGCAGATCTGTGGGAAGATGAGGGACAACCTCATCCAGGGAGCCCAACAGGGCGTGAGAAAAATGTGCCATAAGGACGGCCGAACTGGCCTGACGAAGGCCGAGAGAGAATGCAGCATAGACTTTTCGCCCGGCATAATCCAATTTCTTGGATTCCTTGTCGGGAGGTTTGTCCACATTCCTGGCGTTCTCGGCACGCCGGAAAACGCTGTCGGTAACCAACCCCTTGGCCGAGGGTGTTCCAAAACCGGACAGGGAACCGTAGGGACCGCATACTTCCTGGCCAACCTGGCCGCGAAGGGCAGGGAAGCAGGACGCTGCCAAAGTTCCAAGGCCGACCCACTATGGCTTCGCCACCGGAAAGGCTCCGAGGAGAATCCCTCGGTCCAGAATTCTGTGAGGGGATACCTGGCCTGCTTAGAAACGGGTTCGAGCTTCATCCCGTGGACCCGAGATGAGTCGAAGCAACCCTAAGAAGGACGAAGGGCTATCGTCCATTGACTGCCCTCCCGAGGACTCCAAGTCCATGCGCTTGGAGAAGAGGGAGGAACCATCATCGGACTCAGAAGAGTCCTCAAAGAGCTGCCTCGGGCCTGAGCCACCCTCCACCTGCCGAGGTTTATCGGGAGTGAGGGTGACAGACAGCCTATGGGGGCAAACCCAAGGCCGACCGAGAATTTTTGGTCGGAGCCCCAACTAATGGCTGTGGAGGCGGAGGTTCCACCAGAATCGTGGGGCAGTTGGAACTGGCCGAACAACCGCCTGAGAACAGGCCTCGACTACAACGAGGGTTGTTTCGGTTGCCCGGTGACAGCCACTTAATGGCCGGGGAAGACACTCGGTCGGGCTTATTCCCCGTCAAAGGAGTTGTTGCCACATGAGTTCCTCGCATTCGACGCAACTTGTGCCGAAGCCTCGTCTGAGGAAGAGCGGCGGGCGCCGCTGTCACAAAAGCCGAGACCGAGACCGCCTATGGCGGCGGGATCGGTTGGACCGCAAGGATGTCCGAGACCGAGAGTCTCAACTGGGCCGAGGAAGGCGAGGAGAAGTGTCGGAAATCGGCACTCTCCAGGGTTCGGACGATCCCACCGAAGGCTCCGGAACCGGAGGCACAGACGAGCCGACGGGATCCTTAACTCCCACCAGGGGCACCGGGAGAGGGATTTCAGCTTCTCCAGCCGACAACCTGCCTAACGGGTCGAGAAAATCTCGACCGCTGCCGACGGGAGTCTCGGGTCAACTGGCCTGATGGGGACACCGTGAAGCCAGTGGTCAAGCTGAGGGGTCTACTCAAGTCTACTGTCAACAAGGGAGGGGGATCTTTCCCGCCCCAAGAGCGCCGACGGAGAGACTTACTTTTGCTCTTTGGACCTGGAAAAGGTCCCGAAGAAGTTGGACCCTCACCTTTCGTCGAGAGGGTCAGACAAAGCTCCTTAAAAGAAGCCGAGTACGAGGCACCTAGAGAGAGCGGGACAAATGCCGCAGCCGAGGTAGAAACGGCCCGCGCTGCCTCCTCTTCGAGGGCGATCATCTGCTCGAGTTGATCGCCGAAATTACCGCCATGACACCGCCAATCGGGCCTCTTTAGATTTCACCGGTGGAATTCTTTTCTCGGGCGCCGAGTTGTAATCGGGCAGCACGGCTTCAAGGACGAGGTTAAAAGGAAGAGCCAAGTCGCAGGCCCAGCGGGTCGTGCTCAAGGCCCAGGCAGTAGACGCACGTGGAGTGCGGATCCGTCCAGACATCTTCTGCCTGCAAGGGCACCTCCGAAACCGGAGTCGATTTGTCCATCGTGAGCCGTGAGGAGAAAGAAGACCAAGTCTTTTAGCAAAAACTTTTGATTTCGAATCAAGAATTAGGAACCAGTCTTAATCGAGAGCGTTAGTGAGGAAACCTGAGCTTCCAAGCGGTAAGGAAGATCAGGCGTCATGGGGCGGAGCCGAGAGTTTTACCACCCAGGTGGGTGGGAGGAGCCAGCTTGAAGACCTTCCGGCAAGATTTAAAGCGGCAAGGAACCTGCCAATAAGTGTGGATGAACAACATATCCATGTCCCTAGAATCCTGTCTTATTTACACAAAAGCTCCTCGCTAAACTGGTGGGCCCATCACCCTATGGATCCGAGTACACCATCGAACTTGCACACAGAGCCTTGTGGCCCATGCCACCCTCAGGGGCTACTCCTCGTACATTCATATTTAAGTTTTTGAACTACCAGGAGAGAACACGTTCTGAGCAAGATCAAAGATTTGAAAGAGGTGCTTTGGGAGGGCAACATCCTCTGTGTAGCCCAGGACTTACCCTTATCTGTCAGGCAAAAACCAGCCTCTTACCACACTGTGGTTACCAAATTGATTGCAGCCAACATCAGGTTCTGTATGGGATACCCTGCCCGTTTTCAAGTCTTAATAGCAGGATCATGGCAATCTTTAGAAGATCCGAAAACCGCTAAAGAATCCCTGAGAGAATCCCTTCCTGCCCTGTTTAAGGATCGCTGAACCTGATGACCCGGCAAGGGAGAAAACGGTCACCAAGTGCTTTTGTTAGAGGGTATGTGTTTTTTCCTCTCCTGCCGCAATCGACAGCAATTTAAAAGGCTTTCGGGCATGGACAGTGCAGCCTTGCTGGACTAATTTGTTTTACGAAGCTGAGAACTCCACCACCTTTGTTTTTTGCATCATGTATTTACAAGTGGACCTTGTACAGAGTTACCCTGGGGCATCTGGCTCTGTCTGGCACCCTTATTTAACTACAGACAAACATTTTCCCTGGGAAAACGTCCATTTTGATTTCAGAAGGAACCTGAGCAGGACACTGAAGTTTAATTTACCCGGGTCTGTGCCCAACTGGGGCGAATCGCAGTATTAATTATCTAACTTTTGCGTTGATGGCGATGTTTTAAGTTATGCAACTATGCATTACCTGGTGAGCTACATAAGTCCAGCAGTACCTCAGAAAAGGGAGTGCTTTTCTGTTTTTCTAATACACATTGTGGCTCTTTTATTGGGTTCTCAGATTATGGGACATATACTCTTCAAAGAATCTGATTTAGAGTCCACCATTCATATCACTGTACTCTATCTTTGACTGTTTTGGGGTTTGTGAGGGAGGGTGGGGTGGGGATGAGACCTCCACGTAAAGGTGGCTCAAGACCACAATGCAAGAGTGGGGGAGGGAGGGGAGCTAGTCATTGGAATGGATGTCTGGGAAAAGTGAGACTGTGTTGGGTATTATTGTGCTTTATGTTGTGGGAATGATAGGGAATTGGGGGGGTACGGCTTGGCAAGGGAAAGGTTTCTTTGCGGGTACGTTATAATAGTACTCCTTTTGACACATTCAGCTTCTAAGGGAAAGGGATGACAAATGTAACAACATTTTTAACATGGAATGTTTGTGGGGCGAGAAACAAAAATAAGAGATACAAGATATTTAAACATGCAAAGTTATTACAAGGGAAAGTTATTTTTCTCCAGGAGACTCACTTGGTCAAAGCTGAAGGGAACCTTCTTCAGAGACAGTTTGAGGGACAAATCTTCTACGCTGGGAATAGTATGCAGTCCCGAGGGGTGGCTATCCTAGTAGCTTGAAGGGTACAGTTTACTAGCGAGCAAGTCCTTGCAGACCCTGAAGGGAGGTATATTTTAGTGAAAGGACCGTTAAAAAGGCACACATTAATTCTGGGGAGTATCTATGGTCCCAACACTGACACACCATGGTTTTTCATGGACCTTCTTAAGACGCTGGCCCCTTTTACTGCCATACCGATTTTGTTAGTGGGTGACTGGAACCTTCCTTTTGCTCCAGACCTAGACAAATCAATGGTGAGAAGGCTAGGTCTCTCCCCAGCCCGAAGAACCCTTAGAGAACTGATTGACCATCTTGGATTCAGTGGCCCGTGGCGCCTTCTTCATCCCCAGTCAAAGGAGTTCACCTTTACTTCGGCAGTCCATGGCACTAGTTCAAGGATTGACTACTTCCTACTGAGTCATTCATTGATGAGCGGCCTCACTGATTCAGTAATTGACCCCGGGGTGATATCACCACTCTGTGGAGGCCTGCTCCGTATCACTTCAGGCGGATCCCCCACCAATCAGTGTGGAAGCTCAACAACCAATTACTCAAAGACAAGACTATAGTAAACCAGATAAGTCAAGAAATTAAAAACTATACTAATCTGAACCTTAACCCTACACAGACACCTGATTTTGAATGGGTTGCCCTGAAATGCGTGCTCTGTAGGGTGCTCATCAAACTAGCGTTCCAGCATAAAAAAACAAAGAGACCAAAAGGTCTTGAACCTATTTTCCAAGATTCGTAGTCTAGAAACCTCCTTATCCCCTAGTACAAATAAAAGTGCAGCACTCCACTTTAGCAGGTCTGTGGGATGAATACACCCGCCTCCTGCAAGGGTCAGCAGAATACACCATTCTTAAGACCGGCATGAAATATATTGACCAAGGAGAGAAGGCGGGACACCTCCTTGACCCAAGGCTTAAACAAATTGAACAACCCAGGTTGGTTAAAAGTATTAGCTCCCAAGCTAGCAGTACCTTGCTTTTGATCCCCAAAGAAATAACATAGACATTCACAGACTTGCGAACAATTATGCAGTCCCATGCCTAAACCCCCCAATAAGGGAAAAAGTACAGGATTATTTAGAGGCCATTCCCCTCCCCTTCCTTACCCATGAGCAACAGGAGTTTCTGATTACTCCCATTTTGGAATCAGAGATACATACTGCCATTTCCTCCCTGGTCTCTGACAAAGCCCCCAGACCAGATGGTTTCTCCCCTAATTTTTATAAGGCTCTCTCTCCCCCATTTGATTTCTTGGTTAAAACGCCTCTTTGACTGGATCCTAGACTCCCAACCTCTGGACCGCTCGCTGTTTGAGGCCTTAATTATTGTACTACCCAAACCTGGCAAGGATCTGGAAAATGTTAGTAGCTACAAACCCATTTCCTTAATAAACTGTGACGTCAAAATATTAGCCAAGGTCCTGGCTACCAGGCTAAAAAAGGTCTTGCCTAATATTATCCACTCAGACCAGGCTGGATTTATGGAGGGTAGACATTCTGCCAAACATATCCGCAAACTTGGACACGTTTTCTCTGCATCCAGGAACTCCGATATTCCAGCTGGACTGCTCTCCCTGGACGCAGAGAAAGTGTTTGATAGAGTTAACTGGGAATTTTTATTCTCCACTATGAAGTATCTCAGCTTCCCACAGACATTTATCCGTTGGACCTCATCCCTATACCAACACCCTCAAGCCCGTGTCTACTGCAACGGTGTATTCTCTAGGCCATTCACTATCTTCTGGCACCAGGCAAGGATGCCCTTTGTTGCCCTTGCTGTTTAATATATACTTAGAACCCCTTCTGACTAAAATAAGAGAACACAATGACATCAGAGGTATTAAAATAAACAATCAGGAGTTTAAGCTGTCAGCCTATGCCAATGATATCCTTCTTCACCTACAATATCCTGAGCAAACGTTCCCCTTAACCTTCGACCTGTTATTGGAATATGGGGCAGTTTGCAATTATAAGGTGAATCTAGGAAAGACTATAGTTTTTCCACTTAACTACAAGCTCACTAAAAGGGCAATGGAACCCCCAAAGTCTTGAGTACCTAGGACTACATTTGGCCAGATCGGAGTCGGAGATCAAGAAACTAAATTTAGACACCCTTTTACTCACCATTTAACTAGAGTTGCAAATATAGCAATCCCTTCCAATCTCACTCTGGGGAAGAATAAATATCATTAAAATGAATGTTTTGCCCAGACTATTTTACCCCCTCAATATGTTGAACTCTTGGATTTCGCTGAAGTGGTTGAGGAAGGTACACGCTATTACTTCAGCTTTTATTTGGCTAGGAAAAAGGCCCAGATGAGCCTATAAGAAGTTGGCAGATTACACATGTCGGGGAGGTCTGAAACTACCTTATTTTAATTTGTACTACTGGTCCAGTCAGGTCTCTAAATATCTGAGATGGCTCACCCCTCAGGAAAAGCTCGCCATTAATCCTTATGTCCCGGAATGGCTAATTCTGGAAAGACAGTAAAGGATGCCAAACTTTTCCCAGATGTCATTTTACATGCGACTACCAAGGCCATCCTTGTCCACCTGATTAATTCCCCAATTGCTAACTCACTGAGGATTCATGCGCAACTGTGTGCCTTCATGGGCTATAAACATACCAGGGATCCCAGACAACCTGTGACTGGTAACCCCAACCTGAGACTGGGAGGGCAGCCTATCTCTAAGGAGTGGCTACCCAGCCTCTAAGCATTCAATGTCTCAGATTTCTTCCCTAATGAGCGTGTCTGGACTCGAATAGCATACTGGATAAACTTCGGTTAGGCAGACCTTGGATTTTCAAGGAGCTCCAGCTTCGGCACCTGTTAGTCCACTCACCATGGGACCTTGTCACAGGCCCTGAGCTGAAGGACTGTTTTCAGCAATGATACCCCTCTGTGATGAACCCCTTACTATTTCAAAATTGTATCTTCTCCTTAGGGACAGGACCTTGGACCCCCACAGTAACATCCCCCGTACATGGGTGGATTTCAATCCGGAAGTGGTTAACAGATGGGAAGCTATCCGGAAGACTACTTTCACTTACATTTCACAGGACAGGTTGAGACTTGCTCAATTCCAGATTTTAAATGATATGTACTGGACCCCCATCAAGCTCCAGAAAGTGGGTAGATCTTCTGATGCTCTATGCAACCGGTGTCGGCAGGCAAAGGGCTCTGTGAAACACATTTTTTGGGAATGCCCCGGGATCCAAAAGTTATGGGATCAGATCAAACGCAGAGCGGACCCCTCATTGGGGCTTGATGAGTTGTTTACTCCAGAGATATGCCTGATCGAGGACTTCTCCCAAATACCTCTGCGGATCAGAAAGTATCATATGGTGCTCCTGTCCCCAACAGTAAAAAAAATTATCCTACGTCATTAGTTGGACGGGCAGCACGCATCATACCTTGAATGGCTGACAGAAAGTACAGTTACGTAAGAACTTACCGTAACAGTAGATCTTCGAGAGAGGCTCTTGCAGTAAGTAATTACATATAGGACTGACATCGGCAGGCGGCAGGACCCCACGGAAAAATTTCTAGCTAGCAGTCCCTGGCAAGGGACTGCCCCCACGTCAGGTGACCGGCGTCAGACGACGTCGTTATAAAGGGGCGGTCCCGAATGCCCGCCTTCCAGTTCTTTCCCGCCACAGGCCCGGAAGGCCCAGACGAGAGAGCAGCAGATATTTCCCTCAATGGAAAAGGAGCTGAAAAGCCTAGGGGATGGAGAGGGCGGAAGGTATGTTTATCAGAAGAGCCTCTCGAAGATCTACTGTTACGTAAGTTCTTACGTAACTGGGTACTATCTTACTTCGAGAGGGCTCTTGCAGTAGGTAATTACATATAGGACAGAATCCCAAGCAGTCTGGAACAAATGAAAGGCACCGGGAGGAGGAACTACTCCAAGAAGAAGCAACAACCTTGCAAACCTCAAGACAGGAGGCCTTGCAAGACCGCTAACCCGAAGCCTGCTCTACAGCGAGAGGCAATGTCCAAACTGTAATGTTTAGTAAAGGTACAGACGGAAGTCCGAGTGGCCGCAGCACAGATGTCTGCCGCAGACACATTCTTAAAACAAGCCGCAGAGGCTGCTACTCCACGAGTGGAGTGACCTCTGACTAGACCCGGAAGGGTCTTGTACTTGTCATAACAGAAAGTGATGCAATGAGCCAACCACTTTGATAGGCATTGCTTGGAAACAGTATTGCCTTCCCTTTTGTGAGCAAAAGAGACGAACAACTGATCAGTCTTTCTGAGATCCTTCGTCCTATCGTAGTATCTCAGAATCCTGTGAACATCCATGGTATGGAGCAAATATTCTCCCTGGTTGGAGTACTGTGTGAGAAAGGCAGGTAACTCTATAGACTGATTTAAGGTAGACTCCGCTACCATTTTCAGTAAAAACTTAGGGTTCATGCGAAGAGCTACTCGTTCCTTGTGAAAAATCAGATAGGGGATTTTACACATAAGGGCCTGGAGCTTGGAGATTCTTTGAGCAGAAGTAAAGGCTACCAAGAAGAGTGTCTTCCACGACAGAAACTTCAGATCTGCGGAGGCCGCAGGCTCGAAGGGAGGAAGGGTAAGTTTCTCAAGAACAAAGTTTAAATCCCAAGGGGGAGCGGGAGTCCGGACAGGGGGCCTGAGGTGAAGGACCCCTTTAAGAAAAGTCTTGGATACCTCTAATTGGGCAAAGGCTTTAGGAAGTAGCATGGTAGGCAGAAATAGCGGCCATGTGAACTTTCAAAGAGGAATGGCTGAGACCCAGGTCAAAGAGATGACGTAAATAATCAAGGAGAACGGCCACAGGACAAGAGAAAGGCTCCACATTCATGGAGGCAGCCCAAATAGAAAATCTCTTCCATTTCATGGTGTAAGTGGACCTAGTGGAGGGTTTTCTGGCCTCCAGCAGAATCTCGGCCACCTTTGGAGAGACGCCAAAGCGAGACTGGGCTAGCTCTGCAGGAGCCATGCATGAAGTTGTAGGGACTTGAGTCCCGGATGGACCAGGGACCCTGATCCTGGGTCAGCAATCCTCGAGAAAAAGGAAGAGGAGGAACCTCTGAGTACTGTTGTAGAAGAGAGAACCAGATTTGCCTGGGCCAGAAAGGAGCAATCCGAATAATTCTCGCTCCTTCCACTGCAAGTTTCTGCAGTAAATGAGGGACCAGAGAAACTGGGGGAAAAGCACAGACTAATCTTCCCTTCCAGTTTAGAGGCAGAGCGTCGCTCCAGAAAGCACCTCGCTCTTGAGCAAAAGGTGGGAAGTTTTGCGTTTAGGGAAGAGGCGAACAGGTCTACCTGTGGAGTCCCCCAAAGCTGGAAGATGTCGTCTAGAACCTTTTGGTCTAGCTCCCACTTGTGTGGCAGAGCCGAGGAGCGACTTAGCTTGTCTGCCAGGGTATTGTCGACTCCTGGAACATGGATCGCTGTGAGGTGAAGGTTGTGAAGCGTTGCCCAGTCCCAAACCCTCATCGCTTCCCTGCAGAGCAGGTAGGATCAAGTCCCTTCCTGCTTGTTGATGTACCACACCACACACATGTTGTCCGTTTGGACAGCTAGGTGACCGGGAAGGATGTATTGGTGAAGGGCTTGGAGAGCATATAGTACTGCTCGTAGCTCTAGCACACTGATGTGGACAGCTAACTCTGATCTGGACCATAATCCCTGGGTTCGGTTCCAAAGACTGCTGGCGTCGTCTGCGGGTAGCCACGTTGAAATGCAGGCAATGCGGGCACTTGTCGACCGCGTGGTCGGGGCCTAGGCAAAAAAGGCAGAGAGAGAGTGACCATCCTTGTGAGGCAGCTGGGCGCCGCACGAGTCGTACTTATTTTTGGAAGGGGACGACAAACAGACGTTCACCTGATGATACAGTAGTAAAATACTAACAATTTTCTGTAAAAACCGACGAAAGAACAGGGCTGAGCACGAACTTTACATGGCGCTGCACCGAGCTGGCGCGGAAAGAACTAGGCGAGGCGTCGAACCGACCCTTTATACCGATGTCGTCTGACGCCAGTCACCTGACGTGGGGGCGTTCCCTCGCCAGGGACGGCTAGCTAGAAATTTTTCCGTGGGGTCCTGCCACCTGCCGATGTCAGTCCTATATGTAATTACCCACTGCAAGAACCCTCTCGAAGTAAGATCTTCTCTTCAATCTCCAGGTGGAACATATGAGAAATACTCTCCGGGATTCAGTTTCCCGGGATAAACGGATATGGGAGAGTTTTCACACTCTATTTGTCACAATTAAGGAAGGATGGAAATAACAATCATGTTCAAGGGGGATAAACCCTAGGATGCATCCCACAATATTCCCTTACACTATCCCCATACAGGTCCCACTTGTTGGGTTAAGGTCATTCTTAATTTAACAGGTTCTGTGTTGTATTCAATTAATACTCTTTACACCACAAGTTTATTGCTTGTATTATTTTACGGTTGACGCCAAGCAGAGTTGGAGGGAGCGGGCGGGCTAGGGAGGGGGCCTAACACGGGCTACAGTTCACTATTTTAGAATTGTTTTATTCACTGTGTCTGTGTTATGGCCTTTATGGTGAAAATACAATAAATTAGAATTTCAAAAAAAAGAAAGATACGCCGAGCAGACGTGACAGCCACTAAGAATAGTGTTTTCCAATAAAGGAAATGGAGGTCACAAGTAGCCACAGGTTCAAGGATCGGTTTCTCTATAAGAAAATTGAGATCCCATGGAGGAGAGGGTCGCCTGATGGGTGGCTTAATATGTAACATTCCTCTTAAAAACATTTTGGCTAGATGAAGTTGATACAGTAATCTGGGTTCAAGGAAGGCCGAAATGGAGGCCAAATGGACTCTGATAGAGGAAGAGCGCAATCCTGTCTCGACAATCAAGGTGAGAAAATCCAATACTTTCGTCAGTGGAAAAGAATAAGGATCCAATGACCCGGAGGCAGCCCAAATGGAAAAGCGTTTCCATTTAGCACTATAAAAGTTTTCCTGGTCGCTGGTTTACATGAGGCCAGTAGAATATTAGCCACAGGGGAGGACACTTGGAGACGTGCTATGAAAGTGTCCTCAGGAGCCAAGCGTGAAAGTGTAGTAACTTCAGGTTGGGATGTAGTAGGGTCCCCTGATTCTGAGTCAACAGATCTGGTCTTATGGGTAATCGGATGGGGTCTTCCACTGAACCATTGAAGCAGGGGAAACAACACCTGCAGAGGCCATAGAGGTGTTATGAGAATCATGGTGGCAGGTTTGAGTTGTAATTTCAGTACAGTTCATTGCAGCAGAGGAACACGGGGAAGCATATAGGAAGAGTCCTGTCCATGACTGGGACAAGGCATTTACAGACCATCCCTTTGTGCTCGGGATAATGGAATAGTATCTGGAGAGACAGTGACTGACTGATGAGGCAAACAGATCCAGTTGTGGGGTCCTCCACAAATAAAAGATTTTCTGAACTTCGTGATGAAGTGTCCATTCGTGTGCGGACGACTTGCGACTGAGAAGGTAGGCCAGGAGATTTTGGCGTCCTGGTAGATAGACGACAGTCAGTATAAGGTGTTGCTGCATGGCTGCCTCCCAGACCGCAACTGTCTCTCTGCATAGAGAAATGAAAATTACGTATCTACCTACCGTAATTACGATCTTTCTGTGCATCTTCACCATTCATCACAGATGGGTTATCTGGTCGGAGGTCAGGACCCTGCGGGAGCCTTTTTTTTTTTTTTTTTTAAAAAGGGTAGGCGGAGCTGACACACCGTTTGCGCCGCCCTCGAGGCCGACGTACTGCATGGTGCTCGAGGGTTGGCCGTTAGGCTGTGTCGACTTCCCCTGCCTGCCAGTTCTGAGTCGCCGGAGAGGTAAGAGGAAGGGACGGAGGGTGGGACAAGAGAGTACAAGGGACAGAAAAAGGAAAGGATGTCTGAACTAAAAGGAGAAATGATGACTGAGAGGACAGCAAAGAAGAGGTTAGACTAAGGGGATTGGGAGGGGCCCCAATCTCTAGAAGCGGAAGAAGGGAAGGGTAGGGAGGGGAAAGAATTTAGGAGAGAGGGAGAGGTATTAAGATATCCGAGACCCTTGTCAGTCACCAGATTGTATAGGAACTGCAAAGAGTAGCAAAGCTTTCTGCCAGAATTCAAGGCACAGAATAACTGGCAAATACTCCAGAAAGCAGAGTCTGCTATTCTGGAAGAAGGACAGGGTACAGGGATTCAGTACTCTATTAAGAAAAGATGTTTGGTGAAAAAAAGGGGTTTTGGTTTTCTTTTTTTTTTTTTTTCAGGAGAAATAGTTGGATGGAAACCAAGAGGAGGACAGAAGGAGGGCAGCTACCAACTCCCACCCAACAGGGGTGGAGACAAAGTAGTAGAGAAGGAGTGCCGCTCGAGCTGTCCACTCTCCTTGGGAAATACCCTCCTGTGTGTCCCTACATTACCCCACTCCTAAGGAGGAGAGGGGTGGTCACAGACAGGGAGGGGGACCCAGAGACTGAGGCCCCAGGGGATGGTGGGTGGGGTTGTGATGAATGGTGAAGATACACAGAAAGATCGCATAGCAAGTACGGTAGGCACGTAATTTTCTATCTTATCTATGTCAATCTTCACCATTCATCACAGATGGGTGAGTACCAAGCCCCCCCCCCCCGAAGGGGGTTGTTTCTTTACACCCTAAGGGACAAAGTCCCTTAGCCCTCAGTGGGTGACACACTAAGGGGGGGAACCTTCAGGGCCTGGAGAGGCCGGAGAGAGAGACGGAGTTCCCCCGGAGCGGGAAGGAAGTTGCTCCGACAAGCGCCATCTCACTCTACGGGAGAAAAGGTAGGTTCACTGGTGGGCGGAGCTAATCACCCTACGCCAGGCCAAGGGTAACAACTGGGAAAGACGTAGCCATGCCGATCGCCTAGTGCAGATGGCTGTCCCTGCGACCCTGGTAGCTACCTCGCTCGCGTCATAAAATGCCCTCGCTTGGTGCCTTGCTAGCTTCAGGCCACGTGCAGAGTGTGCGATGGCTTGTCTGGTTTGCTCCGAGTCAGGCAATGAGGTTAGGAGCTGACCTAGCCTGGGACCACAAGAACCTGTTGTAGGCTGCATGGTGTGCCTGATAAGCAGAAATAGAAAGGAGTAACCATGCCGAGTAGGTGGTCCTCCTCCTCCAGAAATCAAAATCCGAGGAGTCTTGATCTGGGGGCCGGTCACGGTGAAGGGCGCGAAGCCCATCAGGAGTATCCAAGTGCGTCAAACCAGACTGCGGACGAGGCATGGAACCTGGAGACTCCGGGGGTGCGCAATACCTCTGGCCGAGATCCCTTGGGGCAGGAACTCCGGAGAAGGGCCTCTGCCAGAAACGCAACGACGCCTCCTGAAAGGGAGCCGGCCAGGGCGGCACCACAAGGGTGGCCTCGCCAAAATCGCCTAGAAAGGCGTGAGCTGCGTGCTCAGGATTCTTGATAGTGAAGGGTGAAAGGTGCAAATCCTCCAACATCCTCACGAGAAAACGCTGATACTCCGAGAGATCAGCAGCCGGAGACATGTGGACAGAAGGAGGTCACCATATGCTCAGAGGGTGGTTGCACGGGGGGAAGACTGAAAAACCTGGCTGTCTATTGCCCTAATGTAAGCAGGGAACCTGGCAGCCACTGCTCTGAACTGCTCCCAGGTGAGAGGGCCGCTAGAACCGAGGATGCCTGGGAGCACAGAAGAATGTGGCAGAGGGATAGGGGCAGAGCCGAGAAGAGATGTCGGCTGACCTCCGCCAGGGCTAGGGGGAGCGGACCGTGGGCACCCGTGGAAGAAGGTGCCCCGGAAGACCCCACAGCCGACAGCTGCACAACCACATTGGTACTGCCTTGGCTGCGCCTGGAAGAATCCCCCCAGTGAGGAGACTGGGGCCGTAAAGGCCCAGAAGGACGGTCCCCTACCTCAAAAGAATGGGACTCCCTCAAAGAAACCGAGGGGAGTGGAAATCTGCACTACAGCTCCTCCCAGGGCCCGTGTGGACCCCAGAAAAAGGCCGACGCGCCGATCCCACACCCCTCGACCCTTCAGAGTCCGAAAGAGTCCTCCTCCTCGAGAGAGCCAGCCTACGTAGCTGGCATCTCTGGGCAGCCTCCGAAGGGGAAACCCAGGGAGCAGTACCCTCCCCTCCCCCCCCTGCAGGTGCCCTGATGGGCCCCAAAGTCAGGTGATCAAGACACACCACTGGAGGGGGTACCACAACCGAGGGATCGATGAAACCTGCAGAGCTATGGTGGCACGCACCACTGCCTGCTGGTCAGCACCACTGACCCTAGTCTCGGGGGCCACCGACCTCTCCTCAGGAGGGGGCTGGCTCCGACTCGATGAGACCACCGTGCTGCCCATGTCCGCAGCCAACCCCGAGGGGTGTGACTGCACGTCAGACTCGAAGCTCGACTCCGTCTACGAAGAGGTAGAGTCCGAGGCTCTGAGCCAAACCGTAGGAGGGTGGGCAGAACTATCCCTACCACCAGGCCCGGAAGCCACCGTTGTGCCAGAGTCGGTGCCAGTGCCCCCCACAACCCCGCGAGCAGGATCCGAAGGAGGCACGGCCCCAGCCCGAGTCAGAGGTCCAATGCCAGGACCAGTCGCGGCACCATCCTATCCACCAGCACCGGGGGCGGCACCAAGGACGGGGACGGCACCAACAGCGCCGATGTCGACACCGCTCGGTTCCCCGGTGTCGCAAGCGGCGCCGAGGACCGTGGCAGCGCTGCCAATAGCCTCGAGGCGGACCTGTGCCACCCGCACCGCGAACGGCACCAACAGATGGAGTCAAAGGCCCCACGGCGCCGAGCCTCGAGGACATGACGCCGTGCTCAACCTCGGTGCCGAGGCGAGACATGGTGAAGGACGATGTTGGAGTGGGTCTCACGATGCCGCAAACCACATCAACCGAGCCCACGTCGCCGAGTGACAAGTCGGTGCCGACTACGGCCCCTCCAGGACCCATGGCGCGCGAACGGCGCCAAAGGCTCCGACGACGCCGACCGACAGCGTCGAGGACGGCACCAACCCAGGCCTTCCGAGCCACGGGAATGACACCGGGGGAGCTTTCACCCCCGAATGGGGCAACTGCCATGGCGGCGCCTCCCGCCCGCTCCCAGGAGGGAGCGGGGCGGGCCTCCTGCACCGTGGAAGGAGCCTCGGCAATGGCTAGGCTACAAGTAGCCGAGGCTACCTCCTCCTCAGTCCGTATAGAACCGGGAGGGGACCCGGAGGAAAGGCAGAGAGAGCGCAGCTTGGCCCAACGAGTGTGAACCCTACCCCCGAAAGTCGGCAGAGCTCGCCCCACTTTCAACGCGCGCTGTTCGAGGACCCCACGGTCCATGGAGAAGTAGGCGTCGCACGATTCCATGTCGTGAAGCGGGCCAAGACACCGGTCGTGCTGGTTGGTGACGGAGAATTTTCAGCCGCATGGGCACCGTCGCATGGGGGGCCGACCCATCTTAGAAGACTTCTTGCCCTCTGACCGAGACATGACCTACGGAAAAAAACACCAAAACAGACTCAACATCACAAAATTCAAAAAATAAGGAAAGATCTTACCGGGCGACGTCGAGTGGAGGCAGAAAACAGAACCGGCAGGAACCGACGGATTTAACGCTGAAGGAAAAGGATGCAATCAGGCCTACAATCTTCTTCAAGCTTCCCACGAGGCAACCTCGACGGCGGGAGACGAAGAACAGGCAGGCGGCCAACCCTCGAGCGCCACGCCGTACGTCGGCCTCGAGGGTGGCGCCGACGGTGTGTCGGCTCCGCCTACCCTTTAAAAAAAAAAAAGCTCCCATGGGGGTCCTGGCCTCCGGCCAGATAACCCATCTGTGATGAATGGTGAAGATTGACACAGATAAGATCGGGACTTTGTACCTCGTTTGTTGAGGTAGAACACTACCGAGGTGTTGTCTGATTGAATCAGCAACAGTCCCAGGGATAAGTGAGGTTGAAAAGCCTGGAGGGCTAAGCGGACCGACCTCATCTCCAGGAGATTTTATGTGGGGAGGAGGAGTAGAACTGGTCCACTTACTTTGTGTCCTGTAAGGACCCAGGTGTGCACCCCACCCTTCTAGAGATGCATCTGTGGTCAACGCCTGCAGGGGGTTTTGGGGAAGAGAATTGGAAGAGCATGCCTTGACAGATTGGCTCAGAGGGTCCACCATAATAGGGCAGACCGCAACATGGGAATGACTGATTTTGTCTTCGACATTTCCTGTTCTTTGAGACCATTGGTTCTGGAGAGTTTACTGGATTGGTCTCATGTGAAGACGGGCAAATGCTACCATAGGGATGGTAGCAGCCATGTGCCCTAGGAGGCATAACATATGCCTGGCTGTGACTACTTTTTGGGCTTGTATCTGAGAAGCCAGAGATAGTAGCTTGTCTTGTCTGTTGGCCGGGAGGTAAGCCCTGGTGGAGACCGTGTCTAGGACTTCTCCTATATATTGGAGCGACTGTGTAGGGACCACATTGGTTTTCAGCCAATTGACTGTAATCCCTAGTGAGTGGAAGAGAGTTAGGGCTGCTTGTAAGGAGGAAACCATTTCCCCTTCCTGGCGTAAGTGGCACGAATAGAGGGCTTGCGAGTGGCCACTAGGACATCCGCCACCTTGCTGGAGACGCCAAACCTGGCAATGGATATGTTCTCAGAAGCCACACATACAGATGAAGCGACCTCAGATTGGGATGGACCAGGGTCCCCTGATCTTGGGTCAGCAGATTCCTGCAGAGGAGACCGGTGGATCCTCTGCCAGCTGCTGAAGCAGAGAGAACCATATCTGGCAAGGCCAGAAGAAAAAATTACTCACCTTAGTAATTGCTTTTCTTCTCATGGAGTCTTGCTATATTATAACAATAGCAGTCAGCCACTGCAGCTGAACTGCCCCGGAGAGGAAGGAGTTAACTCCAGAAGATCTGGAGTTCTACAGCGCGAAGGCGCTGTGCCCAGAGCTCTATCTGGCAGTTTCAAATGAAACTGTCAGATCTTTACGAAGCTAACATCAAAGGACGGAAAGTCTGTGTGGAAAAAACTACACTAGCCCATGGCTACCTACTAGTAGTAATAACAACAATATAAAGAACAAAGAAACACTCAGAGCCATAACAACAAAAATTGATGGTATTATGGTTCGTTTTACCACCCTTGACAAGCACATATGAACCCCCCCTTCCCCCAAAGACTCAAGTCCAGGAAGGGGGCAATATAAATAACCTAAATGAAACAATCTAGATCCCTAACCCAAAGGAAAAGAGGGTAAGGGAAAAACTACAATGGCATGACACAGTGCTTGCACCAATTCGCCACCCCTACCCAAGTAGAAGTTCTGAGAGGGGCAGGAGGGAGGGTGGTTATAATATAGCAAGACTCCATGAGAAGAAAAGCAATTACTAAGGTGAGTAATTTTTTCTTCAAACACCATGAAGTCTTGCTATATTATAACAATAGCAGATTACACAGCAGTACTCTCCATGGAGGAGGTCAGAGCCTACTTAGGAAATAGGCTCTGAAGCACAGCTGTACAAACCGAGCATCTCTCCTGGACTGGACATCCAGGGAATAATGCTTGGTAAAGGTGTGAACTGTCTTCCAGGTAGCAGCTTGACAAATCTCCAGAATGGGGATGTCTCTAGCAGCCGCTAGAGACGCAGCTGTACCCCTGGGGAGTGGGCCCTCAATCCTGAGGGGGTACTCACCCAGTTTCTGATAACAGAATTGGATACAAGAAACAATCCACCTTTAACTGTTCTCTTAGTGGCAGGTTTCCTTGCCAACCTCGCCATAGGTAAGAAAGAGTTGGAGGGATTCAACCTATGACCTCTGGTGCTCTAAATAGTAGCTTAAGGCTCTTTTGACATCCAAGCTGTGCAGTCTCCTCTCACCTGAGGAAGAATGCTCAGTGAAAATACTGGGAGAGAGATAGATTGATTCAGGTGGAAATCAGAAACCACCTTAGGCAAAAACTTTCTATTAGTCCTAAGAACTACCTTATCTCTGTGGAAAGAGATAAAATCTTCTTCCACTGACAGGGCCTGTAGCTCACTTATGCGTCTGGCAGAGGTGATAGCTACTAGGAAAACGGTTTTCCAAGTTAAATACTTGAGCTCTGCAGAAGACAGAGGCTCAAAGGGGGGTTGCATTAACTGAGCAATGCAAATATTCAGGTCCCAGGCGGGAGCTGGTTCCCGAAAAGGAGGGTTAGTATGAAGTAACCCTTTAAAAAACTTGGAGAACACCGGGTGAGAAGAAAGGGAGGCAGGCTTCCCTGCTGACACAAAGCAGAGACAGCTGCCAGATGAACCTTCAGGGTAGCTGGTCTAAGGCCTAGGGAATTCAGATGGACCAAATAGTCCAGTAGAATGGGAAGATCAGCAGATTCTGGGATAATCTGCCTCTCAGAGCACCAGATGGAAAACCTCTTCCACTTAGAATTATAAGTGGCCCTAGTGGAAGGCTTCCTTGAAGCCTTTAAAATATCCATGACACCTTGAGAAAGGTGTAAGTCAGCAAATTCTAGCTCCTCAAGAGCCAAGCCTTGAGGTGGAGGGATTTGAGGTCCGGATACCACACTCTCCCCTGTGCACAGGCCAGTAAGTCGTGGACTCTGGGCAGGCTCAGGGCAGGGTGGACTGCCAAGGACAGGAGCAGAGGGTACCAGGGCTGTCTGGCCCAATCTGGGGCAATCAGAATCACTCTGCAAGGTTGAGATCTGATTTTTACTAGTACCCTGAAAAGGAGAGGAAAAGGGGGAGAGGCATACAGGAAATACAGGTTACTCACCTGTAACAGGAGTTCTAGGAATGGTATATGTTGTTCATCCACACTCATTGGCAGGTATCCTTGCAGCTTTAAATCTTGCGGAAGGTCTTCAAGCTTGCTCCTCCCACCCACCGGGTGGTATAACTCTGGCTCCGCCCATGAGGATCTGGCCAGCTGGAAGCTCAGGTTGTGCGTCAGAAGCCGGGAGGTCGGGTGGGTCGTGGATGAACAAATATACCATTCCTAGAACTCCCTGCTACAGGTGAGTAACCTGTATTTCTAGGGACATGGATATGTTGTTCATCCACACTCATTGGCAGACTCCTAGCAGTTCTCCGGGAGGAGGGAGGCAAGACACACCCCCAATACTTACTTGGGAAAGAGAGACTGGAGAACGAGGCCCCAAACCAGCATCCGGCGTGACTCAAGGTCGATGTGGTAATGGGTAATGAAGGTGTTTGCTGACTTCAGGTAGC
The DNA here is from genome assembly GCA_016271365.2 of Neoceratodus forsteri. Taxonomy (NCBI): domain Eukaryota; kingdom Metazoa; phylum Chordata; order Ceratodontiformes; family Ceratodontidae; genus Neoceratodus; species Neoceratodus forsteri. The sequence goes on from CM057449.1 coordinate 623,232,313, forward strand.
AGCCCTGCAGATTTCCTGGATAGGGACGTCCCTGAAGCAACCACCGTTGCAGCAGTATGGCGGGTAGAATGAGCTCTTATCCCTCTGGGAGGCTCATGCCCGCCAACTTATAGCAGAGATCTATGCGGAGGTTACCCACCTGCTTATCGTCAACAGCTGCAGGTCTGCCAGATCACGGCTTCAGCGTGGTGACAAACAGCTGGCGAACCTCTCCCCGAATTTCAGCCGTGCGCTCCTTATAATAAGCGAGCGCCCTTCTAGGGTCCAGAGTATGGAGCCTATATTCGGCCTCCGAGGTGTGATTGGGGTAGAACACCGGCAGAGTCAACACCTAGTTAAGGTGAAACTCCGACACCACCTTCGGAAGGAATTTCGGGTGGGGGCGCAGGACAACCTTGTCCCTGTGGAAGACCAGGTAAGGAGACTCGATGGAAAGCGCCTGGAGCTCTCCCATCCTTCTGGCTGACGTGATAGCCACCAAGAAGGCGGTCTTCCACGACAGGTGAGAGAGAGCACACCTGTGCATAGGTTCGAATGGCTTGCCATGAGCTTTGCCAGTACCAGCAGTAGATCACCGAGGTGGGGTTCCCACTGGAGGGAAATGTGATCAAGGCCTTTGAAAAAGCGCCAGACACCACCTTCTCCTCGCCACTGACTGCTTCCGGCCGCGCCCGGTAAGCAGAGATGGCTCAGGTGCACCCTTAAGGTCGTCGACCTAAGCCCTTGACTAGAAAGGGACCATAAATAGTCCAAGATGCTTGCCAAGGAACAGGAGGAAGGGTCCAAGCCCTTGCCTTGACACCAAATGGAAAACCTTTTCCATTTGAAGGCATAACATTTTCTGGTCGACTCATATGGGACGCCTCAACTACATTGAGGACCTCGTCCGGAAAGACCCAAGGCCTGGAACTCTAGCCGCTCAGGAACCAGGCCGTCAGGTGCAGGATTGAAGGTCGGATGGAACACCTTCCCCTGATTGACTGAGAGCAGGTCGGGCGAGCTGGAAGCTGCCGTGAGTCCTGGAGCTGAGACTGAGGAGATCTGGGTACCAGGACAGGCGAGGCCAGTCTGGGGCTATCAGAATCACCTGTGCCTTGTCCCTCCTCGCCTTGAGGAAGCACCTTGTGGATCAGGGAAATGGGGAAAAGGTAAAAGAGGCCGGGGTCCATTGCCTCGGAAGGCATCCCCTGCGAGCCCTGCTGAGGCGGGCATGGAACAGACTCAGCAGCGTTCTCCCTGGAGCAAACAGGTCCACCTGAGGTGTGCCCCAAAGGGAGAACAGATGCTGTACTACCTCCGGCAGGAGAGACCACTCGTGGGATGCAGCCCCTATCCGGCTCAGGGCATCGGCCAGGGTGTTGGAGGCTCCTGCCACGTGAATGGCTAGGAGATCCGCCTCCAGGCTGCGCAACAGTGACCAAATGCGGAGAGCTTCCTTGCATAGAAGCATGGAGCGCGTCCCGCCCTGGCGGTTTAGATAGTACATAGTCGTGGTATTGTCCGTCTGGACTCGGACCACTTGACCCCGGAGGAACGGAGCAAAGGCGGTGAGAGCTAGGCGGACGCTCGGGCTCAGCAGGTTGATGTGGCATCGGGACTCCAGGAGGACCAGAGGCCATGAGCCCGAGTGTTCCCCAGATGGGCACCCCAACCCATCAAGAGGCATCGGTCGACAGAGGACCGTCGGCTCGGGCGGACGAGCAGGATGCCCTCCTGCAAATGATCTGGAGCAGTCCACCACTGGAGGCGTTCCACATCCCCTGTGTCACCGACCTAAGCTGGTCAAGGGATCGCAGCATTGTGACCACTGGCTGGCCAGTCCCACTGAAGGGCGCATATTCCAGCAGCCCAGGACCACGCTGGTGCAGGCGCCATGAGACCCAGGAGGCGCGGAAGTCCCGGGCAGGCGCGGTGCCAACCAGAAATGATCGGGCAAAGGAGGAAGAACCTCGGCCCTGTCCGCGGGGGCAGCTCTGGCTCTCGAAGAGAGTCGAGCTGCGCCCGATGAATAGAATCACCTGCTTGACTCGAGTTCCGACTTGGCCTCGTTGATAAGGAGGCCCAGTTGAAACAGACTGGAGGCCAGATCTCTGGACCACTCCGCCTCCTTCCTGGAGGAGCTGCTATCAGCCAGTCGTCCAGGTAAGGTACACCGGACCCTCGGGCGCCAGGAATGCTGTCACCACAGCCATGCATTTGGTGAAGACCCTGGGAGCTGGAGACAAGCCGAAGGGCATGGCTTGGAACTCAGAGAGGATCCTTCCGCTCGGGCGAAGGAATCTCTGGTGAGACGGACGGATAGGGACGTGAAAAAGCAGCGTCCTGCAAGTCCAGAGAGCAGAACCACCACGCGCGTTCAAGGATGGTATTATCTGAGCCAGAGTGACCATCCTGAAGGTTCGAGACCTTAGAACTTGTTTAGGTCGTGTGGGTGAGAATGGGCGCCAGCCCCGTCCGTTCGGAACCAGGAAGTACCTGGACACAAACCCTGGGTCTGAAGGAGGGTCCACCACCTCTCTTACCACCTCCTTCTGGAGGAGGGAGGCGATGTCGGCTCGGCAGCCGCCAGTGAGGCTGGGGATCCGAAGCCCCTCGAGGCGGCGGCTCTGAGAGTGGTGCCTGCTCGAATTCCAGAGGCAGGCCTCTTCCACCACCTCCAAGACCCACCTGTCCGTGGTAACAGCGGACCAGGCGGAGCAGTGCGGGCCGTCCCCCAGGGGGACCCAGGGAGTGGTGGCGGGATGGGGGCACCCTCAGCCCGTCACTGGGCAGGCTTGGAGGAGGGACCGGCCGAGGGACCTCCTGGGCCCTTCCTCCTTGCCTCCTGTTAGAGGAACCCGGCGGCTTGGGTTTGGGATGCCAAGGCCGGAGCCTGCTGGCCCTGGCGTTGCTGGGCCGGCGCCGGAGGCACAGAAGGACGAAAGGAGCTTAGGCTGTGGTTTGGCCTTTGTCCTTCTGAGCGGAAGAGACCGAGTCCAAGGTGGCATTGGACTTCTCGATCCTCTGCAGGTGACCTTCCACCCCAGGGCGAAGAGGTCAGTCCCCAAAGGAACATCCGCCAACTTGTGCTGGGTATCGAGTAAAGGTGGATATCCTCAGCCAAACCCATGCCACATAGCCACTACGGCCGCCACCGATCTAGCACATGAGTCCCCTATGTCCAAAAGCAGTCTGGAGCTGCTGTTTGGCCACTGCCCTGCCCTGGTCCCGCACCTGCTTAACGTAGTCTGCAGATCGGTGGAAGATGAGGGATGACCTCATCCAGGGAGCCCAACAGGGCATGAGAAAATGTGCCATGAGGACGGCCGAACTGGCCGGCGAAGGCCGAGAGGGACATAGCGTAGACTTTTAGCCCGACATAGTCAATTTCTTGGACTCCTTGTCAGGAGGTTTGTCCACATCCCTGGCGTTGCGGCGAGCCGAGGAAGCGCTGTCGGTACCAACCCTCAGCAGAGGGTGTTCAAACGGACAAGGAACAGTAGGGACCGCACTTCCTGGCCATCCTGGCGAAGGCGCAGGGCAGGAAGCAGGGCGCTGCCAAAGCTCAGTGCGGACCCACTGTGGCCTCGGCCACCGGAAAGGCCTCCGTCGGAGAATCCCCTCGGTCCAGAATCTCCGTGAGGGGATACCTGGCCCGTTTGGAAACGGGTTCGAGCTCCATCCCGGTAGACTCCGAGATGAGCCGAAGCAGTCCTAGGAAGGACGACGGGCTATCGTCCATTGACTGACCTCCTGAAGACTCCAAGTCCAGTCGCTTGGAGAAAAAGGAGGAATCATCTTCGGACTCGGAAGAATCCTCGAAGAGCTGCCTCTGGCCTGAGCCACCCTTCACCTGCCGAGGTCGGTCGGGAGTGAGGGTAACTGACAGCCGATGGGGTAGACCCTAGCCGACCGAGATCCTTGGTCGGAGCCCCAATGGTGGCTGTGGGCGGAGGTTCCACAGGATCGGTGGAGCAGCTGGTTTGGCCGAACAACCCGGCCTGGGTAGGCTCCTCGGATAAGTCGGGGGTTGTGTCGGCGTTCGGTGACAGCCATAATGGCGGGGAAGGCGACAGGGTCGGCTTATTCCCGCCAAGAGACTGTTGCAACATAAGGTCTCGTGCCGTCGGCGTAATTTCGCGAAGCCTCCCTCATCCGAGGAGGAGGGACGAGGGCAAACAGCAGCACGCCGTTTACCCCGATGCCGGGACCGCCTATGGCCGGTGGGATCGGCTGGACATGAAGGTCGAACCGAGAGTCCCGAATTTCCGAGGTCGGTGCGGGGAGGTGTCGGCGGAACCGGCACTCCCTTCGGCTCGGATGGTCCATCCGAGGGCTCGAGAACGGAGGCATAGGCGAACCCACGGGATCCTCAACTCCTCCGGGGAACCGGAGGGGAATCTCGGCTGCTAAAGGCGACAGCCCGTCCAATGGGTGAGAAAATCTCGACTTCGCCGATGAAGTCTCGGTCAACTGACCTGGCCAGGACACACCGTGAGGCCAGTGGCGAAGCCGAGCGGTCGACCCGAAGCAGGCGGTCGGCGGCCCGAGAAGGGACCTTTCCCGCTCCCAAGAGCGTCGACAGAGGACTTACCCCTGTCCTCTTTTGGACCGAGAATAAGGTCCAGCAGACACAGGGCCCTTCTCCTTTAGTGGAGAGGGACAGACAAAGCTCCTTAAAAAGCCGTGTAGGAAGAACCCAGAAGGCGGGATAAATGCAGCGGCCGAGGAAAATCTGACCAGCGCGCCTCCTCGGCGACCATCCCGCTCGAGCTGATCCGCCCGAGCCCGCCGCCGGGACACGCCAACCAGGCTCCTTGGACTTCACGGAGGAAGCGCTTCTGGGACGGCCCAGTTGCAATCGGGCAGCCACGGTCTTGAGGGCGTGGGCCGAGAAAGATGAGCACAAGTGCATGAAGCCTGCGGGTCGTGCTCAAGGCCTAAACAGTAGACACCGTGGGTGTGGATCCGTCGAGACATCTTCTGCCCGCATGGGCATCTCCGAAATCCGGAATCGATTTGTCCATACTTGTCATGAGGGATGAAGACTGAAGTCTTTTGCAAAATTTATTTATAAATCCATAAGCGGAGAATAGGAACCAGTCACAAGCAGAGGCGTTAAGGAGAACCTGAGCTTCCAAGCGGTAAGGAAGATCTGGCGTCATGGGGCGAGCCGAGGTTATACCACCGGGTGGGTGGGAGGAGCAAGCTTGAAGACCTTCCGCAAGATTTAAAGCGGCAAGGATACCTGCCAATGAGTGGATGAACAACATATCCATGTCCCTAGAACTTCCTTTCAGTCCAACAGAAAGGCGTCCAGAGGACTGAGCCCAGAACTGAGGCCTGCAACAGAAAAGAGGAAGTTGGTGGTTGTCTGGGGCTGCGAAGATCTATCTGAGGAGTGCCCCATCTGGCAAGACAGACCCCAGCACTTGTGGATTCAGAGCCCGTTCGTGATGGCCCTGAGAAATTCTGCTGAGGGCATCCATGGGATCATTGTCCTTCCCTGGGAGATGAACACGCTATCAGGGAGGTGTTCAGGGAGTAAGCCAGAGACCACAACTTCATTGCTTGGTGCACAAGGCTGAAGACCAGTGCCCCTTGCTTGTTGAGTTACCACATTGTGGTGGTATTGTCTGTCCTGACTTGAACCACTTTGTTCTGGACAGAATCTGAAAACACCAAGAGCTAAAAGACAGCTCTGAGTTCCAAAAGACTGATGTGGAGCAGAGACTCCTGAGGAGACCATACCCCTGAGTGGCAAGGTCGCCCAGGTGAGTCCCCCACCCTAACAGGGAGGCATCCGTGGTGAGGGTGAGGGAGTGAGAAATGGGAATGAAGGGAACCCGTCTTAAATTGCTCTGGACCTGCCACCAGTGGAGGGCTAGGATCAGAGTTTGAGTAACTGGGACCAACTTGGTAAGGGGGTCCTTCCTTTGAGACCAATAGGCCCTCAAATGGAACTGAATGTCCCTCATCTGGAATCTTGCTCCCTGCCACGACAGCTGTGGAAGCAGCCATGTGCCGAGGAGTTGCAGAAAATGCCTTGCTGGTGAGAGACCCACAGGGTAAAGGAGGATGCCAGAGCGATGAGTCTGTCCACCCTTCCCGAGGGAAGAAAAGCCCTGGCCAACCTTGCGTTCAATTCTGCGCCTATGAAAGTTAGGACCTGAACTGGTTCCAGAACTGACTTTGGTAAGTTTAGCAGGAATCCCAGGAAGTGAGAAGCTGCTGGGTGACTTGCAAGTGGGATTTACCTGACCTGGAGACTGACCCACAATGAGCCAGTCATCCAGGTAGGGAAACACAGCAACCCCTTGCCTTCTTAAGTGAGCCACTACTACAGCGAGACATTTTGTGAATACCCTTGGCGCAGAGGTAAGGCCGAAGGGCACTGCCCTGAACTGGTAGTGGCCTGAGGGCAGTTCAGCCCTGAGGTACTTTCGGTGAGAAGGCCTGATCAGAACATGAAAATAGGCATCCTTGAGGTCCAGGAAGCTAGCCAGTCCCTGGCCTTAGGGAAGGCAATATCATTGCCAGAGTCAACATTTTGAACTTTGTTTCAACAGATGCTTGTTCAAGTATCTTAAATCTAGAATGAACGCCATTCTCCTGTCTTTTGGGTAAGAAAGTATCTTGAATAAAGCCCCTTGCCCTGATGGCAAGGAGGAACCCTTTCCACTGCTTTGCAGTCCAGCAGAGCAGAAACCTCTGCTTCAAAGCAAAGGCTTCTGAAGGATTTGCAGGTGGAAAATGCCTGGCTCTCATCTTTGGAAAGTGTTTGAAGCCGAGAACCAGACCCTGGCCTATACCTCCAGAACCCATCTGTCCGTAGTTAGGAACAGCCAGTTCCGGCTGAAATAGACAACCTGCCCCCCACTGGTACAGGAGAATCGGCCCTGGACACCCATCAGGTGCCTGCTTAGCAGCAGCCTTAGGCTGAGGGAGGGACGGTCTACTTGTGCCACTGCCCCTGCCTCTGAAAAACCCTCTCGCGAGACAGCAGAGAGGCTTGAAATTGGTAAAAGGCCTGGAAAGGGCCTGCCCCTACCTCTGGGAGCATGCCTTTGTGGCATGGCATGCTTCTCCTTAGCCTGGGCACTTTGTAGGTAGTTCTGTATTCATCCATCTTTTCATATAGTTTTCTGTTTGCTCCCCAAAGAGAATTTCCCACTACAGGAAAATCCATAGCCTTTGACTGGGTATCTTGGGACAGATTAGTGCATCTGAGCCATGCCAACCTACGGAAGCTACAGAAGTGGCCATGACCTAGAAGAAACATCATTAACATCAACAGCAGTATGAAACTGAACTTTAGAGGCTTCAATGCCATCAGCAGCCACCTGTTCCAACTCACTAGCCAGCTGGCCATGGGCCTGCTTGGCTAACTTCTGTCTGTGTCCCACCTAGATTTCTGATATCTAGCTACATAAGCCATATAATTTGCCTGCCTGAGTCCCAAAGAAGCTGCCATATACTGTTTCTTCGCCATGGCATCAATCTTCCTGGAATCCTTATCAGGAGGATGTGAGGCCAGAGGAATATTAGCCTTGTCACAGGCTGCAGCTTGTACCACACCTACATGACTACACTGCTCAGTAAGGAAGTCTGTATCCGAGCCTGACAAAGTATACCTTCTGTCCAGAATGACAGAATGAGGATTTTTTTAAATCTTTGTTGTTTGCTTCCTAAATGACTCATGCAAAGGAATAGACAACCTCCTAGACTCTGGAATATCCATCATTTCCACATAATCAGGCTCCTCTTGCTCATCCACAGCCTCCTCTAAAGGAAGCTGGAGGGTTTCTGCAACCTTTTTGTAAAAAATAAAGAAAGAAGGGGACTCAGACAGAATAGGAGGAGATTCTAAAGGTCTGTCTGGAGAAATTCGGTTCAATGGGCACGTCAGACCCCCAGCCACACATATATTGATCAAATTCCTCCTCCCCTCCTGTGGTTCATAAAGATCCTCAACTTCAAAATCCTGAACCACTGGGACTGAACAGACCAACCTTTACCAGCTGTTGGTGGTTCTACAGATCCCTGAGACAGTGACTGGACAATCTGAATGGCTTTAGCTATCTCTGCAGCAGTTGGAGACACAATTTTGGACTCAGACCTACTGATTTCCTTGTCTTTTACTTGGGACTGGTTCCTCTGAACCAGCCTTCCTTTGCCGAGGAAGTCTCGCCCTGGTCAGAGGCACTCCCTCTGGTCCAGTGGGTACTGGACCGGGCTGGCCATCCGGTCAGCGGACTTTTGGTTCTCGCTCCCCTGAGCCGCCCAATCTTTCTCCAGGGTGGCTGCAGGAAATTTTACACACCTGGCAGTCTGACAGGAGGTGGTCAGCCCCAGACAATAAACACAAGTGGTGTGTGGGTCAGCCTTGGCAAAGGCGTCCCCACAGACATCACAGTCATTGAAACCCAGTGGAGCCCCGGTTTTTCTTTAGGTTTCTCGAGACATAATGCCAGCTAACCAAAACTTGCCCTTTTGATGGCAGTGCCAGGCAAGACACCTTATCGGTTCCTAACCGTGTCACGGGTATTTGAAAAAATGTTATAATTCCGTTTTTTAGAACCGATAAGAACCGGGAACCGCACTCTAAAACCCACTGTACACTTTTAAAAGGCAGAAAAAACCAACCGATCGGTTCAAAACCGAACCGATAATTAATTTTCCACACAGACTTAATTTTAGTACTTACGGTTACCAGATAGAGCTTTAAAACCGAAATGCGGTAAAAATAATAACTTTTGCCGGTTCAAATGAACCGAAAAATACTCGCTTGAACCAAGAATGAACCGAGCTGAAGGAGCTGATCTCCGGAGCGACTGTTCAGTGAAGCGGAGTAAAGAATCTGACAGTTTCATTTGAAACTGCCAGATAGAGCTTTGGGCACAGCGCCCTCGCGCTGTAGAACTCCAGATCTTCTGGAGTTAACTCCTTCCTCTCCGGGGCAGTTCAGCTGCAGTGGCTGACTGCTATTGTTATAATATAGCAAGACTTCATGGTGTTTGAATGAAGCCACCAGGATCATGCCGGCCCCTTCTATCTGCAATTTGATCCGCACCTTCTGTATTTGTGGAAACGGAGGAAATGCGTACAGAAGTCCCGTGCTCCAAGAAAGGAACAACGTGTCTCGCCAGAAAACTCCAGGCCCTGGATCTAACAAGCAGAAATTGGGAAGTTTTGCATTGTGTGGAGATGCAAAATGTCCAACTCTGGACAACCCCATCTGTCGAACATCTTCTGCTATGGAGGAGAGACACTCCCATTCACGCATGGTGGACGTAGTCCTGCTGAGGCTGCCCACCAGGGTGTTTAGGATGCCTGGTACGTGAACGGTAGATAGTGTCAGATTGTGGTCCAGTGCCAATACCACACTCGCATGGCCTCCCTGCAAAGGGGGAACAAGTGAGTCCCCGCCCTGCTTGTTGATATAGTAGACAATGCTCAGATTGTCTGACTGCATCAACAGCTGTCCCAGGGCCAGATTATTCTGGAAGGCCTGTAGGGCATAGAGCACTGGTCTCGTCTCCAGGACACTGATATGCAGGGCGGCTTCCCACTGGGACCAGGAACTCTGAGTTTGGAAGAGACCCAGGTGGGCTCCCCAACCTAGACCAGAGGCATCCGTGGTTAGGATCTGACTCTGGGAGGAAAGCTGGAAAGGCACCCCCTAAAGGAGGTTCGAGGGGACCATCCACCACTAAAGTTCCTTGCGTACCAGGGAGGAGACCAGGACTAGTTGGTCCAACTTGTCCGTCCACTGGTCTCACTGTAGAGTACGCATGTGGTGTCTGGCTAGGGGGACCATAGGAATGGCTGTGGCCATGAGTCCTAGGAACCATAAATACAGCCTGGCAGGGATGTAAGGACTCTTTGTGACCTCCTGCACTTGGGATACGTGGCATTCTGCCCTGCTGTGGGGTAGGAAGGCCTTTCCGCCTGGAGTCCATGATCAGCCAAATGTACTGTAGCCTTTGGGATGGAACTAGTACAGATTTGGGTAGATTGACTGTTAAGCCTAGAAACTGAAAAAGCTGAACAATACACTCCAGAGTGGACAACAGCTGCTCCCTGGAAGGGACCTTGAGAAGCCAGTCATCCAGGTATGGAAAGACATACAGTCCCTCTCTTCTGAGGATTGCTGGGACTGCTGCTAAGCACTTGGTATAGATACGCAGCGCAGAAGATAAGCCAAAGGGCAGTACAGTACCTTAAACTGGCAATGTTCTCCCTGAAAGGCGAAGAGGAGAAACCGCCTATGAGAAGGGAAGACCGCAATGTGCAGGTAGACGTCTTGCATGTCCAGTGAGTAGAGCCAGTCTCCGGACTTGAGGAGGTGAAACAAGCCTGACAAGGTTACCATTCGGAACTTTTTGTACTGGACATAAAGATTGAGGTCTTTCAAATCCCAAACTGGCATCAGATCTCCAGTCTTTTTGGAAGCCAGGAAGAATCTTGAATAGAACCCCTGGTTTCACTGCCTCTTTGGCACCAGTTCTATCAGCTGTTTGCGCAGGAGAGACTGCACTTCCTTCTGGAGGACAGACAGATGAGCCGGAGGGTAATCTGAGTGGGTGGGGGGGAGCGGGGTATCTAGAGGCTGCTGGACAAGCACCAGAGTATGACTGCACTCTAAGATCTGCAGGATCCAAGCATCTGATGTTATGGTTCTCAACTAATTCAAAGTGAGGGAGAACCAACCTCCGATCGCAACCTCTGGGGTCCAGCAAGGAGTCAAGCTGAGGCGGGGCCAGAGAAGGAGGCTGGACCCTCAGACCCGGGATTCCTGGCTGCCGCACAAGCATGGGGAGAGGCAGGCAAGAAAGGCTGAGCTCTGCTTTTGCTCAGAGGACAGAAGCCAGAGCCTGGTCTGTCAATTGCTTACGAAAAGTAGGGTGCCCCCTACCACGTTGCTGACTGTGGTAAAGGGAATGGATGGACTTAATGGTCATACCTGAGGCCTGAATACATCATTAATGATGTCCTGGACATCTGGGCCAGAGTTTAGTTTCATTAAAAGGGGCGTTCAGCATCTTGTTTTGCACATCTGCAGCAAAATCAGAAACCCTGAGCCATGAATGTCTACAGAGGCAGAAGCCAGTGGCCGCCACCCTGGCAATAGTATCAGATAAATCATAGATGGCTCTTAGAAGATGCCTCCCAACATCCTGTGCGGTTTGGAAGCACTGGAGGAACTCCTGTTTCTGGGTACCACCAGGAAGGTCTTGGGCAGCCGTCTTGCCCTTTCTGACACTGGTGTTCTGGAATTTCACCATGTGAGACAGGTAATTTGCTATCCTCAGACCAAGGGTAGAAGAAGCATATGCCCTTTTACTCCAAAGATCTATCCTGTGGGATTCTTTGTCTGGGGGCAAGGAACTAAGGTGCGTGGGCCCATTAGACCGGTCATGTGCCACCTTGATAACCACAGAGTCAAGTTTCAGCCTGGGCAGCCAAGTAAGGAATGCCCAGAGGGGCACTGCAGAGCTTATCAGCTCTGCGGGGCATAGCTGTTATATCTGGTCTGTGCCAGGCTGCCGTGGTAGCATTCCTGAGGGCAGGAAGCATGGGAGGCATAATCTTTGGGGGAGATTTAGAGATCTCCAGGTAGTCTGCCAGGTCCTTCATGATGGCATCCTCCTCCTCTGTCTGAAACCCCATAGTGGAAAACAGCTGCTTCACAATGTTAAAGAAAGAAGCATCCTCAGGGCGGAGACCTGGGGATATGCTTAACAGATTCTTCACTGACAGAAGAGGCAGTGGACTTATTTGAAGTGTACTACTGCTCTTCCTCGCCTACCTCCTCTACCTCATCAGGAAATATGAGGTCAGGGTGGAATTCCTCCTCGACCGCTTCATCAGGGCCTGGCATCGGATGCACAGTCGGCGGACACTGGGCTGGCTCCCGGGGCCAAACAGGAGTCGACGACGAAGGCGTAGGCACTGGTGACGAAAGCCTGTTAAAGGTCACAAACTGCTCCACAATCACATTAGTGAAGCGAACTAGGACTCCGTTTAAGTCCATGGTCGGAGAAGGGTTCAACGGCACTGTCATCGCAATCGACTGCACATTCGACAAGCCCATAGCTTTCTCGACTGGGAAGAGTCGGATCTTGAGGAAGCTGTCATCGAGTCAATCATTGACAGAGGAGGTGCCGACAACCTAGAGGTTGACAGCAGAGTGCCATGAGAGTTGGGCGGAGACGCCATCTGTATGGGACTGGAGTGAACCAGGACCTGGATAGAGCCCCGAGGCTGGCGGGGGAACGTGATGGCCGCCGGTGGGAATGGTCATGATCCTGGTCTTTTTTTTATGACCCCCAAGGACCTGTCTTTGGCCTGGCAGGCCTTGGAGCTCTTGGACCTGGAGGGTGACTGGCTGGCCAGCGCCCCGGAGGACTCTGGCTCGGGAGCTGGCTACCTGCTGTTCTATGAGGGTAAGGAGACAGCCTTTCTGCGTTGCCTAAGGGTGGTTTGGTTAAACTGCTGGCAGAGCTCACGGTTTGAAGCATCGTGATCATGCTCAGGTCAGCAAACACACAAAGAGTGTTCGTCGAAGGCAATCTTCTTTCTGCGGTGGCAGCGATGGAAGAGAGAAGCTGAAGGTTCAACTCTCGACATAAAAGAAAAAACAGAATAAATCTCTGAAAAGAGAATTGAGAAGGTTGTGGGAAAAAAGGCTGAAGGCCACAAAAAGGCATGAACACTGCGATGGCTTTTCCGTGGAGACTGTGCTAGCAAGTCGATGGCGGGAAAGAACTGAGGAAGGCACGGGCCCACCATCGCCTTTGTAGGGCTGGTGACGCTGGTGGATGTAGACGTCAGCGGCGTGGGAGGGCCCAGTTGTACTGCTGAAAATCTCCCGAATGGATTCCCCATTCATCGACGGTAAAGTTCCTATGGTGTAACCTGATGACTGTGATACCGCCGAGGCTCACCTGACGTTTCACCTGTTAGACTTTCATCTTTGCTTTGGAAGGTGAGTACCATAACTTTCTTTTAACTTGTTGCACTTTTGTCACTTGGCACCTGGGTCCACCTGAGCAGCTCTGCTAATGCACAGTCCTGGAGACAGGTTTACCCACTGCTGTTGCAGCCAGTGCTGTCCCTGGTGTAGGACCTGGCATCGACCCTGTAACCATCCCCATTTCTGGTGCCGGGAGCAGTACTGTCTCTGACAGCGAACAGCACCAGGACCTGGGACAACACCCATCACCGGCATTGTATCCTGTGCTGGGCACAGGACAGACACCACTGCTGTCTCCAAGTCTGTCACCGGGGGCGGAGTCATTCTCCCTCTCAGCATTGCCAGCAATACCGGAGTAGAGAAACACGTACACCTCAGCAACAGGAAACTGCATAGCTGGGGTGTTTGTTCCTCTCCCAAAACTACGAACGGTGTTAGAAGGGAACCTGATGTCACAGCCAGCAGTACTCCGCTCACCAACAATGAAAATGGTTTCAGTAACTGGGGCAGCACCAGACCACAACACTGAGATATCCATCAAGGGAGACAGAGTACAGTTTCAGCCTCACTACCCAGGATGTCGACAGACTTGGTGGGTTCACAGCTGTCCACCAGACCCACCTCCCAGGGACCCCCTACCCAACGTCTCAACTGGGTAAGGTCAAGGAGGACCCTATGCCAGGAAGGGTCCAGGGTGAGGCCCAGAGAAGTTACCTTGGCTTCATGAGTGTAATGCCTGCCTCAGATGGTTAGGGTTGGCTAAATGCACTTTACTGCATGAATTTCCAATGTGCAGTGGTCCAAGGAGAAAGCAGAAGTTGCACTCATTTATGTTGTTAACTGGGCCAAGGTACATACCATGCCTGTTGGTCCACTGTCGCCAGTTGTTTCCCACAGGGGTACCGGTGCAAAACTGACAGCATAAGATATTTCTTTTTTGCCCCCTTTTTGTCAGGTTTCAGCATCACGGTAAAAGCAGAGCAACGGTGTTGCAAACTTCACAAGAGTGACCCAGTTAGAAAGGCGCTGCTGCTGCTCCCACGTTGTTGCTTTGATGGCAGAAGAACAGAACTGAGGTACTAAGAGAGCCAGTGACGGTTACTGGCTGATGTGCACAGCACCATGTGAGGTGTGGAAACACTGTCAGTATCCAACATTGGCTCCCTCTTTCCAAAGATTTCCTCCTGTGGGGTCCTAGTGCCTCCGGCCCCAAACCCGAAAGCAGGAATCCTCAGAGAAGATTGCTTCCTGGAAGATCTGTAGATTTGGGTGTGTTAAGCTAACTAAACTAACACAAAAATAAAAAAAACTCTAATATATTATAAACTAAAACCAAACATGGCCGTCCTACAGATGGTGAAGCTCTGGCCCTGGCACAGAAAGCGGGGATGCTTCTGCTGCACACACAACAGCAGAACAAAATAAAACAAACTGGGGTGGATGGGGGCTAGTGCCGCTGAATATCACTGGACACATGCAGCAACATGTGCAGGATCTACTTGCACTGGTAGCCCTCTAGAAAAGTTCTGGCTCCTGTGGGGAGCACAGACCCATTAGCGAGAATCCACGGAAAGGACAGATTCTTGGAAAATCATCAATACTCAAGGTCATTTGTAACTTTGTTGGCAAGTCGTTCTATTAATTTGGACCACAATAACAAAGTCTTCCCCCACCCTTTTTTTGGTTATATAAGCGGGCACATGGCATGAACTATTTGACTGTGATCAAGTGACTATACCGTAGAACAGATAAAATGCAAACTTAAATTGTATTGTACTGCAATAGTATGCTCTATATTGGGCATTATCTACTAAGCCTGCAGTTAGTGATGCTAGCAACGTAAACAGTTTAGTGATAAAGCCAGAATCACTCAGTTTTACTTAGTCTGACTTGAACACAGGAAGGCACAAATTTTTTTGTAATTAAATACTTACTGTCTACAGGTTGCGTTGCCCTGACCCCATTATAACCATTCTGTAAACACAAAAACAAAACATTTGAAAAACATTACTATGTAAAACCTAAATAATTCAGCAAATTGCAAACTACTGTATACACTTTTAAATCAAGGACACTTACTAATGCTGAAAATATACTGTCAAAAGATATAGTGAGGTAAAAAGTAAAAGATGCTTACTTGCCATAACTGTTGCTTTTCCCAAATATCTTCTCTTAATAGATTTCCCCTGAGTCGATGCCAGAGGAGCTAGGACCTTGCAGCAGCCAGAACTTTTCAGGAGGACTAGCAGAACAAGTAGGTCCCATATGCATTTCACCACATGTGCCCACAGGTGTACAGCCCCCCAAAGACCCTTAACTGGGTATTAAGCAAGTTACATGCAAAATGAGTACTTAACATGCCACTACTTTACATATACATAGAAGATTTTTTGCCTCATCAGTTTTTTGCTTACTCTGTCTTATAATCAACTGTAAGCACTGCTTTTATTTGAAGAAGCCTTTCGTTTTCATATTCTCAGCTCTGCTTTGTGAAAAGTATTACACAAAATATTCAACCTCAATTAAAAAAAAGCAAGGGGAGACAATGCATTGGGCTTTCAAACCTGTATCGCTCCATATATCTACTGCATGCACTTGCACCCTGGGGTAGAAAAAGTGCAGAAAAAAATGAAACTTGCACACACACCATAATTCTTCATCTTCCAGAATATCTTCACCAGTCAGTCGAACTGATGGATCTAAGTAGGAGGCACTAGGGCCCACCATGGGACAGCAAAGTCTTTTGCAGGTTGCAGTCAATGTTGGTGCCAATGCTGCCATGAGGCATACATAGTGACGTTGCGCATGTGGCCTGGCCAGTAACTGACGCTGGCCCCTTTCCTTCCTCAGTTGTGTTAGCCAGAAAACAAGTGGGAGAGAGAGAGAGAGACAGCGAGAAAACTACAGACTCCAAAGCAACAGGAAAAGGATATAGGGTATAAAAATAAGGAACATAATAAAATCAGACTACTAACTTGGTAAAACTAAGAGTTGGGCCCAACGGTGGCACAAGGGTAGTGGGTGTAAGAGCCAGAGTCTATCTCAATCACCTGGACAGGAAGATGGAGAGGGAAAACGGCAACAGCCTTGGCACATAGCTCTGTCTGGTACAAGAGGACCAGGGAACCTCACAGAAGTTAAGGTAGGAAGCCAACCTAACGTAATCTTCCTGTACTCTCCAGATGACAACAATTTAGAGTAGGAAAAAATACAAGAACTCTAGAGGAGTAGAGTAACTGCAACTAGACAAAGTCCAAAAGCACAAAGCAATGCTTCTTGCCACTCCAGTAAACACAGAATCAGCACTGGAATGAAAATGAAAATGAAACTGAAGCTCAACATCAGGGTGTGGGATAAGCACCCTGCCCACAGGCTGAGAGCACATTTAAAACAAACAAAAAAAAACTTCACCTACTTCTCCCTGAGCTCCGGAAAGTTGAAGCTGCACCTTGTGGAGGGCTACAGACAGCCACATGGCACAGGCTGAGAGCAAGACAAGGTAACAGGTTGTAACGCAGCCAAAGATCCGTCTCAGAAAGACCCCTACAGAGGGAGACAGAAGTTCAAGGGAAAGAGGGAAGAACACCCAAAAGAAAGTAGTTACATAAGAACTTACCATAACAGTAGATCTTAGAGAAGATCTCTTGCAGCAGACTACATTTATAAACTATAGCTGCCAAGCACTAAGACCACAGACACATTTCTAGCCATCAGTCTACCAGGGTGCCGCCCACTCCAACATCATACAGTGACATCAATCTATTCTGTAAGAGTGGGCAGTCACCATGCCCTCCTCAGTTCTCCAGCCAGAGACCATAAGTTACCCAGTCCCAGCAGAGGGAACCGAGGAGGAATCGAAAGTCCCGCCAAAGAGAAAACCACATAGAAAGAGGTACAGACACAGAAGGGCCTCCCAGGCCCATGGGGGACAGAGGGATGGACAGCATGGCCTGCTGCAAGAGATCTTTGTCAAAGATATACTGTTAGATAAGTTCTTATGTAACTATACTATCTTACTTTGAGGGCATCTCTTGCAGCAGGCTACACCTATGGAACGAGTTCCAAGCAGTTCCATCAGACAGCACAATCTGGGTGAAGGAAACGTCAAGCCTAAGAAAGTAGGCCTTGGGGACAGCTGGGCCAAAGTTGGCCTTACGCCTAGAGGCAACGTCCAGACTGTAGTGCTTGGTAAAGATGTGGACAAAACTCCAAGTAGCAGCAGCACAGATCTCTGAAGATGACACATTCCAGAAAAAGGCAACAAAAGTGGCCATGCCGCTGGTGGAATGGCCACAGACAGCACCAGGAAGATCCTTGCCATATTTCCTGTAGCAGTATGTGATACACTTGACCAACGATTTGGACAAGCATTGTTTTGAAACAGGGACGCCCTCTTTTCCAGAGGCAAAAAAGAACAAAACAACTGTTTGGACTTACAGTCCCTTCATATGGTGTGTGTAGCAATGCAGAATTCTATGCACATCTAAAGTGAAGTTAGGAAAATAAGTAGGCAGTACCAAAAGGTTGCTTGAGGTGGAACTCAAACCACTTTTGGAATTTAGGGTGTGTACAGAGCACCACTTTGTCTTTGGGAAAGATGGTATACAGAGGGTCTGTAACCAAAGCATGCATCTCAGAGACCCTAGTAACAGAAAGGTGGTTTTCTAGGTCAGAAACTTGAGATCATGTGTAGTTAAAGGCTCAAAGGGTTTACGAATGAGCATGTCTAGTATGAGGTTAATATCCCAGGGGGCAACCAGCTTCTTGACTGGGGGGCGTTGTATATAGGATGCCCTTGAGGAATCTCTTGAACAAAGGTAGCTGAGCCAGAGTCATGGTTCTGGACTGGCTCATGATAGGCAGAGTGTGTACAGAGATGTACCTTTACAGATGAGTACTAAAGTCGTGAGTCTGTCAGGTCTAGAAAGTACTCCAACACTTTTTCTGCGGGGGGGGGGGCATCGGAATGGGTCTATGCAGATCTTAGCACACCGTTCTGAGAAAAGTTTCCATTTGGCTGCGTAAGTTTTCAAAGTGGATGGCTTACGTACAAGCCAGAAGGTTCTCTTAGATTCTGAGATGCATTAAATCTGCCCACTTCCATCTCCTCAGGAGCCAGAGATGGAGAATGCAGGTTGGGATAAACCAGTGATCCCGGTGTCAAAAGGTCCATCCGTAGCAGCAGCTGCCACAGAGGAAGCACTGACAACTTGATGATCAAGGTGCGACAGGGTTGAATGGGCCCTGTCCCAGTTGTCATGGAAAGTTTGAACGCAGGGATCTGTTCTGTTCTTTCCTTTCCTGTCTCATCTATCTGGTTGCGCAACCAAATTTTCCCATGAGACCTAGGATCTGATCACGCCCAACAGTCACGTAATTCTTTGCCTCTCACAGTCTCAGTCTTTCCTTGCTGTTTCTGTCTTTTCCTCCCTTGCATTTCTGCTGGTATAAAAATATATGCAAATCCTTATGTGGAAATGTAACTGATATTGGGATCCCTTTGTTTAGAAATGATATAAATTATAGTTTGAGATGACAGTAAAAAGATATTGGGAACTCAAGGCGTTAACCTGACAGCAGTTTTAAGTCCTTTTACAGACGCTATGGAGAAGGGGCCTCAGTTCTGGGACACTATTCTTGCTTCACCTGCCTGAAATTTACAAGAACATTTTAGAAAAAAACAGGATGCTTGTTGGAGGGGCTGCAAGAACTTATAAGAGAGCTGCAATGCTTTGGGAGACAGAGACTGAAGGAAAACTCAGATGGATCTTCTCCATTTATTCTGCCTTTGTAAATAGTTATTCTGAACAATTTTATTTTTTTTATGTTACTGCTAGTACTAATAAACACTTTTCGCGAATTCTACAACTGCTCCTGGTTTTTACTATGCTTCCTGAGCTGTGCCTCGATGACACAAGGGAAACCAAATCTGTCAAGGCCAGTATGGTGCAACGAGAATTATGTTGCCCCATGTACCTTTAGTCTGAGTAGCACCTTCTGAATTAACAGAAAAGGAGGAAATGCGTACAGAAAACATTTTTTTCCACCATAGCCTGACTGCATCCTGGCAGAAAATGCCAGGTTCTGGACTTTTTTTTTTTTTTTGTACAATTGACACAGTTCTGCATTGAGTGAGGACGCAAAAAGGTCCAGGTCTGGAGTACCCCACTCGCCGAAGAGAGACTGTATGATATCTAGTACTAATGACCACTCATGAGGATCCACCTCTGTCCTGCTGAGGTGGTCTGCCAAATCGTTCAGAGTCCTTGGCAGGTAAACTGCCTGAATCATGGCACTGTGGTTGAGGCACCATTCCCATAGCCTCATGGCCTCACTGCAGAGAAGATAGGAGTGTGCTCTCTCTTGCTTGTTGATGTAATACAGCACTGCTCTGTTGTCCATCTGAAGAAGAATTACCTTGCGACTTGCATCTTTCAGGACTCTGAGGGTGTACAGGACTGCCCTCTCATCTCCAGAACATCGATATAGAGGTGCGACTCTGCCTGGGTCCAAAGTCCCGGAGTGCAATGGCCCTAAGAGTGGGCTCCCCACCGAAGGAAACAAGCATCTGTAGTGATGATTATCTGAGATTCCGGCAGAGCAAAGGGGAGACCCTGAAGCAGATTGTCCTCGTGTCCACCATGCAAGCAACCGACACAAGGGTTCCATCACTTTGATGGAGTAAGACTTAGGATGTGCAGTTGGGGACCATTATGTGCCGAGCATCCACTGAGTGACCCTCATGTGCAGTCGAGCCAGAAGCACTGTGAAGACGGAAGAAGCCGTAAGGCCTAACATCCATTACATGAAGCAAGCTTGGACAGGGTTGTTTTCCATGATGAAGCATGCCATCTAAAATATGTTGGTCCTCCTGTCCTCTGGGAGAAAGGCCCTCACTTTTGTGGTGTCTGAGAGGGCCCCTAAGAAGAGGAAGTGCTGTGAGGGTTGAAGCCGTGACTTTTCCAGCTTCAGCAGAACCCCCATGGAAGTCAGGAACTGAGATGCTGTGACTACTGCTCTCTCTGAATCCTGTCTTGATGGGCCTGGTAAGAGACAGTTGTCCAGGTAGGGTAAGACTTGAATGCAGAGCTTTCAAAGGTACACTGCGAGAACTGCAAAGCACTTTGTAAAGACTCGAGGTGCCGAGGAGAGCCTAAAGGGCATGACTCTGAATTGGTATTGTTGCCCCAAGGCCACAAAGTGAATGAACTTGTAATGGTTTGGATGCACTGGAATATGCTGGTAGGCATCTTGAATGTCCAGGGATGCTAGCCTGTCATGTTTCAGAAGTGGTAGAAGTGTCCCCAGAGAGACCATCTTTGAACTTCTCACAATACAAGAACTTGTTCAGCTTTTTTTGGGGGGTTTAGTAATGCTTTTTGATGCCCCCTTCCTCTGCATTTCTCACCCACTGCCTCCAGCATCCTGGATGGAGCCACCCCCATCCTGCTGCAGTTTGGCCCCATGGACGGGGAAGGAGGAGGCTCATTCTTCCCCACCAATCAACCCTGGAGTCGGGCCACTCCATTTCAGTCACCAGTGCCAGGCAAGAGAGCAGGGCCTTTTTCTTAGGTTTTTTCCTCCCCTCCCAGAGAATGGCAGTGTGTAGTGGGGTCCAAGGAGATGGCGCACGCTAAGACGTGACACTGCTCCGGACCGCCTGCCGACGTCCTCCCCTCCCAAGTGGCGTCCGCAGTTGCACCTCCACCCATGTGCACCCAGGTGGCGGTGTTGCTGCGTGAGCGGCAACCCTCCCTCCCAGGAGGAGAGCGTCCCTAGGATGCTCAATCCTCCCTCGCCCGGCTAGCCCTCCAGCGATCCAGGATTATTCCCAAACCTGGATCACCAGCATCACAAGTGGCATGCTACCGCTGCACTAGCCGGCCAGCTTGTTCAGCTTTCTGAGATCAAGAATGGGGCGCAAACCAATGTCTTTTTCCGAACCACAAAGTAATGGGACTAGAAACCTGTATTTTGCTCTGTCCAGACAGCTACTTCCACTGCCCTGTTTTTGAGAAGGCCCATTATCTCCAAAGTGAGAAGGTCTGACTGAGTGGCTGACAGAGTGTATTGCCACTTTGGGGGGCTGTGGTGGTATCTGAAAATCTGGGTGAGTACCCCTCCCTATCTTGAGGGCCAATCTGTCTGCGGGATAGACTTCCATTGACTGTAGAATTGAGTCAAACATCCTCTCACTGCTGAGGAGAGGCCCACCTCAGGCAGCAGAGGCGGAACCAGGGCCAGCCACTCAGAGGAAAGCACTGGGCGCTTTCCGGCCCTGTGCTTTCTGCTGTGTTTTCTTTTGCAGCTGAGGAGCCTGGTGTTTGTTCAGAGTTCCTCTGCCTCTTCCTCAAAAGGGCTACCTGATACGAAAGAAAGTACAGTTTCATACTTACTGTAACGGTAGATCTTCGAGAGGATCTCTTGCAGGAGGTACTACTCTTTGGCATCCACCAGAGGGCGCTCCTGCGCTGGCAGCACTACAAGGTGCTTGCTTTGGGGTCACCCACCAATGACATCTTTTCTGCGGCTATAAATAAGTGGGCAGCCACAAGAATCCTCAGTTCCCCACCGGCTATCAGCTCGCGAAGCAAGCTCCGAGAGGAACAAGGGAGCCCAGTGGAACCCTTCTTGTGTGAAAGACTGCTCTTCCCAAGAAGGAGGGGGATGGATGGAGAGAATCCACCTGCCACAAGACAGCCTCTCGAAGATCTACTATTACAGTAAGTGCAAAACTGTTATCTTCATCAAGGGCATCTCTTGAAGCAGGTACTACTCTTGAGATGATTCCCAAGCAGTAGATGAGGAAGGGTGGTGCCCTTGAGATATAAGGCCCTGCAGGACGGCTCAGCGTCTAGAGGCAAGATCTATATTGTAATGCCTGCGAAGGTATGTATTGTGGATCATGTTGCAGCATCGCATAGGTCTGTAATAAATACTCCTTTGAAGCATGATGCCATGGTCGACAAAGCTCTGATGGAGTGTGCATGGACAGCACCTACTAGGTGCTTGTTATACTTGTTACAGCAGTACCAGATACAATGGGCAAGCCAGTTGGATAATGTTTGTTTGGCCACCGGTAAGCCATCTTTACAGACAAAGAATACAAAAAGCTGTTTTGATTTTCTCGTAGATTTGGTACATGTAATGTAATAGTGTAAGATTTGGTTGACATCCAGGGTGTGAAGGAGCGATTCCCCTGGGTTGTCATATTCTGGGAAAAAGACTGGTAGGTGTATGGAGTGATTTACTGTAAACTCAGCCACAACCTCTGGAAGGAAAGTAGGGTTATAATACCGAGAGATACCCTATCCTTATGAAAAATTAAATATGGTTCTGAGCATATCAGAGCTTATAGCACAGAGATTCGTCGAGCTGACACAGTAGCCACTAAAAAAAGGGTTTTCCATGCAAGAAAATGGAGTTCGTAAGTGGCTGCAGGTTCAAAGAGTGGAAGGGTTAGTTTCTCAATGATGATGTTCAGATCCCATGGGGGTATGGGCCTTCTTATAGGGGGTTTTAAATGCAATATGCCCTTTAAAAACATTTTTGCTAGATCCTGTTGGGCAACTTGACGACCCTGTAGGGGTTTGTGGAAGGCTGATATGGCTGCCAAGTGGACTTTTATACTTGGGCCTGTGGAAGCCAGGGATGAGAGGTACTCTAGGATATCTGGTAGAGGGCATGACAAGGCATTTAGAGCTTTAGAGGTCCATTTGGCACTATAGGTTTTTCTGGTGGATTCTTGTCTAAAGGCTAGGAGTAAGACTGCTATTTTAGGTGAGGCATGTTGTCTTTTTATGAAAATGTCTTCAGGAGCCACGCATGGAGATGCAGAGATCGTAGGTTGGGATAGAGGAGGGCTCAGAGATGCTGAGTGAGGAGATCCAGGCGCAGAGGAAGTGGAATGGGTTCAGAGACTGCTGGTTGCTGTAGAAGGGAAAACCAGATCTGGCAAGGCCTGAAAGGAGTGATGAAAATCATTTTGTCTGGTTCCAAATACATTTTCAGTAAGCCCCTTTAGAGGAGGGGAAGGGGGGGAAGCATATAAAAACTGTCTGTTCCATGGGAGGGATAGGGCACCTGTAGACTCCCTTTTTGTTCAGGATAACAGACTAATACAGAGGTAGGCACTGGTTTTCCAGAGAAGCAAAGGCATCTATCTCCAGTGTCCCCCATAATTGAAATAAGTTTTGCAGAACCAAGTTGTTCAGAGTCCATTCGTGGCCGTGGGAGTGGCAACTCAAACGGTCCACTAAGGTGTTGTGAGCTCCCAGAAGGTGAACTGCTGTCAGGGTATGTTTTTGGTTTAGGGCTTCTTCCAGGACCTGAACAATTTCTTGTCACAGGCTTTGGGACTGGGTGTCCCCTTATTTCTTTAGTTAGTAGACCACAGATATGTTGTCTCAATTAGTAAGTGACCTGGTTTCAGGTATGGACGAAAGGCCTAGAGGGCAAGGTGAATGGCCCTCATTTCGAGGATGTTGATATGAAGGGAGGTTGTGACATGCTCCCAATGGCCTATCTGGTAAGGGCCTAGATGAGTGCCCCATCCTCGAGTGGAGGCATCGGTGGTTAGGCTTTCTACTGGAGGAGGGGTTTGAAAGGGAACCCTTTGATCCAGATTGTGTCGGTTTGTCCACCATGTTAATGCAGCACAAAGTAAATGAAATGAAACTTTATTTATATGGCGCCTTTCTTAAACCAAGGCGCCTTTCAATAATTTAAAACTGTGAACAATAAATAATAAACACAAATCCATAAATAATTATTACTACACTAAATTCGAGCTCCAAATCACACTCAGTTAATTAAAATTAATCTTAGACCATAGACAGAAATGGTCTACGCCACAGAAGTAAAGAAGTGACTGAGTAGGTCTTCGAAGTCTCCGCTTTTTTGCTGCCACTGGTGATGCAAAGCCCACTGAATGGGATGCATGTGTAGTCTTGCTTGTGACACAGTGGGGATGGTGGCGGCCATATGGCCTAGGAGACACAACACCTGTCTTGCAGAAAGGTGTGTGGCCGACTGACGATGAATGGCCAGAGACCCAAGTTTTGTCTGCCTGTCTTCTGGAAGAAATGCTCTGCCTACTTTTGTGTCCAACGTAGCTTCTATGTACGAAAGACTTTGGATTGGTGTGGGATGGGACTTTGGCCAATTTACAGTGATGCGTAGGTCCTGGAACATTTGAAAGGTGATATGAAAGGACGTCAAGAGGTCCTCTTTGGTTGAGGCCTTTATGAGCCAGTCGTACAGGTATGGGAATACAAAATGCCCTTTTCTTAGGGCTGCTGCTACTACTGCTACGCATTTTGTAAAGACCATGGGTGCAGAAGAGAAGCCGAATGGTAGGGCCCGGAAATACAGGTTACTCACCTGTAACAGGAGTTCTAGGAATGGTATATGTTGTTCATCCACACTTTCTGGCAGGTATCCTTGCCGCTTTAAATCTTGCCGGAAGGTCTTCAAGCTGGCTCCTCCAACCCACCCGGGTGGTAAAAATGAAAATTACGTACCTACCGTAATTCTTGATCTTCTTGGACGAGTCTCCACCACTCATTCACACTAGTGGGATTAGCGCGGAGCACTAGGACCCATCGAGCAAACTTTTGCAGGAGGGTCGGCGCGAGACGACGCGCAGCAGCGGCTCGAGCGGCAACGACTATCCCGGACGATCACCTCCAACCCAGTACCTTTTTACCAAGGAGGAGCAGAACTAACATAAAGAGTAAATCCAACTCCTTAAAAAGCGACATAAGATAGTCCGTATGACCCGTGTAAGAAGGGTCAGAAGAAGTCCTCACGGCCTGAAGATTTGAGGGAGTGAAGACCAACACAGCGTGAGCCTGGGATGGAGGTGGGCGCAGACAGCGGTGGAGACTCGCCCAAGAAGATCAAGAATTACGGTAGGTACGTACTTTCATATCTTCCTGGACATAAGTCTCCACCACTCATTCACACTAGTGGGAGAGTACCAAGCTGATAATCCCCCAAAAGGGCGGCAGGAGAGCCAGAGCTCACGCGTCTAAGATAGAAGCCCATTAAGGATAGTTCTGCCGAATGCGGAATGTCGCCTGGCATGAACATCCAGTGCATAATGCTTAACGAATGTATGCACTGAGCTCCAGGTGGCGGCGTTGCAGATATCTGCAATTGGAACATTGCGAATCTCCGCTAAAGATGCCGCGACCGCCCTAGTAGAGTGAGCGCACACTCTACCCCTCCAATTTAACTTGAGCCATGGAGTAGCAATGTCAAGGCATGCCACTAACCATGATGAAATGCATCTGATAGCGACAGGTTGACCCAGCCGGTGTCGCTGAAAGAAACAAACAGTTGCTGAGTCTTATGAAAATTCTTGGTTCTATCTAAATAGAACAAGAAGCTCTCTTAACATCCAAGGAATGAAGAGATCGTTCCCCTTCATTTTGGAAATTAACGAAGTAAGAGGGAAGTACCAGAGGTTGGTTTAGATGGAATTCTGACACAACCTTGGGAAGAAATTTAGGATGAGTACGGAGAACTACCTTGTCTTTATGGAATACAGTATACGGAGGGTCCGTCACCAAGGCATGAATCTCCGAGACCCTGCAGGCTGAGGTAATGGCCACCAGGAAGGCAGTCTTCCAGGTAAGAAATTTTAGCTCACAGGTAGCTAGGGGACTCGAAGGCTCCGGTGAGCATGTCCAGCACCAGGTTAATGTCCCAGGCTGCAACTGGACGCTAACAGGGGTCTGGTATGAAGAATCCTTAAGAAATCTCTTCACCATAGGAAGCTGAGCCAGAGTCAAGGAAGAAACCGGCTCATGGAGCTGAGATGGCACTAAGGTGAACTTTAACTGTGGAGTACTGGAGACCTGAGTTTGATAGGTCAAAAGATACTCAGAACTTTGTCAGGAGGACAGGAAAAGGAATTCCAAGAGGACTTTGCACACCAGAGAGAAAGCGTTCCATTTGGGCGTACGTTTTCGGTGGCTGGCTTCCCCGCAGCCAGAAGGATGTCCGAGACTCTACGAGAGACGTTGAACCGATTCACTTCTACTCTTCAGGAGCCAAGCATGAAGGTGAAGTGATTCAGGTTGGGATGGACCAACAAACCCTGAGTCAAAGACTGATTTGCAAGGAAGTGGTCTCGAGAGGCTGCCAACATACTGTTGAGCAGAGGAAACCATAGTTGCCGAGGCCAGGAGGGAGCAATGGGAATCATTTTGGTCCCCTGAGACTCGAACTTGAGGAGAACTCTCTGGATTAGAGTAGGCGGTGGAAAGGCGTAAAGAAAGCGTTTTGTCCACCGCAGCCTGACAGAAAATGCCAGGCCCTGGATTTCTGGAGCAGAAGAGAGGCAGTTTTGCGTTGAGTGGGGATGCAAAAAGGTCCAGGTCTGGAGTCCCCCACTCTTCGAATAGTGACCGAGCTACGGCTGGATCGAGAGACCACTCGTGAGGGTCTGCCTCCGTTCTGCCGAGGTGGTCTGCTAGATCATTTTGTATACCTGGCAGATAAACCGCCTGAATCAGAGACTTGTGCTCCAAGCACCACTCCCACACCCTCATTGCTTCCCTGCAAAGGGGGTAAGAATGAGCACCGCCTTGCTTGTTGATGTAATACATCACAGCTTTGTTGTCCGTTTGAAGGAGAATGTTCTTGTGACAAAGGATATCCTTCAGAGCTCGGATCGCGTAGAGGACAGCTCTCATCTCCAGGACATTTATGTGGAGATGAGTTTCGAACTGAATCCATACACCTTGAGTGTGAAGGGAGCGACAGTGAGCTCCCCATCCCATTAGCGATGCGTCTGTGGTGATGGAGATCTGATGATCCGGGGGAGCAAAGGGGAACCCTTCCAGGAGATTGCTCTCTTGAGTCCACCAGGTGGGAGACCTTCGAAGGGGCTCCGTCACCTTGATGGGATAAGACTGGGGGTGAGAGGTCGGAGACCACTGAGTGGAGAGCATCCATTGGGTGGTTCTCATGTGCAACCGAGCCAGGGGTACAGTGAACACCGAGGAAGCCATGAGACCCAACATGCGTTGCATCGAGAGAGCTGTAACCGATTGGTTCTCCCCGATGTAACGGGCCATCCGAAGGATGTCGAGTCTTCTGTCCTCTGGAAGTAAAGCCTTCGCGGAAGAGGTGTCTAGGGGCATCCCTATGAAAAGGAGCCTCTGGGAGGGCTGCAGTTGTGATTTTTTCAAATTCAGCAGAATTCCCATGGACGTAAGATGACGAGAAGTCGTTTGCACGGCTTCCAAAGTCCCTTGGCTGGAAGGGCTTGCTAGAAGCCAATCGTCCAGGTAGGGAAACACTCAGAGTCCTATCTTCCTGAGATGCGCTGCGAGAACTGCACAACACTTTGTAAAAACTCGCGGCGCCGAGGATAGCCCAAAAGGCAGGACTCTGAACTGATAATGCGACCCAGAGCTACAAACCTGAGGAACTTGCGGTGGGTCGGATGGATGGGGATATGCTGGTAGGCGTCCTGCATATCCAGGGAGGCCAGCCAGTCGTGCTGATGCAGCAGGGGTAACAGGGTACCTAGGAAATCATTTTGAATTTCTCCTGGGGAGAAATTTGTTTAACTTCTGAGGTCTAGAATGGGCGCATTCCCCAGATTTCTTTGGAACCAGGAAGTAATGGGAGTAGAACCCTGTGCTTCGCAGATGCGGGGGCACTAGTTCTATTGCCCTGTTGCTTAGAAGGCCTTGGATCTCGGCGCTGAGGAGGTCTGACTGAGAGGCCGACAACCTGGGTTGTCGTCTGGGAGGACAATTTGGGGGTTTCCAAAAAATTGAGAGAATAACCCTCGCGAATTATCCGAAGGATCCATTTGTCCGAAGTTATGGACTTCCACTGGTTGTAGAAGTACATCAGACGACCTCCCACCGGAGGAGAAAGTTCCACCTCGGGCAATGTGGATGGAACTTGGGCCAGCAATTCATAAGGTAGCACTGGGGGCTTTAGGCCCCTGCGCTTTCTGCTGCGCTTTCTTTTGAGGTTGGGCAGGTTGGCTTTTATGGAAGCTTCCCCTACCTCTGCCACGAAAGGACTGACGACTATGAAACTGACGTCTGTTCACATGCCCCCGAGAGGGAGCAGGCGGAGGTCTGGCCAACTTAATGGCCGACCTAGTCTTCTGAGTGGCCTCTAAGGCTTGTTCCACCTGAGGGCCTAAAAGAAAGGAGCCGTCAAAGGGCAGCGCCATTACCTGCTGCTGAGCATCATTCGTGAAGCCAGAAGTACGCAGCCAGGAATGGCGCCGAGTACAAATACCTGCAGCTGCTGAGCGAGAAGCAGTGTCGAAAGCGTCCATAGCGGCTTTGACCTGTTGGTTATTGGACTCAATACCTCTAGTATCTGTGAGAAGAAGCTCTGACTTGGAGTCCGAATCGGAAGAGCTTCAACCATTCTTTCAAAGAGTGCCACAGGATATACTCATACTGAGAAAAATAGCCTTGATAACTGGCAATACATACTTAGAGTGGAGGCAGCAAGACTCTCTTACCTAATGTATCAATCTTACAAGACTCTTTGTTAATAGGTCGAGCTGTAGTAGTTTGAGGAAGAACGACCTTATCATTCTCTGCCAGGACTACAATAGGATCCGCAAAGGCTTGGGATGCCAAAATGGGAGGATCCTTGGGAGCTGAATACTTCTTATCAATGGATTTAGCCACTGAGGGAATAAGAGCAGGATTATTCCATACCATTTGAGACAGCGTCTCGAAGAAAGGCTGGATCAGAGGAGTCAAATCCGTAGGGATCTCCGAGGCATGAAGGTATTGGAGTCTTAATATCTTCCCAGGATCGATGTCTGTAGTCTGGAGAGAAAGAGTGGATCTCAGGTTCTTCAACAGAGACTTAAAGGACAGGTCCTCGACCACAGGCTCTGTAGCAAAGAAAGATCCTGTTTCCTCCACTTCATCACCCAACGAAGGTCTGGGTCAGGCTCAACATCATCTCCTGATGGTCCAGGAAGGACTGTTTGGACAGGAAAGGAGTGAAAATTAGGAGAAGGAAATAGCAGAGAAACAAGGAGAGTCCCGAGGGCCCCGGTGCGAGAAGGCAAAGCGGGTTGGAAAGCGGCACCGCAGAAGGACCTGGCGCGAGAAGAGCGCGGCACCACCGCCACCAAGCGAGCGTCGCCAGATCAGCGGCGCTGCCGAACCATGCCGCACCGCCAGACCATGACGCGCGGGGCGGCAAGAGACCACGCGGCACCGCAGACGGCGCCGCAAGGCCCAACGGCACCAAAAACGGCGCCGACTAGCCGACAGACCCCGCAGAAGGCGCCGGAAACGCCCCAGGAACCTGGAAAGCTAGAGAAGGAAAAAAACCAGGAGATAAGGGCATCGGTGTGGCCACCTGCGCCGCAGCCATGTGAGGGGGAGACACCTAAGCGCGGAGTCACCAGCACCGAAGGCGCCGCGCGACTAGGAAGGTCCAACCGCCCTACCCGATGACCGGAGGAGCCCGGGGGCTCCGTGGCAACCGAGCCAGGCAGGAGAACCAACCTCCGAGCCCATCGCTCCATAAGAGCGGCCCACTGATGAAACTGCTCATCTGGAGCCCTACCTATAGGCGGGGAGGGGCTCCGATGTCGACAACGACGATCACCGGCAGTTGGCGACTCCGAAGAAGGAGAACGGCAACTAGCAACGATAACCGACCGTCGACGCGCAGACATACCAGAGGGCGACCTCGAGTGATGCCTTCTCTTTTTTGACCTGTGGGCCGAAGAAGAGCTCGAGGCCGAACGGTGCCGAGAATGCGACCGTTTATTTTTATGCCGACGAGGGGACCGCCCATCCCCCCGGGCATCGGACTGACCGTTGTCGGAACCCCGCTGAGGAGAAGGGCTGTGGACCCAGCCCGGCTGACTGAACAGCTTTCATCTGAAGTCTCCCTACCGTCACCTGACCTGCTCATGGTGAGCTCCGTCCAGTGAGGCCGAGACTTCTTCAAGTAAGTTAAATTTAAAATATTAGAAATATTTACAAAATAGAATAAATTAAGCGATACTACTATCGAGATAATATTACAAAAATAAACTAAAAAACTATCGCTGGTTTGATTTATGACTCCAACAAATGACGTCGTCACTGAAAGCGCACTTCGGCCGTGGAAAAAAAGAAGGCGGTTGGAGGGTGCGTCCGGTAGGGATAGTCGTTGCAGCTCGAGAGCTACTGCTGCTAGTGAGCGCCGTGCCTCATGGCCCGCCGTCTCTGAACGCGACCCTCCAGCAAAGGTTGCTCCAGTAGGGTCCTAGTGCCTCCAGCGCTAATCCCACTAGTGTGAATGAGTGGGTGGAGACTTATGTCCAGGAAAGATCTCGGCTTGGCCCCATGACACCAGATCTAGCCGCTGGAAGCTCAGGTAGTGCGTCGAGAGCCGGAGGTCAGGTGGAGTCATGTGGATGAACAACATATACAATTCCTAGAACTCCTGTTACAGGTGAGTAACCTGTATTTCTAGGGACATGGATATGTTGTTCATCCCATTTCTAACGAACTCAAGCAAGTTCTCCGGGAGGAGGAAGGCAAGGCGCACACCCCCTACATAGGGAATAGAGACTGGAGAACCGAGGCCCCAAAACCAGCATCCCGGCGTGACTCAAGGTCGATGTGGTAGTGGGTAATGAAGGTATGTGCAGATTTCCAGGTAGCAGCCCTGCAGATATCCTGGATAGGGACGTCCCTGGAAGCAGCTACCGATGCAGCAGTATGGCGGGTAGAATGAGCTCTTATCCCTCTGGGAGGCTCCATGCCCGACAACCTATAGAGATCTATGCAGAAGGTGACCCACCTGCTTATCGCCCGCTTAGCTGCAGGTCTGCCAGGTGTGGCTTCAGCGTGGGGTGACAAACAGCTGGCAAACCTCTCCCAATTTCAGCCATGCGCTCCTTATAATGTGAGCGCCCTTCTAGGGTCCAGAGTATGGAGCCTATATTTGGCCTCCGAGGTGTGATTGGGGTAGAACACCGGCAGAGTCAACACCTAATTAAGGTGAAACTCCGACACCACCTTCGGAAGGAATTTTGGGTGCGGTGTGCATGACAACCTTGTCCCTGTGGAAGACCAGGTAAGGAGACTCTATGAAGCGCCTGGAGCTCTCCCATCCTTCTGGCTGGCGTGATAGCCACCAAGAAGCGGTCTTCCAGACAGGAGGTGAAGAGATCACACCTGTGCATCGGTTTTGAATAGCTTGCCCATGAGCTTTGCCAGTACCAGAGTAGATCCACCGGGTGGAGGTTCTTGCAAATGTGATCGAGGCCTTTGAGCATGTCAGACCAACTCCTCCTGCGCCACTAACTGCTTCCGGCCGCGGTAATCAGAGATGGCACCAGGTGCACCTTTAGGTCGTCGACCTTAGCGCTTGCTGAGAAAGGGACCATAGATAGTCCAAGATGCCAAGAGACAGGAGGAAGGGTCCAGGCCCTTACCCTGACACCAAATGGAAAATCTCTTCCATTTAAAGGCATAGCATTTCCTGGTCTACTCCTTACGGGACGCCTCCAACCACATTGAGGACCTCGTCAGAAAGACCCAAGGCCTGGAACTCTAGCCGCTCAGGAACCAGGCCGTCAGGTGCAGGGATTGAAGGTCCGGATGGAACACCTTCCCCTGACTGACAGAGTTGGTCCGGGCGAGCTGGAAGCTGCCTCGGGAGCCTGGAGCTGAGGCTGAGGAGATCTGGATACCAGCATTGGCGGGGCCAGTCTGGGGCTACCAGAATCACCTGCGCCTTGTCCCTCCTTGCTTTGAGAAACACCTTGTGGATCAAGGGAAATGGGGGAAAGGCGTAGAAGAGGCTCGGGTCCACGGCCTCGAGAAGGCATCCCCCTGCAGCGAGCCCTGCTGGGTGGGGCGGGCATGGAACAGCCTCAGCTTCGCATTCTCCCTGGAGGCAAACAGGTTCACCTGAGGTGTGCCCCAATGGGAGAACAGATCTTGTACTACCTCCAGCAGGAGAGACCACTTGTGGGACACAGCCCTATCCGGCTTAGGGCATCAGGAGGTGTTGAGGCTCCTGACACATGAATGGCTGGGAGATCCGCCTCCAGGCTGTGCACGAAGTGACCAAATGTGGAGCTTCCTTGTACAGAGGCATGGGCGTGTCCTGCCCTGGTGGTTTAGGGTAATACATGGTCGTGGTATTGTCCATCTGACCTGAACCACACTGACCCGTGTGAGAAACGGAGCAAAGGCGTGAGGGCTGGACTAACCTCCAAGCCAGCAGGTTGATATGGCATCGGGCCCGCGGGGACCAGAGTCGGCGCTAGTGCTCCCCAGATGGGCAATCTCAACCCATCAGAGGCGATCGGGTCGACAGACCATCGGCTGGGGCAGACAAACGGATGCCCTCGCAGATGAGCTGGAACGGTTCACCACTGGAGAGCTTCCCATCCCTTTGGGTCACCGTCACTAGCTGGTCCAATGGATCGCAGCATTGCCTGTCACTGGTAGCCAGTCCCTACTGGAAGGGGACGCGTAGCCAGCGGACCCAGAGACCACGCTGGTGCAGGCCCATGAGACCCAGGAGGCACAGGAAGTCCCGGCAGGTGCGCCTGTTCAACCAGAAATGATTGGGCAAAGGAGGAAAGAACTGGCCCTGTCCACCGTGGCAGTGCACTGGCTCAAGAGAGTCGAAGCTCTGCCCTGATGAAAAAGAATCATCTGCTTCGTCCGAAGTTCCGACTTGGCCTCGCTTGATGAGGAGGCCGTATGTGAGAGCAAACCCGAGGGCTAGATCTCTGACCGGTCCCACCTCCTGTCTGGAGGGGGCTGCTATCAGCCAATCGTCCCAGGTGCGGTACCCCGGACCCTGGCGCGCCTTGAGGGAAGGCTGTCACCACTGCCATGCATTTGGTGAAGACCCTGGGAGCAAGAGAAAGGCCAAGGGCATGGCTTGAACTCAGTAAAGGGATCCTTCTGCTCAAAGGCTTGAGGAATCTCTGGTGAGACTGACGGATAGGGACGTTGAAAACGCGATCCTGTAGGTTCCAGAGTGCAGAACTACACGCTGTGTTCCAGGGATGGTAATATCTGAGCCAGGTGACCATCCTTGGAAGGTCGAGACCCTAGGAACTTGTTTGAGGTGGTGCAGGTCGTGTGAATGGGGTGCCAGCCCCGTCCGTTATTGGGACCAGGAAGTACCTGGACTGGAAGCCCGGGTCTGAGGGAGGGTCCGCCGCCTCTTGATCACCTCTTTTCGAGGAGCAGAGAGATGTCGTTGGCGAGCCAACAGCAGGCTGGGATCCCGAGGCCCTGGGGGCTACTGTCGAAGGGTGCGGTCTGCTCGAACTCAGAGGAGGTTCTTTCCACCACTTCCAACACCCACCAGTCTGTGGTGATAGCAGACCAGGCGAAAGGAAGTGGCTTAGGTCGCCCCAGTAGGAGGAACTCTGGGGTTATGACGAGGTTGGGGTGCACCCCCAACCGTCACTGGGCAGGCTTGGAGGAGGAACCAGCTGAGGTTCCACCTGGGCTTTTACCTCCCTGCTTCCTGGAAGAGGAAGCCAGACTTGGGTTTGGGTGTAGGCTTGAGCCTGCTGGCCCTGATGCTGCTGGCCTGACGTGCCTGAGCGCAGACAGACGAAAGGGGCTTGCTACCGCCTGGCGGCCTTGTCCCTCTGGGCGGATGAGACCGAGTCCAGAGTGGCATTGGACTTCGATCCTCTGGAAGTGACTACCACTCCAGGGTCAAGAGGTCGGTCCCCAGGAAGGGGACATCCGCCAGCTTGTGCTTGGTATCCGCTCTGAAGGTGGATATCCTCAGCCATGCCAGACGGCGCAGTGCCACTGCGGCCGCTACTGACCTGGCGCATGAGTCACCGACGTCCAAAGCAGTCTGAAGTTGCTGCTTGGCCACTGCCCTGGTCCCGCACCTACATAACCGTGGTCTGCAGGTCAGCCGGGATGAGGGACTACCTCGTCTGCAGCCCAACAGGGCATGAGAGAAGTGCGCCATCAGCACGGTCAACTGGCCTGATCGGCCTGGCGAGGCAGGCGAGACTTTGCGCCCGCGTGAGTCCAACTTTTGGATTCCTTGTCGGAGGCTTGACGCCCCTGGCGCTTCCGGCGTGCAGGAAGACGCTGTCGGTAACCAACCCCTCGGCTGAGAGGTGTTCCGAGAAACCGGACAGGGAGCAGGTAGGAAACGCATACTTCCTCGCCATCCTGGCCGAAGGCGCAGGACAGGAAGCAAGACGCTGCCATAGCTCCAAGGCTGGCCTGTCAATGGCCTCGCCACCGGAAAGGCCTCCGTGAGGAGAATCCCCGGTCCAAAAATCTCCATGAGGGGATACTTGGCCCGCTTGAATACGGGCTCGAGCTGCATCCCAGTGGACCTTGAGATGAGCCTAAGTAAACCCATGGAAGGACGACTGGCTATCGTCCAGCGAGTGACCTCCTGAGGACTCCAAGTCGATCTGCCTCGGGAGAACAGGGAGGAATAGTCGCCTGACCCGGAGGAGTCCGCAAAGAGCGTTTTGGCCTGAGCCACCCTCCACCTGCCGAGGGCTGTCGTGGCGTGAGGCTGACAGACCCTATGGGGCAGACCCTGGGCCGACCGAGAATTCTTGGTCGGGGTCCCAAACAACGGCCGCGGAGGCGGAGGTTCCACCAGAATCGTGGGCAGTCGGTTTTGCGTGCAATGTGGCCTTGGAGCAGGCGCCTGCTAGAGCGAGGGGTTGCTTCAGTCATTCCGTGACAGCCGCCACTTGATAGCCTGGGAAGGCGACGGCGTCGGGCTGCTTCCTGGACAGAAGCAGCTGTTGCCAGCGTTACGAGGTCCTCAGAAATGACGCAACGCTGCCGGAACCTCCCCTCGTCCGAGGAGGAGGATGATACGCTACCACCTGCCACGGTACTGGAGACCAAGACCGCTTTATGACGCGGGATCGGGCTGGACCTGAGAAGAGTCTGGAGACCTGGGACCGCAACCCCGGCTTTTCTGAGGAGGGTTCTGGGGGAGGGGGGAACCGCCTCCCTCGGGCTTGAGGGTTCAACCTCGACCTGAACCGGAGGCACGGGCAAGTCAACGGAAACCTCAATCTCCGCGGGGAACCGGGAGGAGGGTTTCGGCTTCACCGGTCGGACAACCCATCCAATGGGTCGAGAAAAATTTCGACTGCGCTAACGTGGAGTCTCGTGTCAACTGACCTGGTGCGGGACGCCATGGGGCCAGTGGGCCGAAGCCGTAGGATCGGGTCAAGTCGATGGTAGACTACTGCGTAAGAAGGACCTCTCCCGGCCCCAAGAGTGTCGACGGAGGGACTTACCTTTGTGGTCCTTCTTCTTGGACCGAGAGGAAGGCCCTGAAGATGTTGGTCCCTCTCCCCTGGTGGAAAGGGACAGACAGAGCTCCTTAAAAGAAGCTGAATAGGAGGATCCCAGGGAGAGTGGAATAAAGGCCGTGGTAGACAAAGATGCAGCCTGCGCCGCCTCCTCCTCGAGGGCGATCATCTGCTCAAGCTGTTCTGCCAAGCCAGCCGCCACGGAAACCGCTAAAC
This sequence comes from Neoceratodus forsteri, assembly GCA_016271365.2. NCBI lineage: Eukaryota > Metazoa > Chordata > Ceratodontiformes > Ceratodontidae > Neoceratodus > Neoceratodus forsteri. Next base: position 623,267,787 of record CM057449.1, read on the forward strand.
AGGCCTCCTTCGACTTTACCAGAGGGTAACGTTTCTCAGGTCGCCCAAGTTGTAAACGGGCGTCGCGGTCTTCCAGGACGTAGGCTGAAAAGGAAGAGCACAGGTCGCAAGCCTGCGGGTCGTGCTCAAGGCCCAAGCAGCAGACGCGACGCGGGAGTGCGGATCCATCCGACATCTTCACACCCAGGCACCCAAAACCGGAATCGACGGTCCATCGAGCCGCTGTAGGGGAAATAAATGACCAAGTCTTGAAAACTTTGAAAGTAATTTTGGGTAAACCAAGAAATAGGAACCAGTCTTATATGCAGAGCGTTATGAGGTACCTGAGCTCTGCAGTAAGGAAGATCTCGGCGCTGGCGGAGTTGAGTTTTATTACCGGTGGTGGTGAGTTGTTGATTTTGGCAAGATTTAAAGTGGCAAGGATACCTTGTAGAAAGTGTGGATGAACAACATATCCATGTCCCTAGAAATACAGGTTACTCACCTGTCCAGGAGTTCTAGGAATGGTAAATGTTCTCCACCCTTATTGGCAGGTTACTTGCCACTTTAAATTGCCGGAAGGTCTTGGTTGGCTCCCACCCCATTCGGTGGTAAATCCCTGCTCCGCCTATGACGCCAGATCTAGTTCGCTGGAAGCCAGTTGTGTGTCGTGCTGGGAGGCTGATGTGGTTGTGGATGAACATATGCCATTCCTAGAACTCCGTTACAGGTGAGTAACCTGTATTTCTAGGATATATATGTTGTTCATCCACACTTATTGGCAGACTCCTAGCAGTTCTCCGGGAGGAGGGAGGCAAGGCGCACACCCCCTACTTAGGTAGAAAGACTGGAGAACTGAGGCCCCGACCAGCATCCCGGCGTGACCCAAGGTCGATGTGGAAGGGGAAACGGTAAAGCCTGCTTCCAGGTAGAAGCCCTGTGGATATCCTGGATCGGAGTGGTGTGAGGCCAGAGGGTATGGGATGATGGGGGATTGGGGGGAGACCTGGGAGGATAAGGAGCTGTATGCTAGAGATAGACTCCATCTCAATTTGGAGGGGGAATCTTTAAGTTAGAAAATAGAGGTTCGTGGTGAAGGTGGTTTAAACATGTGAAGGGGGAGGGATGGGAAAAAGGCTGTCAAGGGTGCTCGATAAAGGAGGACTTGTCTCCCACCTCTGGGAGCTGGAGGATTGCGGGAAAGGTCAGGTGGTAAAGTGCAGACCAGGGGAAAACAGATTCCCATGGGAACACGAGCAGGGAATGGAAGTATAGGAAAGGGTGGAAGGTAGTCCTATTAAATGCCAGGAGCTTGGGCACAAAATGCCTTGAGCTCCAGGCGCGATGCTAACTGAGGAGCAGTGGATGTGGCAGCGGTCACTGAGACCTGGGCCACTGCAGGACACGACTGGGACCTGAACCTGAGGGCTAAGCACTATGTTCAGGAAGGACAGGGGGAGGAAGGGAGAGGGGTGGTAAATGATAGTCAGAAACTGCACTGGCATAGGGGAGAGAGGCATGGAGGGAACCGTGGAGGCGATTTGGGTCACCTTGATAACAAGGCAAGAGGTGCAAAAATAGGAGGGTGTATAGATCCCTGCCTCATGGAGGAGCTGGAGGAGAGTTTGGTGGCAGATGTTGGAGACGCTGACTGGGTGAGGAACGTGGTGGTGTTGGAGACTTAAACATGCTGGTGGAACAGACTGGGAGATTGACATGAGGATCTCTGTGACCAGGAAACAGAGGTTGTTGGATGTCTTTCAGGACGCTGTCCCTAACTCAGCAGGTGAGGGAACCAACTGTGGGAGGCGCGAGTACTGGATTGGTCCTGGCAGACAGTGGACCAGATTGGGGGCCTGGAGGTAATGGACCCGTTGGCTGGGAGTGACCATGCCACAGTCTGGTTCTGCCTGGACCTAGGAGAGGTTGAAGGCTGCACAAAGACGGAGTAACTGACTTCAGGGGAGTGGGATTTAAGGAAATGGGCTGGGATCCTCATGACATTTGGATGTGATTTGGGTCAGGACATGGACGCTGATAGTAGGTGGGAACCAGGAGAGGGGTACAGGATGCTACTTGCACCTGTGCAAGAGAAGACAAATGCAGCAGTGCTCAAAACCTCAAGTTGGTGGACCAGGGTTCCAGGAGGTGGCAGTGAAAGAAAAGAAGACAGCCTATAGGCAATTCAAGTGCCCAAGTAGCTTTTGTAAAGGGACTTGAGGGGAATATGAGCTGATGGCTAGAAGGGCCAACAATTAGGGTGGTGGGAGGGCAGCTAAGGAAGGAAGGAGCAGAACCTGACAGGGAAATTAGGAGAGGAGGGGTTCTTTAGATAAGGCTGGGAAAACAAGGGTGAAGGGGTGATTAGCAGGATTAAATCGGGGGAGAGGGGCACAAGACCTGGGAGCAGGCTGATGGTACTCACTGAGTACTTCACCTTAGTTTTCACCGAGGAAAATGGGGTTGCTGTACTCTACAGGGAGGGGAGACAGATAATGAGGAGGGGGGACCTCACTGATCGGGGCGGGTCTGGGAGAGGGGAGGTATCACTGGCAGGAGTGGGAGGTGGCCCAAGAGGGGAGAAGAGGTACCAGAAGTGGAAATCAGCAGAGAGCGTGAGGGGAAGCCCTCAGCTCCCTTTAAGACAGAGAAAGCACGGGGCTGGATAACTACATCCCAGAGTGCTGAAGGAACTTGAGATGTCCTGGCAAAGTCTAGCACAAGGTCCTAGGCTGCAGCTGGATGTCTAATAGGAGGTCTAGTATGCAGAATACCCCTAAGAAACCTCTTAACTATGGGCAACTGAGCCAGTGACATGGAAATTGCCAGCTCATGATATGCCGAAATAGCACAGAGATGAACTTTGACTGTGGAGTACTGCAGACCTGTGTTTGAGAGGCCTAAAAGATACTCCAAGACTTTATTCTGTGGGCAGGAAAAAGGGTTCCAAGAAGATTTTGCACACCAGATGGAGAAAACCATCCATTTAGCTGTGTAGGTTTTTCTAGTGGCCGGCTTACGCGCAGCCAAAAGAATATCTGAAACTCTTAAGAGAAACACTGAACTTATTCACTTCTAACTCTTCAAAAGCCGAAGGTGAAGCGACCTCAGGTAAGGATGGACCACAGGACCCTGGGTCAGAAAGTTCATCCGAAGGGGAAGGTTTCCAATAGTCTGTTGAGTAGCAGGAAATGAAAATTACGTACCTACCGTAATTCTTGATCTTCTTGGACGAGTCTCCACCACTCATTCACACTATTGGGATCTGCGCCGGAGGCACTAGGACCCATTGGGAGCAAACTTTTTGCTGGAGGGTCGGCGCCAGAGAGATGGCATGCCTCACAGGAACGGGCGCCCGCAAGCCCTAGCTCGCATGGTAACGATTATCTTGGCATCGACCCTCCAACCGCCTCTACAGTACCTTTTTACCAAGGAGTGCAGCGTAACTAACCTAGAAGGGTAGTCTAACCTAAAAACCGGACATGAGATAGTCCGGGCGACCCGTGGTAAGAAGGGTCAGAGAGTCTTCACGGCCTAAAGATTTGAGGAGTGAAGACCAATGAAGAAAGGTGAGCTCGGGGATAGAGGGTGGGCGGGGTAGATGAGTGGTGGAGACTCATCCAAGAAGATCAAAAATTACGGTAGGTAATGAATTTCATATCTTCCTGGACATAAGTCTCCACCACTCATTCACACTATTGGGAGAGTACCGAGCTAATAATCCCGAGAGGGCGTGCAGGAGAGACCAAGAGCTCACGCTTTAGGACAGAAGTCCACTGGGATGGTTCTGCCAAAGGAAGAATGTCGTCTGGCATGGACATCTAGTGCATAATGTTTAACAAAAGCATGTACTGAGCTCCAGGTGGCCGATTGCAGATGTCTGCAATGGGCACGCTATGGATTTCGCTAGGGATGCCGCATCATTTAGTAGAGTGAGCGTAAACTCTACCCTCCAACTTAACCTGGCGCCATGGAATAGCAGTGATGAAGGCACGCCACTGCCATGATGAGATACATCTGATAGCGACAGGTTGACCCAGCCGGTCTCACTGAAGGAAACGAACAGTTGCTGGGCTTTGATAAATCCTTGGTTCTATCTAGATAGAAACGTAGGCCCTCTTAACATCCAAAGAATGAAGAGAACATTCCCTTCATTTTGGAAGTCCAAAAATAAGAGGAAGGACCAAAGGTTGGTTTAGATGAAATTCTGACACAACCTTAGGAAGAAATTTAGGATGAGTCTGAAGAACTACTTTGTCCTTATGGAACAGAGTATCGGAGGGTCTGTAACCAGGGCATGTATCTCAGAGACCTAAGGGCTGAGGTAATGGCCACCTAGGAAAGCAGTCTTCCAAGTGAGAAATTTTAGCTCACAGGTAGCCAGAGGTTCGAAAGGTTTCCGAGTGAGCATGTCTAGCACAAGATTAATGTCCCAGGCTGTGACTGGACGTCTTGTAGGAGGTCTGGTATGCAGAATCCCATTAAGAAACCTCTTAACCATAGGTAACTGAGCTACAGTTAAGGAAATAACGGGCTCATGACACGCTGAAATGGCACTAAGATGAACTTTGACTGTAGAGTACTGCAGACCCGAATCTGAGAGGTCCAAAAGGTACTCCAAAACTTTATCTGGTGGACAGGAAAGGGATTCAAAGAGGACTTTGACACCAAGAGCCAGCAATTCCCACTTGGCTATGTAAGTTTTCCGAGGCTGGCTTCCGCAGCCAGAAGAATATCTGAAACTCTTCTAGAGACATTGAACCGGTTTACTTCGACCTCTTCAGGAGCCAAGCGTGAAGGTGAAGTGATCTCAGGTTGGGTTGGACCACTGGTCCCCGAGTCAAAAGGTTCATCTGCAGGGGAAGTGGTCTCGGAGGAACTGCCAACATATTGTTGAGTAGTGGAAACCACAGCTGCCGAGGCCAAAAGGGAGCAATGAGAATCATTTTGTCCCCCTGGGATTCGAACATGAGGAGTACCCTCTGAATTAGAGGAAGAGGCGGAAAGGCGTAAAGAAAGCGTTTTGTCCACCGCAGCCTGAACGCATCCTGACAGAAAATGCCAGGCCCTGGATTTCTGGAGCAGAAGAGAGGCAGTTTTGCGTTGAGTGGGGATGCAAAAAGGTCCAGGTCTGGAGTTCCCCACTCTTCGAACAGTGACTGAATTATGGTTGAGTCGAGAGACCACTCGTGAGGGTCTGTCTCTGTTCTGCTGAGACGGTCTGCCAGTTCGTTATGAACGCCTGGCAGATACACAGCTGAATTAGAGCCTCGTGCTCCAGGCACCATTCCCATACCCTCATTGCTTCTGCATAAGGAAGAGTGAGCCTGTCCTGCCTGTTGATGTAATACATCACTGCTTTGTTGTCCGTTTGAAGGAGAATGTTCTTGTGACACAGAATGTCCTTCAAAGCTCGGACCACATAAAGGACGGCTCATTTTAGAGGGACGTTTATGTGGAGCTGGGACTCGACTTGAGTCCACGCACCTTGAGTGTGGAGAGCCTGACAGTGAGCTCCCACCCCATTAGGGATGCGTCCGTGGTAATGTGAGATCTGATGGTCCAGAGGAGCAAAGGGATACCCCTCAGAGATTGCTCTTGAGACCACCAGGTGAGTAACCTCCTTAAAGGTTCTGTCACCTTGATGAGACAGGACTCGGGTGAGTGGTTGGGGACCACTGAGTACTGAGCATCCACTGGGTGGTTCTCATGTGCAGGCGGTTAGAGGTACAGTGAACACTGAGGATGCCATGAGGCCCAGCATCCATTGCATCGAGAGGCTGTGACTGAGCTGTTGTTTCCCGATGTGACAGGCCATCTGAAGGATATTGTTCTTCCTGTCTTCTGGAAGAAAAGTCTTCGCACAGGAGGTGTCCAGAAGAGTCCCTATAAAAAGGAGCCTCTGGGAGGGCTGCAGTTGCGATTTCTTGAGGTTCAGCAGAACTCCCATGGACGTGAGGAAGCGCGAGGCCGTCTCCACAGCGTCCAGAGTCCCTTGCCTGGAAGGACTTGCTAGAAGCCAATCGTCCAGATAAGGAAACACCTGAATTCCGACCTTTCTGAGGTGCACTGCGAGAACTGCCCAACATTTTGTAAAAACTCACGGCGCCAAGGATAGCCCAAAGGGCAGGACTCTAAACTGATAGTGCTGTCCCAGAGCCACAAACCTCAGGAATTTGTGATGCCTCGGGTGAACAGGAATGTGCTGGTAGCGTCCCCGCATATCTAGGGAGGCTAACCAGTCGTGTAGCAGGAGCAGAGGTAACAGGGTTCCCAGAGAAATCATTAGAATTTCTCCTTGGGGAGAAATTTGTTTAGCTTGAGATCTAGAATGGGAAGCATTCACGCGGACTTCTTTGGAACCAGAAAGTAATGGGAGTAGAACCCTGTGTTTTGTTAGTGCAGTGGCACCACTTCTACTGCCCTGTTGTTCAGAAGGCCCCGAATCTCGGCGGCGAGAAGGTCTGACTGAAGGGTTGACAGCCTGGGCTGTCATTTGAGGGGACGATCCGGAGGAGTCTCCACAAGAGTGAGTGAATACCCCTCGCGAATTATCCGAAGGACCCATTTGTCTGAAGTTATGGACTTCCACTGGTTGTAGAAGTGCATCAGACGACCTCCCACCGGAGAGGAAAAGTCCACCTCGGGCAGCTGAGATGGAACTTGGGCCGGCAATTCATAAGGTAGCGCTGGGCGCGTTGGGCCCTTGCGCTTTCTGTTGTGCCTTCTTTTGAGGTTGGGCAGGTTGGTTCTTATGAAAACTTCCTCTGCCTCGAAAGGACTGGCGATTAAGAAACTGTCGTTTACTGGCATGCCCTCGAGAAGGGGCAGGAGGGGGCCGAGCCAACTTAATGGCAGACCTAGTCTTTTGAGTAGCTTCTAGAGCTTGCTCTACCTGAGGACCAAAAAGATATGCACCGTCAAAAGGCAATGCCATCACCTGCTGCTGCACGTCATTCGTAAAGCCCGAAGTGCGCAGCCAGGAATGACGCCGGGTACAAATTCCAGCAGCCGCTGAACGGAAGCAGTGTCAAAAGCATCCATGGCTGCTTTAACCTGCTGGTTATTAGATTCAATACCTCTGGTAATGGTTTGAAGAAGCTCTGGCTTTGAATCCGACTCGTAGGGCTTCAACCATCTGTTTAATAGAATGCCACAGGATATACTCATACTGAGAAAGATAGCCTTGGTAACTGGCAATGCATACTTAGAGTAGAAGCAGCAAAGACTCTCTTACCTAGGTGTCTATCTTTACGAGATTCTTTGTTAATAGGTCGAGCTGTAGTAGCTTGAGGAAGAACGACCTTATTCTCTGCCAGGACTACAATAGGATCCGCAAAGGCTTGAGATGCCAAAATGGGATGATCCTTGGGGGCTGAATATTTCCTATCAATGGATTTAGCCACCGAAGGGGTAAGAGCAGGATTATTCCATACCATTTGAGACAGCGTCTCTAATGAAGGCTGAATCTGAGGAGTCAAATCCGTAGGGATCGTCGAGGCATGAAGATATTGGAGTCTCAACAATTTCCCAGGATCGATGTCTGTAGTCTGGAGAGAAAGTGTGGAACTCAGATTTTTCAACAGAGACTTAAAGGATAGGTCCCTCGACCACAGGCTCTGTAGTGCACAGATCCTGCTTCGCTCCACTTCATCACCAAACCAAGGTCTGGGTCAGGCTCAACGTCATCTCCCGACAGTCCAGGAGGGACTGTATGGACAGGAAAGGAATGAAATTCAGAAGAGGAGGAAGAAGGAAACAAGTGAAAAGAGTCCCGAGAGCCGCCGGTGCCGAGAACGACGCCTGAGGTCATGCGGTGCCAAATCACCGAAGCCGCGACGGCGCCGAGCTTAAGCATCGACACTGAGGATGGCCGAGAGGGGTTACACGACGCCAGGGCTCTAAAACACTCCCAGACTCTGAAAAAGAGGTTTGAAGGAAGAAGAGCAGGAGATAAGGGCATCGGTGTGGCCCCTGCGCCCGCAGCCATGTGTGGGGGACGACTCGCGTGAGTCGGCGGCACCGAAGAGGGTGCTGTCCGACCAAGAAGGTCAACCGCCCTGGTGCCAGAGAGCCCGAAGACCCACGGTAGTGATCGAGCTAGGAAGCCGAACCAACCTCCGAGCCCATTGCTCCATAAGAGCAGCCCACTGATGAAACTGCTCATCTGAAGACCTACCTGCGGGCGGGGTAGAGCTCCGACGTTGAAGCCGCCAGCTACCAGGAGCAGAGGTTGGCGACTCCTAAGGAGGAGACCGGCAACTAGCCCCAATAACCGGGTGTCTACGCACAGACATATCAGAGGGCGACCTCGAGTGATGCCTTCTCTTTGTAGACCTGCGGGCCGAAGAAGAGCTCGAGGCCGAACGGTGCAGTGTGTGCGACCGTTTATTTTTATGCTTCCGGGGGGACCGCCCATCCCCCCCGGGCATTGGACTGACCGTTGTCAGACCCTCCCTCCGGAGAAGGCGGCGGACCGGACCCAGCCCGACTGACCGAATAGCTTTCATACGAAGTCTCCCTATCGTCACCTGACCTGTTCATGGTCGACTCCGTCAAGGTAGGCTGAGACTTCTTTATTGTATTTATTTTAAAAATAAGAATACACTTAAGCAATACTGTATCGAGATAATACTACAAAATAATAAAAACTGAAAACTATGCTGCTAGTTTGAAGTTTGACTCCCGACAGGCAAGCGACGTAGTCACTGAAGTGCACTCGACGGCGGGAAAAAAGGAACAGAGGTGGTTGGAGGGTCGATGCCGAGATAGTCATTACCGCACGAGCTAGGGCTCGCGGCGCCGTTCCTCGCGGTGCCATCTCTGGCGCCGACCCTCCAGCAAAAAGTTTGCTCCCAATGGGTCCTAGTGCCTCCGGCGCAGATCCCAATAGTGTGAATGAGTGGTGGAGACCTATGTCCAGGAAGATCCATATCTGCCAAGGCCAGAAGGGGGCAATCAGAATCATTATGCCCCTGAGACTCCAATTTGAGAAGTACCCTCTAAATTAGCGGAAGAGAAGGAAAAGCATATAGAAAACATTTTGTTCACCGCAGCCTGAACGCATCCTGACATAAAATGCTAGGTCCTGGATTTCTGGAGCAGAAGAGAGGCAGTTTTGCATTGAGTGGGTCACGCAAAAAGCTCCAGGTCTGGGGTTCCCCACTCCTTGAATAGTGACTGAACGACAGTTAAGTTGAGAGACCACTCGTAAGGATCTGCCTCCGTTCTGCTGAGATGGTCTGCCAGCTCATTTTGTACTCCTGGCAGGCAGACCACCTGGATCAGAGCCTTGTGCTCCAGGCACCATTCCCACACTCTCATTGCTTCCCTTAATAATGGGTAAGAGTGTGCACCGCCCTGTTTGTTGATGTACATCACTGTCGTCTTGTCCGTTTGAAGGAGAATGTTCTTGTGACAGAGTACGTCCTTCAAAGCTCAGACTGCACAGAGGATGGCTCTCATTTCCAGGACGTACCCTGGGTGTGGAGATTCCGGCAGTGAGCTCCCCAACCCATCAGGGATGTATCCGTGGTAATGGAGATCTGATGATCCAGACGGCCAAAGGTATATCCTTCCAGAAGGTTGCCATCCTGAGACCACCAGGTGAGTGACCTCTTCAGAAGTTCCGTCACCTTGATGAGAAAGGACTGAGGGTGAGTGGTTGGGGACCACTGGGCACTGAGCATCTACTCAGAGATTTCTCATGTGAAGTTGAGCCAAGGGTACCGTGAACACCGAGGATGCTATGAGGCCCAGCAGTCACTGCATCGAGATAGCTCGAACCGAACTGTGTCCTCTGATGTATTGGGCCATTTGTAAGATATCGCTCCTTCCGTCCTCTGGAAGAAAAGCCTTCGCACAGTAGGTGACCAGAAGAGTTCCAATTAAGAAGAGCTTCTGGGAGGGCTGCAACTGCGACTTGAGATTCAGCAGGACTCCCATGGATGTGAGGAAGTCTGCTGAACGCATCCTGACAAAAAATGCTAGGTCCTACAGTCTCTTGCCTGTAGGGACTTGCTAGGAGCCAATCATCCAGATATGGGAACACTTGTATTCAGATTTTCCTGAGGTGCGCCGCGAGAATTTCACAACACTTTGTAAAAACTCGAGGCGCTGAGGATAGCCCAAAGGGCAGGACTCTGAATTGATAGTGATGACCCAATGCCACGAACCTTAGGTATTTGTGGTCCTTTGGGTGTATGAGGATATGTTGGTAGGCACCCTGCATGTTCAAGGAGGCTAGTCAATCGTGTCGACAAATCAAAGGTAGCAGGGTACTGAGTGATATCTTGAACTTTTCCTTGTGTAGGAACTTGTCTAACTTTCTGAAATCCAGGATAGGGGGCATGCTGCAGCTTTTCTGTGGGACTAGAAAGTAACGGGAGTAGAAAAAACAGGTTACTCACCTGTAACAGTAGTTCTAGAAGTGGTATATGATGTTCATCCACACTGTTTGGCATGTCCCTTTCCGGTTTAAGATCAGCCAGGAGTCTTCAAGCCGGCTCCTGCCACCCACCCGGGTGGTATATATCTCGATTCCACCCATGACGCCAGCTATTAGCCCGCAGAAAGCCAGGCTGTGTGCGTCCCGCAGCGGGAGGTCAGGTACAGTAGATGAATATATACCACTCCTAGAACTACTGTTACAGGTGAGTAACTGTTTTTCTAGGATCGTGGATATGTTGTTCATCCACACTGTTTGGCAAACTCCTAGCAGTTCTCTGGTAGGAGGAAGGCAAGGCGCGCACCCCCTACTTAGGGAACAGAGACTGGAGAACAGAGGCCCCAAAGCCAGCATCTAGGTGTGACTCAAGGCCAATTTGGTAGTGGGTAGTGACGGTGTTTGCCGACTTCCAGGTAGCAGCCCGACAGATTTCCTGGAAAGGGATGTCCCTGGAGCAGTCACCGATGCAGCAGTATGGAGGGTGGAATGAGCTGTTATCCCTCTGGGAGGCTCCTTGCCCGCCAACACACAGCACAGACCTATGCATGATGTAATTCACCTTGCTATGGTTCATTTGGCTGTAGGTCTGTCAGAAGCGGCTTCAGCGTAGGTGACAAACAGCTGGAGAACCTCTCCACGAATTTCTGCCATCCTCTCCTTATAATAGGAGAGAGCACGTCTCAGGTCCAAAGTATGGAGCCTGTACTCGGCCTCAGTGATGTAATTAGGGTAGTATACCGGCACAGTCAACACCTGGTTAAGGTGAAACTGACACCACCTTTGGAAGGAATTTCGGGTGGGGGCGCAGGACAACTTTGTCCCTGTAGAAGACCAGATAAGGGGAGTCCACCGATAACGCCTGGAGCTCCCCTGTCCTTCTGGCAGACGTGATAGTCACCAGGAAGGTAGTCTTCCACAACAAGTATGACAGCTCACACTTGTTCACTGGTTCGAATGGCTTGCCCATGAGCTCTGCCAGTACCAGCAGTAGATTCTATGGAGGTGGAGGTTCACGTACCGGAGGGGATATGTGATCCGGGCCTTTGAAAAAGTGCCTGACCACTGTCTCCTGCACCAATGTCGGCTGACCAGCCTGCGCCCGGTTAGCAGAAATGGCTGCCAGGTGCATCCTAAGGGTCGATGACTGTAGACCCCCTTTGGAGAGAGACCAAAGGTAGTCGAGAATGTTAGCCACACAACAGGACAAGGGGTCCAGACCCTTATCCTGACACCAAATGGAAAACCTTTTCCATTTGAAGACATAACATTTCCTGGTCGATTCCTTTCGAGATGCCTCCACCACAGTAGACACATCTTTGGAAAGACCCAAAGCCTGGAACTCTAGCCGCTCAGGTACCAGTCTGTGAGGTGCAGAGACTGAAGGTCCAGATGGAATACCTTCCCCTGGTTCAGAGATATAAGGTCCAGGCATGTATAAAGCTGCTCCGAGGGCCTGAGCCTGAGGAGATCTGGATACCAGAAATGGTGCGGCCAATCTGGGGCTACCAGAATCACCTTTACCTTGCCCTCCTCACCTTGAGTAACACCATGTGGATCAAAGGAAATGGAGGGAAGGCGTAGAGGAAGCCTGGGGTCCTCTGCCTTGAGAAGGCATCCCCTACAGCGAGCCCTGCTTAGGGGGCGGGCATGATATAGCCTCAGCTTGTTGTTTTCCCTGGAGGCAGACAGGTCCACCATCAGTTTGCCCCAACCGGAGAACAGGCTGTAAGCTACCTCCGGATGGAGAGACCACTCGTGGGATGTCTGGCCTATGCGGCTGAGCGCATCCACCCGCTGGTTCGAGGCTCTTGCCACATGAATAGCTATAAGATCTGCCTCCATCCGGCTTACGAGGGTCCAGATGTGGAGCGCCTCCTTGCACAGCAGATGGGAGTGCGTGCCACCCTGCTTGTTGAGGTAGTACACGGTTGTGGTATTGTCCATCTGGACTTTAACCACTTGACCCCGGAGCTGAGGAGCAAAAGCTGACAGTGCCAGTCTGACTGCTCTAAGCTTCAACAGGTTGATGTGGCATCGGGACTTCACGGGGGTCCAGAACCATGGGCCCTGTTGTCCCCCATGTGGGCTCCTCCGGCCATGAAAGAGGCATCGATCTTAAGAATGACCGTCGGCTCGAGGCGGACAAACAGGATCCCTTCTTGAAACCGGTCTGGAGTGGTCCACCACTGGAGTGCGTCCCACATCTTCTGGATTACAGTGATCCACTAGTCGAAGTGACCATAGCACTGAGCCCACTGGGCGGCCAGCTCCCACTGAAGAGGGAACATGTGCCACCGGGCCCAATGGACCACCGAGGAGCACGCAGCCATCTACCCCAGAAGGCGCAGAAAGTCCCAGGCAGGGCGCAAATGCCCAACCAGAAATGATCAGGCAAAAGAGGAAAGAACCTCCGCCCTGTCCACAGGAAGCCAAGCTCTGGCTTGACAAGAGTCGAGCTCTGCCCCGATGAAGCCCATCACCTGAGACGGCACAAGTTCCAACTTGGTCTCGATCAGGTTTTGAGGGCCAGATCTCTGGACCTCTCCACCTCCTGTTGGGTGGAACCTGCCAAGAGCCAATAGTCGAGATAAGGGTAGATTCCGACTCCCCAACGCTGAAGGTGGGCCCACTACCACTGCAATGCATTTGATAAAGATGCATGGGGCCGATGACAGGCTGAACTGCATAGCTCAGAACTCGTACAGGGTCTCCTAGACCCTGAAGCGGAGGAACCGCTGACAGGATGGACAGATTGGGACGTGAAAGAATGCGTCCTGTAGATCCAGTGAACAAAACCATGTTTTGCTCCAGGGATGGTATGATCTGTTTCAGAGTGACTATCCAAAAGGTGCAGGACCTGAGACACTGATTCAGGTCGTCGAGATCTAGGATGGGGCACCAACCCCATGTCTGCTTGGGCCCCAAGAAGTACCTGGAAACAAAGCCTGGGTCTGTCGGATGATCAAGCACTGGAGCTACTACCTCATTGTGGAGGAGCTGAGCTAAGTCATCTCAAAGAGCCAACTGGGTGCACGTGGAAATCCGTTCCTCCCAAGGGGCGTGGGTTCAGCTGGGAGGCAGTACCTGACAGACCACTTCGAGAACCCACCTGTCCAAAGAGACAGCTGACCAGGTGGAAATGAAGTGGCGGAGCCGACCCCCCACAGAAGGACCCAGAGCTGGCGTGACGGGCGTAGGGGTGGCCACCCCCAACCCGTCACTGAGCAGGCTTAGAAGAAGAGGAGGCTCCAGGACCAGAGCCTCGTCCTCCTTTACAGGGCTGCTGAGGACCCTGCTTGGGCCGAGGGCACCAAGCTTGAGCCTGCTGCTGCTGTTGCTGTCCTCCTTGATAGGAGGGCTGCCGGACTGCAGGGGAAGAGTGCTGAAATGGCTTCTTTCTCTTCTGCTGGTTCTTTCCTGAAGAACCCTTGGTAGAAGTAGCATCCAAGGTGGCACTGGACTGCTGTATATGATGAAGGTGATCGACCACTCCTGGACCGAACAAGTCGGTACCCAGGAACGGCACGTCAGCGAGCTTATGCCGCGTATCCGCCGGGAAGGAGGAAAGCCTCAGCCAAGCCCTGCAGCGAGAGGCCACAGACTGCCAGCAAGCAGGCACAAGAATCTCTGCTATCCAAGGCCATCTGGAGCTGCTGTTTGACAACAGCACAGCCCTGGTCACAGACCTGCTTGACCGTGGTCTGCATGTCCGGAGGAAGATGAAAGGAGGACGCCTAATGACTCAAGAAGGGCATGAGAGAAGTGTGCCATATTAACAGCTGAGCTGGCCTGACGAAGGCCCAGAGAAGGCCACATAGACCTTATGGGCAGCGTGGTCCATATTCTTGGACCCCTTATCCAGGGGGTCGGTCAGTATCGGCTGAATTACCAGTACGCCTTAACACAGAGGCGGTCACCAGGCTCTCGGCTGAAAGGTGCTCTGTGAACCCCATAAGGGGCCCCATGGGCACGGCGTACTTGCAGGTCATGTGGTCAGATGGTGCTGGGCAGGAGGCAGGACACTGCCAAAGATCAAGGGCCGGGCCAACAATGGCCTCGGCCACTGGAAAGGCCTATGTCGGGGTAGCCCCTCTCAAGAATGTTGGTGAGAGGGTACTCTGCCTTTTTCTGGATAGGTTCCAGGGGTATTCTGGTGGAATCGGAGATGAGGTGGAGAATGCCCTGGAAAGAGGAAGGGCCTTCCTCCATCCCTGCGCCAACCGACGACTCATCATCCCCAGGATGTGAGTGATAGCGGTGACGTCAGAGTCTGAACAGTAGTGATACAGCGGTCTACTGCCTAAGTCACCCTTGATTTGCTGAGGGCGGTCCGGGCGACTTATCAACAGACATCGGGGAAGCCCAGTGTCCTGTAGGTCCTCTTTCAAGGGCGCCCCTCCCTTAGGCTGTTTAGGCGGTGGTTCCACCCAAATCGGTGGAGAGATTGGAGTAGGCCTAACAGGGAGTCGGCCCGGCCCCACAGGTGGAGGAACCGAGAGCTTCGGTTCTGAAGGGGTCGGCTTCTGCCTAGGAGACGAGAGCCAAGTGATGGCTGGGGTAGGCGGCGGAGCCGGCTTCTGCCCAGTCAAGGTCAGCTGCTGCCGCATAAGGTCTTCACAGTGCCAACGGAGATTCCGCCAGAGCCACTCCTCATCCAAGGAGGAGGATGAGGACCTGTGTCGTTGCTCATTTTGAGCGCTATGGCTCTTCCTTGGTTGATTGTCCGAGGGGTCCTGGACCAAGACCGAGATCGGAGGCCACCTCGGTCGATCGGGAGACACTGGGATCGGTGAGACGGGGCGCGCCCGGGACAGGTTCTTTGATGGGACACCAGCAGGCTGGGTCTCCTCATCCGGAAAGACCAGGACCGGAGTCTGTTTCAAAGAGTCGTCTGGCACAGCCAGCGACAAGGGGTCGATGTGGTCGAGGATAATTTCGACCTCATCTGCCACTTCCTCAGTCCCTTGGCCAGATGGAAGGTCCGAAAAGCCAGTGGCCGAGGATGCGATCTCGACAGAGGTCGAGATTGCGTGTTCCTGGGACTCTGACCTCTCCAGGTTCCAACAGCGTCTCCATCAAGACAAAGGAGACTGGTCTTTCTCTCTCTTCCAAGAGCAGGAGGAGTGCGAGCCCGAGTGGGGAGAGACTGGCACATCTCCCTGAAGGAACCCATAAAGGTAGAGCCCAGGTTCAGCAGGACAAAGAAGCTTCGACTGGCTGAAGCACAAGCTGCTTCCTCCTCGAATGCCTTCATCTGTTCCAGCTGATCGGCGGAGCCCGTGGTCGCGGAAACCACCCACCTAGCCTCCTTCGATTTCACCGGCAGGTTTCTTTTTTCCCCATCTCCCCAGCTTCAGGCGTGCCTTGCGGTTGTCCAGGACTTTGGGTTGGAAGGCCAAGCAAAAAACCGCACTACGAGGTGTCACGTCCGACACCTAGACAGTAAACGCACGTGAGGTGAGGATCGGTGCGCGACATCTTCTGGCCGCATGGGCACTAGCGAAATCCTGGGGTAGATTTTTCCTCCACAGTCGATGCGACGAAAGCGCGATCGCTAACTCTCACAAGTTTGATTTTCGGTAAAACCGACAACTTGAAAGCCAGGGCCTATGAAATGCTGACAGCATGAGAGAACTTGCGTCTTCCAGTGTAAAGGAAGATCTGGTGTCATGAGGTACAGCCGAGGTATATGCCACCCAGGTGGGTGGGAGGAGCTGGCTTGAAGACTTCCGGCAAGATTTAAAGTGGAAGGGGACATGCCAAACAGTGTGGATGAACAACATATCCACGTTCCTAGAACACAGACTGATCTCAGACATGAAAAATAGAAGTTTAGGAAGGAGAGAGGGGGTTGGGACAATGGAAAACAAAGATTTTCTTTTTGTTTTGTTCTAGAATAGGATAAAATGTTTGCTTTTTTTGTGGATGACTAGGATATGGAGAATCGAGATCCCTATTCATCCCTGCCCCCCCTTTGGTTGGTTGCAAAACACATGCTCAGGGAGGTAAAAAAAAAAAGAGAAACAGAAGAAAGACACATGGCTTGCACTAAGCAGGGGATGGTGGACGGGTTGTGGTAATAAATGGTGAAGATATTCTGGAAGATCGACAATTATAGTGAGTACGTAATTTTTGTAGCTTCCAAGAATCAATCTTAACCATTTATTACCACGTATAGGTCAGAGTACCAAGCTTACCACCCAAAAGAGCAGTGCTGGCTCTCCCTGAGGGAAATGGTGGTTCCTTCAGTCTTCGGTGAGGGATCACCAGAGAGAGGCAGGGGCCCCTCACAGGTCTGGCGAGTCCTGAGACTTGTCAGGGGTAAGTGGAGTCTACCATGGCCTGGGAGCAGAAATTCACCCACCCAACTCACACATGACCCTGCAGAGAAAAAAGGGACTCCTCTGGAAAAGCAAGGCCAACACCATACACCAGAGCAAGGGATACAACAGGGAGAGATAAAGCCATGCCATCCGCTGAATGGAGACTACTGTTCCCACCAGCATGGAAGCTATGCCACTAGTATCTTAAGATGCCCTTGTCTGGTGCCTCACCAGTTCCAGGCCATGGGTGGAAAGGCAAATGACCTGGTTGCCTCGCAATGTGGCAAGGACGTTAGCAGCTGACCCAGCGTCGCCGATAGATGCCTCCCATAGGTCACCTGATGTGCGGCAATACATAATATGGTGCATGCTGCTGAGTACACTCTACAACCCCAGACATCAAATTCTGAAGATTCTGAGTCTGTGGGGTAGCCATGCACTGGGCGCCTATGCCCAGAGGAGGTGTCCAGGAGATGGATCCCGATGGAGAGAGGTGGCATGGCTCCTGGACATCCCTCAGAGTTGCAGGAGGGGCAGAGGGATGGAGCCAGAGATCCCTGCATGCCTCCATAAAGGGCTGAAGCGACAGATGACTGCCACGGCTGTACTCCCCAAGGAATGACAGTAACAGGTGAGCAGGGTCGCAGCTTTGAAAGTGGGAAATTTCTAGCTTCCTCATCATCTTCACCCGGAACTGCTGGTACGAGGTGTACCCTGCATCGAAGCAAAGATGCAGGGAAGTATCCCCTTTCTCAGAGGAGGAAGTGAGAGATGGAAGAGGAGCTTGAGTCAGGGGTGGTGCTGCCAGGGTTTCAAGTCAGAAAATGGGCTGATCTAGTGACCCAAAGTATTGAGGGACTGCACATGCCAAAGCCCTCAACTGTTCCCAGGACAAGGGCCCTGTAGGAACCAAAATGCCTGGGAGAGAAGGAGTAGAAGGTGGGGGGGGGGGGAGAAGAGAGATAATCATGGGTAAGGTCAGGTCCTCTGCCAGGGTTCTGAAAGTGCCAGGCCACCTTGCCAGGGGGGAGTGTCACAACCCCACTCAGCAGGTCAGGCCCTCTGCTCCCACAATGCCAACCTCTGTGCGTAGTATTGTGAACAGGAACAGAAGAGCGCAAGCCTCCTGTCTGTTTTGTGGGTTCAAATCACCTTTGGTCTCAAATTCTGGAGGGATTCAAACTATGAACCTCTTGCTAGCATACCTAATGTACAGGCTCAGATAATTCTGCTCTTCAGGGAAATGCCAGATATCTTTCGCTATGGGCACCTAATCAGGTATACAAAATGAACCCTTAAAAACTCCATGAAAGACCTCAGATAAACTCTTACCTTTTCCCAGTTTAGTATAATGAAAGATTATGCACAGTGTCAACTTTAACCAT
Organism: Neoceratodus forsteri; assembly: GCA_016271365.2. Classification (NCBI taxonomy): domain Eukaryota; kingdom Metazoa; phylum Chordata; order Ceratodontiformes; family Ceratodontidae; genus Neoceratodus; species Neoceratodus forsteri. The sequence goes on from CM057449.1 coordinate 623,285,921, forward strand.
ATATGCTTTACTTGTCAAAGAAAGAATTTCGAAGACACACCAAGCAGTCTCTAAAATAGAGGTTTACTTTAAAATGGATAAAAATGTAACATGTAAATACAGAATATATCACCATGCATACAATCACTTAAAAGAACAAAGTTTAAAAAGTGCAAACAAATTCCTACCACCAGACAATTAGACTTGTCTATCTAACGTACATCTTCTAACAGTGCCTGAAGTAGATGTTGCTTCAGAGTCCAAACAAAGAATGTCTCTAAAGGTCAGCGACAGCATAATTAAAAACCGTCTTTAAACCTGCCTCCTCCATGATGTCACCCAGCTCCTCCTCTGTTTATTAAAAATTATACAACCAAGATGTCTCATCACTCAGGAGATATTCTAAATAAGATGACACAAGCAAAAACTAATATCCAACATGACTCTGATCTGGAGTGGTTTCCTGCTCCTCTCTGATCTAGTGTTTTTTTCCTGCTTTTCAAAGACATCAAAGGACCTTCTATGACTAACTCTGCCAGATCTCACTGAGGTGTAATATGCTTTGTAACACCAGGTGAAATTAACTGGGCTTCCTCTGAAGACGACATAAAATGGATATTTTAGTTACTGGCTTCAAAGAAAACTGGGAAGTTGATCATCTTACAGAGATCTGCTGTTTAACATATCCTGTCCTATGAAGTGATACCTTGAGGGGGAGGGAGGGTCATCCCAGGAGCACAGAATTTCTCATGACAGACAATCACACTACATTTTTTTTATATTACAAAAATCAGAGAGTAATCAGAACCAGCTGTCCAAGTGTCACAGGAAGGACCTGGCAAATTCATTCACCAAAGCGTGCTTAACAGGAGAGGAGTGGTCAAGGTAGTTCCTATGGGAGAATCCCTCCAGCGGGGACAGCGAAGCCATGAAAAGTCCCACAGGGCAGCCCCACTCCCAATCAATGACAGGGCTGACAATTTCAGTAAGACCAAGGGCATCTAGTCAGTGCTTCAACTCCTGCCTGAGCTGACACCTATCCTGGGAAAGGAGTGAGACACTGACCGAAACTGCCCGGCTCCTATCTCACCTGGCAGTGCCCTGCCCCCAGGGCTAGGCCTCTGAACAGGTCCCTCATCAGTTTTTTTATTATCTCAAGCAGACACGACAGACCTAGAGGTCTACTTCTGCTGACTATTTTCTTATGTTCTTATGTATCTAATGGAGGAGAACCAGCACTACAAATGGCATACAACCCCCCTCGCCACCACAGATTGAACCCCACCCAGTGCTGCTGCATGAAGCCGCACATGGCGCCAGTACTAAAGACAACCATGGAGTGGCGCCGTGGGCCGCATGAGGCAGAGGGGAACCCTCGGAGATGATGCCAATCCCAACGAAGACCCAGTATGACCCCTTTTATCGCCGAAGTCCTGTAAGGAGACGAGGCCCTCCCAGTCTCCAACCCTTGGGTCATCTGACCACTCAGAGGAAGAGATCCAGGACACCTCCAAAGGATGCCTACTAGGCCTGGCTCCAGTGGTTTTCCCCTCTCCCGGAACCGCAGGCAGTGTTGGAAAGGGACTTGGCCTTGCAGCCAGCAGTGCCTCACTCCTCAACACCAGCCTTGGTGCCAGGAGCCAAGCTATTCCCAGGCTGCAATGCCAAGCTGCCTGCTGGTGTAGGACCAGCTTGAAACTTCAACCTCACTACCGGGGGGTGTCCGATGCCCCAAATGGGCTACGGACAGGGAGAGGTGCTCTCCGTCTTGGCGAGGACTAGGAGAAGCCTGCTCCCCCTCAGTACATGCTGTACTTGGAAGGGGCTCAAAGGAACCTTACACCTTAGGAAACCCAAGTGCATGGCCTGTCTCCAGATGTGGGGGGCTGATGACCCCATTTCATCATGTGGATCTTTAGAATGTGGAAGTCCCTGGAGAAGTAGGTGTCAGTGGTCCAGATCATGGTCAGCTCCAACAGCAGTCATGTCGATCCTGGATAGACATAGGTCTCCAACATGGGCACCGACATATGGTGGAGGGGCCATCCTTCGTATCCTTCTTCTTACACCCCCGAGTCTCTGACATGACTGAAGCGAAAAATAAAACCAGCAAAAAAAAGAGGCATGGCACCATTAGACAGGGAAAGGGGAAAAGGCAGCACCAAAACCAGCTGAAAAAGAGATGGCGCAGAGCGAAAAAAGCAGCAGCAAAACATGTGATGTAGTTAAACATTTGAAGCTGCAGCTCCCACACTGTTGCCTCAACGGCATGAAAAAACAGAACTGAGGTGTGCAGGTGGCTGGAGGTTACTGACAATTCACTAAGGTCACATCATATGTCTGCCTCATGGGCGGCGCTGATGCGAACCTCGGCACCCTGGTTCTAAGCAGTGAAGGCATTTACTCCTGCAAGGTCCTAGTGCCTTCAGCACAGAGCCATATGTGGCAATAAATGAAGACTGAATCTTGGAAGATCATTCAGACAGCCTCTCAGAAGCTATAAATGGCTGATCTTAACTGAAAATAGCAGGATGGCAGAGGATAGAGGCGATGGTAACTAGATGCACCTCTAGTGTTGATGTTCTATACTCAACACTATTAAAAATTAGGGAAAAAAATCTCTAAGAACATTTTTTTTTGATTAATTATATATATCTTCCTCGCACCAGATGAACTTGGTTTCATCGAGGAAGATACATGGTGTCACAGATTTCTCTCTTGTGCAACCTTTTCCAGCATCCAGACTGACATTTTTTCTAAATACATATTTTAGTATTAATTTATTTTCTACCCTGCCCCCCCCACCCCACCCCGATTCCTTCAGTCCATCTCCTCTCTGACGTGGTCACAGTAGCAGCAACTTTCCTCAGACAGTTAGGTAGAATTATGGCTGCATTCCAGTCAATGCTAGTAACGCTCCAGAGTCTGTTGGCATAGGGTGCATAAATGCCACGTCTCCTGAGAGGCCAGTTCCTCTCCTCTGCAATACATTCTGCCGCCAGCTGGCTCCGGCGTGCAAACCTTGTCTCCCAGTAGCAATAAGTAAACCCATTTTTGCCCTTATGGTCCCCCCATCCATAGGGCCACCTTGGATGCCACCTTCCTCCAGGTGTTGAAGTAGCAATTCATCCGCTCTTACAATTGGCACCAATTACATCTCTGGTTAACAGTACAGGGTGCATGAATACTCAAGACCATCACCCTCCCCAGGAACTATATACCTCACTCCTGCAACATGCTTCCTTTTCATTTACAATACAGTATCACTTATAAAACATTTTTACAGCTTGAAAGCAGTGGCTTAAAGCAGCAGTGCAACAAAAAATATTCTTTCCAAAAAAGCTAGTTTTAGCTTAATAAATATATCAGTTTAACTGTCAAATATACCTGTCTAGGTAATTCCTATGCTGCACACTAGGAGCCTTTTTTTTCATTTTCTCAGTCCTAATCTTTGCCAGGTCCACAATACAATTTTCTACGCAAAATGTGGCAGCCATCTTTTTTCTTCAGAAAAAACGAAAACATTTATACAGTTCTTAAATTTTGGTGACATTAGAAAACAGTACCACAAAATAAAAAAATGAAAGATACCTGGAATCTTTCATAGTGAAAAAAAGTAAGGTTACATTTTTTACCCAGCTTGATTGCACTGATGCTTTAACTAGCACAAGAATGGGTTTGAACGACACCAAGCCTACATTTTTCTATGACTTAAGAAAAAAAAAAAAACACACACACACAAAATGAACTCACAATGACTGGCGCCTGTGTTGGTTCCTTCTGTGGAGAGGGTGCCAAAGAGTTTTGGTAGGGTATTCTGCTGTGCACTGTGCTCTGATCATATGATGTAGTCGTCGCTGGGGCAGTGGTCTGGGATGAGGTGGTTAGGTTGGATGTTGTGGTGAGTGAAGAACAGTACGTGGACTCCTGAACTGTGCTGGATATCGTTAAGGAGGTACTTAAAGAATCGCTGCAAATTTATCAAAACAATGTTTTTACAGTATGAAAATCCAGTTCCGTGCTGTGCAAGTATCTATTAACACACAACAAGCAGATCATTGGTCCACTGAGTTCTCCCCCCCCCCCCCAACCAATACACAGAAACAACCATGACTGCTTTTTTCCTCCTTGTACAGATCTAGTCAATTTTTGTAAATGATTTGCCAAGTGTTTTTTCAAATGCACAATGTATGCTGTACACAGATAATCTTCTTCAACTCAGGCATTCCTGTGCAGAGGATACAAGAAGCCTTACAGGTGGATTATATAAAGTTAATTGGATGGTGATCAAAACAAATTAAAACTAAATGAAAGCAAGACAGAAGTATTGTTTGGTATAGCACAGAGACTAGCCGGCGTTGGAGAGCACTCGAGTGCCTTCTTTAAAATATTTGCGTGTCCATCTGGACTCTACTTTGAGTCTAGTCAGACACCTGAACAAATATGGCAGGAAGATAAATCAGAAACAGAAGGTTACTCACCTGTAACAGTAGTTCTAGGAGTGGTATATGTTGTTCAGCCACATGTTGTGGCAATGTCCTTTCCCCTTTAAGAGATGCCAGAAAGTCTTCAAGATGGCTCCTCCCTGTGACAGGGCTGAACAGGACCCTGTCCTAGTTGTTATGGAAAGAGTTTTAATGCAGGGATCAGTTCTATTCCCTCCTTTCCTGTCTATTTGTCTGTCTGGTTGCGCAACCAAATTTTCCTGTGAGACCTAGGATTTGATCACCCCAACAGTCACAATTATTTGCCTCTCGCTGCCTCTCAGTTTTCCCTTGCTGTTTGTCTTTTTCACTCTTACATATCTGCTGATATAAAAATATATGCAAATCATGATGTGGAAATGTAACTGATATTGGGGTCCCTTTGTTTATGATTATAGTGTTGAATTTTAACGCGTATATAATTATAGTTTGAGATGACTGCAAAAAGCTATTGGAAACTCAAGAGGTTACCAGAGTGCTATTTTTAAGCCTTCTGCAGAAGAGCTGTGGAAAAGGGGCCTCAGCTCAGGCATGCTGTGTTCATGCCAGCTCCCGCCTGAAACGTACACCACCACTTTGGAAGATGCTTGCTAAGAATGGGGTGTTGGAAGGACTTACAAGATGGAGCTGCAATTGCTTGCAAGTAGGACACACATAGACTGAAGGAAAACTCTGATGGATCTCCTCTGTTTTATTTGCCTTTGTAAATAGCTGTACTGAACTTTTTTTATGTTACTGCTAGCACAAATAAATAGGTTTGGTGAATTCTACAACTGATCTTATGCTTCCTGACCTGTGACTCAACAATAGATGGAGTCAGCCTAAGTGGGATTTATGCTGTGCATACTCCAACCCATCTAACCCAGGGGTTTTGTGCATGGGTACTGGACCTAGTACCAGCGAAGCATAGAGAAAGGTATGGATTCTGCAGCAGCAAGTCCAGGAGAGTTTATCAGGAGAATGGCAGCCAAACTAGCAGAGACAGAAGTACAAGCTAAGACTGTACAGCCAGCACAAGTTATGGAAAAAGAACAGGCAGTGACAGAAACTGAAAGCCTGATAGACTTTTTCAAATGGTGGGCTATACAACAAAAAGACGGAGAAGCAGGAGAAAAAGGGCTTCAATGTTTAGAAACACAAAGAAAAGAAGAGATGCAATGACAGGAGCAGCACTGGCTAGATGCCTTACAAGCTTTCAAAGGCAGAGGATCTGGTACAGCTCCAGACGAGCAACAAAACATAAGCAATGTAAAAGCCATTAAACTTACAAAGTTGTGTCCCTCGGATGATATTTAGACTTACCTGACAACTTTTGAAAGAGTTGTCACAGCCTAGCAATGGACAATCAGACTGGTACTATACCTGACCAGGAAAGCCCAACTTGACTACAGCAATACAGACGCTGAACAGTCAGAAAACTATGACCTGGTGAAAAGCAAAATCTTGAAAAGGTATGATGTCTCAGGACATACCTACAGGCAGAGATTTTGATCTCTGAAGTACAGCTCAGTCGACAATCCTCAAAAAGCCTTCACCCAACTCGGAGAACTCCTGATAAAATGGCTCCAACCAGAGGATGAAATAATCCCACAAATTGACATATTTGTAATGGAGCAATTCATCAACATCCTGCTTACAGATGTGCAGCTTTGGGTAAAGGAACACCAACCAGACAGTGGGGAGAAGGCCGTTTCTTTGGCTGAGGACTACCAAATGGCCAGACAGACGCCACAGCAGCAAGGTAACAGCCAAGCACCGATAAGACAGTCTCTTTCCCATTTAAACTCCAAGTCTGATAAGAACTCTGGTGGGGGTAACAAATCTGTGCCCAAAGACATATGCTATAACCGTAATAAGCCAGGCCACATTGCAAGAAACTGCCGTAATAAGAAAAGTGGCACTGGAGCAGATTTGTCCTTGGCAAATTGAGGCAAGTACTTAACAGATGTGAAGGTGGGGGATAAGACAGTAAAGGGACTCATTAATTCAGGAAGCAGACAGACCCTAGTGCATGTTGAAGTGCTGGGAAAACACTGTGCAAAAAGGACCAGGTACTGGTGTCATCTGCATCCATGGGGACACTCTATACTATGCCACCACTCAAGTAAGTAACTCTGACCATTAAGGGTGTGTCACACCAAATGAAAGTGTAGTACCTAAGTTACCTGAACCTGTGATTATTGGAAATGACTTTCCAGGATTTACTGAGTTAATCAATCAAAGAAGGAGTAAATCCTGATGTTTCAGCAGCTGTAGTGACAAGAGCTCAGGCAAAGAAAATTTTAAATGGTGGGGACACTTTTTCTTTCAGTGACTTTTATTCAGACTTGTCTGAGCACAGCTCCGAGATCCGGAAATCCAAAGAAAGAAAGAATGCCTGAAGAAACTGTGGCAACAAATGATTGATGGACATAAGGGGCAGGGGTTGAAAAAGGTTTTGGGGATGCTTAAGTCCTATGGTACATTTTTTGGGTAAGTCCATATCAGGATCCAGTAAGTCACAACATTTTTCAGCGACATACAGTATTACAAAAAAATAATTATTTTTCCCCCTTTTAGGATGCTCCAGTGACAGAGAAAGGTTACAGAGAGGCAGAGAATATTATAAGACAGCAATAGTACTGCAGCTTGTTTCAGGCTGATTTTCTTCTGTTTCTTTTGATGGACATTTGTGACCAGAAGAATGGATAGTACCCAGACTACTGTCAAGCCAGTACTTTATTGATGGCAGTGGATCAAATTCAGAGACGGATGGTCCTGCAGTCATGATAAGCAGCTGATTCTCGAAAGACTGTTGTGTCAGGGTTGTTCGTAATTTGTTTTTAATTAAATTAGCTTTTGAAAATCCTCTTTCACATTCACTTGTGGAAGGGGAAATCATGAGCAGAATCTCAGTAAGCTTTTGCATAGGGCCCTTCGTGGAGTCTGGGCCACGTTCACCAGTTTTCATTTGTAACACCAACTGGTACATAGTTATGAGGGGTTTGGTTCGGAATCGAGAAAGGTATAACTTCAGCTGCACCCACTCATCTATAGCAGAATCTTTATCAAGTTCTGAGAAGTGAGAAGAGAAAGGGCCATCTGTGATGAGTTCAGTTAGTTCAGCATTGCCAAATGTTGCTAGATCATCCTTTTCCAGTGGCCAGTTGTGATAATTCAAAATCTGAAGTAAAGACAAAGGTTTCTCTGAGAGAACACCAAACCTGTTCTGTATGTACGTTACACTATCGTTAACAAATGTGTGAAGTTCAGCTTCACTTCCAGGTGTTCCATGAACTTTTGTTTTGCCAAACATGCGTTGTTCTGCATTACACTGTTCCTGGAATTTTTTTTAAGATATTTTCCAGGAGTACTTTTAAGTGCTTCTAGCTGCAGAATGGCTTTCTCTATATGTTCTGGTATCTCAACAATTAAGTAGTCTGCCAGCTGGAAAGTTTTTGATAATCTAGCAACAATTGGCAAAAAATCTAATAAGAAATGAAGAACTTTAATGAAATGCATAGAGGTCAGTTCCTTGAGGTACCCCTTAGCTCTGTTAGCATTGTCTGCTCAGTTGCCATCCACAAATCTGTGCTCCAGATGCATTGTCACAATGTCCAGGTTTTTTTCTAATGCCACAACTGCTCTCTCTTTGCTTGCCAGCCACCTGACTTGCTTTATAGCTGTGAAATGTGCAAGATGCTCATCAAGAACTTCAGCAATTTCTTTAACTTCTCCCCTGCACTTTGGAGACCAAAAATAAACTGAAAATGCCTTTTGAACAGTCTTCAAATTTGGCCATGTATTTGAAATGTTTATTTGCATCCAAAATGGCAAGCTCAAGTTTGTGGACAACACAGTGAATGCCAATAATGTCTGGCAAAAGTGATTTGAGTCTAGTAATGACTCCTGTCCGTTCACCAAGATTAACTGATGCACCATCATAATTAGCACATACGAGTGCTGGATGTGCACTGCCCGTCAGTTCTGGTAATGGCAAACCCACTGATTGTAAAGCTTTCTCAATAGCATTAAATACACCCTCAGCACTTGCAGTTTTAAGTGGTAATGTAGATATTAGATTTGTGACTGGCAAACAGTTAGCACCTACATATCTCAGGTAGACAATTTCTTGTTCAACGATGGAGTAGTCTGTACTTCCATCTGCAAGAATGCTCAAAAAGGAGGCATGTTTTACCTCTTCAATTATTGCTGAACGTATTGTTTTAGCTATGTTGTCCACAAACAAGCGACAACCTGCTATATTCATTTAGTTGTTGCCAATATTTAAACCATTTTTACACTGGATCTCACAAATGATTTCAAAATCAGAAAAAAAGTTTCCCATTCTTTGCCACGGTGTATGCAGTGTTAAATAAAATGTTGTATTTCTCAACTTCTTTTGGTGTCATGTGTCTTTTTTGAAATGACTAACCCAGAGCAGTTTCTGACAGATGAATGGGTGGTACTTAAGCGGTATCCTTTAAGTAATGTTCTGTGCAACTGATGTGTTCCCTCATCAAATCATGCCTCATTATGAGGTCTATCTTAAGATCTCCCAAACCTTTTACCATAGCTGAGTTAGGATCACAGATTTGGGGGTAGGCTTTACAATATATGCAGTACATTACAGATTTTTCTTCACTATAATCCAGCCATGGAAATTCTTTTTTTCATTCAGGACGGAAATTCCTGACCCTTTTTTCTCTGTCATATCTTTGATCCTTGGTAAGGCCATCGTCAGAACTTTTACGTTTAGCAGAACTGGATGTTATAGCACTACTAGTACTTGCTCCACCAGATTCTGAGAAACCAAATTTTAATAAGCTAATTTTGCCCTGAGAAATTGCTCTGGGTAAGATTAGAAGACTAGTTTTTGTAATTTAGAAATGTTTACTTTAATGAGCAAGGATGGAAATACATGTGAGGCACTATTATGGCCCAGAAATAGTATTGGCTTACGTTAGCAAGCTAGGGCAGACAGACAGAGCACAACTGACTAAATGACTGACAATAACATGAGATGATGCTAAGGGGTGACACTATGAAATGTTTTATTTATCACACAAGGGAAAAGTAGTGTGCTTCTGCAAACTTAGTGATTTCAGTGACACACTGATAACTTCAGAAAAATATTTTGTGATTGTACTCTTGACGGGTCTGTCTCAAAGTAACAGATCTGGCTGTTGGACACACTGAGATGATGCAGGCTTTGCTTCAGCCCAGAAAAATATTTAGTGACTGTAGTGACTTCTGTCTCAAACTAATATTAGTCAGACGCCACAGGCTTTGTGTCACTCAGCCCAGAAAAATAGTGACTGTGGTGACTAATCTGTCTCAAACCAATAGACAACACAGGCTCTGCTTCAGCCCAGAAAAATATTTAGTGACTCTAGTGACTAAAATCTGTCTCAAACTAATAGACAGGCTTTGCTTCAGCCCAGAAAAAAATATTTAGTGACTGTAGTGACTTTTCTCTCAAACTAATAGTCAGACGACGCAGGCTTTGCTTGCCCAGAAAAATATCTAATGACCGACTGTAAGTGATTTCTGACAAACAAAAAATAGACAGTAATGCAGGCTTTGCTTCAGCCCAGAAAAATGCTTTATTTATTGATTTGTACTCTGACTTCTGTCTCTAACTAAATGGATTTGACTTAGATACAATAACAGATTTGCTTCAGGCCAGACAAATATTTAACTGTACTGACTTTTGTCTCAAACAAAATATAGTCAGTGGCGCAGGCTTTTTGTTGAATAAGCCCTGAAAAAATATTTAGTGACTGTTAACGTTGACTTTCCTCTCAAAAATAGGCTTTGCTTCAGCCCTGAGTATTTACTGACTGAACTGTCTCAAACAATTATATAGCTGTACTGACTTATCTCTGGTTTGACAGTCGGATAACTTGCTTCAGCACATAATAATGACTGTAATCACCATGAATGACTGCAAGACTTATGTAATTTGCAGTCTATTTACCAAATTCAGCTCCAAATTAATTTAAAACTGCAGTTTGCTTTAAAGTCACAGTTCAATTAACAATAAAATTAAGCACTGTTCTTTGAAGTAATTGTGTGTGGATAATAGCCCACCTCTGCACCCCAGCAGCAGCTGAAAGAGTGGATCTCACATAAACTAAAGGTGCCTGCTGCAGTGCTAAGAGCACAGAAAAATAAGGTCAACCCACTTGACTACTAGTTTAACCTATAACAAACTGAAGGTCAGTAGTGTGTCTCCTAGAAAATTCCCTGTTTTGTTGCAGCCTTTATATTTTCTGCCTATAACACCAGTATTTTTTTCACTAAATAGAACTGAAGGTGGTAACACGTCTTTTTTTTTTTTTTTAACTCCCCGTTGTAGTGGGAAAATAAGCCCTTAGTTTCAACTATGTAGCGCTCTACAGCTCACAAATCTGTAATCCGCTACTAATCTTCAGAAAAATAAAACTTTTTGTCACAACAATAGTATCTTTCATGAAAAGGCAGCCCCCAAGTTTGTATAGTTAGGGGATTATATAAGAAATCGAGTTAGAGCACAAATTTCAGGTGACTATGGCAGCACGTCTGTTCAGTTCAGTGAGCAGCTCCGGAGTGATGGCGCGCTTGAAAATTCCCACACAAGCACAGATCAGCCACAGACCACATGATCGCAGACTCTGTCACACATGTGATCTCCTGTGGTTGATCTCACGGTGTCATCACTCCCGCGAGACTGCTGATGTGCTGCCGACAGGTGAAGTTCTCCAATGCTGCCTTAACCCCACCCCTCGTTCCTGGAGCTCTTGGGCTGAAGTCCCCATCCCCTGGAACATTCCTGAGCCTGGATTTTAGCCGAGAAAGAGAGAGGTAAGCGTGCCCGGTGGGGGGAGCTCAGCGGAGATGTGCAGTGACAACGCGCATGTGCAGCAGCAGGAAACAAAGCAAGTCCGTCGGACTTCACAGCATTGTGAAGTTCAAGTCCTGCTGCTGCACAAAAGCATCCCGGACGTCGAACTTGGGGATTTTTCGTGCCCTGAGGGGTTAACATATGAAAATACTGAAACTAAGCTAATAATCGATTGTGATTTTCTTTCAGAGCAAGCTAATGATGTTTCTCTCCAGGGTTATTTTAAGCAGTTGGGGGTGAAACCATAACAGGGCGGACCAATGTTTAAAAAATGTAATGGGTTACTGTATAGAGTTTGGGTTAAACCTCAGACACAGGAACAAAGTACAGTTACATAAGAACTTACCGGAACAGTAGATCTTCGAGAGAGGCTCTTGCAGCAGAACTTACATATAGGACTAAGCCACCACACACTAGGACCATACAGAAAACTTCTAGCAAGCAGTGTCCAGCGGGGGACTGCCCCCGATGTCACGTGACAGACAACAACGTGACACTATACAAGGAGCGGTCCCCATGTCCGCCTTTCAGTTCTCCCGTCGGAGACCTACAAAGGTGTGACAAGAGAAAAGGAGAGAGCTCCTGGAGCCAAAAGAAAAAATTACCTTAGTAACTGTGTTTCTTCTAATGGAATCCTGCTGTTATTCTGACAGCAGTACCGCCATGGAGGTGGGCACCGAACCTATTTTGGGAATAGGCTCTGCAGTACTGCTGTTCCAAACCGAGCATCACTCCTAGCCTGGATATCCAGAGTAATGCTTGGTGAAAGTATGGATAGTTTTCCAGGTGGCTGCTCTGCATATCTCCAGTAAAGGTATATCCCTTGCAGCAGACAGGGAAGCAGTTGTACCTCTAGTCGAATGAGCCCTCAGGCCTGAGGGGGGTATTTTGCCTAGCTTTACATAGCAGAATTGTATAAAAGAGACAATACACCTGGCAATAGTTCTCTTAGTAGCGGGCTTACCTTTCCTCATTTCACCATAAGTGAGAAACAACTGGCGACATTCATACCCAAGTGCCTTAGCATGCTCAACATAGTAGCCACGTGCCCTCTTAACATCCAAACTATGTAATCTTCTTTCTCCTGAAGAAGAATGATCAGTGAAAAACACGGGAAGAGACATGGACTGGTTCAGATGAAAATCTTTGGGTAAGAACCTCCTACTGGTTCCAAGGACCACCTTCTCTCTATAGAATGAGATAAAATCTGGCTCCACTGAGAGCTTGTAATTCAGGAATACGCCTGGCAGAAGTGATAGCTAACAGGAAAGTACAGTTACACAAGAACTTACCGTAACAGAAGATCTTTGAGAGGAGCTCTTGCAGCAGGCTATTACAATCAGGACTACGCTGCAGGCACTAGGACCCTCCAGTGAAACTTCTGCCAGCAATACACAGCAGGGACGGCCCCTGATGCTGCCAGCCCTGCTCCGTCGGTCAGGGTACAAGAGGGGGTGGACCCAGCTCCACCTCAGTTCTCCCACCAAGACCCAGCAGAAAGCCTGACAAGAGAAGGAGACAAAGCCTACCATGAAGAGAGTTGGAGAAGAAAAAAACGAAAATGGATCTGCACACCTCGATGGGGAAGACGGGTGGGAAATAGCACCTGCTGCAAGAGCTCCTCTCAAAGATCTACTGTTACGGAAAGTTCTTACATAACTGTACTATCTTACTTCGAGTGGGAGCTCTTGCAGCAGGCTATTACAATCAGGACCGAGTCCCAAGCAGTCCCACAACAAGGAGGTAAACGACCCTGGGAGGTGGAATATGCAGACTCCAGAGGCCTTAGGACAAAACCCCTTGTAAAACGGTTAGGCCGAAGCCAGCTCAGCATCTGGAGACAATAACCAAGCAGTAATGCCTGATAAAGGTACGCACAGAGTTCCAGGTTGCGGCCGCACAAATGTCCTGTATGGCGACATTTTGCAGGGCGGCGAAAGAAGCCGACACTCCTCTGGAGGAGTGACCCCTAACCGGGCCCAGCAGAGTTTTATTGTGATGCTCGTAGCAAAACGAGACACAGTGAACTATCCATTTAGAGATAGTTTGCTTGGACACCGTTGACCCAAGCAATGTGGTGCAAGCCACAAAGAGTTGCTCTGATTTACGGTGCTGAACCGCCCTTTGAAGTAATACTCAGAGTCCTGTGGACATCCAATGTGTGGGAGAAGACTCTCCTCATTGGAAGGGGAAGGAAAATAAACAGGAAGATCAACCGACTGGTTGAGGTCAATTTCAGACCACTTTCGGAAGAAACTTAGGATTTGTTCTGAGGGAAACCCTTTTACTGTGGAAAACCAAATAGGGCTCTTTACACATCAGAGCCTGAAGCTCGGAAACCCTTCGAGCTGAAGTAACAGCAACCAAAAGGCAAACCTTCCAAGAAAGGTAACGTAGCTCACAATCCGCTGCTGGCTCAAAAGGAGTGAGGGAGGGTGAGCTTCTCCAACACAAAAAGGAGGTCCCATGGTGGGGACAGGGTCCCGAATGGGAGGTCTCATATGTAGAATTCCCCTAAGAAAGGTGCGGGTCACATCCAATTGTGCTAATGCTCTCTCTCCCACTAGAGCATGATAGGCGGAGATTGCCCACATGTGCACCTTGATAGAGGAGTAACTCAGACCCTTATCGTACATGGAGAGGAGATACTGTAAAGCTGAGCTCACAGGACAAGTGACAGGATCCAAATGCTGCGGCAATGCCCAAAGACAGAAACACTTACACTTCATAGCGTAGGTGGAGCGAGTAGAGGGCTTTCTTGCTGACACTAAGACCGCCGCCACTTCTGGGGAAACCCTGTAACTATGTTGAGCTACGTCTGAAGGAGCCAAGCATGTAGGTGTAAGGATCGAAGATCCGGATGGACCAGCAACCCTTGGTCCTGGGACAGTAACTGCGAACATATGGGCAGCGGAATTGGAGGTTCCTGGATAACCGCTGCAGTAGTGGGAACCAGATCTGCTGAGGCCATTTGGGGGCCACTAGGATCATCCGGGTCCCTTCTGCCTGTAACTTGAGCAGTACTCTCTGAATGAGAGGGAAGGGTGGAAAGGCATAGAGAAACCTACCTGCCCAGCAAAGGGATAACGCGTCTGGCCAAAAAACTCCAGGCGCGTGCTCCCACGAGCAGAATGTTGGCAGTCTGGCGTTGCGTGGTGATGCAAAGAGGTCCAGCTCCGGAAGACCCCACCTGTCAAAGAGCTGGTCCGCTACGGATTGTAGCAGCTCCCACTCATGCGCTCTGGAACGCGACCTGCTGAGGCTGTCGGCCAGATCGTTGAGGACGCCTGGAACATGCATCGCGGACAGCAGGATGCCCCGCTCCAGCGCCCAGTACCAGACTCTCATTGCCTCCCTGCAAAGAGGATACGAATGAGTGCCTCCTTGTTTGTTGATGTAAAAGAAGACCGCCATGTTGTCTGTCTGAACTAGAAGACAGCCTGGCACCAGATCCTCTCGAAAAGCCTGGAGGGCAGAGAGGACCGCTCGCATTTCCAGTACATTGATGTGGAGGGACTGTTCCTCGGGTGACCAAACCCCCTGCGTTTGATGTGCGCCCCCCACCCCAGGTCCGATGCATCTGTTGTCAGAGTTTGACCTGGTGGCTCCGGACGAAAGCTGACCCCTTTCTCCAGATTGTTGGGGTCCATCCACCAAAGCAGAGTTCTCCTGACTGGCTCTGAGATCTTGACCAGGGAGTTTAGATCATCGTAGCTTTGGTCCCACTGCACCCTCAGCATCCACTGCAGGACTCATGTGGAGGCGGGCCAAAGGAGTGACAGGAATGGCCACTGCCATGTGCCGCAGTAAACTGAGGAAGTTCTGAGCTGGAACTCGAGGAGTTATGGAGATCCGTTCTGCCATCTCTCACAAGCGAACTCCCCTGTCCTGTGGGAGGAAAGCCATGCCCTGGACAGAATCCAGGATCGCTTCTACGAAGGCGAGCTTTTGGCTGGGCTCCGGGGATGATTTTCTAAGTTCAGGGTGATCCCCAGCTCGGAACAGAGTATAAGTGTCTCTGAGAGTCAGAAAAGGCCATTTGACGGGCGTAGCAGCCAATCATCGAGGTAGGGGAACACAAGTGTCCCATACGCCTTACAGCCGCAGCCACCACTGCAAGGCATTTGGTGAAGACTCGCGGAGCGAAAGAGACGCCGAACGGAAGCACTCGAAACTGAAAATGCTCCCTTTGGAAGTGGAACCTCAGAAACTTCCTGTGGGGAGGACAGACCCTGATATGCATATATGCATCCTGCATGTCGACAGAACATAGCCAGTCCCCTTGGTGCAGCAAGGGAAGGAGTCCTTGAAGAGTCACCATCCTGGACCTTTTATACTCGATAAAGAGGTTTAGAGGACTGAGATCCAGAATGGGACGAAGGTCCTGAGTTTTCTGGGACCAGAAAGAAGTGGGAATAGAACCCCTGTCCTTGCTGATGGAAGGGGACCCTCTCTATTGCTCTCTTCTGCAGGAGGGTCTGTATCTCTCCTTCTATTAGTGGGATGTGAGAAGGAGGATAACGGGAGAGCTTTGGTGGAGTATGCGGAGGAAACTCTGAACTCTAGCATGTGTCCTCTCCGTATAATATCCAAGACCCACTGGTCTGCGGTAATGACTTCCACCCTTCGAAATGAAGGGAGAAGCGGCTCCCCTGGGTCTTCTCGTGGAAGGGGGGGGCAGAAGGGAGTCATTGGGCAGAGCCGGGAGTGGGGAGAGACACCTGGGAGGACTTGGGCCCATGGGCAAGAGGTCCACCAGAATGCTGGTTCCCAGATCTCCTGCGGAAGCCTACTCTCTGCCCCTGTTGGTTGCCACGGGCTGGACCTTGACTGCCTGAGGACTTACGAAAGGGCTGTCTACAGTGTCGTCGCTGGTCACCATGGTACATCTGGCGGACTGACCAGATCGACTTGCCCAACTCTCGGAGGCGGGAGATCAAAGCCTCAGTCTCCTGCCCAAACAGCACGGTACCCTGGAAGGGCAGATCCTTGATACCAGCCTGCAGATCCTGGTGAAAGCCTGAGACTCTCAACCAGGCACGGCGCCAGAGGCACACCCCAGAAGCGGCTGCCCTGGCTGCCACGTCTGCAGTGTCATACGAGGCCCTCAGTACATGGGAGCCTACGTCTGAGCCCAACTGGAGGAGGGCCAGGAGCTCTGCCTTTTGGTCAGAGTCTGGCACGGTCTTTGCCAGCTCCAGTCCCCTTTCCCACAACGCATTCTGGTACTGTACCATATGCGTTAGGAAATTGAGGGAGCAGATGGAACAGGTGCAGGCTGCATATACTTTCTTGCTTACCCAGTCCAGGTAGCGGGACTCAGGGTCGGGAGGCTGGGAGCTGAGGTGCTTCGGTTGCCGAGACTAGTCATGGGCAGCCGTGATCACTGAAGAATCAGCCTGAGGGTGTTCCGCTAGAAAGGGTTCTGCCCTTGGGGCCTTATACAGCCTATCTGACTTTTTAGGAACTGCCAGGATTGAGGCCGGATGCATCCAGGTGGTTATGGTAAGGTCCTGGAATGTATCTACCAAAGGATGGATAACCAGAGGCTTTGGCCCCTTTTGCCTCAGGTAGTTGGCCAACCTCCAGCATTCCGGATCCAGGTCCTCAGTGTCTCACTCGTTGGAGGCCTGGATATGCCTCATGAAGTCCATAAAAGTAGGATCGTCCGGAGGAAGCGAGGCTGGTCCTTCTCTCCTGGGGAGCGCTTGAGGCTGAGAGAGAATGAAGAGGTCGATGATTAAGAGGAGGATCGACTATCCGACTTGGAATAGTCTGACCCCGTCTTATGACCATGCCTTCGCTAGCGTTGGTAGCTAGGGGACCAACATCTGTCCGAAGACCGACTCCGGTCCCTGGACCACCAACGAAGCAATGACCGATGTCAGTCAGAGGACAGACGTCGGGAGCGATATCGCCTGGAGCGAGAAGGGCTCCTGGAGCATGACCTAGACAGACGTCGGGCACCAGAATCCCTGGAGCAACGTCGGTGGTCCTCGGACCCCGTGCAGGAACGAGTCCTGGAGGGAGGTGAAGGCTGGCGCTCCAGTGACTTCCGTGTGGAAGACTCGCCTCCCCACTGTGGTTCCCCTGTAGGGTCTGGTACCAGTGTCTGGGCCAGCGACGGGGAGGACCACTTGTGGACCTGCCCCTACCAAAAGGAGAAAAGATTCTTGAGCTCATCCTTAGTGAAAATTTCAGCCGCTCGTTTCGGGAAGGAAGTCTCCGGAATGTCAGGGCGTGAAGGAGAGCTCTCCCAAGGGCCCAGGGGTGAGGAGGACTTGGGCGATGGGGACGTCGATTCCTTCACGATCGACCCCGCGTCCTTCGCCCCTTTGACTGGCGTCGGTGTAGGGACCGACGGAGTGACGCCTGGGGGCGCTTGGGGAGTCCTTGGTCTCAAGGCGCGCTTTAGGCGGCCGGTGCCTTAGCATGGGGTCAAGCAGGCACCTCTAAGGACTTAGTGATGACCCTTAGCGGAGTCATTTTGGCTTGGCCGGCTTCTCCCTTGACGGGCCAGCCTTAGCCTTGGGGAGTCTTCAGAGAATCTCCAGAACCCGAGGGATGGGTCTTTTTGGGAGATGGCCGCGAATGCGAGCACGACCGGGACCGGTGACGGGACCGACTATGGTCCTTGCTGTGGCGCTTCTTCTCCTTCCTCTTCCCCTCTGAGGAGTGCAGATCCATCTTCTGCTCCAGCAGGTAGGCCTTAAGGGCCTTCAGGCAGCAGATGTGGGTCCGGCTGGTAAAGGCCTGGCAATCTGCGCAGTTGGTGTTGTGGTCTGGGCCCAGGCAGAAAACGCAACGCCGATGGCCATCCTTAGCTGGGATCTGCTTCCCGCGGTCACACTTAAAGTGTTCTGGAGATGCCGACGCCCGAGAAGACATCAAACCCGGCCGGGTAAAAAGAACGGCTGACGTCGGTGCTAGGAAGCAGAAAGAGCGAGGGAAACTGCTCGAAAGCAGGAAAAAGGAAGCAATTGATGGGCAGCGCACTGATGTCGGTACCTGAAAAAGGTAAACCAGTCGAAAAAAAGAGAAAAATCTTGATTGTAGAGTCAATCTTTTAGCTGCAACTGCAAGCAGAAGCTGTTCCTTTCAGCTTCACGTGCAGGACGCGCCGGGAAAGAACTGGAGGTGGAGCTGGGTCCGCCCCCTCTTGTACCCTGACCGACGTCGGGGCTGGCGTCGGGGGCGGTCCCTGCTGTGTACTGCTGGCAGAAGTTTCACTGGAGGGTCCTAGTGCCTGCAGCGTAGTCCTGATTGTAATAGCCTGCTGCAAGAGCTCCCACCCGAAGATCGATCACAGTTTTCCAAGTCAGAAACTTGAGTTTGGCTGAAGTCAAAGGCTCAAAAGAGGGTTGCATGAGCTGAGTAATGTAAACATTAAGATGCCAAGCAGGAGCAGGGACCCTAAAGGGAGGGTTGGTATGAACTAAACCTTTAAATAATTTACAGAAGACAGGATGAGATGCCAGAGACAGAGAGCCTTCCCTGCTGACAGGAATGTAGATACAGCTGCTAAATACACTTTTAAAGTAGCTGGCTACATTATCCAAAACTGTAGACAGATCAGCAGTATCCAGTAAAACATCCTTACTGGAACACCAAATGCTGAATCTTTTCCATTTGGAATTATAAGTTTTTCTGGTGGCAGGCTTTCGAGAAGCTTTGAGACTATCCAGCAACCCCTGACTAACTCTTCAAGAGCCAAGCCTTGAGGTTGAGAGACTGACAGTTGGGGTACCAGATTCTCCCCTGAGAGGAGGTTAGCAGACTGTGCCTCTTGGGGAGAGATAGGGGAAGATGGACTGCTAGGGACAACAACAGAGGATACCAAGGCTGTCTGGCCTAGTCTGGTGCAATCAGGATCACCCTGCATGGTTGTGACCTAATCTTGACCAGGACCTTGAATAACAGAGGAAAGGGAGAAGAGGCATAAAGGAATTTCCCCCCCAATCCAGAACATCCAGGAGAACTGTGCCCGTGACTGGAGGCCTGCAGCAGAAAAGAGGAAGTTGATGATTGTCTGGGGCTGCAAAGAGATCAATCTCTGGAGTGCCCCACCTGGAGAAGACTACTTTCAGTATGGAGAAGACTACTTTCAGTATGAAGGTGTCCAGGGCCCATTCGTGGTGGCCCTGAGATATTCTGCTCAGGGCATCTGCTAGCACATTGTCCTTCCCTGGAAGATGGACTGCTACTAGGGATGCTTGCAGGGCATAAGCCAGAGACCATATTTTCATGGCTTCCGTGCACAAGGCTGCAGACAGAGTGCCTCCCTGCTTGTTGATGTACCACATGGTGGTGGTGTTGCCTGTCCTAAACCATTTTTTCCTCACTGAGTCAGAGAAAGCTTGGACAGCCAGGAATACTGCCCTGAGTTCCAGAAGACTGATATGAAATAGAGACTCCTGAGGGGACCAGACACCTTGTGCTGTAATGGCTCCCAGGTGGGCTCCCCAGCCCAGGAGATAGGCATCTGTGATTAGTACCACTGAATGAGTCTGACTGATGAATGGGACTCCTTGTCTGAGACTGTCCTGATCCAACCACATTGGAGAGCTTGGATCAGAGTGAGTCACTGGAATTAATTTGGTTAGAGGATCTTTTTTCTGAGACCAAAAGGACCTCAAGTGTGACTAGATGTCCCTCATTTGAAATCTGGCTCCCTGTACCAGCGCAGTGGAAGATGCCATGTGGCCCAGAGCTGAAGAAAATTTCTCTCTGTACGAAGAGACAAGAAGGTGGAAGGAGGAGGCAAGATCTGTAAGGGCCTTTACCCTTACTAAGGGAAGAAAGGTCTTTGCTTGCACAGTATCCAACTCCACTCTCATGAAGGTGAGAAGTTGTACTAGCCTGAGAACAGACTTTGGTAGGCTAAGAAGGAAACCCAGAAAAGTGAGCAGCTGTTAGATAACCTGTATGTAACCCCCCTGCAAATGGGGGTTCCCAAAAGACTTCCAGGAGCTTGCTTGAATGCTCCAAGCCTGAATGGTGTTTGGCATTTAAGCCATTTATCAGTGAGTGTTTTTAGAGCCTCTGGTACTGTCTCTTTAAGAGCTGTCTGCTTGCAGACATAATTAGTTTGTATGGGGGGACTGTGTGCTTCTCTGAGTACCACTCGAGCTGCTGCCAATTCACTTCATTTTGCAGTCACTAGAGTGCAAAGGAACCTATCTGAAAGATGTAACCGCTTGCCAGAAATTATTTAGAGTAATAATGAAATTACAGTTTGTCTAACCTGCTTTCTGCAGTCAGAACTGTGTCTGCTAGTTCCCATTCTAGTTTTGAACTGCTGAACTGGACCAATCAGTGTGGGGTAAGCTAGCTCTAAAATGGTGCCTGACGAATCAGAACTTGGACTCATAATCTGAGCCAGCCACAAGAGGATTGTATGGGCAGTGACTCTGGGAGATGTAGTTTAGACTTCAGTGCCTTTTGGACCAACAGCAGCAGTCTATTGTGAGTGACAGCCAATCCAGTCAAGAACTGGGAGGAACTCAAAGGAAGTGCCCGGTTTTGTCGGTTGGAGTTTCAGTTGAGCTTTGGCAGTGAAGAAGGAAGGAGCCCTGTGCTTTTTCAGTGTGCAGTTTTAGCTAAAAACGTGTAAGGCCCAGAGTTCTGGTCTGCAGCTTGTGTAACAGCTTGTTAGGACTGAACTGGCCCTGTGAAAAGAATCAAAGGATCTCTGAAGAGTAGAAACCAGGCTCACCCTGTAGAAGACTGGAGGAATTGCTGAAAATTGCACTCGGTCTGTCAGGAACTGAATCTGCTGTGTGTTCTCCGGTATTGTGCAGTAATTGCGATCGATACAGATGCAGCCTGCATGGTATAGTGCTTTCTTTATATGGATGTGTGAAGAGGTTTGTGTACCTCAGTGAGCTCTGCTGACATTGAAGGACCCTATCTTATTTGGAGGTCGTGAGTACTAATTCAGGGTCGCTCCTGTTGAATTGCCACATTAAATCCAAATGGAATTACTGTACTGCTGACTGTTTAATTCTCCTTTTCTGTGTGAAGGCCCCTACCAGCTGCCACGGTTTGGACTAGCCACTAGGGCTTGGGTACCCAGGGACAGTAACTGATAGGGATAGGCCTGTGCACAGAGCCATAGGTAGATTATCAGAGTGATAAGCTAATTAACCTGATTTCCCTGTCCTTGTTATATCCCTAAATAAATCAGAGCTGCTTGTTTCAGCAAAGTTATACTGCCTGAGGTATTTGTTCATGTTAAGTACTGTACTGTGGGATTTTGTTGCACTGTATCTCATTCTCACAGGAGGTCCCAGTGCCGGAACCAGACCTGGGGGTAAGTGTATACTGTGAAGGTAATTCTGATATATTGTGTGGGCCACTAGTGGGAAGAAAGGGGGTTGCAGTGTCCCAGAGGGCTGTGACCAAGTTAGTTTAACTATTGCAACCCTGACCTCTGGGTGGAGGCACCCGCCATTGGATCCAGGCCCTCAACCTGTTAGTGGCAAATCAGGCAGGGGTAGTAGCCTCTGGGATAGCGCCATCTAGGGGTTACATGTACGTGTAGATGTGAGCTGACCTTTTCTGGAGACTGCCCCACAATGAGCCAGTCATCCACGTATGGAAAAATGGAGAGCCCTTGTCTTCTGAGGAAAGCAACTACTATGGCTAGGCACTTTGTGAATACCCTTGGAGCCGATGTTAAGCCAAAGGGCACTGCCCTGAACTGATAATGGCCTGAAGGCAATTCAAACCCGAGGTACTTTCTGTGGGAGCACCTGATAGGGATGCGAAAGTAAGCATCCTTGAGGTCCAGGGAAGCTAACCAATCTTCTGGCCTTAAAGAGGCAAGAATTACTCCCAGAGTCACCATCTTGAACTTTGGTTTGAGGATGTGCTTGTTTAGGTATCTGAGGTCTACGATGGGCCGCCACTTCCTTGTCTTTTTTGGGTAAGGAAGTACCTGGAATACAGATCTTTGCCCCTGTGTTGAGTAGGAACTCTCAACAGCCCTGAGGGCAATAAAAGAAGAAACCTCTGCTTCCAAAGCTGTGGTCTCGGATGGATTTGCAGGTGGAAAGGCTTTGACACACAGCTTTGGGAATTTTGTAAAGCTGAGAGCCAGTCCCTGGCTTACCACCTCCAGAACCCACCTGTCTGAGGTAACAGACTTCCAAGGCCTGGAGAAAGTAAGCCAGCCTGCCTCCAACTGGCAATGGGGAGTCTAACCGGGCTGACACCTCAGGGTGTCTGCTTGGCAGGAGCCTTAGGCTGGGAAGAGGATGCAGCCCTGCTTATCCCGCTCCTTCCTCTCCCTCTGAAGAACCCCCTCTGAGAAAAGGAAGCAGAGGCCTGTGCTTGGAAAAAGGGCCTGCCTCTGCCCCTAGACTGCTGCTTCTGAGGAGATGCCTGCTTTTCCTTAGCCTGTGCACTCCTGTATGTGGTCCGGTACTCAACCATCTTTTTCATATAATTCTATGTCTGCTCCCCCAACAGAGACTTATCCACCACAGGGAAATCCATAGCCTTAGCCTGGGTGTCCTGTGAAAGGCTAGTACATCGAAGACAAGTCAGTCTTCGAAAAGACACAGATGTAGCCATGACTCTTGATGCCACATCACTGGAGTCCACAGCAGCATGGAACTGCATTTTGGATGCCTCAATCCCATCAGCAGCCATCAGCTAGCTGGGGGGAGGCCTGTTTAGCCAGCTCCAGAACAGTATCCCATCGAAAAGTACAGTTACGCAAGAACTTACCGTAACAGTAGCTCTTTGAGAGAGGCTCTTGCAGTAAGTAATTACATATAGGACTGACGTTGGCAGACGGCAAGACCCCAAGGAAAAATTTCTAGCAAGCTGTCCCTGGCTACCGCCCTCACATCAGGTGACCGGCATCAGGAGACGTCGGTATAAAGGGGCAGTCCTCGATGCCTGCCTTCCAGTTCTTTCCCACCACAGGCCAGAAAAGGCCAGACGAGAGAGGAGCGGATATTTCCATCACCGGAAAAGGAGCTGAAAAAGCCTAGGGGGATGGAGGGCAGGAAGGTATTACCTACTGCAAGAGCCCCTCTCGAAGATCTACTGTTACGGTAAGTTCTTAAGTAACTGTACTATCTTACTTTGAGAGGGCTCTTGCAGTAGGTAATTACATATAAGACTGAATCCCAAGCAGTCTGGAACAAAGAGAGGCACCAGGAGGAGAAAACTACTTCAAGAAGCAGTGCAAGCTGCGTAAGCCTCAAGATAAGAGGCCTTGCAGGACAGCCAGCCCGAAGCCTGCTCTGCGGCGAGAGGCAATATCCAAACTGTAGTGTTTAGTAAAGGTATGGACGGAAGTCCAGGTGGCGGCAGCACAGATGTCTGCCGCAGACACATTTTTGAAACAAGCCGCTGAGGCAGCTGCTCCTCTGGTGGAGTGGCCTCTTACCTGACCCAGGAGGGTCTTGTTGTATTTGTCACAACAGAAAGTGATGCAATGAGCCAACCACTTAGATAGACATTGCTTAGAAACAGCATTGCCTTCCCTTTTATGAGCAAAAGAGACAAACAATTGATCAGTCTTTCTGAGATCCTTCGTCCTGTTGGTGTAGTATCTCAGAATCCGGTGAATATCCATAGTATGGAGTAAATATTCCCCTTGATTAGAGTACTGCGTGAAAAAGGCAGGTAACTCTATGGACTGGTTTAGAGTACATTCCGCTACTACCTTAGGGAGAAACTTAGGGTTCGTGCGAAGAGCAACACGCTCCTGTGAAAAAATCAAGTATGGAATTTTACACACTAGCTTACGCCGGAAATTCTCCGAAGCGGGAAGTAATGGCCACCAGGAAAAGAGTCTTCCACAAGGAACTTCAATACACAGAACCTGCTGCTCAAGGGAGGCAGAGTAAGTTTCTCGAGAACAAAGTTCAAGTCCCAAGGGGGAGCAGGAGTACAGATAGGGGGTCTCAGATGGAGAACACCTCTGAGAAAGGTCTTGGAGACCTCCAACTGAGCAAAAGTTTTGTCTGCAAAGGGGACATGAAAGGCCGAGATGGCTGCCATGTGTACCTTCAGAGAGGAATGACTGAGACCTAGGTCAAACAGATGATGTAGATACTCCAGCAGAAGTCCTGCTGAACAGGAGAAAGGTTCCACGTTCTTGGAAGCGGCCCAGATAGTGAATCTTTTCCACTTCATGGGTAAGTGGATCTAGTGGAGGGTTTTCTAGCCTCCACCAAAATCTCTGCCACTGGGGAGACACCCCAAAACGGGACTGAGCCAAGTCTGCAGGACCCATGCATGCAGCTGAAGAGATTTGAGGCCTGGATGGACCAGGGTCCCCTGATCCTGGGTCAGTAAACCTCGAGATAGAGGAAGAGGAAGTGGATAATCCTCTCAGTATTGTTGTAGAAGAGAACCAAACTTGCCTGGGCCAGAAAGGAACAATCAGAATCATTCGTGCTCCTTCTGAGGCTAGTTTCTGCAAGACTCGTGGGATAAGTGGAATTAGGGGAAAGGCACAGACAAATCTGTCCTTCCAGTCTAGAGACAGAGTGTCTCTCCAGAAAGCGCCTCACTGTGGAACGAGCTAGCAGAAGACAGGAAGCTTTGCGTTTAGAGGGGATGCGAACAGGTCGACCTGTGGTGTTCTCCAAAGTTGGAAGATATTGTCTAGGACCTCTTGGTCCAGTTCCCATTCGTGAGTCAGAGCACAAAAGCAACTTAGCCTGTCTGCCAGGGTGTTGTCGACTCCCGTAACATGAATTGCCATGAGGTAAAGGTCGTGTTGTGTTGCCCAATCCCAAACCCTCACTGCTTCCCTGCAAAGAGGGTAGGACCGAGTCCCCCCTTGTTTGTTGATGTACCAAACCACACACATGTTGTCCGTCCGGACAGCTAGGTGGCCAGGAAGGATGTATTGGTGAAGAGCTTGGAGAGCGTACAACACTGCCCGATGCTCGAGCACACTGATGTGGAGAGTTTGTTCGAGCTTGGACCAGAAGCCTTGGGTCTGAAGAAGGCCTAGATGGGCTCCCCAACCTTGCCCGAGGCGTCTGTGGTTAGAGCCTGGGAGGGGGGAGGACGAAAGAAGGGGACTCCCTGAAACAGGTTCTCTCGAACCATCCACCACTGCAAGTCTCGAAGCATCGGTGAGGAGACCAGAACTGGGTGATCTAGGTCATCCACTAACTGATCCCATTGGGAGCGGAGAGTCCACTGAGAAACTCTCATGTAGAGTTGAGCGCGAGGAGCTGTCTGGATAGCAGCTGCCATGAGCCCGAGAAGGCGAAGGACTGACCTTGCACAGACCCACCTGCGGCCAGACAGCAGACTTAGAGTCTGAAGGGTGGACGCCCTGCCTGGTGGCAGGAAGGCCCTGCCCGTGGTCATGTCTAGAATCGCCCCAATAAACTGTAGTCTCTGGGATGGGATCAGGTGAGACAAGGAATGGTTGATGGTGATACCCAGGCAAGCAAAAACCTGCTGAGTAAGGGTGAGGCAGCGCAGGAGTTCCTCCCTGGATGAGGCCACCAGGAGCCAATTATCCAGGTACGGGAAAACCTGCACCCCCAACCAGGTGGGTCGCCACCACTGCCAGGCATTTGCTAAACACTCGGGGCGCCGAGGATAGGCCAAACAGAAGTGCCTTGAATTGGTAGTGGTCCCCCTGGAATGTAAAACGAAGGCATCTGCGGTGAGACGGGCAAATGGACATATGCAGGTAAGCATCCTGCATATCCAGGGCACACAGCCATTGACCCGGCCGGAGGAGGGGCAGAAGGCTCTGCAACGAGAGCATCCTGAACCTTTTGTATTCCACAAAGAGATTCAGGGAACTGAGATCCAGAATTGGTCTGAGATCTCCTGTCTTCTTTGGGACCAGGAAGAAATGGGAATAGTAACCCATCCCTTGCAGATGAAGGGAGACAGGTTCTATTGCTTCTTTCAGCAGGAGAGATGAAATTTCCTCCTGGACCAAGAGAAGGTGTTCCCTTGAATACGACGACTTTAGAGGGGGGTGGAGAGGTGGTTTCTGAAGAAACTATTGAGTGTCCTTCTGCGATGAGCTGGAGCTCCCAAGAATCTGAAGTTATCCTCTCCCAGCCCGGAAGGTGGAGGGAAGGAGTCAGGTGGTGTGGGGCAGTGCCGCAGCTGAAGCACCTGCTGCTTTTTTGGGTGTGGGGGCTTAGCAGCTGTGGGGCCCGGCGCTTTGTGGCCCACCTTCCCCTGGGTTTCGCCTTAGCCAATCATCTGCGAAAGGGACCGCGCCATGTGATGGGGCAGTACATGAGTCGGCTGGTGACTCCAGCGCCATCCCCTCCTGTAAATCAGTGATGATGTCCTTGACATCACCGGCGAAAAGCACCGGCCCCCGGAAGGGTGCTTCCTGGATAGCAGATTGCACTTCCGGGACCAACCCTGACATGCGGAGTCAAGCATGACAATGTAGGCCTACGGTAAAACTGAGCTCCGTCCAGCAGTGTTCACTGCATCGTAGGTCACACGAAGCACGTGTCGACTGGCCGAACATGTAGAGCAAACAAGATCAGCCAACTCCTGCTTGACTTGGGAGTCTGGCAAGGAGTCCAATTTGGCTTCCACCCGAGTCAGAATGGCCTTCTGGTAGTCCCCGATATGGCCGACATAATTCAGGGCCCTAATCCCCAGCGTGGAGGAAGCAAAGATCTTCTTTCCATACTGGTCCAGAAGGTGGGATTCCATGTCAGGTGGCAATGAGCTAAGGTGTTTTGGGTTAGCCAACCAGCCATGAGTGGCGCTAATCACGACCGAGTCGGCACGAGGGTGAGAATCTAGGAAATCAACACCCTCGGGAGCCTGATATAGCCTATTCGACTTCCGTGGAAGTGGGGCTAGAGCCGATGGCTGTTTCCATATGGTGGTGACGAGGTCGGCATGAGGCTCTATCCAGGGTGGCACCAAGGCAGGAGCTGTCACGGGCAGATCCAGATGCTCAGCGAGTTTCAGACGCTGAGGATCTGGTTCCAAAGAGTGCCACTGATGAACCTCCTGGATTTTCCTTAGCAACTCCGTAAAAGAAGGATCTTCCGGAGGAGACTTCGGAGGAGTCCTTGGCCTGGGCTTCGACGGAGAGCATGGCTCGTCGTCCCTTTCGGAGCAACCATCGGAGGAATCCGAGGAGTTTGAGGGTGAAGAGGAAAAACACTCCCTTTCCCGACCAGGGGGAGGAACAGACCCCTTGGGAAGCCCTTGAGGAAGCGTGTCCTGCCCGTCTCTGGACCCAGACGGAGGAGTCCTGGAGTCCGGAGGTGGTGAGGGTGTGCCGCCTAGGACGTACGGGAACCTGAGAGGGCACCATCGTCGGCAGGCGGCTCTCTACCTCCCTGGTGAGCTGTGCTCTGACCTCAGCCCACCAGGAGGCCACAATCTCCTGCAAGTCCACCGGTTCTGTGGGGGCGGTGGAGGAGGAGGCAGCGGGGGATAAGGATACGGGTTGCACCCATATGGAGAGTATCCAAAACCTGGCTACAGATAGCCCGCATTAGTACATATGCCTGGTACTGCGATGCCGGATACTGTGGTCCTGGGTATGTCGGTATCGGATAGGACGGAGGGTACCTGGGAGCCGGGGGAGCTGCCGGAGCAGACGGCCCGGCCAGTGGCCTCATGGGTGGATCCAGGTTGGAGGGCCCGGAGGGCCCGGCAGTGGGGGGGACATCCGGAAGCGGGATGTCTGCCGGAGTCTGTAGAACCGGCTTCGGGGCCAGCGTCAGGGGCCCCAGTGTCGGAGGTGCCGGCGTCAGATCCGGCGCACCCACAGGAGCGCGGTTCGACGGAGGAAGGTCCCCAGTGTCACCCGGGATGGAGGAGAAAAATCCCCGGGGTCGGGCTGGGGGGACTCCGGGTCCCCGGACGGCAGCGAAGGCTGCGGAGAACTGGGAACAAGGGACGAAGGGGGGTCCGTCATTGGTTCAGTCACCAACCGGGCGTCGGGCGAACTGAAGTGCAGCTTTACGGCGAGCTCCTGGCGGGCGCCGGAGGAGCCGGCGTCCGGCTTATGGGAGCCTTCACCGGAGGCAGACAGAGGAGAAGGATCGGCCTGGTCTGATGGAAGAGGGGCTGCATGCCGCCCCAAAGGGTCGTGCGCTTTACCGGCCTTCTCCACGCGGATGGTGGAGCAGACACCCAGGGTACTGGAGTCGCCCACGCCAGTAGACCACGAGCCTGCGGCCGAACCAGGGGGCAGAGGCCTCCAATTGCTCAGAGGCGCCCAAAAGACCCGAGCGCAAGCCAGACTGGCGGGCCGATGCCCACTCAGAAACCTCTGACGCAGCGGTCAAGGAGTGGTCCCCTGGAGGGGACGTTACCTGTGACCCGGCGGCTCTCGAGGGAGACGCGGTAGAGGAACCCTTGTCCCAGTGCCTCTCCTTATCCTTCTTCCGATGGCCTTCAAGAGGAAGTGGACACCTCTCTCAGTGTTTTGAGCTCCTTCTCCATCAAACTCATCTTTTTCTTCAAAATATGGGCTTCCAGGGATTGCTGCCGCCTTTTCCGGGTAGCCACGTTGAAGCTGAGGCAGTGCTGGCACTTCTCGACCGGGTGATCGGGGCCTAGGCAGGACAGGCACAGGGAATGGCCATCCTTGTGCGGTAGTTGGGTGTCACACGAGTTGCACTTCTTATTGTGCTCGGAGGGTGTAGGGGACGACATACACAGACGAAGACCTGATGCTGATCAAAAAAAAAAAATCAAAGTACTTCGCTAAAAACCGACGAAGGGTAGGCTGACGAAGCAATAAACTTTTCCACGAGGCACTGCATGACCTAACGGCGGGAAAGAACTGTAAGGTGGGTGTCAGGGACCTCCCCTTTATACCGACGTCTCCTGACACCGGTCACCTGACGTAGGGGTGGTCCCTCGCCAGGGACTGCTAGCTAGAAATTTTTCCATGGGGTCCTGCCGCCTGCCGACGTCAGTCCTGTATGCCCTCTTGAAGTATGATCTTCTGGTATCTGGCTGTGTAGGCCAAATTAGCCTGCCAGAGTCCGAAGGATGATGCCAAGTATTGTTTCTTGGCCATGGCATCAAACTTACTAGAGTCTTTATCTGGGGGTGTGAAACCAAGACTGGGGAAATGGGCTCATCCAGACCTTTGTCGCCAAATCCTCCTCCTCCATCTTCATCATCCTCCTCTTCTTCATCTTCTTCATCTTCATCTTCTTTCCCTTCCCATTCCAGTTCATAATACTCATCCAAAACTTATTCCGGAACCGGAGGATCTGACCGAACCCAGCGCCTCACCGAGGCGCTGGACAGAGCGACTCCACTATACTTATCACCCTGGCAATCTCATCTGCGGTTGGAGAATGAGGTTCTGGATCCGAACCGGCAGACTTTCTTTTCCATTTTGATAGAACTGACCCCTCTGAGTCTGATCTCACCTTGCCCGAGGGTGTATCGCCTGGGTCAGCAGGCACACTCCTCAGGTTGTGCAGGAACCGAACTGGGCTGATCATCCGGATCAGTGGACTTCTCGTCCTCCCTTTCCATGAGCGTACCCAACCTTTTTTCCAGGGTGGCTTTAGGGAAATTCTTACATATTTGTCAGTCTGAATCGAGGTGGTCAAACCCAGACACTAAACACAAGTGTCATGAGGGTCTGCCTTAGCAAAGGCATCCCCACACTCACCAGTGTTGAAACCCAGTGGGCCCGCTTTTTTCTTGGGTTTCTCAGACATGGCCAGACTCCAAAACTTACCCTTTACAGTTTTTTTTATTATGCCAGACAAGACCTTCCCAACGCTAATTGACCATGTTACGGGTCGGAAAAATATTTTTAAAAATACGTTTTTTTCTTGGTGTGCTTTTTTTTTTTTTTTTTTTTTTTAAAATCGATGGGAACGGAATCTCACTCTACATAAAACAAAACTAATCCCTAACTGATCGGATCCAAACCAGACCGATCCACAGTTTTTTTGCAATTTCCACACACTAACTCAAATCAAACAAAACTAAGGTCCACTGCCTACAACACTTACTGTACCGCAGACAGGGATCTGAAACCAAAAAGACAGAACCGGTTGAAAAAAAGACGAATTATTTGGGCCAAATCAACTGAGCAAGAGAGAAAACTCCACAGCAACTGTTCAGTTAGGTGGAGTAAAGAATCTGACGGTTACACTTTGAAGTGCTGCAGACAGAGGATTGAAACCGAGCTCGAGCCCAACGTTCTATGCTCTCTGCAGAGTCAACACTTTCCTCTCCAGAGCAGTTCAAGTGCTGGTGCTAACTGCACGTCAGAATACAGCAAGACTTCATGTTGTTTGAAAGACAATATGAGAAACCACAGAAGTAAACCCATGGGAAGGTTGGGAGGGAAAGCAGTAGCTACTGCAAGAGCCTCTCTTGAAGATCTGTTACGGTAAGTTTGTACGTAACTGTACCATCTTACTTAGAGAGGGCTCTTGCAGTAAGTACTTGCATAAAAGACAGAGTCCTAAGCAGTGACCTGAGACAAGTTTCAGACATGGGAGGCAGGAAGAAAAAATTACTCACCTTAGTAATGTTGTTTCTTCTAATGGAGTCTTGCTATATTATGACATATGCAGCAAGTCCCAACCTTCGAACTGCTCCGGAGGTGAAAGAGTTAACTTTCCATGCCAGGCATGGAACGCTGAGCTCGAGCTCGGTTGAAACTCTGTCTGTTGTTCTTCAAACTCAAACCATCAGATCTTTACAAGCTAAACTCACTGAGGTCCTGTGTGGAAGCTGTAAACCTACACTAGCCAACTGGCTACTAAACATAAGAACACATTTTTTGGTCCCAAAACTAAGACTCAAGTCAGGAGACCCAAAAAATGAAAAACACACCACCAAGTCACCCCAAAAAAGGAGGAGTGAAACAACAAGGTGGCCAACTACTAAGTGCCAACACTGCACTGCCCACCCATATCCCAAAAACAAGGTTCTGAGAGGGGCAGGCAGGGAGGGAGGTCATAATATAGCAAGACTCCACTAGAAGAAACATTACTAAGGTGAGTAATTTTTTCTTCAAACAACATGAAGTCTTGCTATATTATGACATATGCAGACTACACAGCAGTACCTCCATGGAGGAGGGACAGAACCTACTTAGGAAATAGGCTCTGAAACACAGCTGTGTTAAAACCGAGCATCACTCCTAGCCTGGATGTCCAGGAGTAATGCTTGGTGAAAGTGTGAACTGTTTTCCAGATAGCTGCTTGACATATCTCTAGGATAGGGATGTCTCTGGCAGCAGCCAGGGAAGCAGCTGTACCTCTGGTAGAGTGAGCCCTCAGGCCTGAGGGAGGAACCTTACCCAGTTTTTCATAACAAAATTGAATACAAGAGACAATCCACCTGGCAATGGATCTTTTAGTGGCAGGTTTCCCTTTGCCAACTTCACCATAAGTGAGGAACAGTTGAAGGGAGTCAACCCTGTGACCCTTGATATGCTCTATGTAGTAGCTAAGGGCTCTCTTCACATCTAGGCTGTGCAGCTTCCTCTCACCAGAGGAGGAATGGTCAGTGAAGTACACTGGAAGAGACAGATTGATTAAGGTGGAAATCTGAAACCACCTTAAGCAAGAACTTCCTGTTAGTCCTGTGGACCACCTTATCTCTATGAAAGGAGATAAAATTAGGCTCCACTGACAAGGCTTGTAATTCACTTATGCGTCTGGCAGAAGTGATGGCTACCAGAAACAGTCTTCCAAGTCAAGTACTTAAGCTCTGCTGAAGACAAAGGCTCAAAGGGGGGTTGCATAAGCTGAGCAATGCAAGCATTAAGATCCCAGGCAGGGGCAGGGTCCCTGAATGGAGGGTTGGTGTGAAGCAATCCCTTAAAAAACTTGGAGAATACAGGATGAGCTGAAAGAGAAGAGGGTTTACCTGCTGAAATAAATGCAGACACATCTGCCAAATGTACTTTTAGGGTGGCGGGTCTCAGCTCCAAGGTATTTAAATGGACCACATAATCCAGGACTGTGGGTAAATCATCAGATTCTGGGGAAATATGCTTCCCAGGGCACCATACGGAAAACCTCTTCCATTTGGAATTAAAGGTAGCCCTGGTGGAAGGCTTTCTAGAAGCCTTTAGTATATCCATTACACCTTGGGAGAGGTGTAGATCAGCAAACTAACTCTTCAAGAGCCAGGCCTTGAGATTGAGAGATTTGAGGTTTGGGTACCAAACCCTCCCCTGAGCACAGGTTAACAGGTTGTGATTCCTGGGAAGACACAGGGGAAGATGGACTGCTAAGGACAGTAGGAGTGGATACCAGGGTTGTCTGGCCCAATCTGGAGCAATCAGGATCATCTTGCAGGATTGAGATCTGATTTTGACTAACACTTTGAACGGGGGGGGGAGAAGCATAGAGAAACTTCCCTTCCCAATTGAGAACTAAGGCATTCAGAGGGACTGAGCCCAACACTGGGGGCCTGCAGCAAAAAAGGGGAAGTTGGTGATTGTCTGGGGCTGCAAAAAGATCTAACTGCGGGGTGCCCCATCTGGCAAATACCACCTCCAGGACAAGGGGGTCCAGTGACCATTCGTGATGGCCCTGGGAAATCCTGCTGAGAGCATCTGCCAGGACATTGTCCTTGCCTGGGAGGTGAACTGTTGTAAGGGAGGTGTTCAGGGAGTAAGCCAGAGACCACAACTTCATTGCTTCGGTGCACAAGGCCGTAGACAGAGTGCCCCCTTGCTTGTTGATGTACCACATTGCGGTGGTGTCTGTTCTGACCTGTACAACTTTGTTCTGAACAGATATGGAAAAAACTTGAAGTGCTAGAAAAACTGCTCTGAGTTCCAACAGACTGATGTGAAGCAGAGATTCCTGAGGGGACCACAATCCCTGGGTAGTGAGGTCACCCATGTGAGCTCCCCACCCCAAGAGGGATGCATCTGTAGTAAGGATTAAAGAGTTAGACTGAGTGACAAAGGGCACCCCCTTGCCTCAGATTGCTCTGATCCTGCCACCACTGTAAGGTCTGGATCAGGGTTCGAGTTACTGGGATCAATTTGGTTAGAGGGTCTTTCCTTTGAGACCAAAAGGCTCTCAAATGGAACTGGATGTCCCTCATCTGAAATCTTGCTCACTGCACCACTGCTGTAGAAGCAGCCATGTGCCCCAGGAGCTGTAGAAAATGCCTTGCTGGTCGAGACACCTGCAGGGTGAATCAGGAAGCCAGAGAGACCAGGGTCCTTGCCCTGTCCAAAGGCAGGCAGGCTGTGGCTTTCTCTGTGTTCAGCTCTGCGCCTATGAAGGTAAGGAGCTGGACAGGGTCTAGAATCAACTTTGAAAGATTCAGAAGGAAACCTAGAGAGGTGAGCAGTTGCCGAGTTATCTGTAGATGTAACTTGAATTGGTCTGGAGACTGGCCTACTATGAGCCAGTCGTCCAGATAAGAGAAGATGGCAATTTTTTGCCTTCTTAGGGAAGCAAATGCTACTGCCAGGCATTTTGTGAATACCCTTGGAGCAGAGGTGAGGCCAAAGGGCACTGCTCTGAACTGGTAATGGCCTGAGGGCAGCTCGAACCTGAGGTACGTTCGATGGGAGCTTCCGATGAGAATATGGAAGTAGGCATCCTTGAGGTCCAGGGACGCTAGCCAGTCCCCTGACCTTAGAGAGGGTAGAATAATTCCCAGAGTCACCATTTTGAATTTTGGTTTTAAAAGGTGCTTGTTTAAGTATTGTTTCAGGAGGCAGTATAGCGCAGTGGTCTAAGGCTCTGAGCTGCAAATCTGGTGACATCCAGCAGACCAGACCTGGGTTTGAATCCCACAGCTTCCACTTGCATACTGTGTGACCCTGAGCAAGTCACTTAACCTCCTTGTGCTCCCGGGTCGCTCCTGTAAAAAAGCTTTCAGCTTAGTGTGCTATACCTGGTTAAACAACTAAAAAAAAAAAAAGTATCTGAGATCCAGGATGGGCCGCCATTCTCCTGTCTTTTTTGGGGTAAGGAAGTACCTGGAGTACAACCCTTTGCCCTGGTGTAGGGGTGGAACCCTTTCCACAGCTCTGAGAGCCAGGAGGGAAGAGACCTCTGCCTCTAGGGCAAGTGCCTCTGGTGGATTTGCAGGTGGAAAGGATCTGGTTCTCATCTTTGGAAATTTTTTGAAGCTGAGAACCAGTCCCTGGCTTACTACTTCCAGGACCCACTTGTCTGATGTAAGAGACTACCACTCCTGGACAAAGTAAGCCAGCCTGCCCCCTACAGGTAGTTGAGAATCGGCCCTAGCAACCCCATCAGGGTGCCTGCTTGGCAGGGGCTTTGGGCTGGGGGGTGGAAGCAGGCCTGCTTGTACCCCGTCTGCCTCTCCCTCTAAAGAACCCCCTCTGGGCATAAGCAGAAGAGGAGGCCTGGGCTTAGTAAAAAGGCCTATAAAAAGGCCTGCCCCAGCCCCTGGAAAGCTGCCTTTGAGGAGTGACCTGCCTTTCCTTGGCCTGTGCACTCCTATAGGTGGTCCTATACTCATCCATTTCCTTCATGTAATTCTCTGTCTGCTCCCCAAACAGAGAATTACTCACAACAGGAAAATCCATGGCCTTAGTCTGGGTATCCTGTGACTGGCTAGTACATCTGAGCCAGGCCATTCTGCGAAGAGCCACAGATGTAGCCATGACTCTTGACACATCATTCGAGTCCACTGCAGCATGAAATTGCACCTTGGATGCCTCAATACCATCCGCAGCCACCTGCTCCAGCTCCTTGGCAAGCTGGCCAGGGACCTGTTTTGCTAGAGCCATAACAGTATCCCATCTGGATTTCTGGTATCTAGCAACATAAGCCATATAATTTGCCTGTCTGAGTCCCAAGGATGCTGCCATGTACTGTTTCTTTGCCATGGCATCAATCCTCCTGGAGTCCTTGTCAGGGGAGTGTGAAGCCAAGGGAATATTTGCCTTGTCACAGGCTGCAGCTTGCACTACCCCAACACGGCTGCATTGTTGTGCAAGGAACTCCGTATCAGAGCCTGACAATGTGTACCTCTTGTCCATTCTCTTATCAACAGGAGGTATAGTGTGAGGAGTTTTTAAAATTGTAACTGTGTTTCCCAAAAGACTTATGCAAAGGAATAGACAGCCTCCTTGACTCTGGGATATCCATTTCCACACAG
This sequence comes from Neoceratodus forsteri, assembly GCA_016271365.2. Taxonomy (NCBI): domain Eukaryota; kingdom Metazoa; phylum Chordata; order Ceratodontiformes; family Ceratodontidae; genus Neoceratodus; species Neoceratodus forsteri. The sequence goes on from CM057449.1 coordinate 623,321,333, forward strand.
TCAGGCTCCTCTTGATCATCCACAGCTTCCTCCATAGGGAGCTGGAGGGTTTCAGCTACTTTCTTATAAAACATAAAATGAGAAGGGGACTCAGAAAGCCTAGGAGGAGACACTCCTGAAGGTCTGTCTGGAGAGATGTCAGAGTCCATGGGCACATCCAGACTTTCAAATCCACATTCACTCTCCTCATATTCCTCTATCCCCTCCTCCGGTTCATAATATTCCTCTACATCATACTCTTGAACCGGTGGAACCGGCCGAACCAGACGCTAACCTGATGGTGCCGGTTCGGTCGGAACCGGGAAAGCGACTGGACAATTTTAATCGCTTATTATTTCTTCAGCGGTTGGAGAGGAAAGTTTGGCTCCACACCAGCTGATTTCCTAGTCCTTTTGCTGGAACCGACTCGGAGTCGGATCTCCTTTGCCCGAGGAAGTCTCGCCTGGTCGGCGATTATTCTCCGTTCGGTTGGAACCGAACCGGCTGGCCATCCAGTTCAGCGGACTTTTGGCCTCCTTTCCTTGAGCCTACCAACTCTCTTTTCCAGGGTAGCTGCAGGAAAATTTTTACAAATCTGGCAGTCTGCATTGAGGTGGTCAAACCCCAGACAATAAACACAGGTGGTGTGGGGTCAGCCTTGGCAAATACTTCCCACAGATACTGCAGTGTTGAAACCCAGTGGGCCCGGTTTTCTTTGGGTTTCAGACATAGTGCCAGTCCTAACCAAACTTACCTGCTTATGGCAATCCGCCAGGTAAGCCCCCTTATCGGTTCCCAACCGTACACATTTAGTCGTGAAAACCGTAATAAAATCCGTTTTTTTTAGAACCGATAAGAACTGGTAACCACACTCTAAATGACAGATTAATATATTTTAAAACAACCTGATCAGTTCAAACCGAACCGATAAACAGTTTACAAGTTCCACACAGAATAGAAATCAATGTAAAACCTATCTAGTACTCACAAATACCACACACAGAGTCTGAACCGACCGGTTGCGGTTTAATTTTGGTCGAAAACTGAGAAAAGCAATACTTTAACCGACAAAATGAACCGAGCAGAATAAGAAATCTCCGGAGCGACTGTTCAGTGAGGCGGAGTAAAGAATCTGACAGTTTGAGTTTAAACAACAACAGACAGAGTTTCAACCGAGCTCGAGCTCAGCGTTCCATGCCTGGCTTGGAAAGTTAACTATTTCACCACCGGAGCAGTTCGAAGGTTGGGACTCACTGCATATGTCATAATATAGCAAGACTTCATGTTGTTTGAATGGGTTTTCCAGCACTTTCAGGGTACTCATGTAAGGAGTCCCAGTAGGACAGCAAGGCCAAAGCCCACTCTGCGCCACGACGCAATCTCTAAACATTAATACCTGGTAAAGGTATGGACAGAACTCCATGTTGCAGCCGCACAAATGTCTGTGACTGAAATACTCCTGAAACACGCAGTAGAAGCAGCCATGCCTCTGGCTGAAAGTCATTTAACCTGACCCGGAAGAGTTCTGTCGTACTTATAACAGAAGGTAATGCAGTTTGCCAGTCATTTGGACAAACACTGTTTAGAAACAGCGGCACCCTCTTTTTTGGGCGCAAAGGAAACACACAACTGGTCAGTTTTACGAAAAGACTTTGTTCTGTTCGTATAGTACTGGAGAATTCTGTGTACATCCAGAGTGTGCAGAAATGCTTCACCCTTGTTGGAGTGCTCTGGGTGACGCACTGGCAAGTCAAGTGTCTGATTCAAGGTGGGTTCAGAGACCACCTTGGGTAAGAAGAAAAAATTACTCACCTTAGTAATGTTTCTTCTAATGGAGTCTTGCTATATTATGACAGATGCAGTTTGTCCCACCATTAGAACTGCTCCGGAGGTGAAAGAGTTAACTTCCATGCAGACCATGGAGCTTAGAGCGCGACCTCGGTTAGAGAAGCTCTGTTAGGGTGGTTTCAAACCGAAACCGTTAGATCTTTACGAGCAAAACTCACTAAGGCTCTGTGTGGAAGCTGTAACCTACACTAGCCAACTGGCTACTAAAATATTCACACATTTTCCTGGTCCCAACACCAAGACTCAAGTCAGGGGACCAAAAAAATAAATAAATAAAACAACACCCAAACATAAAAGGGGGCATCAATAAGTGCCAACAGTGGACTGCCCACCCCATACCCGAAGTAGAACTTCTGAGAGGGGCAGGCTGGGGGGGGGAGGTCATAATATAGCAAGACTCCAACAGAAGAAACAACATTACTAAGGTGAGTAATTTCTGCTTCAAACAACATGAAGTCTTGCTATATTATGACAGATGCAGACTACACAGCAGTACCTCCAATGAGGAGGGACAGAACCTACTTAGGGAATAGGCTCTGAAGCACGGCTGTGCCAAACTGAGCATCCCTCCTGGCCTGGATATCCAGGGGAGTAATGCTTGGTGAAAGTGTGTACTGTTTTCCAAGTAGCTGCTTGACATATCTCCAAGATAGGGATGTCTCTAGCAGCGGCTAGAGATGCAGCTGTACCTCTGGTAGAGTGAGCCCTCAGGCCTGAGGGAGGAACCTTACCCAGTTTTTGATAGCAAAACTGGACACAAGAGACAATACACCTGGCAATGGATCTCTTAGTGGCAGGTCTCCCTTTCCCAACCTCACCATAAGTGAGAATAGTTGAGGAGTCAAACCAGACCCTTGGTACGCCTATGTAGTAACTTAGGGCCCTCTAACATCTGTTATGCAGCCTCCTCTCACCAGAGGAGGAATGATCAGTGAAGAACACTGGAAGTGAAATAGATTGGTTAAGGTGGAACTCAAGCCACCTTAGGCAAAAACTTCCTGTTAGTCCCGAGGACTACCTTATCCCTATGAAAGGAAATAAAGTCAGTCTCCACTGATAAGGCCTGTAACTCACTTATGCGCCTGGCAGAAGTAATGGCTACTAGAAATACAGTTTTCCAAGTCAAATACTTAAGCTCTGCCGAAGACAGAGGCTCAAAGGGGGGTTGCATCAGCTGAGCAATGCAAACATTAAGATCCCAAGCAGGGGCAGGGTCCCTGAATGGAGGATTGGTATGAAGCAATCCCTTAAAAAACTTGGAAAATACAGGGTGAGCAGAAAGAGAAGAGGGCTTCCCTGCTGAAATGAAAGCAGACAGAGCTGCCAAATGCACTTTCAGGGTAGCTGGTCTCAGTCCCAAAGAATTAAGATGGACCATATAATCCAATACAGTGGGTAAATCAGCAGATTCCGGGGAAATATGCTTCCCAGAACACCATATGGAAAATCTTTTCCACTTGGAGTTATAGGTAGCCCTGGTGGAAGGCTTCCAGAAGCTTTCAAGATTTCGAGAACACTTTGAGAAAGTTGTAGATCAGCAACTCTAACTCCTCAAGAGCCAGGCCTTGAGGTTGAGGGATCTGAGATTTGATACCAGACTCTCCCTGAGCACAGGTTAACAGATTGTGGTTCCTGGGAGGCACAGGGAAGATGGACTGCTAAGGACAGAAGGAGGGTACCAGGGCTGCCTGGCCTAATCTGGAGCAATCAGGATCATCTTGCAGGGCTGAGACCTGATTTTGACTAGCACTTTGAACAGGAGGGGGAGCATAGAGAAACTTCCTTCCCAATCGAGGAGAAAGGCATCCAGGGGACTGAGCCCAACACTGGGGCCTGCAACAAAAAAGTGGAAGTTGATTGTCTGGGGCTGCAAAAAGATCTATCTGAGGAGTGCCCCATCTGGCAAAACCTATCCCCAGTACTAGGGGATCCAGTGACCATTCGTGATGGCCCTGGGAAATCCTGCTGAGAGCATCTGCCAGGACATTGTCCTTGCCTGGGAGGTGAACTGCTATGAGGGAAGTGTTCAGAGAATAAGCCAGAGACCACAACTTCATCGCCTCGGTGCACAAGGCAAAAGACCAAGTGCCCCCTTGTTTGTTGATGTACCACATTGTAGTGGTGTTGTCTGTTCTGACCTGTACCACCTTGTTCTGAACAGATGCAGAAAAACCTGAAGTGCTAGAAAAACAGCTCTGAGTTCCAACAGATTGATGTGGAGCAGAGATTCCTGAGGGGACCATAACCCCTGGGTGGAGAGGTTGCCCATGTGAGCTCCCCATCCCAAGAGGGACGCATCTGTAGTAAGGGTCAAGGAGTGGGACAGAGGGATGAAAGGCACCCCTTGTCTCAGATTGCTCTGATCCTGCCACCACTGAAGGGCCTGGATCAGGTTCGAGTCACTGGGATTAACTTGCATAGGATCTCTTGAGACCAGAAGGCTCTCAAATGGAATTGAATGTCCCTCATCTGAAATCTTGCTCCTTGTACTACAGCTGTGGAAGCAGCCATGTGTCCTAGGAGCTGCAGGAAATGCCTTGCTGATCGAGAGACCTGCAGAGTGAAGGACAAGGCCAGGGCCACCAAGGTCCTTACCCTTTCTAGGGGAAGAAAGACTCTGGCCTGCTTTGTATCCAGTTCTGCGCCTATAAAGGTGAGTACCTGGACAGGTTCCAGAACTGACTTTGGAAGATTGAGAAGAAAGCCCAGAGAGGTAAGCAGCTGCTGGGTAATTAGCAGGTGTGATTTGACCTGGTCTGGAGACTGACCCACAATGAGCCAGTCGTCCAGGTAGGGAAAGATAGCAATCTTTTGCCTTCTTAGATGAGCAACTGCTACTGCCAGACATTTTGTGAACACCCTTGGGGCAGAAGTAAGGCTGAAGGGCATTGCTCTGAACTGATAATGGCCTGAGGGCAGTTCGAATCTGAGGTACTTTCGATGGGAGCTTCTGATAAGAACATGGAAGTAGGCATCGTTGAGGTCCAGGGAAGCTAGCCAGTCCCCTGGCCTTAGGGAGGGTAAAATCATTCCCAGAGTCACCATTTTGAATTTTTGTTTTAAAAGGTGCTCGTTCAGATATCTTAGGTCCAGGATAGGCCGCCACTCCTGTCTTTTTTGGGGTAAGGAAGTACCTGGAGTACAGACCCTTGCCCTGGTGTAGGGGAGAAACCCTTTCTACAGCTCTGAGAGCCAGGAGGGTTGGGACTTCTGTTTCAAAGCAAGAGTCTCTAAAGGGTTTGCAGGTGGAAAAGATCTGGCTCTCATCTTTGGAAATTTTTGAAGCTGAGAACAGACCCTGGCTCACTACTTCCAGGACCCACCTGTCTGATGTTAAAGACCCCAGTCCTGGAAGAAGTAAGCCAGCCTGCCCCTACAGGTAATGGAGAGTCGACCCTGGCATCCCATCAGGATGCCTGTTTGGCAGGGGCTTTAGGCTGAGGGGTGGAGCAGGCCTGCTCGCACTCGCCTGCCTCTCCTCTGAAGAACCCTCTGAACATAGGCTGAAGAGGAGGCCTGGGTCTGGTAAAAGGCCTGTGAAAAGGCCTGCCCCTACCCCTGGGGCTGCCTCTGAGGAATGGCTTGCTGCCCTTGGCTTGTGCACCCTATAAGTGGTTCTATATTCATCCATTTTCTTCATATAATTCTCTGTCTGTTCCCCAAACAGAGAATTTCCCACCACAGGAAAATCCATAGCCTTAGACTGGGTATCCTGTGACAAAGTAGTACACCTGAGCCAGGCCAATCTACGAAAAGCCACAGATGTAGCCATGACTCTAGAGGATACATCATTAGAATCCACTGCAGCATGGAATTGTACCTTAGATGCCTCAATACCATCAAAAGTCACCTGCTCCAGCTCCTTTGCAAGCTGGCCAGGGACCTGTTTGGCTAAGGCCATGACAGTATCCCATCTAGATTTTTGGTATCTTGCAACATAAGCCATATAGTTTGCTTGTCTAAGTCCCAAGGACGCTGCCATGTATTGTTTTTTGGCCATGGCATCAATCTTCCTGGAGTCCTTGTCAGGAGGATGTGAAGCCAGGGGAATATTAGCTTTATCACAGGCTGCAGCCTGAACTACCGAAACATGACTGTATTGCTGTGAAAGAAATTCTGTATCAGGACTCGATAGTGTACCTCCTGTCCATCTTTTATCTACAGGAGGCACAGAATTAGGAGCTTTTAAAATTTTTATTGTTTGTTTCCTAAAAGATTTATGTAAAGGGATGGACAATCTCCTGAACTCTGGGATATCCATCATCTCTACAAAGTCAGGTTCCTCTTGCTCGTCCAAAGCCTCCTCTAAAGGAAGCTGTAGGGTTTCAGCAACTTTTATAAAACAGAAATGAGAAGGGACTCAGCAAGCCTAGGGGAGATTCACCTAAAGGTCTGTCTGGGAGATGCTCGGTTCAATGGGCACATCCAGACTTTCAAAGTCACATTCACACTGATCATAATCATCCTCCCCTCCTCTGGTTCATAAAACTCTTCTATATCATATTCTTGAACCGGTGGAACCGACCGAACCGACCTTTGCCAGATAGTGGCGGTTGAGGGAACTGGGACAGTGACTGGACAATCTGTATTGCCTGACCATTCTGCAGCAGTTGGAGAAGGATTTTGACTCACATCTGCTGACTTTCTAGTTCTCTTTGCTGGAACTGGCCTCAGAGTCAGCTTTACGCTTGCCCGAGGAAGTCTGGCCCTGGTCAGAGGGCACTTTCTCCGGTTCGCTGCACCGAACCGGGCTGGCCATCCGGTCAGCGGACTTTTGGCCTCTCGCCCTGAGCCTACCAACTCTCTTATCTAGGGTAGCTGCAGGAAATTCTTGCAAATCTGGCAGTCTGCATTGAGGTGGTCAAACCTCAGACAATAAACACATGGTGTGTGGGTCAGCCTTGCAAAGGCTTCCCACAGACACTATAGTGTTGAAACCCAGTGGGCCCGGTTTTCTTTTGGGTTTGAGACATAATGCCAGCCTAACCAAAAACTTGCCCTTTTGATGGCAGTGCCAGGCAAGATATACTTTATCGGTTCCCAACGGTATCATTGGTCGTGGAAAAACGTATTGAAACTGCTTTTTAGAACCGATAAGAACCGAATCAAGACTTTCAACAAGCCTTAAAAGGCTTCAAAATAAAGTTTAATATAATTTGATCGGTTCAAACCAACCGATAAACATTTACAAGTTCCACACAGAAACCTATTACTTACAGTACCATAGACAGAGCTTGAACCGATCGGTTTATGGTTAAAATAAAGAATATCGCGTTGAAATTAACCGAGAAAGACACTTTAAACCGAGAAATGAACCGAGCAGCAGGAGGAATCTCCGGAGCGACTGTTCAGTGAGGCGCAGTAAAGAATCTGACGGTTTCGGTTTGAAACCACCCTAACAGAGTTTAACCGTAACAAGGCCCAAGCTCCATGCTCTGCATGGAAGTTAACTCTTTCACCTCCGGAGCAGTTCTAATGGTGGGACAAACTGCATCTGTCATAATATAGCAAGACTTCATGTTGTTTGAAATTAAAATTACGTACCTACCGTAATTATGATCTTTCTGTGCATCTTCACCATTCATCACCTTTGGGTACATGGCCAGAGGTCATGACCCCTCGGAAGCTTTTTATTTTTTAAGGTAGGTGGAGCCGACACAGCATCGGCGCCGCCCTCAAGGCTGACTCACTGCGTGGTCTTCTCAGGTTGGCTGCTAGGCACTGTCGACTCCGCCTGCTTGCCAGTTCTGAGTCGCTGGAGAGGTACGAGGAAGGGAGTGGAGGGTGGGACAAGGAAGTCCAAGGGACAGGAAAAAGGAAAATATATAAAACTAAAAGGAGAAATAATGAGAGGACAGAAAGAAGTCATGAACTAAAGGGATTGGGAGGGGCCCCAATCTCTGGAAATGGAGGAGGGAGGTAAGGTGGGACAAAGAATTTAGAAGGTAGGAAGAGAGGGGAGAAGGTTAAAACATCCCAGACCCTGGTCCGTCTCCAGATTGTACAGGAACTGCAAGGAGTAGCCAAAGGCGTCTTGCCAGAATTCAAGGCACAGAATGGCTGGCAAAAACTCCATCTGAGGAGACTCTGCTATTCTGGAAGGACAGGGCACAGAGAATTAACACCCTCTCAAGGAAAGATTTTGGGGAAAAAGAAAAAGGAGTGTTTTTTTTTCATAATAAAGGATAGTCCTAAGGACAAAGAAAAATAAGATGGACGGGACAAGGAGGAGGAGAGAATGGAGGGCAACTACCGACTTCCACCCCACAGGGAGCAAACGCACTAGAGAAGGAGTGCCCCCCACATGCTGACCACTCTACCCAGAACATAATCCCATGTACCCCTGTTTACCCCACTCCTTACAAAAGGGGGCGAGGTTGGGCACAGAGAGGGAGGTGGCCCCAGGGGGCTGGAGGGTAGGGTTGTGATGAATGGTGAGGAAAGATCATAATTACGGTAGGTACGTAATTTTCATCTCTTGTCTGTGTCAATCTTCACCATTCATCACCTTTGGGTGAGTGCCAAGCCCCCCCGAAGGGGGTTTTCTTTTACACCCTAAGGAACAAAGTCCCTTAGCTCTCAGTGGGTGACACACTAAGAGGGAGAACCTTCAGAACCAGGAGAGACCCGAGAGTGAGAAGAGGACCCCCCGGGACGGGAAGGAAGTTGCCCCGACAAACGTCTCGCTCTACGGGAGAAAAGATAGGTTTCTCTGGTGAGCGGAGTTAATCATCCTACGCCGGGCCAAGGGTGACAACCAGGAAAGATGCAGCCATGCCGTCCGCCTAGTGCAGATGGCTATCCCTAAGACTCTCGTAGCTACCTTGTTGGCATCACAGGATGCCCTCGCTTGGTGCCTTGCTAGCTCCAGGCCACGCAAAGAGTGTGCAATGTCTTGTCTGGTTTGCCCCGTGTCAGGCAATGAGGCTAGGAGTTGACCTAGCCTGGACCACAAGAACCTGTCATAGGCTACATAGTGGGCCTGATGTGCAGAAATGGAAAGCAACAACTGTGCCGAGTAGAAAGCCCTCCTACCCTAGAAGTCAAAATCCGAGGAATTTTGATCTGGGGCCTGGTCATGGTGAAGGGCGCAAAGCCCATCAGGAGTGTCCAGCTGTGTCAATCCGGACTGCTGAGAAGGTATGGAACTTGGAGACTCCAGGGTGGGCGCTATACTGCTGGCAGAGATTCCTAGGAGCAGGAACTCTGGAGAAGGGTCTCTGCCAGAAGCGCAACTACACCTCCCGAAAGGAAGCAGGCCAGGGAGGCACCACAAGAGTGGTCTCGCTGAACTCGCCTAAAGGTGTGCGCCGACTGCTCTGGATTGCTTACAGTGGCAGGGGTGAGGTGCAAGTCCTCCAACATCCTCACGAGGAAACGCTGATACTCAGCGAGACCGGCGGCTGGAGAGATGTGGACAGAAGACTCCTCTCCCCAGAAGAGGAGGATGAAGAGTTGGGAGGGCACAGACTGCTCAGAGGGCGGCTGCTCGGGAGGAGGTTGAAAAACCTGTCTGTCCATTGACCTAAAGTAAGCTGGGAACCAAGCAGCCATAGCCCTGAACTGCTCCTAGGAGAGAGGCCCACTAGGACCAAGGGAGCACATGAGAATGTGGCAGAAGGATGGGGACTGAGCAGAGAAGAGATATCGGCTGACCTCCGCCTGGGCTAAGGAGCAGACCAAGAGCACCCGAAGAAGAAGGTGCTCCAGAAGACTCCACAGCCAACAGTTAAACAACCATTTCAGTACTGCCATGGCTGCACCCGGAAGAATCCCCCCCGTGAGGTGACCGGGGCTGTATCGGTCCAGAAGGAGGGTCCCCTACCTCTAAAGAATGGGGCTCCCACAAAGAGACTGAGGATGAAGAGCGGAGATCCGCACTACGGCTTCTTCCAGAGCCCAGGTGGGCCCCAGAAAAAGGTTGCTGTGCAGACCCCATGCCCCTCGAAGTCCGAAAGAGCCCTCCTCCTCGAGAGGGCCAGCCTAGGTAGCTGACAGCCCTGGCCAGCACCAGAAGGAGCTATCCAGGGCACAGTACCCTCCCCTCCCCGTAGGTGCTCTGATCGGTCCCAAAGTTGGGCGATAAAGGCACACCACAGGTGGGGGTGCCACTGCTGAGGGGTCAGTGAACCCACCAAGACCGGGCTGCAGAGCAATGGTGGCCTGTACCACTGCCCACTGGTCAGCACCCCTGACCCCAGTCTCGGCAGCCACCAACCCCACCTCAGAAGGGGGCTGACTCCAGCTTGTCGAGGATACTACAGGGCTGCCCACCCCAACAGTCAACACCAAGGAGTCAGACTGTTAGTCTAACTCAGAGCCCGACTCCGCCTCTGAAGAGGTAGAGGCCGAGGCCCTGTGCCAGGCTGTCCTACGTCGTAAGGCAATACCAAGATTGTAATGCCTTGTGAAAGTATGGATTGTGGAACAGGTAGCTGCATTGCAGATATCTGAAATGGAGGCTCCTTTAAAGCTAGCCGCAGTAGTGGCCACAGTGCTAGTGAAATGGGCTTGGACAGGTTCAGGCAAAGTCTTGTACTTTTTGTAACAAAAGGTAATACAATTCGCCAACCATGAAGACAGGGTTAGTTTAGCAACAGGAAGCCTTTCTCTGCCAAAGGCAAAGGTGACGAATAATTGAGATGTTTTTCTAACCAACTGGGTACGATTAGTGTAATAGCGTAGTATACGATGGACATCTAGGGTATGTAAATACAGGTTACTCACCTGTAACAGGAGTTCTAGGAATGGTACATGTTGTTTATCCACACTGTCTGGCAGGTTCCTTGCCGCTTTAAATCTTGCCGGAAAGTCTTCAAGCTGGCTCCTCCCACCCACCCGGGTGGTAAAACCCTCGGCTCAGCCCCATGACGCCAGATCTAGCCCGCCGGAAGCCAGGTTGTGTGTCAAAGCCGAGGAGGCCGGGTGGGTCGTGTGGATGAACAGCATATACCATTCCTAGAAAGGAAAATTACGTACCTACCGTAATTCTTGATCTTCTTGGACGAGTCTCCACCACTCATTCACACTAGTGGGATTGGCGCCGAGGCACTAAGACCCATCGAGCAAACTTTTGCTGGAGGGTCGGCGGAGAGACGGCGCGCATGAGACAGCGCGCGAGCAGCGGCTCGAGCGGTAATGACCATCTCGGCGACGACCTCCAACCGCCTCAGTACCTTTTTTACCAAGGAGGTGCAGCACTAACGAAAGGGTAAACCCAACATTAAAAACGGACATAAGATAGTCCGATGACCCGTAAGAAGGGTCAGCAAAGAAGTCCTCACGGCCTAAAGATTTGAGGGAGTGAAGACCAATACAGCGGTGAGCTCGGGGGATGGAGGGTGGGTGAATGAGTGGTGGAGACTCGTCCAAGAAGATCAAGAATTACGGTAGGTACGTAATTTTCCTATCTTCCTGGACATAAGTCTCCACCACTCATTCACACTAGTGGGAGAGTACCAAGCTGATAATCCCCCAAAAGGGCGGCAGGAGAGCCAGAGCTCACGCGTCTAAGATAGAAGCCCATTAAGGATAGTTCTGCCGAATGCGGAATGTCGCCTGGCATGAACATCCAGTGCATAGTGCTTAACGAAAGTATGCACTGAGCTCCAGGTAGCGGCGTTGCATATATCTGCAATTGGAACATTGCGAATTTCCGCTAGGGATGCCGCGACCGCCCTAGTAGAGTGAGCGTACACTCTACCTTCTAATTTAACTTGAGCCATGGAATAGCAATGACGAAGGCATGCCACTAACCATGAAGAGATACATCTAATAGCGACAGGTTGACCCAGCCGGTGTCGCTGAAAGAAACGAACAGTTGCTGAGTCTTGCAACATCCTTGGTTCTATCTAAATAGAACCGCAAGGCTCTCTTAACATCCAAGGAATGAAGAGCCTGCTCTTCATTTTGGAAATTAGCGAAGTAAGCGGAGTACCAGAGGTTGGTTCAGATGGAATTCTGACACAACCTTGGGAAGAAATTTAGGATGAGTACTGAGAACTACCTTGTCCTTATGGAATACAGTATACGGAGGGTCCGTAACCAGGGCATGTATCTCAGAGACCCCATGGCTGAGGTAATGGCCACCAGGAAGGCAGTCTTCCAGGTAAGAAATTTTAGCTCACAGGTAGCTAAGGGTTCGAAAGGCTTCGAGTGAGCATGTCCAGCACCAGGTTAATGTCCCAGGCTGCAACTGGACGCTAACAGGGGTCTGGTATGGAGAATCCCTTAAGAAATCTCTTCACCATAGGTAACTGAGCCAGAGTTAAGGAAGAAACCGCTCATGGAACGCTGAGATGGCACTAAGGTGAACTTTAACTGTGGAGTACTGAAGACCTAAGTTTGATAGGTCCAAAAGATACTCAGAACCTTGCCAGGAGGACAGGAAAAGGGATTCCAAGAGGATTTTACACCAGAGAGAAAACGCTTCCATTTGGAAGCCGTATTGCTGGGTGGCTGGCTTCCGAGCAGCCAGAAGGATGTCTGAGACTCTACGAGACGTTGAACCGATTCACTTCTATCTCTTCAGGAGCCAAGCATGAAGGTGAAGTGATTTCAGGTTGGGATGGACCAACAACCCTGAGTCAAAAGACTGATTTGCAAAGGAAGTGGTCTCGAGAGGCTGCCAACATACTGTTGAGTAGAGGAAACCATAGTTGCCGAGGCCAGGAAGGAGCAATGAGAATCATCTTGGTCCCCTGAGACTCGAACTTGAGGAGTACTCTGGATTAGAGGAAGTGTGGAAAGGCGTGAAGAAAGCTGCTTTGTCCACCGCAGCCTGAACGCATCCTGACAGAAAATGCCAGGCCCTGGATTTCTGGAGCAGAAGAGAGGCAGTTTTATGCTGAGTGGGATGCAAAAGGTCCAGGTCTGGAGTCCCCACTCTTGAACAGGGACCGAGCTACGCTGGATCGAGACCACTCGTGAGGGTCTGCCTCCGTTCTGCTGAGGTGATCTGCTAGGTCGCTTTGTATACCTGGCAGATAAACCGCTTGAATCAGAGACTTGTGCTCCAAGCACCACTCCCACACCCTCATTGCTTCCTGCAAAGGGATAAGAATGAGCACCGCTTGCTTGTTGATGTAATACATCACTGCTTTGTTGTCCGCTTGAAGGAGAATGTTCTTGTGACAAAGGACATCCTTCAGAGCTCGGATTGCATAGAGGACCGCCTCATCTCCAGGACATTTATGTGGAGATGAGTTTCAACTGAGTCCATACACCTTGAGTGTGGAGGAGAGACAGTGAGCTCCCATCCCATTAGCGATGCATCTGTGGTGATGGAGATCTGATGATCCGGGGAGCAAAGGGAATCCTTCCAGGAGATTGCTTCTCTTGAGACCACCAGGTGAGAGACCTTCAAGGGCCCGCCACCTTGATGGGATAAGACTGGGGTGAGAGGTCGGGACCACTGAGTGGAGAGCATCCATTGGGTGGTTCTCATGTGCAGTCGGGCCAGAGGGACAGTGAAGACCGAGGACGCCATGAGACCCAACATGCGTTGCATCGAGAGAGCTGTAACCGATTGGTTCTCCCTGATGTAACGGGCCATACGAAGGATGTCGAGTCTTCTGTCCTCTGGAAGGAAAGCCTTCGCTGAAGAGGTGTCTAGAAGCGTCCCTATGAAAAGGAGCCTCTGGGAGGGTTGCAGTTGAGATTTTTTCAAATTCAGCAGAACTCCCATGGACGTGAGAAGACGAGAAGTCGTTTGCACGGCTTCCAAAGTCCCTTGGCCGGAAGGGCTTGCTAGAAGCCAATCGTCCAGGTAGGGAAACACTCGGAGTCCGACTTTCCTGAGATGCGCCGCGAGAACTGCACAACACTTTGTAAAAACTCACGGCGCCGAGGATAGCCCAAAGGGCAGGACTCTGAACTGATAATGCTGACCCAAAGCTACAAACCTGAGGAATTTGCGGTGGGTCGGGTGGACGGGGATATGCTGGTAAGCATCCTGCATATCCAGAGAGGCCAGCCAGTCGTGCTGATGCAGCAAGGGTAACAGGGTACCTAGGGAAATCATCTTGAATTTCTCCTGGGAGGAATTTGTTTAACTTTCTGAGGTCTAGAATGGGGCGATCCCCCAGATTTCTTTGGAACCAGAAAGTAATGGGAGTAGAACCTGTGTTTCGTAGATGCGGGGCACCAGTTCTATTGCCCTGTTGTTCAGAAGGCCCTGGATCTCCGCGTGAGGAGATCTGATCTGAGAGGCCGACAACCTGGGTTGTCGATGGGAGGACAATTCGGGGTTCTAAGAAATTGAGAGAATAACCTCGCAATTATCCAAGAACCCATTTGTCTGAGGTTATGGACTTCACTGGTTGTAGAAGTACATCAGACGACCTCCCACCGGAGGAGAAAGTTCCACTCGGCAGAGTGGATGGAACTTGGGCCAACGACTATCATAAGGTAGCGCTGGGAGCTTTAGGTCCCTGCGCTTGCCAGCCTTTTTGAGGTTGGGCAGGTTGGCTTTATGGAAGCTTCCCTGCCTCTGCCTCAAAGGACTGACGACTATGAAACTGACGCCTGTTCACATGCCCCCAGAGGGGCAGGCGGAGGTCTGGCCAACTTAATGGCCGATCTAGTCTTCTGAGTGGCCTCTAAGGCTTGCTCCACCTGAGGGCCAAAAAGAAAGGAGCCATCAAAGGCAGCGCCATCACCTGCTGCTGAGCATCATTCGTGAAGCCAGAAGTACGCAGCCAGGAATGGCGCCGAGTACAAACTCGCTGCTGCGAGCGAGCAAGCAGTGTCGAAAGCGTCCATGGCGGCTTTGACCTGTTGGTTATTGGACTCAATACCTCTAATAACGGTCAGAAGAAGCTCTGACTTGGAATCCGAATCTGGAAGAGCTTCAACCATTCTTTTCATAGAGTGCCACAGGATATACTCATACTGAGAAAAATAGCCTTGATAACTGGCAATACGCATACTTAGAGTGGAGGCAGCAAAGACTTTCTTACCTAATGTATCAATCTTACGAGACTCTTGTTAATAGGTCGAGCTGTAGTAGTTTGAGGAAGAACGACCTTGTCATTCTCTGCCAGGACTACAATAGGATCCGCAAAGGCTTGGGATGCCAAAATGGGACGATCCTTGGGAGCTGAATACTTCTTATCAATGGATTTAGCCACTGAGGGAATAAGAGCAGGGTTATTCCATACCATTTGAGACAGCGTCAAGGAAGGCTGAATCGAGGAGTCAAACTGTAGGGATCTCCGGCATGAAGATACTGGAGTCTTAATATCTTCCCAGGATCGATGTCTGTAGTCTGAGAGAAAGAGTGGATCCCAGGTTCTTCAACAGAGACTTAAAGGACAGGTCCTCACCACAGGCTCTGTAGCAAAGAAAGATCCTGTTTCTCCACTTCATCACCCAACCGAGGTCTGGGCTGAGGCTCAACATCATCTCCTGATGGTCCAGAAAGGACTGTTTGGACAGGAAAGGAGGAAATTAGAGAGGAGGAAATGGCAGAAAACAAGGAGAGTCTCCTGGCTGCCGCGCCGAGACGGCAAAACGGGCTGAAGACGGCATCGGTGAGGCGCGGCGCGTCAAGAGCACGCTGCCCCGCAACGCCGGGCGGCGCGGCTGGACGACGCCACACACGGGCGCGCTAACGGCGCGACGGACGACGCCGCTAACGGTATTGCAGAAGACGCCGCCAACGGCATCGCAGACGACGACGCTAACGGCGCCGCCCGATCCAACGGTTACCACCGGCGGCGCTACAGATAACGCGGGCGCCACCAACGGGCGCCGAGACCACGCTTGCCGCCAACGGCGCCGAAGCTCGGCCGAACGCGCCCGACACTGCCACAGACCCTGCAGAAGGCGCTGGAAAAGCCCCGGGAACCTGGAAAACAAGAGAAGGAAAATACCAGGAGATAAGGGCATCGGTGAGGCCTCGCGCCGCAGCCATGTGAGGGGGAAACACCTAGCAACGGAGTCGCTAGCACCAAGAAGGCGCCGACGACTAGGAAGGTCCAACCGCCTACCTGATCGCCGGAGGAGCCCGAGGGCCCGAGGTAACCAAGCCAGGCAGAAGAACCAACCTCCGAGCCCATCGCCTCCACAAGAGCGCCCACTGATGAAACTGCTCATCTGGAGCCCTACCTATAGGCGGGAGGGGCTCATGTCGAGGTGACTATTTATTATCGAAGCTGGCGACTCCAAGAAGGAGACCGCAACTAGCAACGATAACCGACTGTCGACGCCAAGCAGACATACCAGAGGGCTGACTCGAGTGATGCCTTCTTTTTGACCTGTGGGTCAAGAAGAGCTTCGAGGTCAACGCCGAGAATGCGACCGCTTATTTTATGCCGGCGGGGACCGCCATCTCCGGCATCGGACTGACCGTAGTCGGAACCCCGCTGAGGAGAAGGAGGCTGACCGACCCAGCCCGCTGACTGAACAGCTTTATACGTAAGTCTCCTCACCGCCACCTGACCTGCTCATGGTCGATCATCTCAGTAGGCCGACTTTTCAAGTAAGTTAAATTTAAATATTAGAAAAATTTTACGAAAAAATAGAATAAAACTGCCTATACTACTATCGTGATAATGTTACAAAAACAAACTGAAAACTATGCGCTTGTTTGAAGTTTGACTCACAGGCGAGATATCGTCAACGGAAGCGCACTGACGGCGTGGAAAAAGGAACTGAGGCGGTTGGAGGGTCGCCGAGATGGTCATTACCGCCGAGCCGCTGCTCGCGGGCGCCGTGGTCTCGCGGCGCTGCCTCTCCGACCCTCCAGCAAAAGTTTGTTCTCGATGGGTCTTAGTGCCTCCGGCGCCAATCCCACTAGTGTGAATGAGTGGTGGAGACTTATGTCCAGGAAGATCTCCTGTTACAGGTGAGTAACCTGTATTTCTAGGGACGTGGACATGTTGTTCAATCCACAATTACTGGCAGACTCCTAGCAGTTCTCCGGGAGGAGGGAGGCAAGGCGCACACCCCCTACTTACAGAATAAAGACTGGAGAACCAAAACCAGCATCCCAGCGTGACTCAAGGCCAATGTGGTAATGGGAATAAAGGTGTGTGCTGACTTCCAGGTAGCAGCCCTGCAGATTTCCTGGATAGGGACGCCCCTGGAAGCAGCCACCAAGCAGCGGTATGGCGGTAGAATGAGCCTCATCCCTTGGGAGGCTCCATGCCTGCCAACCTATAGTAGAGATCTATGCAGGAGGTGACCCACCTGCCTATCGTCCGCTTGGCTGCAGGTCTGCCAGGTGCGGCTTCAGCGAGGTGACAAACAGCTGGCTAACCTCTCCCGAACTTCAGCCGTCCCGCCTATATAAGAGAGAGCACTCTTCAGGTCCAAAGTATGGAGCCTATATTCGCCCTCCGCGGTGTGATTGGGGTAGAACACCGCAGAGTCAACACCTGGTTAAGGTGAAACTCCACACCACCTTCGGAAGGAATTTCGGTTGGGGGCGCAGGACAACCTTGTCCCTGTGGAAGACCAGATAGGAGACTCGATGGAAAGCGTCTGGAGCTCTCACATCCTTCTGGCTGACATGATAGCCACCAAGAAGGTGGTCTTCCACGACAGGTGAGAGATATCACACCTGTGCATCGGTTCGAATGGCTTGCCCATGAGCTTAGCCAATACCAGCAGTAGATCCCACGGAGGTGGAGGTTCTCGCACCAGAGGGATATGTGATCAAGGCCTTGAAAAAGCGCCTGACACCTTCTCCTGCCACTGACTGCTTCCCGGCCCACGCCGGTAAGCAGAGATAGCCAGGTGCACCTAAGGGTCAGTGACCCAAGCCCTAGCTGAGAAAGGGACCACAGGTAGTCCAGAATGCTTGCCAAGGAACAGGAGGAAGGGTCCAGGCCCTTGCCCTGACACCAAATGGAGAATCTCTTCCATTTAAAGGCATAGCATTTCCTGGTCGACTCCTTATGGGATGCCTCAACAATGTTGAGGACTTCGTCAGAAAGATCCAAGGCCTGGAACTCTAGCTGCTCAGGAACCAGGCCAGGTGCAGGGATTGAAGGTCTGGATGGAATACCTTCCCTTGTTGACTGGAGATCAGGTCCTGGGCTGGAAGCCGCCTCGGGAGCCTGGAGCTGAGGCTGAGGAGATCTGGATACCAGCATTGGCGGGGCCAGTCTGGGGCTACCAGAATCACCTGCGCCTTGTCCCTCCTTGCCTTGAGAAGCACCTTGTGGATCAAGGGAAATGGGGGAAAGGCATCGGAAGAGGCCCGGGGTCCACGGCCTCGAGAAGGCATCCCCTGCAGTGAGCCCTGCTGAGGGGGGCAGGCATGAAACAGCCTCAGCTTCGCATTCTCCCTGGAGGCAAACAGGTCCGCCTGAGGCGTGCCCCAGTGGGAGAACGGATCTTGTACTACCTCCAGCAGGAGAGACCACTCGTGGGATGCAACTCCTATCCGGGTGAGGGCATCAGCCAGAATGTTGGAGGCTCCTGCCACATGGATGGCAAGGAGATCCGCCTCCAGGCTGCGCATGAGGGACCAAGTGCGGAGGGCTTCCCTGCACAGAGGCATGGAGCGCGTCCCGCCCTAGCGGTTTAGGTAGTACATGGTCGTGATATTGTCCATCTGGACTTGGACCATTTTACCACGTACAAACGGAGCGAAGGCGGTGAAGGCTAGACGAACCGTTCAAAGCTCCAGCAGACTAATGTGGCATCGGGACTCTGTGCGCCCCCAGATGGGCACCCCAACCCATCAGAGAGGCGTCAGTCGATAGAGAGACCGTCAGCTCGAGGTGGACAAATGGGATGCCCTCCTGCAGATGAGCTGGAACGATCCACCACTGGACAGTGTTCCACATCTCCTGGGTCACTGTCACTGGCTGATCCAAAGGACTGGAGCGCTGTGACCACTGGCAGGCCAGTCCCCACTGTAGGGGACACATGTGCCAACGGACCACGCTGGTGCAGGCCACCATGAGGCCCAGGAGACGCAGGAAGTCCCGGGCAGGGCTCAATTGCCCAATCTGAAATGATTGGGCAAAGGAGGAAAGAACCTCGGCCCTGTCCACCAGCAGCCATGCTCTGGCTCGCAGAGAGTCGAGCTCTGCCCCGATGAATTGGATCACCTGCTTTGGCACAAGTTCTGACTTGGCCTCGTTGATGAGGAGGCCAACCTGAGAGTAGACCTGGAGGGCCAGATCCCTTGACCACTCCATCTCCAGTCTGGAGGAGGCCGCAATCAGCCAGTCGTCCAGGTTAGGGTACACCTGGACTCGTCAGCACTGCAGGAGTGCTGTCACCACTGCCATGCATTTGAAGACCCTGGGAGCTAGAGAAAGGCCAAAGGGCATGGCCCGGAACTCGTAGAGGGACCCCTCTGCTCTAAAGCGGAGGAATCGCTGGTGGGACAGACGGATTGGGATGTGAAAAAACGTGTCCTGGAGGTGCAGAGAACAGAACCACATACCTTGTTCCAAGGATGGAATGATCTGAGCTAGAGTGACTAACCTGAAGGTTCGAGACCTTAGGAACCTGTTCAGGTCGTGCAGGTCTAGAATGGGGCGCCAGCATCCCATCTGTTTCGGGACCCGGAAGTACCTGGACACAAACCCTGGGTCTGGTGGAGGATCCGCCACTTTCCTGATCTTCTCCTTCTGGAGGAGCAGGGCAATGTCAGTTTGATGGGCCGACAGGCAGCACCCCGTATCCCCCCGTGGGGCGACGGCTCGGAAGGACGGGGCCTGCTCGAACTCCAGAGGCAGACCCCTTCTTGCCACCTCAAACACTCAGCGGTCCGTGGTGATAGTGGACCAGGCGGAAAGAAAGTGGCGGAGCCGTCCCCCCACCGGGGGAAGCGACGTGGCTGGGGGAGACACCCCTCAACCAGTCATTGGGCAGGCTTGGAGGAAGGACCGGCCAAGGGACCTCCTGGCCTTTTCCTCCCAGCTTCCTGCTGGAAGAAGCTGCAGGCTTGGCTTTGGTGCTGGCGCAAGTCTGCTGGCCCTGATGCTGGTGTTGGGCTGGACGTGCCGCAGGGGCAGAAGGTGAAAGGACTTATGCTGCTGCCGCAGCCTTTGTCCTTCTGGGCAGACATGACAGAGTCCAAGGTGGCATTGGACTTCTCAATTCTCTGGAGGTGGCCTTCCACCCCAGGCCCGAACAAGTCGGTACCCAAGAAGGGGACGTCTGCCAATTTGTGCTGGGTATCTGCCGTGAAGGTGGAGATCTGCAGCCAAGCTCTGCAGCGCATGGCCACTGTGGCCGCTACCGACCAGTCACAGGAGTCTCCAATATCGAGAGCCGTTTGGAGCTGTGTTTCGCCACTGCCCTTCCCTGATCCCGCACCTGCTTGACTGTAGTCTGCAGGTCAGCCGGGAGATGAGGGATCACCTCATCCAGGAAGCCCATAAGGGCGTGGGAGAAGTGCGCCATCAGTATGGCGGAACTGGCCTGACGGAGGCCAAGGGAGGATGCAGCATACACTTTACGTCCAGCATAGACCAGCTTTTTGGACTCTCTGTCGAGGGGCTTGCCCATGTCCCTGGCGTTCTCGGAACACCGGAAAATGCTATCAGTAACCAACCCCTCAGCAGAGGGGTGCTCCGAGAAACCGGACTGTAACCCGGTAGGGACCGCGTACTTCCTGGCCATCCTGGCCGAAGGAGCAGGACGAGAAGTTGGCCGCTGCCATAACTCTGAGGTTGGGCCAACAATGGCTTCAGCCACCGGAAAGGCCTCCGTGGGAGAATCCTCTCGGTCCAGTATCTCCGTGAGGAGATACTTGGCCCACTTGGATACAGGCTCGAGCTGCATCCCGTTGGACTCAGATGAGCTGAAGCAAACCCATGAACAAGGATAGGCTCTCGTCCATCGATTGTCCCTTGGAGGACTCCAGGCCAAGTGGCCTGGAGAACACGGAAGAGTCATTGTCAGACTCCGAGGAGTCTGTGAACAGCTGCCTAGGGCCTGAGCCACCCACCTGCCTAGGACGGTCGGGAGTGAGGGTGACCGACAACCGGTGGGGTAATCCCTGATCCAACCGAGAATCCTTGGTCTGAGCCCCCGATTTTGGTTGTGGAGGCGGGGGGTTCCACCACAATCGGTGGGGCAGCTGGTTTTGGCCGAACAACGGACCCAGGCTTGGGCACCTTGACCAACGTGAGGGGTTGTTTCAGCCTTTCGGGTGACAGCCACTTAATGGCCGGGGAAGGAAACTGCGTCGGCTTGTTCCCAGTCAGAAGGAGCTGCTGCCACATTAAGTCCTTGTAGCGTCGACGCAATTTGCGCCAAAGCCTCTCCTCCAAGGAAAAGGAAGATGAGGACGAGCGGCTCCGCCGCTTTCCTCGGTGCAGAGACCTAGACCACGGGTGTTGGCGGGATCAGCTGGACCGAGAAGAGGTCAAAGACCGTCGGTGTTTCCGAGGGTGGGTCTGGGAGGGAGCGGGGGAAACCCATTCCGCCCTCTGCTCGGGAGCCTTAACCGGGGACTCCAGCACAAGAGGCGCAGGCAAGTCCTCGTTTTCCACTGGGGGAACCGGTGAAGAAGGGATGTCGGCTTCTCCAGTTGACAGCCCATCCGACGAGTCGAGAAAAATCTTGACCGCGTTGACAGGTGTCTCAGCCAGCTGACCTGACTGGGATACCGTGAAGCCAGCAGCCCTAGACACAAACTCGACTGAAGTCGAAGGTCGACTTTCCAGGAAGGGGGACCTCTCCCGCTCCCACGAACGTCGATGGTGGGACTTACCCTTCAAGTCCTTCTTCTTGGATCGAGAGGAGTGTCCCCATGGCCCCTCACCTTTCGTGGAGAGGGAATGGCAAAGCTCCTTAAAAGAAGCTGTATAGGAGGAGCCCAAGGAGAGCGGGATAAATGCTGCGACTGAGGAACACAAAGATGCGGCCTTGGCCGCCGCCTCCTCGAGGGCGATCATCTGATCAAGTTGCTCAGCCAAGCCAGCAGCCGCGGAAATAGCCCAACAGGCCTCCTTAGACTTCACCTGCGGTATATGTCTCTCAGGGCGCTCAAGATGGAGCATGGAAGCACGGTCTTCGAGGACGTTTGCTGAGAAGGACTTGCACAACTCGCAGGCCTGCGGATCGTGGTCAAGCCAGAGGCAGCAGATGCACGTGGAGTGCGGATTGGTCCTAGACATCTTCTGCCCGCATGGGCACAGCCGAAAACCGGGAGTCAATTTGTCCATCGCAGCTGCGAAGGAAGAAGCAGACAGAAGTCTAGAAAACTTTAAAATTATTTTCGGGTGAACCAAAGAGTTTGGATCCAGTCTAAACGCAGAGCGCTAAGGAGGAAACCTGAGCCTGTTGATCAGGAAGATCTGGCGTTATAGGGCGGAGCTGAGTTTACCATCAGGAGGAGCAGTTTGAAGACCTTTTGGCAAGATTTAAAGCAGCAAGGAACCTGCCAGACAGTGTGGATGAACATATCCATGTCCCTAGAAAAACAGGTTACTCACCTGTAACAGTAGTCCTAGGAGTGGTATAGGTTGTTCATCCACACTATTTGGCATGTGCCTTTCCCTTTAAGGATCGCCAGAAGGTCTTCAAGCTGGCTCCTCCCACCCACCCGGGTGGTATAACCCTCGGCTCTGCCCATGACGCCAGATCTTAGCCCGCTGGAAGCCAGGTTTTTAGCGTCCGCAGCCAGGGAGCTCGGGTGGGTCCATGTGGATGAACATATACCACTTCTAGAACTACTGTTACAGGTGAATAACCTGTTTTTCTAGGATCATGGATGTGTTGTTCATCCACACTATTTGGCAGACTCCTAGCTGTTCTCCGGAGGAGGGAGGCAAGGCATACGTCCCCACTGATACTCACCAGGGGAAGAGAGATTGGAGAACTGAGGACTCGAACCAGCATACCGGCGTGACTCAAGGTCAATGTGGTACTGGGTAATGAAGATGTTTGCTGACTTCCAGGTAGCAGCCCAACAGATTTCCTGGATAGGGGTGTCCCTGGAAGCAGCCACCGATGCAGCAGCATGGCAGGTAGAATGAGCTCTTATCCCTCTGGGAGGCTCAATGCCCACCAACCCATAGCACAGACTTATGCAAGATGTAATGCACCTTGCAATAGTCTGTTTTGCTGCAGGTCTGCCAGAAGTGGCTTCAGCGTAGGTGACAAACAGCTGACGAGCCTCTCCCTGAATTTCCGTCATCCTCCCCTTCTAATGGGAGAGGGCTCGTCTCAGGTCCAGGGTATGGAGCCTGTATTCGGCCTCAGAGGTGTAATTAGGGTAATATACTGGTGAAACACTGACACCACCTTCAGAAGGAATTTCGGGTGGGAGTGTAGGACAACCTTGTCCCTGTGGAAGATCAGATAAAGGGAGTCCACCGAGAGCGCCTGGAGCTCCCCTGTCCTTCTGGCAGACGTGACAGCCACCAGGTAGGCAGTCATCCATGACAAGTGCGACAACTCACACTTGTGCACTGGTTCGAATGGTTTGCCAGTAGATCCCACGGAGGTGGAGGTTCACGCCCCAGAGGGGATATGTGATCCAGGCCTTTGAAAAAGCACCCAACCACTGTCTCCTGCACCAGCGTCGGCTGACCAGCCCACACCTGGTAAGTAGAGATGGCTGACAGGTGCATCCTAACGGTCGATGACCTAAGACCCCTTTTGGACAGAGACCAAAGGTAGTAGAGAAAATCAGCCACAAGACAAGAAGGTCCAGGCCCTTGCCCTGACACCAACTGGAAAACCTTTTCCATTTGAAGGCATATAATTTCCTGATTAGTTCTTTTCTAGATGCCTCCACCACTGACAGGACATCCTCAGAAAGACACAAAGCCTGGAACTCTAGCCACTCAGGTACCAGGCTATGAGGTGCAGGGCTTGAAGTTCTGGATGGTGTACATTCCCATGATTGAGAGAGATCAGGTCTGGGCGTGTTGGAAGCTGCTCCGGGGGCCTGCAGCTCAGGCTGAGGAGATCTGGACACCAGAACTGGCGCAGCCAGTCTGGGGCTACCTGAATCACCTTTGCCTTGTCCTTCCTCACCTTGAGGAGCACCTTGTGGATCAAGGGAAATGGAGGGAAGGCGTAGAAGAGGCCTGGGGTCCATGTCCTCGAGAAAGCATCTCCTTGCAGCGAGCCCTGCTGGGCGGGCATGAAACAGTCTCGGCTTGTGTTTTCCTGAGGCTAACAGGTCGACCATCGGTTTGCCCCAGTTGGAAAACAGGCTGTAAGCTACGTCTGGATGGAGAGACCACTCGTGGGATGTCTGGCCTAAGTGGCTGAGAACATCCGCCAGATGGTTTGAGGCTCCTGCCACATGAATGGCTAAGAGATCTGCCTCCAGACGGCGGACGAGGGTCCAGATGCAGAGCGTCTCCCTGCAAAGCAGACGGGAATGCATGCCACCCTGTTTGTTGAGGTAGTACATGGCTGTGGTATTGTCCGTCTGGACTTTAACCACTTGACCCTGGAGCTGAGGAGCGAAAGCTGACAGTGCCAGTCTGACTAATCTGAGCTCCAACAGGTTGATGTGGTATTGGGACTCCTCAGGGTCCGGAACACATGGGCCCTTTTGTCCCCCAGCCCATGAGAGAGGCATCAGTCATGAGGACGGCCAACGGCTCGGGGCGGACAAACAGGATCCCTTCCTGCATTCGTTCTGGGACGGTCCACATCTTCTGGGTTACAGTGATCAGCTGGTTGAAATGACCATGGCGCTGAGTCCACTGGGAGGCCAGTTCCCACTGGAGGGGGCGCATGTGCCACCGGACCCAACAGACCACTGAGGTGGATGCCGCCATGCAACCCAGAAGGCGCAGGAAGTCCCGGGCAGGGCACAATTGCCCAACCAGAAATGACTGGGCAAAGGAGGACAGAACCTCTGCCCTGTCTGCCGGAAGTAGAGCTCTGGCCTGATGAGAGTCAAGCTCTGCCCCGATGAAGCACATCACCTAGGAAGGCATGAGTTCCGACTTGGCCTCACTGATCAGGAGACCGAGTTGGGAACAGATCTGAAGGGCCAGGTCCCTGGACCTCTCTCCACCGCCTGCTGAGTGGGATCTACTAACAGTCAATCGTCAAGGTAGGGGTAAATTCTGACACCCCCCCTCCCCCCAGAGATGGGCTGCCACATTGCTATCCATTTGGTGAAAACCCGAGGGTCCGATGACACGGCGAACTCGTATAGGGTCCCTTCGGCTCTGAAGCGGAGGAACCGCCAATGAGACGAACAGATTAGGATATGAAAGAATGCATCCTGCAAATCCATTGAACAGAACCACGTTTCGTTCCAGGGATGGTATGATCAGGGACAGAGTGACCATCTGAAAGGTGCGTGACCCGAGACACTGATTCAGGTCATGCAGATCTAGAATGGGGCGCCAGCCCCAATCCGATTGGGCACCAGGAAGTACCTGAAGACAAAGCTTGGGTCTCCTGGAGAATCCGTCACTGAACTACTGCCTCGGAGAGACGACTGAGTATGGATGGATACTCCTTCCTCCCGTGGAAGAGGGCTCAGCATGGAAGGTACTGCTCAAATTACAGAGGCAGTCCCTGACCAACCACCTCCAAGACCCACCTGTCTGTGGTGACAGCGGACCACGCGGAAAAGAAGTGGTGGAGTCGGTCCCCCACGGGAGGACCCAGAACTGGTGTGATGGGAGAGGGAGTGGCAGCCCTTCCCCTGCCGTCACTGAGCAGGATTGGAGGAGTATCCAGGACCTGAACTCTCGGCCTCCTCTACGGACGGAGCCCTTGAAGGCAGCATCTAGAATGTTTGTCTGAACATCTGGATCGAACCTAGAGACCGGAAGCCAAGCATGGCATCAGAGGCACATGCCCATGGCGGCCGCCCTGGAAGACGTGTCCACAGAGTCGTAGGCTGACCTCAGAAAGTGGGTACCCATGTCTGAGCTGGTCTGAAGCAGTTTCGCAAGCTCTGCCCACTGAGGACAATTGGGCATACTTTGCACAATGTCCAATCCTTGTTCCCAAAGGGCATTTTGGAACTGAACCATCTGTGTCAAGAAGTTGAGACTCCTGATACTGCAGGTGGCAACAGAGTACACTTTGTGCCCCATGGAGTCCAGCTGCTTCAACTCTGTCAGGCGGCTGGGTGCTCAGGTGTTTGGGCCTCTGCAAATGATCGTGAGCTGCCAAAAATCACCACCTAGTCTGCTGCGGGTGGTTCGGCCAAGAAGAGGTGGGTCCTTAGGGGCCCGGTAGAGCTGATGAGCCTTCTTGGGCACGGCAGGAGGAGGCGTGAGGATGCTTCCAGGTCGCGAATGTGACGTCCTCAAAGGTGTCGACCATGGGAGGTATGACCACTGGCTTAGGGTCCCCCCCCCCAAAAACTTTTTTATCCTCCGGTGGCGGGTCAACCTGCTGCATCCGTTGAGCCTACCGACCTCAGGGTCTTTTAGCGCCATGCATGCCCCGGCAGATCCCCAGAGTCTATCTGGGGGGATCATTCTGATCGACCCCCACAATTTCCTCCTTTCTCCCTGGCTACCTCGGGACCCCCAGAAGTGGTGGCGCATGCATGTGGAGGTGCACATGCACACCACAGCTCCGGACCAGGTCCCCTCAACCTTCTCTCGTAGTGCCAACTCTCCAGCCTCCACCACAGGGTAGCCAAGCTCTGGGAGAGCTACATCCCTCCTCCCAAGGCAGAGCGCTGCCAGTCGGCAGCCTCTCACATCCCCCCCCAATGACCCAGGCTCATTCCCGAAGCCGGGTTGCCGGCATGGTGCGAGGTGTGGCATCCAGCCCCAAAGCCCTTTGCGCCACTGGGATGGCGCTTAGGGTCTTTCTGGAGGAAGCATTTAGCCAACCGCAGTCGCTCAGGGTCTAGGGCCTCAGTGTCCCAGTCCATGTTGGCCTGGATGTGCCTCATCACCTCCATGAAGTTAGGGTCATCTGCAGGAGATTTTGGGTGTTGCTCCATGCCACCTAAATCCGGGTCGATGTCAGAGTCTGTAAGGGAAGTGTCTGAGTCCACATATGAATTTGAGGCCAAAGAGGATGGGGACCTATGCAGTTTCCTCTTATGCCTCGTGTCCAGAGATGAGAGCAGAAGGAACAGCTGGACCTGGTCCTCCTGCATCTCTTGTCCTTGTGTTTCTTAGGTGCTGGCTCCTTCTGTGCCTCCTGGTCGGAAGGCTCAGAGGCATCCGGCAAGGGCCCCAGAATGGGCGTGGGAGGAGGTGCCCCCGCGGGGAGATCACGTTTTACCAGTGTTCCACCAGTGGCAGAAGAGCTCCTTCACCTGCGAAAGGTTCAATTTAGGAGAACCAGGTGCAGGGGGCGGAGAAGCACTACAGCCTGTACCGGCACCGGCCTGGTCGTTGGGGGGTACCAGCATCTGATCCAAAACCTTGTCACCAGTGTCGATGGGCACCGGTGTAGGTCTAATAGGTGGCATCGGAGGGACATCAGCTTCCCCTGTCATCAGGCTCCGTCAGGTGGACCGGCAACTGTGGTGATGGGGTCTCAGAACTGACATCGGGAGGCGCCGGGGTGGCCAGCAACGGTAGGACTTTGACCGGCGGCGGGATGGCCTTCACTGGAGTGGCCGCGAGCGGACAACAGTCCGGCGTCCGCTTGTCCTTAGAGCCAGATGGGCGTCCCTCAGAGGCGTGAGCCTTGGGACAGTCAGACTTATGCTTCGAGGATTTCTCGACCGAGTGTTGATCAGTCACTGAAGGCTGGTGCCGGTCGGAGTCCCTAAGATTTCGACGGAAAGGATGAGGCCCGGCCACCTGAAGACCCAGAGACCTTACTTGACTCCCGAGAGTTGGCCCTGGAAGAGGAGGCAGAGCAGGAGGAGTGCTTACCTGTGCCCGAGAGAGCCTTCTCAGCGCGCGGTTGCACATTCAGAGGTTGGAGGGTGGTCCCTTAAGACTTGGCGACAGAGGATTCCGTGGACAATTTGAGGGTCATGAGGCGGGAATCATGCCCAGATGACCCAGACTTCGAGCCAGAGGACCTGGGCCTAGAGAGGGAAATCTCTCTCCTGATGTTCCCGGTGCTTGTGGCTGTCCTTCGAGGGTATCTGTCGCTCACAGGAGCACTTGTTGATGTGCCCCTTGGAGGAAGATGACATAGATGCTGAAAACAATGAAGAAAATCGGTGAAGAAGGAAGGAGAGCGATCGGTACTGCAAGCGGTAACAGATGGTGAACTAACCCTGACCGTGTGGCGAGAAAGAACTGGAGCACGTGGGGGAACTCCTCCCTTATATAGGGTGACGTCAGGGGTGGAGAAGACATTGGCGAGGGTGTTCCCACATCAGTACTGCTAAAGAAAAGAACTGCCGGAAGCTGCCACCAGGAGGAGTCAGTCCTAACTGTGTTACCTGCTGCAAGAGCTTCCTCTCGAAGTAAGATCTCAGTTATTTGATTGGAGGAGTGGGGGTACCTCCAGGGGAGGAACCGGAAGGATAAATAACACACTACTGAAGGGAGTTAAAAAAACAACCACAAGGAGGCACAAGAGGTTGGAGGATAATAGAGGGAACCACCAGAGTCCCCTCCTGCCACCAGACTCCCTCAAGAGGCACAAGAGGAAACCAAAAAAAAAAAAAAAAAAAAAAAAACAGGACCTACCTGGGCTGAGAGAGGGCTCTGGAAATTCCCAACAGCAGCAACCCTCCCTGTCTGCCCACCCAGAGGAAAAAGAACCAGATCCCTAAGGGGAGGAGGTGCTGGAAATGGACCAAGGTCCAAATGGGAGACAAACAGGGAGGAGAAGAATTGCCCAGAGACTGAGGCCTGAGAGGGGAAAGTGGTCGGGATTCAGTGATGAATGGTGAAGATGCACAGAAAGATCAGGAATTACGGTAGGTACGTAATTTTCATATCTTGTCTGTGTCAATCTTCACCATTCATCACTGGTGGGTGATTACCGATTCACCACCCGAAGGGGCACAGAACCTCCCTAAGGGACAAAGTCCCTCGGCCTCTAGTGGGGGAGACACTAGAGGAGGGTACCCTAGCAGGCCTGAGGCTGGTCTGGGTGAGGCGAGGTTCTCGTGGCAGGAGAAGGAAGGTGCCCCTGTGGCTCTCGTCTCACCCTATAGGAAAAAAGATGGGTTCCCCAGAATGAGGGCAGTCACTCTACACCGGGCCAGGGGTGACAACTGGGAGAGACGAAGCCACGCCATCTGCCTAATGCAGATCGTTGACCCCACCAACCTGGAAGCCACCTCACTGGCATCGTACAATGCCCTTGCCTGGTGCCTCATTAGTTCCAGGCCCCATGCGGAGAGGGCAATGGCCTGTCTGTTTGCCTCTGAATCAGGCAAAGATGCTAGGATTATCTAGCAGAGACCACAAGTGCCTGTTGTAGGCAGCATGGTGGGCCTGATGAGAAAAGATACACAAAAGGAGGCGTGTCGACGAGAAAGCTCTCCTCCCCCAAAAATCAAACTCAGCTGAGTCCGATTCCAGAGGTCAATCACGTAGTGGGCTTCTATGCTCAGTGGGTGTGTCCAGGACAGTCACGCCCGACGGTTTGAGGCAAAGTTCCTGGAGACCCAAGTGGGGCACAATACCTCAGGTGGAGGTCCCTCGGGGCTGGTGGCTGGTTTGAGAGACGTCGCCAGGCCCAGTATGATGCCTCCCGAAAGGGATTAGGCCACGCAGGAACCATCAGGTTTGCAGCACTGAACTCGCCTAAGAAGGCACATGCCGACCGGTCAGTATTACATTAACCAAGGGTGGAAATATGGAGCTCGTCAGGCAACCCTGATAGGAAGCGCTGATAGCTAGAAAGATCACCCACTGCGGATAGGTGGACAGAAGAATCCTCTCCCTCAGAGGAGGAAGACGAGGGAGCAGACGAGTCTGGAAAGCCAGGTTCTGGCTGCACAGGGGAGTGGTGAAACACCTCCTGGACCATGGACTGATAATAGGCAGGGAACAGTGCAGCCGTGGACCTGAACCGTGTCTAGGCGAGGGGCCCTGTAGGACCGGAGTGACCTGGGAAAGGGGGTGGAGTTGGCAAAGGGACCAGGCACCTCCGAGGAGGGGTACAACCTCTGCCTAGGCTAGGGGACCTGCCAGGAGACCTTAAAGGAAGAGGAGGAGATCTGGTGGTTCTGGCAGACGAAGGCCACTCAACCAAGCTGGAGCAGCCAGAGCTGAGCCCGAAAGAAGAAATGCCCCCTCGAGATGACTGGGGCTGCATGGGCCCAGAAGGGTGGCCCCTAACCTCTGAACATGAGGTCCCTCTTGAGGAACCTTCAGGGGAGAAGGTCAGACCACAGCTGCGACTCCTCCCTGAACCGCCACGGGTTCCCAGGAAAGGGCACCGCCCTGAATCCAAACCCCTCAAACCTTCGGACTCCAAGACAGCCCGCTTCCTCGTAATCAGCCGAGGCAACTGACACCCCACAGCCATCTACCGAGACACAGCTGGAGGAGCAGTGCCCTCCCCTACCTGAGGTGCTCCAGCCAACCCAGAAGTAGGGTCGGTAAAAACAACTAACAAAGGGGGTATGCCTCCCAAGGTGACAGATCACCAACTCCAGGCTGTCCTGACGCACCACCCAGGGCACCAGAGGACTGGTCGGAGCCACCGACCCTGGAATCAGTTGAAGCCATCTGCTCCGTGGGAGGGAGCTGAACTGGAGCCACTGCGCTGGAGGTAGAGGAATCGGCAGACTCCTGAGAATCTGGAAGCTAGGCTGGGTCAGCCTCAGAATTGTTCTCCCCAGAGGAGGCCCGAACCCTGACTACTCCCCGATCCCTCTCAGCTGCAGTGCCATGAGGGACACCTCAAACTGGCCTTGTGCTTCCCACAGCACTGCCGCCATCCCCAGCACCACAAATGGCGCCGGAGTCAGTGACGGCACCGGAGAATGGCCTCATGCCACCAGTGCCACCGCCCCAATCCCGGAGGACAGTGCCAGCCCGGGGGCCTCAGACCATAACAACGGGGAAGCATTCGCCTCTGAGGAGGCAACTGCCTGAACGGTGCCTCCCCCCTAACCCCCAGGGGGCCAGGCGGGCCTCCTGCACCGTGGAAGGAGTTCCCGCCATTGCAAGTCTGGAACTGGCTGAACACCCACCCCCACCCCCGTGGCTACAGGCTGGGAGGGACCCGGGAAGGGCCGAGAACACCTGTCCCCCGAAAGTGGGCGGCACACATCCCACCATCAGCACGCACAATTCCAGAACACTGTGATCCAGGTGTCACATCTGTCCATATCATGGTTCAGTCCCAAGCAGGTAAGACAGCGGACGTGCTGATCCGTGATGGAGTAAAGTCAGTCGCAGGGACGACAACTCGCCCTCAGAACCAGACATGACTGGACGAAAAAACAGACCAAATACAGCACTCTGCATCGATGAGAAATAAATAGGAAAGATCTTACCAGTTGACACAGAGGACGGAGCAGTAGAACTAGGACTGCAGAAAACTAACCGACAGACTAGGCCGCAGAAATAATGGTGTACCACGCAAGGTCGTTCTCACCCGAAGGTGGAAAAGCAGAACTAGGACTGAGGAGGTTTCACAACGTTGACTGTCCAACCTGCAGCGCCACCACATATTAAGTCTGCCTCGAGGGCAGCGCCATCTTGACGTCTACTCCTCCTTTTGGGGGGGGGGGCTCTCGAAGGGTTCTGATCCTCCAGCTCACTACCCACCAGGGATGAATGGTGAAGACTGACACAGACAAGATCAATGCAGTTAACCAACCATCTGGATAAACACTGTCTAGAAATAGGAGCCCCTTCCATTCTGGGGGCGAAAGATACGAACAACTGGTCAGACTTACAAATGGTCTAGGTGCGCTCCAAGTGAGACATGGGTTGGTTCTACAGAGGTTGGCACGGGGCGCGCCTTCGAACTCTGTGCCTTCTGCTTCGATTTATTTTGTGGTTGAGGGGCTTGGTTCTTGTTAGCCTCTCAGCCTTTACCACAAAAGGACTGATGGGCAGCAGGGGCCGGTCTGGTCATCTTAATAGCAGTCCTAGTTTTCCGAGTGGCCTCCAGGTGGGCCAAACAGATAAATACCATCAAATGGAAAATTCACAACACACTGCTGAGCATTAGTGAATCCTGAAATCCTTAGCCATGAGTGATGCCGGGTGCATATCCCAGCCGCTGCTCCTCTAGAGGCAGTGTCAAACGCATCCATAGCAGCTTAAGCTGCTGATTGTTAAGATCTGATGCTTCTAGTAATGGTCTGAAGAAGCTCCAAGCTAACATCCAAGTCTGGAAGAGCTTCCACAGTTTTTTTGAACAAATGCCAGAGGGTATACTCATACTGGGAGAAACAGCCCTGATAGCTAGCAATACGCATGCCTAGGGTAGCAGCAGCAAACACTCGCTTCCCCAGAGTGTCAATTTTATGTGATTATTTATTGGATGGGCCATGGATTCCTGGGGAACAACAGCTTTGCCAATCTCTGCCAAGACCACTATGGCGTCTCAAAGGCTTGAGAAGCAACGATTGGCATATCCTTAGAGGGAGCGTATTTCTTGCCTATGGACGCAAGACACAGAAGGAACAAACGCCGTTCTGTCCCGCACCATTTGTGAAAGAGTCTCAAAAGAGGGTTGCACTGGTGGTGTCAATTCCACAGGAATTTCAGGAACATGTGGATAATGAAGACACAAAAGTTTACCAGAATCCACCTCAGAAGTCTGAAGAGAAATTGTGGAATTCATGTTCTTCAGGAGAGACTTAAAAGAAAGGCCCCCAACCAAACGCTCTGCTGAAGTGGAGCGCTTACTTTCCACTCCAAAGGATGAATCCTCATCCAGATCATCCCCTAAACGTAGATCAGGATCAGATTCAATATAGTCTTCTACTACCCCAGAAGGGGTACACACTGTGTAGAAGGAAAAAGGGAAGAAGAGCAGGAGGAGGTGCGCCCCCCCCAAATTGGAGTCGAAACCCCTGGCACCTGCGCACCAGCGCAGATAATGGCGCTGGGGCAGCATGCAGCACCAGGAGCAGTGCCACGAAGACCAGTGCAGAGACCGGCGCCACCGCGCACTTGGGGTCCCCAAACTCAACACCGTGACACCCAAAGCTGGAGATTTGAAAGAATGATAAGAGTTAGGAAAAGACCATACCTGTGCTGGCCCCTGTGATGCAGCCCTGTTGGGGGGGGCCTGAAGGAGCGGCGTCAACGGCACCGATGGTGTCACACGACTAGGCTGGCAACCACTCCGCCCGCAAGTCAACGGCTCCCAGGCTCAAAGGCCCCGAAGTCTGGTCCGCAGGCAGGGGCACTCAGGATACATGCCAGACTGCACTGCTCTATAAGAGCGACCCAATGATGAAACTGCTCACTGGAAGACTCTCCCCGGGGGTGGGAAGGGACTCTGGAGCAGAGGATCGTGGCCATTAGGAAACTGGGCCACAGGCGACCATGTCGATGCTAGGGTCAGCCTCCTGTCCCCAGCTGCCAGCAATCTCTGTGAAGACGTACCAGAGGGTGACCTCAAATGGTACCGCTTCTTCAAGCGGTGGGATGAAGAAGAGCTCGAGGCTGAGTGGTGCCGGGTTCCCAATAGGGAACGAGCCCACTTCCTTTTGTGCTTTCAAAAGGACAGCCCTTCCTCCCGAGCACCGAACTGCCCATGGTCAGATCCCCCCTCCCCCCAAAGAGAGCGGCGGACAGGACCCAGCCCTGCTGCTGAAACAGCTTTCAATCGAAGTCTCCCTACTGTCACCAGCCCCATTCATGGCTGATTCCATCTAAGGCAGGCTGAAGAAGACTTCCTTTCTTCATTAAGTAATAAAACCTTTTTTTTTTTTTTTTAAATAAACTATACTAGTCAACTACTGAATGACTATGCTGCTGTCGTACAGACATGAAGACTTGACTCCCAGCGGGCAAGCAACGTCATCATTGAAGCGCACTCAACAGCAGGGGAAAAAGGAACTGAGGCGGTTGGAGGGTCAATGCCGAGATAGCCTATATGGTGCAAGCCAGCCTCGCGGTGCCACACGTGCGCCATGCTACCT
The DNA here is from genome assembly GCA_016271365.2 of Neoceratodus forsteri. Classification (NCBI taxonomy): domain Eukaryota; kingdom Metazoa; phylum Chordata; order Ceratodontiformes; family Ceratodontidae; genus Neoceratodus; species Neoceratodus forsteri. The sequence continues at coordinate 623,355,066 of CM057449.1, forward strand.
CGGGGCCGGCCCTCCTTAAGATTTTTGGCTCTCGATGGGTCCTCATGCCTCCAGTGTAGTTCCACTAGTGTGAATGAGTGGTGGACACTATGTCCAGGAAGATCAGGATCTTTATCCCTTAGAGCTCATCTGCCTCTATAACTTACTCCCTATTTGATAAAGCTCTGTTGTGATATCACTGTCTGTTGCTATGGGAATAACTGATGTCACAAGCCTAGTATCATGACATCAGGTTGGGAAAAAGCAACAGGACCCTATGAACCCTCAGGGAACAACTCTTCTGTTTTCATGCATCTGACTTCACTAATAATGCAGATAAGAAATACAGAGCTAATGAGGATAAGCTGCTTTGTGATCAAATATTATGTTCTTCAAAGTTCTTAAGGTGTTGGTGACTCTTTAATACATCAAAGCTGATCACCATAGATCCATGCATCATTCAAGACTACCACTTAGTATCATTCACTTCCCCTTCACGTTTCCTCCCATCTGCCCTTTGTTGCAAGGCTTTTTCATGGTACAGCATCCCCCATCCCTCTGGTTCAGTCCTATCAGTCATATCAATCATATCAGATGAGGAGGTCGTATAGTGTGGCATGGGTTCAAAGTGTTCTGCATCATCATGAAGATGAAGCACAAGATTATTTTAATCCATTATCCTCATCTAATGCAGGCTTTGCTCTCTTGGCAGAATGGGGACCCCAACCCTTTCCTACAACTCGACATCATGCAGAGCCTCCAACTGCCTTGCCCATCATGGTGGCACTCTGCACCAACTTACTTTAAGTTATCAAGTGGCCCAATGACCACGCTTGATGGATATTTCACACCACAATGCAAAAACAAAAAGGTTTGTATTATTTTTTTTTGCACAAGTTGCTGAATGACTGTTTGGGAAGAGGGTTGGCTTTCTTTTCTTTTTTTTTTTTAACCCTAGAAACTTTTTCCATTATACTGCACTCCCATGAAGCCATTTACAGCAGTACTTTTTTTTTTTAGTCTTTGGTAACCGCAAAGGCCCACTAGGCACAAGTGCCTATTTTTCAGGGGTGACCTGGGAGCACTGTGCAGTTAAGTGACTAGCTCAGAGTCACACAGTATTCAAGTGGAGGTTGTGAGAATCAAACCCAGGTCTGGTCTGCTGGATGTACCAAGCTCATTCATAGCTCGTCACTCTAACCTCTAGGCTATACTGCCTGGAGTTCACAATTCACTGTATATGCTTTCCAAATCACTAAATTGTGTTTTCTTGCAGTGAAGTGAAAGGAACCATTACCTTATGGGCTTGGAATACAAGTTGCTTTGTGTCTGGATCACACTGTCGCTGCTTGAAGCTGATCCGAATTCAGACAGGGAAGGTTCCGATCCAAATTCTAAGGCTCCAAATTGGACATTCAATCCTGAGATATCAGCCGAGCCAGGCATTTCTACAGCAGATGATGGAATCTGAAAATGGAACCAGGTATGGCATGAAAATCTATCTTGCATTAAAAATGACAGCACTACATTGAGATATATAATGCTGCCCACCTGTCTGGAAATGATGCATCATTTAAAAATGATAACCAGCAATATCCTGCATTTACTTTGTTTTCTATTTTTAGCACTGATATTAAACAACTTGCAAGGTTACTTTGGAAATCATTCAAAATCTCATTATTCAAGGATTATTAAACATAACAGCTTGCAGGCCATGAAATTAAGAAAAACTGAATGGGAGCCCTGCCAGATTATTACATGGGAATACAGACTGCAAGTGAAGGCATAGAGTATGCATTAGAGCAAGCATACAATGAAGTAAGCTGCTGTTTGAAAGCCTTTTCATGTCAGTGGGTACTATCAACAGTACTTAAAGCAGTGGCCTTTTTTTTTTTGGTAATAGTCTCTAAATGTTACCACTGGCTTCCCTTCAGGCTCTCTACCTCTGACCAGTTCCTGCCCCGAGACTGCCATCTAGCAGCACCAGCGCCCCCCCAACACAGCTGCTACCATCTGCCCTTGCCCACCCAAACCATCTCAGTTTACCCACTGAAGCAGGATTCCCCTTGTTGCCTAAGGTAGAGACATGGATCATAGTGCTGTGCAGTAGTGAGTGCCTGTGGATGTGAGCCATGGCCATTTTTATTCATTCATTCAACAAGGAAAAAAAATCTTTACATTCTAATCAACCGTATTTCCAAGAGGGTCCTGGACGGCCCACATCAAGAACAAATAGCCCAACTCAACCATCCTGTATAAAAATTATTATTATAAAAGAGTAGTGAGGAGAGGAAGAATGAGATTGGCTGAACCACAACACATTGTGGCATGGGCTCCGGGTGGAGGACTGTCCTCCCCTCCACACACACCCCCCCCTGACCTGATGGGGTGATAACAGGTACTAGGACCCAGGGGAGCACAATGCCCAGACTCGGACAGCCATTTTTTTTTTTTTTTTTTTTTAAACTCAGCCTGAGAAACATGGAGATGGGACAGAATGATGAGTAATATCACAGTGTACAAATTTTCCATACCTAGTAATATAACAAACAAATCAATGGCATTTTTCCCTCTGCCTTCCAATGCTGCAATTGCTAATATTACTGGGTATAAAAGTGTTCATCTTGCATTTTTTTCTTATTTAGCACCTTCATTCTGCTTAAATCATTTTCTCCTTTGTTAAAAATATTATGATTTACACAAGAAAGGGTCCTGAAGGAACTGGAAATAATAAGAGTTGATAAAGCAATGGGGCCAGATGGGTTGCACCCCAGGGTCCTTAAAGAACTAAGAGAGGTGGTGGCTGAACCTCTGGCTATCCTGTTTAGCCAATCACTGGAAACAGGGGAGGTACCCAAAGACTGGAGGATAACAGATGTAGTCCCCTTACACAAAAGCGGGAACAAAGAGGAAGCAGGGAACTACAGACCAGTCAGACTCACCTCGGTAGTGGGGAAGATCATGGAAGCACTACTGAAGGAGATATTGGTGGAACATCTGGTTGTCAATGGACTACAGGACCCAAGGCAGCATGGTTTCACCAGGGAGAGGTCGTGTCAGACCAACCTCGTTGAAATTTTTGACTGGGTGACTGGGGAGGTGGATCAGGGGAGGGCAGTGGACATGGCCTATCTGGACTTCAGCAAGGCCTTTGACACTGTGCCACATAGAAGACTACTACACAAACTGGGGAATATGGGTGTGGGCAGGACAGTAGTGTGGTGGGTAGGTAACTGGCTGGGTGGCAGGACACAGAGGGTGGTGGTAAATGGCTGTCACTCCACAGAGGGAAGAGTGACCAGTGGGGTACCACAGGGATCAGTGCTGGGACCGGTCCTATTCAACATCTTCATCAGTGACATTGCGCAGGACCTAGAAGGCAGAATTTCACTGTTCGCTGATGACACAAAGCTCTGTAACAGAGTAGACACACCAGAGGGTGTAGACAGAATGAGAAGGGACCTGCAGAAACTTGAAGAATGGTCAGGGATTTGGCAGTTGAAATTCAATGCAAAGAAGTGCAAGATAATGCATATGGGGCACAAAAACCCTGGCACAATATATCAGTTGGGGGGTGAGGATATAGCATGCACCAAGCAGGAAAGGGATCTTGGGGTTATCATCTCTGATGACCTCAAGGTAGGGAAACAGTGTGACAAGGCAGCAGGTAAAGCAAATAGGATGCTGGGATGCATAGGCAGGGCATCACCAGCAGGAAAAGGGAGGTCATAATTCCGCTATACAAGACACTAGTGGGGCCCCACCTGGAGTACAGTGTACAGTTCTGGAGACCATACCTATGTGAGGACATAGACAGGGTAGAGAAGGTTCAGAGGAGGGCAACAAAGATGGTGCATGGATTGCATCACAAGTCCTATGAAGACAGGTTGAAGGAACTGAACATGTACTCCCTGGAGGAGAGGAGGGAGAGAGGGGATATGATAGAGACATACAAGTATCTCACAGGGAGGAACAGGGTGCAGGAATACACTATTTTTAAGCGAAAAAGATGTACCAGGACTAGAGGGCATGAGATGAAGTTGGAGGGAGGATGATTCAGAGGAAACACGAGGAAGAATTTCTTCACAGAACGGGTGGTGGACAAGTGGAACACCCTGCCAGAGGAAGTGGTGGGGGCTGAAACAATCACGGGATTTAAGAATGCATGGGATAGACATAAAGGAATTCTGGAGGTCAGGGGTAAGGGGCAACAGACTTCTAGGAAAACAAACTGAACTTACAAGCTCAAATGGGCAGACTGGGTGGGCCATAGGCCCTTATCTGCCGACTCTGCCTATGTATCTATGTATGATAAAAAAAAAAGCAGCTCACATAACTGTTCACAAAACTGGTAAACCTCAATGAACTGATTAGACACTGTAGACTGTCAATTATAGGCAAGATTTATAACTAGAAAAGGCTACAATGATATTTGGAACACTTGGTGAGGATCTGCTTCGGGCGGGGGATGGGGCTCTGAGTTTAGTCCCAAGGTATTGCATTTTTTTTTTTTTGCACAAGTTGCTGAATGACTGTTTGGGAAGAGGGTTGGCTTTTTTTTTTTTTTTTAACCCTAGAAACTTTTCCCATTATACTGCACTCCCATGAAGCCATTTACAGCAGTACTCCAATTCACTTACAGGACTTACTTTTACTCTATAACCTCGTCAGATGCTTCCCTTAACGAGGCCTACTTGGACCATAGCTCCGTATGTTTTTCTAATGTTAAATCTCAAGTTAGCTGTTATCTCCTCTATTCTTCAGATCTCCTCCACCCTCTTCACCCAAGATCCACTCGACGGAACTTTGTCAGCCAGTTCCTGGTGATTTCTTTTTAAGATGCTGTGCAAAAAATTCATAGCAAACTTACATTTTTTTTTTTTTTTTTATTTTAAAGTTTGTGACTGGGAAAGGCACACAGCCACAGCTCGTTTCCAGGTGCAACCCGGGGGCAAGGGAAGGGGAATATCTGTACAGATGTAAACAGACTTACAGAACCAGATTAAGTGGTAGGTGGTATTTTTAGTAAAATGTGTTGCTTAAGATTACCCAGGTCTTTTACTTGCACTTCTAAATACAGGTTACTCACCTGTAACAGTAGTTCTAGGAGTGGTATATGAGGTTCATCCACACTTCTGGCAGTGTCCTTTCCCTTTAAATCTTGCCAGAAAGTTTTCAACCTGGCTCCTCCCACCCACCTAGGTGGTAACTCCCTTGGCTGTGCCCCATGACACCAGATCTTGCCTGCTGGAAGCAATGTGTGTGCACCAAAGCTGGGAAGGTCGGATGGGTCAGTGTGGATGAACGTCATATACCACTCCTAGAAGGTACAGTAGCGTACTTACCGTAACGGTAGAGCTTCGAGGGGTATCTCTTGCAGCAGGTATTACATTTGGGTAATCACCAGAGGGTGCTCTTGTGCACAGCAGCTCTTTTCTAGCAGTCTTTTTCCAGGGGGGCTGCCCACACATGACATTATCCTACTTCTATACAAGAGTGGGCGGTCCCTGGTATCCTCATTTCCCGCCGGATTCAGCTCGCTAAGCAAGGACCAAGGGAGATCTGAAGTACCATAGGTATCCCTTCCCATATATATTTAGATCAGAAGTTGTTCTCTTAGAGAAGGAGGGGGATGGAGGGAGGGACTGTACTTGCTGTAAGAGACACTCCACGAAGATTTATCATTATGGTAAGTACGCAACTATACTATTTTCTACGGTGATAATCTCTTGCAGCAGGTAATATACACAGAATGACTCCCAAGCAGTAAACCCAAGAAGGGTGGAAAGTTATGACACAGGGCCTTGTAGGACAGCATGGCCAAATTCCATCTTATGGCGAGAAGCAATGTCTAGGTTGTAGTGCTTCAAGAAAGTATGTACTGAGGACCATGTGGCTGCACTGCAGATATCAGTGACAGAAGCCCCTTTGAAGCAGGCTGCTGTAGTGGCCATGGCTCAGGTAGAATGGGCTTGTACAGGTCCAGGTAATGGTTTGTTCTGTTTCTTATAACAAAATATTATACAATGTGCCAGCCAGTTGGAGAGGGTCTGTTTAGTGACCAGAAAACCTTTCCTGGTTGAGGTGACGGTAACAAAAAGTTGAGGACTTTTTTGGAACAATCTGGTACGATTTATATAGTATCTCAAAATATGATGAACAACTAAAGTGTTTAGGAGGTATTCTCCCACATTAGAGTGCTCAAGGTAGTAAATTGGAAATTCAATGGAATGGTTTAAGCTGTGTTCAGAGACCACCTTACATAAAAAGGAGGGACTGGTATGAAGAGCCACGCTGTGGAAAATTAAGTAAGGCTCACTACACATTAGGGCACGGAGCTCAGAAATATGGCGAGCTGAAGTGACTGCAACTAAGAATACTGTCTTCCAGGAAAGGAAGCGGAGTTCGCAAGTAGCCGCCGATTCAAAAGGTTTGAGGATCAGCTTTTCCAATAGGAAATTCAATTCCCAGGGAGAGGTGGGCCATCTAATGGGAGGTTTGAGATGTAACATTCCCCTTAAGAATATCTTGGTAAGATGGTGTTGATAAAGTAGTCTCCCTTCTAAAGGCTCATGAAAGGCTGAGATAGAGGCCAAATGAACTTTAACAGAGGAGTTGCTCAATCCTGTCTCAGCAAGTGAAGCAAAGTAGTCCAATACCTTAGTCAATGGACATGAGTAAGGGTCCAACAACCAGGAAGCGGCCCACATGGATAAGCGTTTCCATTTATCATTATATGTTTCCCTGGTAGATGGTTTGCGTGAGGCCAACAGAATATTGGCCACTGGTGAGGAAACTAAGACAGGCTATGAAAGTGTCCACAGGAGCCAAGCATGAAGGTGTAGTGACTTCAGGTTGGGGTGAAGAAGGGTTCCTTGATCTTAAGTCAGATAGATAGATAGATAGATAGATAGATAGATAGATAGATAGATAGATATTGTATTTATAAAGTGCCCATTTCCATGGACTCTGAGCGCTGTACAAAACAGTTCAACAACAAAGTACATAAAAACAGCAGCTCAACAGACTTAAAACTCTATCCATCCCATTAAAAAAAAAAAAAAAAAAAATCAATCATTAAAAGCCTGCTTGAACAGATATGTTTTTAATGCTTTCTTAAAGGCTTCTACCGAGGGGGCCTCCCTTAAATAACCAGGAAGGGAGTTCCACAGAGTGGGTGCCGCCACTGAAAACGCCCTATCCCCAGAATGCCGCAACTTCACTCTGGGAACTCCAAGGAGGCCTCCCCCAGCAGAAGAGAGTGCTCAGGGTGGATGGTAGGGGCCAAGAAGATCTTGCAGATAGACAGGTCCCCCTTTGTGTAGGGATTTATAGGTCAGGAGCCCTACCTTGAAGACAATCCTCCACCTGACTGGCAATCAGTGCAGTCCGCGGAGGCCCGGGGTGATATGATCACTCCGATTGGCAACAGGATGGGATCTGCTACGGAGAACTGTTGAAGTAGGGGAAATCACACCTGCCAAGGCCACAGAGGAGCTATGAGGATCATGGTGGCAGGTTGTAGTTTTGTAGTGTCCGTTGCAGGAGTGGGACGGGGGCATACAAGAGTGTCCTGTCCATGGTCGGTCAGGACACTACAGATGGTCCTTTCTGTTCAGGATAATGGAATAGTATCTGGGGAGTCAGTGATTGCTGGGGAAGGCAAAAAGGTCAAGGTGTGAGGTCCCCCACAACCGAAATATCATCTGAAGAACTTTGTGATGAAGTGTCCACTGGTGCATGGAGGTCTGGTGACTGAGAATGTCGGCCAGGGTATTGTGGCGTCCCAGTGATGTACTGCACTCAATGATAGATGTTGAAGTATGGCTTCCTGTCAAACTGCCATCATCTCCCTGCAGAAAGTGTGGGATTTGGTACCTCCTTGTTTGTTCACATAATACATCACTGAGGTGTTGTATGACTGGATCAGTAGAGGCCAGGGGGAAAGGTGGGGAAGAAAGGCCTGGTGAGCGAGGCGGACTGCTCTTATTTCCAGAAGATTTATAGGAGGAGGGATAGAGAATCAGGACCATCTGTCCGAAGTCCTGTAAGGGCCCAGGTGTGGCACTCTCCCCCACCCCATAGCAGTCGAGGGAAGCATCCGTAAGCCAGAGACAGAAGTCTGTCTTGTCTGTTGGCAGGGAAATTTGCCCCTGGCGGAGGTTGTGTCCAGAACGGCTCCTACATACTGGAGCGACTGGGTAGGAGTCTGATTGCACTTGGGTTAGCTGACTGTAAATTCTAGGGACTGGAACAGAGTGAGGGTCTCCTGGAGGGACAAAAGCAGAGAAGTTTTAGAATCTGCTATTATGAGCCATTTGTCCAAGTACAGGAAGACAAAATGTCCATCCAGTCTCAGGGCTGCCGCCACTAGTGCTAGGCACTTGGTAAAGCCTATCGGGGCAGATGACAGACTGAATGGAAGTGTCTGAAATTGGTAATGTTCTAGCAGGTAAAAGCAAAGGAACCGGTGGTGGATGGGAATATTATAGGTAGGCATCTTTCATGTCTAAGGTGCATAGCCAATCCCCTTGTTATAACATTGGCATGATGGATGTTAAAGTGACCATCCGGAAACTTTTGTACAGAATATGTAGGTTCAGTTGTCTGAGGTCAAGTATGGGTCTGAGATCCACAATGCATTTGGGTACCAGAAAAAAATGGGAGTAAAATCCCTGATGGTACTCCAAAGGAGGAACCGGATAGACAGCATTCTTGTGAAAAAGTGCCTGAAGTTCATCTTGAAGAATGGGGATATGGGCGGTGGGTAATGGACAGAGTGGAGAGGGTGAGGCAATGAGGTGAGCTCCAGCATGTGCCCCTTCTGTACAATCTGAAGCACCCACTCGTCTGATCTTATCGCTTGCCAGGCCTCTAGATGGAGGGCAAAGCAACCCCCCACAGCTTCCGAGGCCTGGCTGAGGAAGCCTGATCAATGTCCCAGTTGGTCATTGGGAAGTGGGCTAACCAGCTCCACCTAGGGTGTGGAACGGGAGCCCTTGGAGGTAGGAGTGATGGTCCTGAAAGATAACTGGGAACGACCACAGAATCCGCCTCTGTAGGTGCCTCTATGTTTGCCACTTTTCTTCGATTGAAAAGAGGTCTGGGAGCGGTACTGGTAAGATAGCTGTGAGGTATGATACATGCCATGTACCGTACACGTAAGGTCCAACCTAAAGCTTGGAGATCATTCAGAAGTGTTTAGGTACCTGGACCAAAAAGTTTAGATCTATTAAAATGGGGATTTACCACTTTATGCTGTACATCTGGTGTAAATCCTGATACATGAAACCAGGCGTGTCGTGTCGCCAGAGGGTAACACCTGTGCCAAAATACGAGCAGAAGTATCCACCGCATCATACCCTGAGCGGAGCAAGTACCGAGAGATGGAATTGCCAGTGGAAATTGCTGCCAATAATTGGTCTTTCTCCTGAGATGGAGGAAACTAATTGACTAGTTCTATAGCAGAGGACCAGAGGGTACATTGGCATTTAATCATGAGTCCCATATAGTTTAGAATTCTGGGATTCATGGTACCGACTTGAATACCTTCTTTTCGATGCAATTGAGACGGTGGGATTCCTTAACAGGGGTAATGAGCTCATGTGTTTTGGTTGTTTAGTATGATCATGAGCCGCTATAATCACAACCGAATCTGCTTCGGGGTAGTATAAAGGAAACAATGGTCAAAAGGTGCCTGGTAAAGGCGATACGCCTTTCTAGGAATGGTAGGAACAGCTGAAAGTTGGTTCCAAGTTGCCAGTACAGTGTTTTTATAAGTTTGCATAAGTGGGGTTACCACTACTACAGGCTATTCAGGCAGTTTAAGATAATCTGCCATACCCTTTCTATGTTTATCATGTTTCGTAGTTGAAAATCCCGTGATTTTTTGAATCTGGTCCATCATCTCATGAATGGATGGGTCATCAGGAGGAGAGGCAGCTGCATGTCTGGAAACGTCCTCGTGCAAGGAGGAAATAGTGGAAATAAGACGACGGAGGATGGGAGTTCAGGTCCTGAAAGTGGAATCTGAAGCGTGGTCCTCCATGCCTAGTTTCCATACCCAAGGACACCACCAGTATTCATGGGCAGGTAGCCCGAGCAGCTCCAGAGGTCCGTCCAACCCAAACGGTGCTGTGTAATGCCAGATCCATTAAAAATAAGACTGCAGTTATTGCAGATCTTGTTGGATCTGGCATGCATTACCGAAACCCGGCTGGATGAGAATGAAGGCCCCATATTAGAGGTCGCTATTCCGGCCAGATACTCTGTGTTGCACCGCTAGAGGTTGGACCGGGATTGGGGTGTTTGCAGTCTCTTTCAAGACCGAGCAGGGCCTCAAGAGTGTACCAGTTGGACAGGCAGAGTCATTCGAGTGTACCATGGTGGCAGGTGTGGGTTGTAGGATCTCCCTCATTTACCGCCCACCTGGTGATGAGAAGACTTTCCTGCAGTAAGTTGCAGATTTCGTGATCGACATGGCGTTCGAGTCACCCAGGCTAATGGTCCTGGGCGACTTCAACGCCTGGGTCAATGATGAACTCTCACGATCTGGACAACACTTCCTCCAACTGACATCTTTGGGCCTCACACAAGTTGTTACTTCTGCCACTCATCAAGGCGGTCACTCCCTTGACTCAAGTCTTTCTCCTGGGGATCGATGCCTTCAATTTGTGGGGTGGTCCGATCACTACACCGTGGGGTTCAGTTTTTGCACCCTCCTTCACAGGCCTACCCCTGTGGAGATGGTCAGGTACCACCTTTGCAAGATATAAGCTCTGAGGGCCTGACGGCGGTGCTTGACCTATTGGAGTTTTCTGGAGTGAGCAGTGACCCAAAACACAGAATCTGACGGCAGATAAGGACCGCTTGGCCCACCCAGTCTGCCCATTTCCCTACCTAATGGATAAGCTGCAGATCCTAGTTAACCAGCAGCCTACTTCTTTCTACCCCCACCCCCCAGAATTGCCCTTATGGCTGTTCCATGCATGCTTGAATTCAACCACTGTTTTTGACTCCACAACCTCCTCCGGAAGGCTGTTCCATGCATCCACAACCCTCTCAGTGAAAAAATACTTCCTTAAATTACCTCTGAGCCACCCCCTATCTTCAAATTGTGCCCCCTTATTCTTGCACACCTCTTTTTTTGAAAGATGCTACCCTCTTGGACTTTGTTGATTCCCTTGAGGTACTTGAACATTTCTATCATGTCCTCTCCCTCCCTCTTTCCTCGAGGCTATACATATTAAGCTCCTTTAGTCTCTCTTCATATGTCTTCCGGTGCAGACCCTGCACCATTTTAGTTGCCCTCCTCTGGATAGCTTCCATCTTGTCTATGTCCTTGCGGAGATTGGGTCTCCAGAACTGCACACAGTACTCCAGATGGGGTCTCACCACTTGTCTGTACAGAGGGATAATAACCTCCTGTTTTCTACTGGTGATGCCTCTCCCTATGCATCCCAGTATCCCCCAGCCCTCCTTACTGCCCTCTCACATTGCTTGCCCACCTTTAAGTCATCTGATATGACTACCTCCAGGTCCCTTTCTATTTTTGTTGTTAGTATCTCACCTCCCATTGTGTACTCTTCCCCTGGGTTTTTGTTTCCCAGGTGCATTACCTTGCACTTCTTAGCATTAAATCTAAGCTGCCATACATTTGACCATTCCTCTAACCTTGCCAAGTCCCTTCTCATCCTTTCCACCCCACCTTGTGCATCAACTCTGTTGCTGATCTTTGTGTCATCTGCAAAGAGACATACTTTCCTGCCAGTCCCTCTGCAATGTCCCTTACAAAGACACTGAAGAGGACCGGTCCTAATACCGAACCCTGCGGCACCCCACTAGGAACCCCCCTTCTTCAGAGTAGACTCCATTTACTATTACCCTCTGTGTCCTAGTCTCCACACAATTCTTTACCCAGGCTATCATCTTGGGACCCACTCCCAGGCTGGCTAACTTGTATATTAATCTTGTGTGTGGGACTGAGTCAAATGCCTTGCTAAAGTCTAGGTAGGCCATGTCCACAGCCCCTCCCTGATCTACTACGTTGGTCACGCAGTCAAAGACATCTATCAGATTTGTCTGGCATGACCTTCCCGCTGTGAATCCATGCTGCCTTGGGTCCTGTGCCCCTCTGGCCTCTAGATACTCGACAATTCTTTCCTTCAGAAGTGATTCCATCATCTTCCCGATCACTGAGGTTAAACTAACAGGTCTATAGTTTCCTGCTTCTGCCTTGCTCCCACTTTTGTGAAGGGGAATCACATCTGCCCTCCTCCAGTCCTCGGGTACCACCCCATCCTCCCATGATTTGTTAAAGAGGGTAGTCAGTGGTGTCACTAGTTCTACCCTTAGTTCTTTTAGAATTCTGGCATGAATACCATCAGGCCCCATTTCTTTGTCCACCTTCAGTTTTAAGAGTTCTTTCAGAATCCTTTCTTCTGTAAATGGGCTGGTATCAACTTCTGTATCCAGAGTGTTTCTATTGTTTGTTTTAGGTACCGCCCCCTCTTCATTTGTAAATACTGAGCAAAAATATTTGTTTAGTATCTCTGCCTTTTCACAGTCACCCTCTGCCCACCCCCATCCCCTTTATTAAGCCTCACTATCCGTCCCTTGGTCTTCCTTCACTCCCTGATGTACCTATAAAAGGTTTTATCCCCCTTCTTAACTGAGTTGGCTATCTTTTCCTCGGTCTGGGCCTTTGCTGTTCTGACTGCCTTCCCAGCTTCCTTTCTTTAACTGATACAGTTCTCGGTCCTGCTCCTTCTGTGATTCCTTGTACCTCCTGAATGCTTTCTTTTTCTCTTGAACCTTCACTGCCACTTCCTTTGAGAACCTTTGTGAAGGTGAATCGCATCTGCCCTCTTCCAGTCCTCAGGTACCACCCCATCCTCCCAGGATTTGTTAAAGAGGATAGTCAGTGGTGTCACTAGTTCTACCCTTAGTTCTTTTAGAATTCTTGGTACTGGCTTATTAGGTCATCTCCTCGGCTCTGGATTTCACTGCTCCAGTCGTGTTCGTCCTCTTCCCCTTCGCCCTCGGTCCCCATGGTTTGACGGGACCTTGAGGGAGATGCAATGACAAGGACGAAGATTAGAACATTGCTGGCGTAGAACTGCCCTTGATGCCGACCATCATAGATTGCTAGAACACTACCACATCTATCGTTCCGCAATCTCCCATAAGAAGGCAGAGTTCCTGTCCAGGGAGACAGCAGTTGCTCAGAACCAACCAGTTCAGCTCTTTTGAACTGTAGACAGACTGCACAACCCAGCCTGCCTGCAGGATCGAAGAGCTTTTTCACAAGTAGAGTGTGAAGAGCTTGCTCACGTCTTTGTGGCTAAGGTGGCCAATATCAGGGCGGTGCTCCAATCTGCACCTTCTATGGGAGAAGCTATGGCTCTCCACTTGGTCACTAACCCCGAGCTCTCCTGGAGTTCCTTTGCCCGACCGGAGCTCACTGATGTCATGCAGATTGTCCAGGGTATGCACCCTAAATGCTGCAGTTTGTATCCGGGCCCAACTTCCCTGATTAAGGGTTGCTGGGATACCATTGGCCCGGTCCTAGCATAGATAGTCTGGTGCTCCTTGGAGACAGGTGAGTTTCCTAGCTCCCTGAAACAGGCGGCGGTGATGCCTCTCGGAAAAAGCTTCTTCGGACCCAGACTGCCATGCAAACTGCAGACCAATCTCTAACCTTCCCTTTGTGGGGAAGGTGACTGAGAAAGTAGTGGCCATACAGCAAGAGAACAATCTGACCATCCATGACATCTATGAACCATTTCAGTCTGGTTTTCGAAAGAGGCATAGCACTGAGATTGCGCTGGTTCGGGTGCTCAATGATCTCCTGACAGCGAGAGAGTGAAAGAGCTGTTCCATCTTGGTTCTTCTTGATCTCTTTTCAGTGTTTGACACCGTGGACCATGGGGTTCTTCTCAAACGCCTGAGGTTCATCTGTGGCCTGTCTAGTACAGTCCTCGAGTGGTTTAGATCTTTCCTCACTGGCAGAACTCAAGAGGGTGGTGTCAGGGATTAATTCCACCGGCCCAGTCTCTCATGTGGGGTACCTCAGGGTTCGGTGTTGTCCCCCATGTTTTTTGCAGTTTATATGCTGCCCCTCGGAGACATTGTAAGAAGGTATGGGCTGAGGTTTCACTGCTATGCTGATGATACTCAGCTCTACCCATCTTTTGCACCCGACCAGGATAAAACTCTCTCAACATTTAACAACTGCCTCACTGAAATCCAGAACTGGATGGATTTGAGTTGACTGAGGTTGAACTCTGAGAAGCCAGAAGTGGTGGTTGTGGATCCGGGTCACCGGATAGGGGGAAGGGGAGCTGGTTTGCCTTCAAGACTTTCTTGGCGGCTCTCAGTTCCCCACTTCCGAACAGGTGCGAAATCTGGGGGTGATTTTTGACAACGGGCTGACACTGCAATCACAGGTGTCGACGGTCGTCAAATCTTCCTTTTACCATCTGAGGAACATCTCCAGGATTAAGCACCTTGTTCCGTCCGGTGATCTGCCTACCTTGGTCCACGCCTTTGTAACCTCATGCCTCGATTGTTGCAACTCCCTTTATCTAGGGCTACCAGGGGATGATATCCGCCACGTGCAGCTAGTGCAGAACGCTGCAGCCTGATTATTGATGGGTACTCCCTGTACCTGTCATATTTCTCCAATGCTGCGCAATCTGCACTGGCTGCCAGTACAGTGGCGGATCACCTTTGAAGTCGGACTTCTGACATATAAAGTCCTACATGGACTTGGCCCTGACTACCTGAAAGAGCTTCTGGTACCTTACTGCCTTAGGCGATCGCTCTGCTCGGCAGACAAGGGGTTGCTAGAGATTCCAAGCGTTTCTTTAAAATCTTCGAGGGCCTGTGCTTTTATGTATGTGACCCCAGCCCTATGGAATTCTCTACCCTGAGTACGCATCCATGGAGGAATTTAAACAGGCCCTGAAGACCCATCTGTGGTATCAGATATATGTGACTTGCTGTTATTTTATTGCTTTTATGAACTAGTATTTATTGTATGCGTGTTTCATTATACTGTTTTAGTTGAATCTTCTGCTAAAGTGCCTTGATTTTTAGAAAGGTGCGGTATAAATAATTAATATCTTCCAGATCGCCTGAAAAACCTTCGTGAAATTCTGCCTCTTCTGAAAAATACTCTTCCTCATAGGAAAAAGGGGACCAGGGTGGAGAGGGCTCCCTGTCGCCTTGGAAGAGTTTAGGAGAAGGGGTGGGAGAACGGCAAGGGTGACCTGCCTCTCTTGGAGTGGAAGGTTGAAAACGCCTTATCACTTTCAAAACTTGTTTAATAAAGGGAAGGGGGGGTGGGCAGAGGGTGACAGTGAAAAAGCAGGGATAATGAACGAATACTTCTGCTCAGTATTCACAAAAGAAGAGGAGGGGGAGATACCCAAGCCAAAGAATAGAAGCACTCTGGATTTGCCGGGGTGTGATACCATTTATTTATTTATTTTGTTGACCGGGTAAGTGCACTAGACAAATTCTGCCTATTTTCAGGCATGACCCAGGGAAGGGGGATACAGATGAATGCCAACTGACCTTGAACCAGATTAAGCTGTTGGTGGTATTTTTGTGAATGAGTCCATTCACAGAAGAAAGTGTCCTGAAAGAACTCCTAAAACTGAAGGTGGACAAAGCAATGGGGCCTGACGGGTTGCCCCTCAGAATTCTAAAAGAACTAAGGGTAGAACTAGTGACACCACTGACTACCCTTTTTATCAAAATCAGCAGGGAGGATGGTGTGGTCCCTGAGGACTGGAGTAGGGTGGATGTGATTCCCCTTCACAAAAGTGGGAGCAAGACAGAGGCAGGAAACTACAGATCTGTCAGTTTGACCTCAATGGTAGGGAAAATGATGGAATCACTTCTGAAGGAAAGAACTGTTGAGTTCCTAGAGGTCAGTGGGGCACAGGACCCAAGGCGGCATGGATTCACAGCAGGAAGGTCATGTCAGACTAATCTAACAGATTTCTTTCACTGGGTGACCAAAGTAGTAGACCAGGGAGGTGCTGTGGACATTGCCCACCTAGACTTTAGCAAGGCATTTGACACAGTCCCACACAAAAAATTAATAAGCAAGTTAGCCAGCCTTAGAGTAGGTCCCAGAGTTGTAGCCTGGGTAAAACATTGGCTGGACAACAAGCCACAGAGTGTAACAGTAAATGGAGTCCACTCCAAAGAAAGGGGGGGTTCCTAGTGGGGTACCACAGGGTTCAGTACTGGGACCAGCCCTCTTTAATGTCTTTATAGGTGACATTGCAGTGGGACTGGAAGGGAAAGTATGCCTCTCTGCAGATGACACAAAGATCTACAACAGTGTTGATACACAAAAGGGGGTGGAAAGGATGAGAAGGGACTTGGCAAGGTTGGAGGAATGGTCAAAAGTATGGCAGCTTAGATTCAATGGAAAGAAATGCAAAGTAATGCACCTGAGAAACAAAAACCCAGGGGGAGAGTACACAATGGGGGGGGGGGGGGAGAGACTAACAACAACAAAAATGGAAAGGGACCTGGGGTAGTCATATCAGATGACTTAAAGGTAGGCAAACAGTGTGAGAAGGCAGTAAGGAGGGCTGGGGGATACTGGGATGCATAGCGAGAGGCATCATCAGCAGAAAACAGGCAATTATCCATCTCTACAGACAGCTGGTGATACGCCATCTGGAATACTGCGTGCAGTTCTTGAGACCTCATCTCAGGAAGGACATAGACAGGATGGAGGCAGTTCAGAGAAGGGCAACCAAAATGGTGCAGGGTCTGCACCAGAAGCCATACGAATAGAGACTAAAGGAGCTTAATATGTATACCCTCGAGGAAAGAAGGGACATGATAGAAACATTTAAGTACCTCAAGGGACTCAAAGTCCAAAAGGGTAACATCTTTCAGAAAAAGATGTGCAAGAAGGAGGGAGCACAATGTGCAGATACAGGGGGGACAGCTCACGGGCAATGTAAGGAAGCATTTTTTCACAGAGAGGGTAGTGGATGCATGGAACGGCCTTCCTGAGGAGGTTGTGAGATCAAAAACAGTGGGGGAGTTCAAGAATGCATGGGACAGACAAAGCAATAATTGTGGGGGGGGGTAGGAGGAGGAAATAGGCTGTTAGTTAACTAGGATCTGCAGCTTATCCAATAGGTAAGGAAATGGGCAGACTAGGTGGGCCAAGCAGTCCTTATCTGCCAGAGTCTGTTTCTATGTACCACTGTAGCTACATCCAGTGAGGTAGTATTAGAGAGTGGGGTACTAAGCTTCATACTAAGGATGTTTGAGGAACAAGAGGGCAGGAAAGCCCACGGGTGCTCCTAGACTAATCATGTATTATAATAAAAGACAGATAATACCCTGAAGAGATCAGGTTGTCAAGACGACATTTAAATATACTTTTGGACTTACTGATGACTACTTCAAGGGGTAGCTTATTCCATGGATTAATAGTCCTCAATGTGAAAAATAATTTTCTGCTTAGACGGTTGAATGGTTTTAGGCTCTGAATAGATGCATCATTACTTTTGAGTGTCTGGAGTTAATATTTCTCTTAATAGACCATACGACCTGACTGGTTTTGTTAATAGAGTCATGTATATGTTTTGAATTGGAGAAATCATTGGAAATAGTGATGCCAAGGTCCCTCTTCTCAGTTGTGGTATTTACTAATTCACCATCTAGTGTATAGGAATGGTTGGGGTTCTGGGGTCCAAAGTGCATAAAGTACAGTTACGTAAGAACTTACCGTAACAGTAGATCTTCGAGAACAGCTCTTGCAGCAGGTTACACCATTAGGACCGAAGCCGCGAGGCGCCAGGACCCAGGAAAATTCTAGCTATTAACACAGCGGGGACCACCTTGATGTCGGTCCCGCCTCCGGCGTGGTAGTGGTACAAAGGGGCGGTCCCGCCAGATTCCCAGTTCTCCGCTTGGAGACTTCTTGCCGCAGGCTGACATCAAAATGGGAGACCTAGGATTCGGCCACAGAAGACAGAAAGATAATTCCTGCTCAGAAAGACTGAGCCATGCTTCCTCCAAGGGGAAGGTGGGCTGGAGTAGGTATTGTTGCAAGAGCTGTTCTCGAAGATCTACTGTTACGGTAAGTTCTTACGTAACTGTACTATCTTACTTCGAGACACAGCTCTTGCAGCAGGTTACACCATTAGGACTGATTCCCAAGCAGTAACGCTGTCAGAAAATCCGGGAGGAGGAAAATAAAGGATAAATACCAGGTCCTGAACCTAGGACAGGAGACCCTGAAGTACGGCCAAACCAAAACCAGCCCTTCTCCGAGAGGCGATGTCCAGGCTATAATGCCTGATAAAGGTATGCACAGAACTCCAAGTGGCTGCAGCGCATATAGCAGAAGTGGAAACATTTTTGAGCGCTGCAAAGGAGGTAGCCACCCCTCTAGTGGAATGACCCCGGACTGTACCCGGGAGGGGCTTTTGTTTGATACCATAACAGTGAGAAATACACTGGACAAGCCAGCGAGAAAGGGACTGTTTGGATACTGATTGGCCCATCATTCTCTCAGAGAAGGAAATGAAAAGCTGCTCAGAACTACGAAAGGACTGAGTTCTGTTGAGGTAAAACCTCAGGCTGCGTGAACATCCAGGGTACGGAGCAGAGCCTCTCCTCTATTAGAGTAGTTCGAAGTAGACCGAAGGTCGATATCCTGGTTCAGAGTGAGGAAGAAACCACCTTAGCAAGAATTTAGGGTTCGTCCTCAGGGATACTCTGTCCCGGTGGAAAACTAAATAAGGCTCTTTGCACATGAGAGCGTGAAGTTCAGAAATTCTTCTTGCCGAGGTAACAGCAACTAAAAACAACGTTTTCCACGACAGAAAACGTAGCTCGCAATCCGCGGCAGGTTCAAAGGGGGGCGTGAGCTGTTCAAGGACAAAAGCAAATCCCATGGAGGCACAGGGTCTCTAATAGGAGGCCTAAGGCAACACTCCCTAAGAAATTCTTTAGAGGCCCACCTGAGCCATCTGACGATTTCCCACCGAGGTGGTGTTTCAAATGGCACAGAGGTGCACTCAAGATCTTACTTGAAGAGTATTCTGAAGATTTTCGAAAATTTTATCGAAAAAAGAACTATTCACGCGTCGCGCGCTAGACTGGTAACCGAAGGGGTCAGGTAGCTAAGCGACGGCGGAAAAGAATGGGGAATCTGGCGGACCGCCTTTTGTACCACGCCTGACGCCGGAGGCGGACCGACCGGGATGGTCCCCGCTGTATAGCTAGCCAGAATTTTTCCTGGGGTCCTGGCGCCTGGCGGCTTCGGGTCCTAATGGTGTAACCTGCTGCAAGAGCTGTGTCTCAAGTAAAGATCTGGGGAATCTGGCGGGACCGCCCCCTTTTGTACCACGCCTGACGTCGGAGGCGGGACTGACGTCGGGGGCAGTCCCTGCTGTAGTTAGCTAGCTAGAATTTTTCCGTGGGGTCCTGGCGCCTGGCGGCTTCGGTCCTAATGGTGTAACCTGCTGCAAGAGCTGTGTCTCGAAGTAAGATCTTTACATTTTGAATTAAGTTTTAGCCCCCATAAGTTTACCCAGTTTGTAATTTTATCAAGGTCCTATGGTATACACGAGGCTTGATAAGGGTCGGCGCAAGGGCCCCTAATTTTAATGTCATCAGCATATTTGATAGGAGTGAGACAGTGTGATGTCATGTCCAAGATGAATAACTGAAACAGGGGCCAAAAACGGAGCCTTGTGGAACACCACTGGTGACATGTCCCAGGTCAGACAAAATGCCATTTATTAATACCCTTTGTGATCTATTTTGAAGCCAATTACATATCCAATCAATCAGTTTAATATCGATTTGAAACCTATGTAATTTGGTCATAAGTGCCCAATGTGGTAAATCATCAAACGCCTTACTGAAATCAATATATACATCACATGCAGTCCGGTTATCAAGATGATAACTTATATGTTCATAAAAACACATCAAATTGGTGAGACAGCTTCTTGCTTTTTTTCATCCCATGTTGTTCTGGATCTTGATTGTCTAAAGTAGGGGTGATATCTTTTATGAGACATTTGAGAATTTTGCAGATGGATGGCATAAGACTAATTGGTCTATAGTGTTCCCAGATGTTTTTGGGCCCTTTCTTGTCTATCAGGATGACATTAGCTTTTTCCGATCGCTAGGCACAAAACTGTTTCGGATAAATCCATCAAAGAATAGTTTGAGGGGGATAACTAGGCTGTCAGACAGAAGGAAAAGTAGATGCTCAGCAATGTTGTCCGGCACCGGGCCATATTTGCTTGTTTTTAAGTGCAATTTATTGATAATTTGATCTTCTGTGAACCTAGTAGTGGGTCCATTAATGCCAATGGAATTGTCGCTAGGCGAGTTTGTGGTATTGTGTTGTACTGAACTGAAAATGTTGCAAAATGTCTGATTAAATGCATCAGCCATACTTTTGGGGTCATGAATAAGTTGGTCATTAACTAGTAGGGGACCAACTTGAGAGACTTTTTTTTAAAGAACTGATATAAGAGAAAAACATTTGCTATTGGTTTTGTTAGCTGAGTTAGCCAGATTTGTTTCCAATTTTTGTTTTGACTTTCTAATTTTTTGTTTATATACTTTTTTTGGATAGTGAGGTAGGACTCCCAGTTAGTTTTAAATTCAGATTGGAGATGGTTGCTATATTTTTTATTCTTATGTTTTATTTATCTTTTTCTTGAGTTATTCAACCATTTTGGGGCACTTCTGCAGTTAGGGTTTCTTTGTTTAGATGGTATGAACTTGTCTCTTGAGGTAATGATGGAGTTTTTTTTTTTTAGAAAATTCCAGCTATCTTGATCTGTTGTTAAATATTTAACTCCAGTTTATTTTATAGTGTTATTTATAGCATTTACATTTGCCTTTTCATAGCAAAAGGTTGTAGTTAATTTGGGATTTGAAAAGTAATATTTTAGTAATGAAAACTGAATAGAATTGTGATCGCTGTTACCAACTGTGGATTCCATGGTCACATTGTTTAGCATAAGTTCATTATTACATACAACACGATCGAGTAATCAGTTGCCTCTGGTCAGTAATGCAACGCACTGCTTCAAATGAAGCTGAGAACAGAGGGGAAGTAGTTTTATTGCCCTTACTAGATGGGGCAGAGTGATTATTCCAGCAGATTTCCCAAAGACTGATGGGTAGGTGGCTTCTGGGAGACCATAGGGATTGTGGAAGAAATAGGACGTGAGGCATCAACAGGTCTAGTCCCTGGGTGGTAAATACCAGGGTCCTGGTCCCTATCTGATTGGCCCTTGTGACAGAATGGTTGTGAAGGAGGTGGCGCAGCAGAAATAGGAAAACCAGTAGTTCTCTCATTGAAAACCTGGCCAGTCATTGACGGGACAGTAAATGGAGAGGTAGCAGAATGCTTAAAAGCAGACGTTGTAGACGGGAAGTGGGTCATCAACGGAACGTCCATGGAACTTACATAAGGCGCCACAGAAACTGCTGAAAGGGTGCCGGAAAGCTCCGATGAGAGTATTAACCTCCCGTAGATGAGAGGGCAGTTCTGGAAGACGTCGACGGTGCAGCACTAGTAATGGTGACCGTCAGAGTGTCTGCCTCATTATGATGAGGATGATTTATACTTATGTTTATGCTTCTTGTGTGAAGTTGTAGTAGGGGGCTCCTTGCTATGCCCCCCCCCTTCACCAGCAGAGAATTTCTGCTCCATGAGGTGAGCTTCAATCTCCAGTAGCTGTCGTCAATGGGTTGCCTGGTTGAATTCCTGGCAGTGTCTGCAGGAGATGGTGTCGTGTGTGGGACCCAGACCCTTAAACACGTTGCAACGGTAGATCTTCCTACCGCAACGACATGATCGTAATAATGCTGATTTGCTTGTAGATTCTTTGGCCATTCGTCGAAGATCGGAAATGGAGGGAAATTCCATTCCCAGCTCAAGTTCTTGTCGATGACTGCTTCACAAGTGCTAGCTGCTGCGTGTGAGCTGAAGACGGTGGGAAAATGAACTGAGGATACCAGCGACCGCCCAACTCTTGTATACGAGCAGGATGATGTCATATGTGGCCGGCCCCTGGAAAAAGACTGCTAGAAGAGAGATGACGTGCACAAGAACACCCTCTGGCGAGGATCCAAGTGTACTGCTGCAAGAGATTATCCTCATGTAAGATCCGTTACAGGAGAGTAAAAACAGATTATTCACCTGTAACAGTAGTTTTAGGAGTGGTATATGTTGCTCATCCACACAAGTTGGCATGCCCTTTCCCTTTAAGAATCTTGCCAGAAGGTCTTAAAGCTCACTCCTCCCACCCAACAGGGTAGTATATCCCTCAGCTCTGCCCCTTGATGCCAGATCTTGCCCACTGGAAGCAGAGGGTTCATGCGTTGAAGCCGGGGAGGTTGGGTGGGTTTGTGTGCATGAAATGAAAATTACGTACCTATAGCAATTATGACCTTTCTATGTATCTTCACCATTCATCACTGTTGAGTATCTGCCGGAGGTCAGGACCCTGCGGGAGCTTTTTTTTTTTTATAAAGGTAGGTGGAGCCGACACACCATCGGCACCGCCCTCGAGGCAGACGCACTGCATGCAGCTCGCAAGTTGGCCGTTAGGCTGCATCGACTCCTCCTGCCTGCCAGTTCAGAGTCGTCGGAGAGGTAAGAGGAAGGGAGTGGAAGGTGGGACAAGGAAGTCCAAGGGACAGAAAAAGGAAAAGATGTATGAACCAAAAGGAGAAATAACGACAGAGGACAGGAAGGGAGAAGAGTCAGAAACTAAAGGGATTGGGAGGGGCCCCAATCTCTGGAAAAAGAAGAGGGAGGAAGGGTGGGTAAAGAATTTAGGAAGAGAGGGAAGAGGCTGACTCATCCCACACCCTGGTCCGTCTCCAGATTGTATAGGAACTGCAAGGAGTAGCAAAAGCTTTCTGAGAGAATTCAAGGCATGGAATAACTGACAAACACTCCAGAAAAGCAGAGACGGCTATTCTGGAGGAAGGACAGGGTACAGGGAATTAACACCCTCTCAAGAGAAGTTTATTGGTGAAAAAAGGGGGAGAAAATTTTTTTGTTTAGAAATGAGGAGAAAATAGGTTGGACGGGAACAGGGAGGAAGAAAGAAACGAGGGCAACTGTCAACTCCTACCCTATAGGGGTGGAGCCAAGGCACTGGAGAAGAAGTGCCCCCCCCTGCTGCCCACTCTCCCTCTGTGTGTCCCTGTTTTACCCCACTCCTAAAAAGGAGAGGGGGAGGATGGACACAGAGAGGGAGGAGGACCCAGAGACTGAGGCACCAGGGGGATGGAGGGTGGGATCAAGAAGAATGGTGAAGATACACAGAAAGATCATAATTACGGTCGGTACGTAATTTTCATATCTTATCTGTATCAATCTTCACCATTCATCACTATTGGGTGAGTATCGAGGCCTCAAGAGGGTTTTGTTTACACCCTAAGGGATAAAATCCCTTAGCTCTCAGTTGGTGGCACACTAAGAGGGGGAACCTACAGGGCCTGAAGAGGCCTGAGAGTGGGGAGAGTGAGACAGAGTCCCCCCAGAGTGGGAAGAAAGTTGCCCCGACAAGCACTGTCTCGCTCTACAGGAGAAGAGATAGGCTCCCTGGTGAGCGGAGTTAATTACCCTACCCCGGGCCAAGGGTGACAACCGGGAAAGACGCAGCCATGCCATCCACCTAGTGCAGATCGCTGTCCCTACGACCCTGGTAGCTGCCTCACTGGCATCGCAGGATGCCCTCTCTTGGTGCCTTGCTAGCTCCAGGCCACACGCAGAGTGTGTAATGGCTTGTCTGGTTTGCTCCGCATCAGGCAACGAGGCTAGGAGCTGACCCAGCCTGGACCACAAGAACCTGTCATAGGCTGCATAGTGGGCCAGATATGCAGAAAGAAAAAATTACTCACCTTAGTAATTATGTTTCTTCTAATGGAGTCTTGCTGTATTCTGACAATTGCAGTGATTCCCAACCTTTGAACTGCCACGGAGAACAAAGAGTTAACTTTCTATGGAGGGCATAGAATGCTGGGCTCGAGCTCGGTTGAAGTCTCGGTCTGGAGTGCTTCAAACCTAAACCATCAGATTCTTACAAGCCCAACTAACTAAAAATTCTATGTGGAAATTGTAAAAATTCCTACTAGCCAACTGGCTGAAAAAAGTTTTGGATTCCCAACGAAGACTCAAGTCAGGAAACCCCAAAACCAACCTACTACAACTAACGATAATAAATTAGCACCCAAACAAAAAGGAGGAGGGTGCAAGCAAAAAATACCCCTGGGGTGCAACACTGCACCTGCCCACCCACTTCCCAAAAACAGGTTCTGAGAGGGGAGGCAGGGAGGGAGGTCAGAATACAGCAAGACTCCATTAGAAGAAACATAATTACTAAGGTGAGTACTTTTTTCTTCAAACATGAAGTCTTGCTGTATTCTGACAATTGCAGACTACCAAGCAGTACCTCCAAGGAGCAGGGACAGAACCTACTTTGGGAATTTGCTCTGAAGTACTGCTGTGCCAAACCGAGCATCACTCCTAGCCTGGATATCCAGAGAGTAATGCTTGGTAAAGGTATGGACTGTTTTCCAGGTGGCTGCTTGACAAATTTCTAAGAGAGGGATATCCCTGGCAGCAGCCAGGGAAGCAGCTGTACCTCTTGTGGAATGAGCCCTCAGGCCTGAGGGTGGAGTTTTTCCCAGTTTTTCATAGCAGAATTGTATACAAGACACAATCCACCTGGCAATAGATCTTCTGGTGGCAGGTTTGCCCTTTCCCACTTCTCCATAAGTGAGGAACAACTGGAGGGAGTCAAACCTGTGACCCTTGGTATGCTCTGTGTATTAACTAAGGGCTCTTTTGACATCTAAACTGTGTAGCCTCCTCTCTCCTAAGGAAGAATGATCAGTGAAGAAAACAGGAGTAGACAGACTGGTTTAAATGGAAGTCTGAAACCACTTTTACCAAGAACCTTCTATTGGTTCCAAGGACCACTTTATCCCTGTGAAACGAAATAAAAATCAGGGTCCACTGACAGGACTTGCAATTCACTGATACGCCTGGCAGAGGTAATGGCTACCAGGAACACAGTTTTCCAAGTCAAGTACTTAAGCTCAGCTGAAGACATAGGCTCAAAGGGGGTTGCATAAGTTGAGCAATGCAAACATTCAAATCCCAGGCAGGGGCAGGGTCTCTAAAAGGAGGATTGTGAAGCAATCCTTTAAAAATATTACAGAACACAGGATGGGAAGATAGTGAGGAAGACTTCCCCCACAGACAAAAACGCAGAAACAGCTGACAAGTGTACCTTGAAAGTAGCTGGTCTGAGGCGTAGGCCATTAAGATGGACCATATAATCCAGAACTGTAGGCAATCCAGCAGTGTCTGAAGAAATATGCTTCTTAGAACACCAAATGCTGAATCTTTTCCATTTGGAGTTACAAGTCTTTCTGGTGGAGGGCTTTTGAGAAGCCTTGAGGATATACAGAACCCCTTGCGAAAGATGTAGACCTGCAAACTCTACCTCTTCAACAGCCATGCCTTGAGATTGAGAGACTGAAGACTGGGGTACCAAATCCTTACCTGAGAAGATGTTAACAGGTTGTAATTCCTGGGAAGAGACAAGGGAAGATGGACTGCTAGGGACAGCAACAGTGGGTACTAGGGCAGTCTGGCCCAATCTGGAGCAATCAGAATCACCTTGCAAGGTTGATACCTTATTTTGACCAAAACTTTGAACAGGGGGGAGAAGGCATACAGAAACTTACCTTCCCAATTCAGAATCAGGGTGTCCAGAGGGACTCAGCCCAAGACTGGAGGTCTGCAACAAAAGAGAGGGAGTTGGTGATTGTCTGGGGCTGAAAAGAGATCTATGTCTGGAGTGCCCCACCTTGAAAAAAATCACTCAACACCTGAGGGTCCAGGAACCATTCGTGATGGCCCTGAGAGATCCTGCTCAGTGCATCTGCTAGCACATTGTCCTTGCCAGGAAGGTTAACTGCTACAAGAGAGGTTTGCAGGGAATAAGCCAGGGACCACAACTTCATAGCTTCTGTGCACAAGGGCGTGGACAGAGTGCCTCCCTGCTTGTTGATGTACCACATAGTGGTGGTGGTGTCTGTTCTGACTTGAACCACCTTGTTCTGTACTGACTGAGAGAAAGCTTCTAGGGCCAGAAAAACTGCCCTGAGCTCTAGGAGATAGATGTGGAGAAGGGATTCTTGAGGGGACCACAGCCCCTGGGCAGTGAGGGGACCCCAGATGGGCTCCCCAGCCCAGAAGAGAAGCATCTCGTGGTAAGGACCACTGAACAAGGCTGAGTAACAAAAGGAACACCTTGTTTAAATTGTCCTGATCCTGCCACCATTGGAGGCTTGGATCAAGGTCAGAGTCACTGGGATCAGTTTGGTAAGGGAATCCTTCCTCTGAGACCAAAAAGCTCTCAGGTGGAATTGAATATCCCTCATCTGGAATCTTGCCCCTTGGACTACTGCTGTTGAAGCTGCCATGTGGCCCAAGAGCCGGAGGAAATGCCTTGCTGGCCGAGATACCTGAAGGTTGAAAGAAGAAGGCAGTTCCATAAGAACCCTTGCCCTTTCTAGAGAAAGAAAGGCTCTTGCTCAGAGTGTGTCCAGTTCTGCCCCTATAAAGGTGAGAAGCTGGACTGGTTTGAGAACTGACTTGGGAAAGTTGAGAACAAATCCTAGACAAGTGAGCACTTGCTGGGTCACTTGCACGTGAAACCTGACTTGGTCTGGAGACTGACCCACTATTAGCCAATCGTCCAGATATGGAAAAATGGAAATCTTTTGCCTTCTCAGAAAGGCAACTACTACTGCCAGGCACTTTGTGAAAACCCTTGGGGCTGAGGTTAGGCCAAAGGGCATTGCTCTGAACTGATAATGGCCTGAGGGCAACTCGAACCTTAGGTACTTTATGTGGGAGCACCTGATGGGAATGTGAAAGTAGGCATCTTTGAGGTCCAGGGAGGCTAGCTAGTCCACTGGCCTTAGAAAGGGAAGGATTATTCCCAGAGTTACCATCTTGAACTTTGGTTATAAGAGATGTTTGTTTAGATATCTTAGGTCTAGGATGGGTCGCCACTCCCCTGTCTTTTTGGGAGTCAGGAAGTACCTGGAGTACAGCCCTTTGCCTCAGTGTAGGGTCAGTACTCTCTCTATGGCTCTTAAAGCTAGGAGAGAAGAAACCTCTGCCTCTAGGGCAAGGGTTTCTGAGAAATTTGGAGGTGGAAAAGATCTGGCTCTCATCTTTGGAAATTTTTTGACACTGAGAAGCAGTCCCTGGCTTACTACTTCCAGGACCCACTTGTCTGATGTAACAGACATCCAGTCCTGGACAAAGTAAGCCAGCCTGCCCCCTACTGGAATAGGAGAGTCGACCCGGGCAAACCCATCAGGGTGTCTGCTTGGCAGGGGCTTTAGGCTGAGGAGTGGATGCAGCCCTGCTCATCCCCCCTTCTGCCTCTCCCTCTGAAGAACCCCCTCCGTGAAAAGGAAGAAGAGGCCTGTGCTTGGTAAAAAGGCCTTTGAAAAGGCCTGCCCCTAGACTGCTGCCTTTGAGGAGCTGCCTGCCTCTCCTTGGCCTGAGCACTCCTGTATGTGGTCCTGTACTCATCCATTTTCTTCATGTAATTCTCTGTCTGCTCACCAAACAGAGAATTACCCACTACAGGAAAATCCATGGCTTTAGCCTGGGTATCCTGTGAGAGGCTAGTACATTTGAGCCAAGCCATTCTTTGAAAAGCCACAGATGTAGCCATGACTCTTGATGACACCATTAGAGTCTACAGCAGCACAAAACTGAACTTTAGATGCCTCAATCCCATCTTCAGCCACCGCCTCCAGCTCCTTGGCTAGCTGGGGGGAGGCCTGTTTAGCCAGTGCCAGTACAGTGTCCCACCTGGACTTCTGGTATCTGGCTGTATAGGCCATGTAATTTGCCTGCCTGAGTCCCAAGGAAGATGCCATGTACTGTTTCTTTGCCATGGCATCAATCTTCCTGGAGTCCTTGTCTGGAGGATGTGAAGCCAAGGGAATATTTGCCTTGTCACAGGCAGCAGCCTCCACTACCCCAACATGGCTGCATTGCTGATATAAGAACTCTGCGTCCGAGCCTGAAAGTGTATACCTCTTGTCCATTCTTCTATCCACAGGAGGTATAGTGTTAGAAGACTTTAGGATTTTTTTGTGTCCGTTTCCCAAAATATTTGTGGAGAGGAAAAGACAGTCTCCTGGACTCTGGGATGTCCATCATCTCTACATAATCAGGCTCCTCTTGATCTTCCACAGCCTCCTCCACAGGAAGCTGGAGGGTTTCAGCCACCTTTCTGTAGAACATGAATTGAGAAGGGGACTCAGAAAGCCTAGGAAGGGAAACACTTGAAGGTTTGTCTGGGGAGATGTCTGGTTCCACAGGCACATCCAGACCCTCACTTACATCATCATCCTCAAATTCTCCTTCCTCTTCAAATTCCAGTTCATAAAAATCTTCAAGGCTATAATCTTGAACCAGGGGAACCAACTTAACTGAACCGCTGCCAGAAGGAGCCGGATCGGAAGGAACCGGACAGAGCGATTCCACAATCTGAATCGCTCTGGCTATCTCTTCGGCGGTCGGAACATGAACCTCTGGATCCGAACTGGTCAATTTGTCTTTGCATTTTCTTTTTGTCGGAACCGATCCCTCGGAATCGGCTCTCCTTTTGCCCGAAGAAGTATCGCCCTGGTCAGAGGGCACTCCTTCTGGTTCGGTCGAAACCAAACCAGGCTGGCCATCCGGGTCAGTGGACTTCTCGGCCTCCTTTTCCCTCGGTCTACCTAATCTCTTCTCAAGGGTAGATTTGGGAAAGTTTTTACATATTTGGCAGCCTGAATTGAGGTGGTCAAACCCCAGACAATAAACACAGGTGGTGTGGGGATCGGCCTTAGCAAAGACCTCCCCACACTCACTGCAGTGTTGAAACCCAGAGGGCCTGTTTTTTTTCTTGGGTTTCTCAGACATGGCCAACCTAACCAACTTACCCTTTTTATGGCAACTGCCAGGCAAGACCCCTTTATCAGTTCCTAACCGTGTCACGGTATTGAAAAAAAACACAAACTTTTATTTTTTTTTTTTTTAAGAACCGATAACCACACACCAAGTAAAACACACAAAACACAATATTTCACTATCAAATGGCCGGTTCAGCAGAACCAATCCGCAATTTTACAAGTTCCACACAGAAAAAACAGAACAATTCTTATCTAGTACTCACGGCACCAGAGACTGAACTGACTAAGCAGATACATTTTCGATTTAAAAACCGACGAAAACTGAAACTTTAACAGACTTTCGAACCAAGCTGAAGGAGAAATCTCCAGAGCGACCATTCAGTGAGGTGGAGTAAAGAATCTGATGGTTTAGGTTTGAAACACTCCAGACAGAGACTTCAACCAAGCTCGAGCTCAGCATTCTATGCCCTGCATAGAAAGTTAACTCTCTGTTCTCCGGGGCAATTCAAAGGTTGGGAATCACTGCAATTGTCAGAATACAGCAAGACTTCATGTTTGAATAGAAAGAAGTAACCATGCAGAGTAGAAAGTCCTCCTAACCCCAGAAGTCAAAATCCGAGGAGTCTTGATCTGGGGGCCGGTCAAGGTGAAGGGCGCAAAGCCCATCAGGAGTATCCAACTGCGTCAATCCAGACTGTGGATGAGGCATGAAACCTGGAGACTTCGGGGGTGCTCAATAACTCTGGCTGAGATCCCTTGGGACAGGAACTCTGGAGAAGGGTCTCTGCCAGGAACGCAACAACGCCTCCCAAAAGGGAGCAGGGCCAGGGCGGCACACAAAGGTGGCCTCGTGAAAATCGCCTAGAAAGGCGTGCACCAAGTGCTCAGGATTGCTGATAGTGGAAGGAGAAAGGTGCAAGTCCTCCAACAACCTCACGAGGAATCGCTGATACTCAGCGAGATCAGCAGCTGGAGAGATGTGGACAGAAGTTTCCTCCGCCCAGAAGAGGGGGATGAGGAGCTGGAGGGCACTGGCTGTTCAGTGGATGGCAGCACGGGGGAGGTTGAAAAACCTGGCTGTCCATTGCCCTAACGTAAGTAGGGAACTGAGCAGCCACCACTCTGAACTGCTCCCAGGAGAGAGGCCCGCTAGGACCAAGGATGCCTGGGAGCGCAGGAGAATGTGGCAGAGGGATGGGGACAGAGCTGAGAAGAGATGTCGGCTGACCTCCGGCTGGGCAAAGGAGCGGACCCTGGGTACCCACAGAAGAAGGTACCCCTGAAGACCCTACAGCGACAGCTGAACAACCATTTCGTTACTGCCTTGGCTGCGCCCGGAAGAATCTCCCCTGTGAGGTGACCGGGGCCGTATAGGTCCAGAAGGACAGTCCCCTACCTCAAAAGAATGGGACTCTCTCAGAGACCGAAGAGGAAGAGCGGAGATCCACACTACGGCTTCTCCCAGAGCCTGGGTGGACCTCCCAAAAAGGCCGACGTGCCGACCCCACACCCCTTGGAGTCCAAAAGAGCCCTCCTCCTTGAGAGGGCCAGTCTAGGTAGCTGGCATCTCTCAGCAGCTCCTGAAGGGGCTATCCAGGGCACAGTACTCTCCCCTCCTGTAGGTGCTCTGATGGGTACCACTACTGAGGGGTCAGTGAAACCACCAAGACCAGACTGCAGAGTTATGATGGCCTGCACCACTGCCTGCTGGTCAGCACCCCTGACCCAAGTCTCAGTAGCCACCGACCACACCTTAGAAGGGGGCAGACTCCGGCTTGTCAAGGAGACTACTGGGCTGCCCACCTCAACAGCCAACCCCAAACCTCAGAGGAGGTAGAGGCGAGCGGTGCCGAGGACAGGGGCGGTGCCTCTGATGGCGCTGATGGACTCTGCGCCGAGGAAAGTGCCGCCCTACCCCACGGTGCCGCAAGTGGCGCCAAGAGCAGGGATGGCGCCAACGATGGCACCAGAGGAATCTGAAGGCCCCACGGCGCCAAGCCCCAAGGACACGGTGCCATGCTGAACCTTGACGCCAAGGACAGCGCTGAGATGAGACATGGAAAAAGATGGTGCCATAGCAGCTCCCACGGCGCCGCTAGCAGTGTCAGAGCCGCGAACGGCTCCAACAGAAGCTACTGCGCCGCATGACAAGTCTGCGCCAACAACAACTCCATCAGGGCCCACGGCGCCGAGGCCCACAATGGCACTGAACAGCAGCAACAAGGACGGCGCCGACCTGGGCCTTGCAAACTGCGGGTCCAACACCAGAGGAGCCCTCACCCCCGATGGGGCGATTGCCATGGCGGCGCCTCCCGCCTACTCCCCGGGAGGAACGGAACGGGCCTCCTGCGCCGCGGAAGAAGCCTCAGCAACGGCCAGGCTACTAGTAGTCGAGGCTCCCTCCTCCTCGGCCCGTATAGAACCGGGAAGGGACCCGAAGGAAAGGCCGTGAGAACGTGGCTTAGCTCGATGAGTGCGCATCGACTTCGCCGAAAGTCGGCGCTATTCCCACTTTCCACACGTGTTGCTCGATGACACGGTGGTCCATGGAGAAAGAGGCGTGGCACAAATCTATGACGTGAAGCGGGCCAAGACACGAGAGGCACCAGTCGTGCTGGTCGGTGACGGAATACTTTTGGCCGCAAGGGCACGGTCGCATGGGGGCCGACCCGTCTTAGATTTCTTGCCCTCCAACCAAGACTTGAGCTATGGAGGAAAAAAAAAACAAAAAAAAACACAGAAAATAGACTAGACGTCACGGAAATATAAAAATAAGGAAAGATCTTACCGGGCAACGTCGAGTGAAGGCAGAAACAGAACCGGCAGGAGAACCGATGGACTTCGACCGAAGGTAACATTTCTTGAAAAACTACTGCAGAGCAGGCCTAGAACTGTTCAGAGCTTCCCACAAGGCGACCTCTACGGCAGGAGATTAAGAACTGGCAGTCAGGAGGAGTCGACGCAGCCTAACAGCCAACCCAGAAGCGCCACACAGTGCGTCAGCCTCGAGGGCAGCGCCGATGGTGCGTCAGCTCCACCTACCTTTACAAAAAAAAACTCACACGGGTTCCTGACCTCTGCCAGATACCCAACAGTGATGAATGGTGAAGACTGACACAGATAAGATCAACATATACCACTCCTAGAAAGTAGTTACATAAAAACTTACCTTAAGAGTAGATCTTTGAGGGATGTCTCTTGCAGCAGGTAACACACTTGGGTAGTTGCCAGAGCTCACATGGTGCACAGCCAGCTCTTCTAGCAGTCTTTCACCAGGGGCCACCCATCAATGACATCATCCTGCTTCCTATATAAGAGTGGGCGGTCCCTGGTATCCTCGGTTACCCGCAAGATTCAGCTTCCTACGCGAGGACTAAGGGGATCAGAGGTACCATAGGGGTCCCTTCCCATGTGCTAAGTGGAACAAAGTCATTCTCTTGGAGGAGGAGGGGGATGGAGAGAGGGAACATACCTGCTGCAAGAGACATCCCTCAAAGATCTACTGTTACAGTTAAGTTTTTACATAACTGTACTGTCTGCCACGGGATGGTCTCATGCAGCAGGTAATACACTTGGGATGATTCCCAAGCAGTGTACCCAAAGAGGGTGGAATCAGGATACGAGACCCTGTAGGACTGCACAGCCAAAGGCCGTCCTACGGCAAGAAGCAATATCCAGGTTGTAATGCTTTGTGAAAGTCTGACAGGTGGACCACGATGCTGCATTGCAGATATCAGTGATCAAGGCCCGCTTGAAGCAGGCTGCCATGGAGGCCTGGGCTCTAGTGGAATGGACTTGTACTGTTCCTGATAGGGGCTTGTATTTTTTATATCAAAAATGTCATGAAATTTGCCAGCCAACTGGAAATGTTTTTTTTTGGCAACTGGGGAACCTTCCCTCATAGAGGCGAAGGTGACAAACAATTGAGAGGTTTTTCTCAAGGATTTGGTGTGGCTTATATAGTACCACAGAATACGATTAACATCCAAGGTGTTTAAGAGATGTTCACCCCGATTAGAATGCTCCAGATAGTAGATAGGCAATTCCATGGTCTGGTTTAAACCACTTTTGGCAAAAAAGAAGGATTGGTGTGGAGAACCACTCTATCTTTGTGGAAGATGAGGAGAGGCTCTCTACACATCAGAGCCTAAAGCTCGGAGATGCAGCGAGCCAAAGTGACAGCTACTAGAAACACCGACTTCCAAGAGAGAGAAAGTGGAGATCAGCGGTAGATGCTGGCTCAAAGGTAGCAAGGGTGAGTTTCTCTAATACAAAATTCAGATCCCAAAAGGAGGGGGGGCGGGGCGCTTTATAGGAGGTTTGATATGAAGCAGGCCTCTTAAGAACATCTTGGCAAGATGATGTTGGTACAGTAATTTGCCTTCAGAGAGTTCAGGAAAGGCTGAAATGGAGGCCAGATGAATTTTGACAAAGGAATAGCTAAGGTCCTTCTTGGCAAGGGAAGCCAAGTAGTCCAGAACTTTAGGTAAAAGACATGAAAATGGATTTAAAGAAAGGGAAGGAGCCCATATGGAATAGCATTTCCATTTAGCATTATACGTTTCCCTGGTTGTTGGTTTTCATGACCAAGAAAATGTTGGCCACAGGTGAGAAGACTTGAAGACATGCTATGAAAGCGTCCTCAGAAGCCAAGCATGAAGGTGTACAAACTTCAGGTAGGAGTGAAGAAGAGTGCCCCATTCCTGAGTCAGAAGATCTGGTCTGATTGGCAATGGAATGGGATCAGTCATGGACAGTTTTTGGAGTAGAGGAAACCACACCTGCCTGAGCCACAAGGGGGCTATGAGGATCAGTGTGACAGGTTCGAATTGTAGTTTCAGTAGAATCCATTGCCGGAGAGGGATTTTGGGGGGGGGCGCATATAAGAAGAGTACTTTCCACAGTTGGGACAGGGCACAGGTAGACAGTACCCTTCTGTCCGGGAAAATGTAAAAGTTTTACGGGAGTCGGTGATTGCTGGGGGAAGCAAACAGGTCCAGTTGCAGGGTCCCCCAGAAGCAGAAAATCATCTGAAGAACTTTCGGATGAAGAGCCCACTCATGCATAGAGGACTGAGAATGTCTGCCAGGGTATTGTGGCTTCCTGGTAGATGGATGGCAGTTACTGAGTTGTTGGAGTGTGTCTTCTTGCCAGACCTTCAGCACCTCCCTGCAAAGAGCACGAGATCTGGTACCCCCTTGTTTGTTCAACTAGACCACCACTTAGGTATTGTCTGATTGAATCAGTAAGGGTCTGGGACAAAGGTGGGAGCGAAAAACCTGAAGGGCAAGGCGAACCGCCCTCATTTCCAACAGATTTTTGTGTGATAAAATGGTGAACTGGGGCCATTTGTCTTGTGCCCCAAAAGGGCCAAGGTGAGCTCCCCAGCCATCCAGGGAAGCATCTGTGGTCAACGTTTGCTGGGAAGGGGAAGCCTGAAAGGGCATGCCCTGAGATAGGTGGTGCCAGTGTATCCAGCAAGCTAGGGCAGAGTGGAGGGAGGAGGTGACAGTGACAGATTTTCATCGAAGTCACCTGACCACTGATGCCACTGATTCTGAAGCACCTATTATACTGGTTTCATATGGAGATGGGTGAACGTCACTGTGTGGATGGCAGCTGCCAAATTCCCCAGAAGAAATAAGATATTTCTGGTTGTTGTGTACTGCTGAGTTCAAGCGTGCTAAGTCAGGGAAAGGAGTTTGCCTCGTCTGTCGACAGGGAGATGAGCCCTGACAGAAACAGTGTCCAGAAGTGCTCCTATATACTGGAGTGACTGAGAAGGCTTTGGGTTGGACTTCGGCCAGTTGATGGTAATGCTCAGATTTTAAAACAGGACAAGGGTGGCCTGGAGGGAGAAAAGCAAAGCCTGTTCAGAATTAGCTTTTATCAGCCAATCGTCTAGGTATGGGAAGAATAAATGTCAGTCTCTTCGCAGAGCCACTGCCACTACGGCAAGGCACTTGGTGAAGACTCAGGGCAGACGAGAGTCTGAAAGGAAGTACTCGAAACTGGTAGTGGTGTCCTAGCAACTGAACGCGTAGGAACCGGTGGTGGGCGGGGTGGATGGGGATGTGCAGATATGCATCTTTCATGTCCACAGTGCATAACCAATCCCCCTTTTATAACATTGGTAGTATGGATGTTAATGTGATCATCTGGAAACTTTTGTACTGAATGTGTAAAGTCAGTTGTCTTAGGTCTAATATCAGTCTGAGGTCTCCCGTACATTTGGGGACAAAAAAGAAATGTGAGTAGAATCCCTGCTGTAACTCCGAAGGACGAACAGGATATACGGCCTTTTTGTGTAGAAGTGCATGAAGTTCCTCATGGAGAATAGGAACATCGTCGGGTAGATAATGGACTTAGCGGGGTCGGTGCGGGGGAGGTGGAGATATCAGTTCCAGCATGTGTCCTGTATGTATGATTTGGTGTACTCACTCGTCCGAAGTAATGGCTTTACATGCCTCCAGATGGAGGGCAAAAAGGCCCCCCAAAGCTTCTGAGGCCTGAACAAGGAAGTGAGGGGCAAGCCCCAACGGGTCACTGGGAAGGGAGATGTCCCTCCACTGGGCAGGGAGCTGGCCTATCCCACCCTGAGGGTAGGAAAGGGGGCCCTTCAAGGATGGGGTGGTGGTCCTGGAGAAGGTGTTGGAACATCTGCGGGAGTCACCTCGACAGGTTCCTCTATTCTTGCCTCTTCATTTAGCTTCAAAAGTTTGGGAACACAACTGGTATGAGGGTTGTGGTGTGTGGTACATACCATGCACCGTATGGAGAGTGCGGCCTGACACCTGGAGATCATCCAAGAGCATTCTGAGTGCCTGGGCCAAACCGTTTAGCACCATTAAATGGGGCATTGACCAGTTTATGTTGCATATTTGGTTGTAGACCCAAGATACGCAGCCAGGCATGATGGTGGAGGGTGACAACCGTAGTCGTTGCCAAAGCCAAGGTATCCACCGCATCATATCCCGAGCAGAGGAGATGCCGGGAAGAACAGGTTACTCACTTGTAACAGTAGTTCTAGGAGTGGTATATGTTGTTCATCCACACTTCTTTATATGTCCCCAAGTCTTCAAGCTGGATCCTCCCACCCACCCGGGTGGTATATACCTCGGCTCCGCCCCATGACGCCAGATCTTAACCCGCTGGAAGCAAGCTTGTGCACCCGAAGCTGGGGAGGTCGGGTGGGTGTGTGTGGATGAACAACATATACCACTCCTAGAACTACTGTTACAGGTGAGTAACCTGTTTTTCTAGGAGAGTGGATATGTTGTTCATCCACACCTCTTGGAAGACATCAAGCAGTTCTCCGGGAAGAGAGAGGCAAAGCGCACACCCCCTACTTAGGAAATAAAGACTGGAGAACCGAGGCCCCAAAACCAGCATCCTAGCGTGACTCAAGATCGATGTGGTAGTGGGTAATGAAGGTGTTTGCCGACTTCCAAGTAGCAGCCCGACAGATTTCTGGGATAGGGATGTCCCTGGAAGCAGCCACCGATGTAGCAGTATGGCGGGAAGAATGAGCTCTTATCCCTCTGGGAGGCTCCTTGCCCGCCAACTCAGAGCACAGACCTATGCAAGATGTAATCCACCTTGCAATGGTCCGTTTGGCTGCAGGTCTGCCAGAAGCAGCTTCAGCGTAGGTGACAAACAGTTGGTGAACCTCTCCCCGAATTTCCACCGTCCTCTCCTTATAATAGGAGAGAGCAGTCTGAGGTCTAGAGTATGGAGCCTGTACTCGGTGTCCGAGGTGTAATTAGGGTAATATATACCAGCAGTCTCAACACCTGGTTAAAATGAAACTCTGACACCACCTTCGGAAAGAATTTCAGGTGGGGGGGCAGGAAAACTTTGTCCCTGTGAAAGACCAGATAAGGGGAGTCCGCCGAGAGCGCCTGGAGCTCCCCTGTCCTTCTGGCTGATGCGATAGCCACCAGGAAGGCAGTCTTCCACGACAAGTGTGAGAGTTCATACTTGTGCATGGGTTCGAATGCCTTGTCCATGAGCTTTGCCAAAACCAGCAAAAGATCCCACGGAAGTGGAGGTTCACAAACCGGAAGGGATATGCGATCCAGGCCTTGGAAAAAACGCCCAACCACGGTCTCCTGTGGAAATGTCAACTGACCGGCCCGCGCCCGGCAAGCAGACATGGCTGCCAGGTGCACCCCGAGGGTCGATGACCGAAGACACCCTTTAGAAACAGACCAAAGGTAGTCTAAA
Organism: Neoceratodus forsteri; assembly: GCA_016271365.2. Classification (NCBI taxonomy): domain Eukaryota; kingdom Metazoa; phylum Chordata; order Ceratodontiformes; family Ceratodontidae; genus Neoceratodus; species Neoceratodus forsteri. Next base: position 623,392,305 of record CM057449.1, read on the forward strand.
ATGTTAGCCACAGAGCAGGATAAGGGGTCCAGACTCTTACCCCGACACCAAATGGAAAACCTTTTCCGTCTGAAGCCATAACATTTCCTGGTCGATTTCTTTCGAGATGCCTCCACCACAGTGAAGACATCCTCGGAGAGACCCAGAGCCTGGAACTCTAGCTGCTCAGGAACCAGGCTATGAGGTGCAGGGATTGAAGGTCCGAGTGGAATACCTTCCCCTGGTTCAATATCATCAGATCCTGGCGTGTACAAAGCCGCTCCGGGGCCCTGCAGCTGAGGAGATCTGAATACCAGAACTGGCGGGGCCAATCTGGGGCTACCAGGATCACCTTCGCCTAGTCCCTCCTCACCTTTATTAACACCTTGTGGATCAAGGGAAATGGAGGGAAGGCATAGAGGAGGCCTGGGGTCCACGGCCTCGAGAAGGCATCCCCCTGCAGTGAGCCCTGCTGAGGGAGGCAGGCATGGTACAGCCTCAGCTTGGTGTTCTCCCTGGAGGCAAACAGGTCCACCAACGGTTTGCCCCAATGGGAGAACAGACTGTAAGCTACCTCTGGATGGACAGACCACTCGTGGGATGTCTGGCCTATGTGGCTGAGAGCAACCGCCAGTTGGTTCGAGACTCCTGCCACATGGATGGCAAGGAGAGCCGCCTCCAACCGGTTGACGAAGGTCCCCAGAGCTGAGGAGCGAAAGGTGACAGTCCCAGTCTCACTGCTCTGAGCTCCAACAGCTTGATGTGGCATCGTGACTCCTCGGGGTTTCAAAACCCGTGGGCTCTGTTGTCCCCCATGTGGGCTCCCCAGCCCATGAGAGAGGCATCGGTTGAGAGAACGACCGTCGGCTCAGGGTGGACAAACAGGAACCCTTCCTGCACCTGGTCTGGGGCGGTTCACTATTGGAGAGCACCCCACATCTTCTGGGTCACAGTGATCAGCTGGTCGAAGTGACTGTGGCGCTATGTCCACTGAGCAGTCAGCTCCCATTAGAGTGGGTGCATGTGCCATCTGGCCAAAAGGACCACTGAGGTGCACGCTGCCATGTAACCCAGAAGGCGCAGGAAGTCCCGGACAGGGCACAAGTGCCCAACCAGAAATGACTGAACAAAGGAGGAAAGAACCTCCGCCCTCTCCGCCGGAAGCCGAGCTCTGCCCTGATAAAGCCCATCACCTGAGAGGGCCCGAATTCTGACTTGGCCTCGATCAGGAGGCATAGATGGGAACAGGTTCGAAGGGCAGGGAGGAACCCGCTAGGAGCCAATTGTCGAGGTAGGGGTATATGCGAACCTCTTGACGCCGTAGATGGGCTGCCACCACTGCAATGCATTTGGTGAAGACCCGGGGTCAAGACAGGCCGAATGACATGGCTCGGAACTCGTACAGGGTCCCTTCGACCCTGAAGCGGAGGAACCGCTGATGGGTCGGACGGATTGGGACGTGAAAGAATGCGTCCTGTAGATCCAGTGAACAGAATGACATGTTTCACTCCAGAGATGGTATGATCTGGTTCAGAGTTACCATCCGGAAGGTGCGAGACCTGAGATATTGATTCAGGTCATGGAGATCTAGGATGGGGCGCCAACCCCCGTCCGCTTGGACACCTGGAAGTACCTGGACACGAAGCCTGGGTCTGCAGGAGGATCCGGCACTGGAACTACCGCCTCCTTGCAGAGGAGCTGAGCAATGTCGACCCGAAGGGCCGACTGAGCGCCAACTGAGATCCTTTCCTCCCGTGGAGCACGGCTCGGGCTGGGGGTACTGCTCAAACCTAGAAGCAGTCCCTGACCGACCACTTCCAGAACCCACCTGTCTGAAGCGACATCGACCAGGCAAAAGAAAGTGGCGGAGACGGCTCCCCACGGAGGACTCCAGAAATACAGGTTACTCACCTGTAACAGGAGTTCTAGGAATGGTATATGTTGTTCATCCACACTCATTGGCAGGTATCCTTGCCGCTTTAAATCTTGCCGGAAGGTCTTCAAGCTTGCTCCTCCCACCCACCCGGTGGTATAACCTCGGCTCGCCCCATGACGCCAGATCTGCCCGCTGGAAGCTCAGGTTGTGCGCCGGGCCGGAGGTAGGAGGAATGAGGATGAACAACATATACCATTCCTAGAACTCCTGTTACAGGTGAGTAACCTGTATTTCTAGGACATGGATATGTTGTTCATCCACACTCATTGGCAGACTCCTAGCAGTTCTCCGGGAGGAGGGAGGCAAGACGACACCCCAATACTTACTTGGGAAAGAGAGATTGAGAACTGAGGCCCCAAAACCAGCATCCCGGGCGTGACTCAAGGTCGATGTAGTGGGTAATGAAGGTGTTTGCTGACTTCAGGTAGCAGCCCTGCAGATTTCCTGGATAGGGACGCCCTGGAAGCAGCCACTGTTGCAGCAGTATGGCGGTAGAATGAGCTCTTATCCTCTGGGAGGCCCATGCCCGCCAACTTATAGCAGAGATCTATGCAGGAGGTTACCCACCTGCTTATCGTCCGCTTGGCTGCAGGTCTGCCAGATCGCTTCAGCGTAGGTGACAAATCAGCTGGCGAACCTCTCCTCGATTTCAGCTGCAGCCTTATAATAAGCGAGCCCTTCTAGGGTCCAAAGTATGAGCCTATATTCGGCCTCCGAGGTGTGATTGGGGTAGAACACCGGCAGAGTCAACACCTGGTTAAGGTGAAACTCCGACACCACCTTCGGAAGGAATTTCGGTGGGGCGAGGACAACCTTGTCCCTGTGGAAGACCAGGTAAGGAGACTCGATGGAAAGCGCCTGGAGCTCTCCCATCCTTCTGGCTGACATGATAGCCACCAAGAAGGCGGTCTTCCACGACAGGTGAGAGAGAGCACACCTGTGCATAGGTTCTAATGGCTTGCCCATGAGCTTTGCCAGTACCAGCAGTAGATCCCATGAGGTGGGGGTTCCCGGTGACTGGAGGGAAATGTGATCAAGGCCTTTGAAAAGCGCCAGACCACCTTCTCCTCGCGCCATCGACGCTTCCCGCCCGCGCCCGGTAAGCAGAGATGGCTGCCAGGTGCACCCTTAGGTCGCCGACCTAAGCCCTTGATTAGAAAGGGACCATAAATAGTCCAAGATGCTTGCCAAGGAACAGGAGGAAGGGTCCAAGCCCTGTTTCTGACACCAAATGGAAAACCTTTCCATTTGAAGGCATAGCATTTTCTGGTCGACCTCACGGGACGCCCAACTACATTGAGGACCTCGCCGGAAAGACCCAAGGCCTGGAACTCTAGCGCAGGAACCAGGCCGTCAGGTGCAGGGATTGAAGGTCCGGATGGAACACCTTCCCCTGATTGACAGAGAGCAGGTCCGGGCGAGCTGGAAGCTGCCGCGGAGTCCTGGAGCTGAGACTGAGGAGATCTGGGTACCAGAACTGGCGAGGCCAGTCTGGGGCTATCAGAATCACCTGCGCCTTGTCCCTCCTCGCCTTGAGAAGCACCTTGTGGATCAAGGGAAATGGGGGAAAGGCGTAAAAGAGGCCCGGGGTCCATTGCCTCGAGAAGGCATCCCCCTGCAGCGAGCCCTGCTGAGGGGGCGGGCATGGAACAGACTCAGCTCGCTCTCCTGAGGCAAACAGGTCCACCTGAGGTGCCCCAAAGGGAGAACAGATGCTGTACTACCTCCGCAGGAGAGACCACTGTGGGATGCAGCCCCATCCGCCTCAGGGCATCGGCCAGGTGTGTTGGAGGCCCTGCCACGTGAATGGCTAGGAGATCTGCCTCCAGGCTGCGCACGAGTGACCAAATGCGGAGAGCTTCCTTGCATAGAAGCATGGAGCGCGGCCCGCCCTGGCGGTTTAGATAGTACATGGTCGTGGTATTGTCCGCCTGGACTCGGACCACTTGACCCCGGAGGAACGGAGCAAAGGCGGTGAGAGCAGGCGGACCCCGGAGCTCCAGCAGGTTGATGTGGCATCGGACTCATGGGGACCAGAGGCCATGAGCCCGGTGTTCCCCAGATGGGCACCCCAACCCATCAGAGAGGCATCGGTCGACAGAGAGACCGCCTGCTCGGGCGGACGTAACGGGATGCCCTCCTGCAAATGATCTGGAACGGTCCACCACTGGAGAGCTGCTCCACATCCCCTGTGTCACCGACACAAGCTGGTCCAAGGGATCGCAGCGCTAGACCACTGGCTGGCCAGTCCCCACTGAAGGGGACGATGTTCCAGCTGGCCCAACGGACCACGCTGGTGCAGGCCGCCATGAGACCCAGGAGGCGCAGGAAGTCCCGGCAGGCAATTGCCCAACCAGAAATGATCGGGCAAAGGAGGAAAGAACCTCGGCCCTGTCCGCCGGGAGCCGCTTCTGCTCAAGAGAGTCGAGCTGCGCCCGATGAATAGAATCACCTGCTTCGCTCGAGTCTGACTTGGCCTCTTGATAAGGAGGCCCAGTTGAGAGCAGACCTGAGGCCAGATCTCTGACCACTCCGCCTCCTTCCTGGAGGGAGCTGCTATCAGCCAGTCGTCCAGGTAAGGGTACACCGACCCCTCGGCCGCGAGGAATGCTGTCACCACAGCCATGCATTTGGTGAAGACCCTGGGAGCTGGAGACAAGCCAAGGGCATGGCTTGGAACTCGAAGAGGATCCTTCCGCCGGAAGCGTAAGGAATTCTGGTGAGACGGACGGATAGGACGTGAAAACGCGGCCCTGCAAGTCCAGAGAGCAGAACCACACGCTGCTCCAAGGATGGTATTATCTGAGCCAGAGTGACCATCCTGAAGGTTCGAGACCTTAGGAACTTGTTTAGGTCGTAGGTTTGAGAATGGGGCCAGCCCCCGTCTGCTTCGAACCAGGAAGTACCTGGACACAAACCCTGGGTCTGAAGGAGGGTCCACCACCTTCTTATCACCTCCTTCTGGAGGAGGAGAGCTGTCGCCTCGACGAGCCGCCAGTGAGGCTGGGGATCCCAGCGCCCGAGGGCGACGGCTCTGAAGGGTGGTGCCTGCTCGAATTCCAGAGGCAGGCCTCTTCCACCACCTCCAAGACCCACCTGTCCGTGGTAACAGCGACCAGGCGGAACGGAAGTGCTGGAGCCGCCTTCTAATGGGGAACCAGGGTAAGGTGACGGGAATGGGGGCGACACCCCAGCCTGGCCACTGGGCAGGCTTGAGGAGGGACCGCCGAGGGACCTCCTGGGCCCTTCCTCCCTGCCTCCTGTTAGAGGAAGCCGCGGCTTGGGTTTGGGATGCCAAGGCCGAGCCTGCTGGCCCTGACGTTGCTGGGTCAAGGCTGGGGCACAGAAGGACTAAAGGGCTTAGGCTGCGGTTTGCGGCCTTTGTCCTTCTGAGCAGAAGAGACCGAGTCCAAGGTAGCATTGGACTTCTCGATCCTCTGCAGGTGACCTTCCACCCCAGGGCCGAAGAGGTCAGTCCCCAAAAAGGGAACATCCGCCAACTTGTGCTGGGTATCCGGGCAAAGGTGGATATCCTCAGCCAAGCCCGCTGACGATAGCCACTGCGGCCGCCACCGATCTGGCACATGAGTCCCCTATATCCAAAGCAGTCTGAGCTGCTGTTTGGCCACTGCTCCTGCCCTGGTCCCGCACCTGCTTAACCGTAGTCTGCAGATCGCGGAAGATGAGGGATGACCCCATCCAGGAGCCCAACAGGGCATGAGAAAATGTGCTATGAGGACGGGCCGAACTGGCCTGACGAGGCCGAGAGAGGACGAAGCGAGACTTTTCGCCGACATAGTCCAATTCTGGACTCCTTGTCAGGAGGTTTGTCCACATCCCTGGCGCTAAGCCGCGCACGAAAACGCTGTCGGTAACCAACCCCTCAGCAGAGGGTGTTCAAAACCGGACAAGGAACCGGTAGGACCGCGATACTTCCTGGCCATCCTGGCCGAAGGCGAGGCAGGAAGCAGGGCGCTGCCAAAGCTCCAGTGCCGACCCACTATGGCCTCGCCACCGGAAAGGCCCTGCCGGAGAATCCCCGGTCCAGAATCTCCGTGAGGGGATACCTGGCCTGCTTGGAACGGTTCGAGCTCCATCCCGGTAGACTCCGAGATGAGCCAAGAGTCCTAGGAAGGACGACGGGCTATCGCCCATTGACTGACCTCCTGAAGACCCAAGTCCAGTCGCTTGAGAAAAGGAGGAATCATCTTCGACTCGGAAGACTCAAGAGCTGCCTCTGGCCTGAGCCACCCTTCACCTGCCGAGGTCGGTCGGGAGTGAGGGTAACTGACAGCCGATGGGTAGACCTCAGCCGACCGAGAATCCTTGGTCGGAGCCCCAATTGGTGGCTGTGGAGGCGGAGGTTCCACCGAATCGTGGAGCAGCTGGTTTTGGCCGAACAACCGCCTGGGTATAGGCCTCGGATAAGTCGAGGGGTTGTGTCGGCCGCCCGTGACAGTTACTTTAATGGCCGGGAAGGCACGGGTCGGCCTTACTCCCGGCCAGAGGAGCTGTTGCAACATAAGGTCTCGCACTGGCCGACGTAATTTACGCGAAGCCTCCTCATCCGAGGAGGAGGACGAGGACGAGCGGCGACGCCGCCATCGCGCGTGACCGAGACCGCCGATGACTGTGGGATCGGCTGGACCGCTGGAGAGGTCCGAGACCGAGACCGAGTCCCGGAATTTCCGAGGTCGGTGCGGGAGGTGCCGGAACCGCACTCTTCGCGCTCGATGGTCCATCCGAGGGCTCCGGAACCGAGGCACAGGCGAGCCCACGGGATCCTCAACTCCTCCCGGGGAACCGGGAGAGGGGAATTCGCTGCTAAAGGCGACAGCTCGTCCAATGGGTCGAGAAAATCTCGACTTCATCGGTGGAGTCTCGGTCAACTGACCTGACGGGACACCGTGAGGCCAGTGGTCGGAGCCGAGCGGTCGATCAGGCCGACGGCCCACTTGCCCGGGAGAGGGACCTTCCTGCCCCAAGAGCGCCGACGAGGGACTCTACCCTGTCCCTCTTTTTGACCGAGATAAGGTCCAGCAGACGAGGCCCTCTCCTTAGTGGAGAGGGACAGACAAAGCTCCTTAAAAGAAGCCGGTAGGAAGAACCCAGAGAGAGCGGATAAATGCCCTGCCGAGGAAGATACGCCCGGCCGCCTCCTCTTCGAGGGCGCCATCATCCGCCGAGCTGATCCGCCGGCCCGAACCGCCGACACCGCCAACCGGCCCTTGGACTTCACCGAGGGAAACGCTCGACGCCCAGTTGCAATCGGGCAGCACGGTTCTCGAGGACGAGGGCCGAGAAAGATGAGCACAGGTCGCAAGCCCGCGGGTCGTGCTCAAGGCCTACAGTAGACACACGGGAGTGTGGATCCGTCCAGACATCTTTCACCGCATGGGCATCTCCGAACTGGAGTCGACGGTCCATCGCAGCAGCGAGGGATAGAAGACTGAAGTCTTTTTGCAAAATTTATTTTTAACCGCAAACGGAGAAATAGGAACCAGTCACAAACGTAGAGTACATTAAGGAGGAACCTGAGCTCCAAGGGTAAGGAAGATCTAAGCCATGGGCGGAGCCGAGAGTTATACCACCCGGTGGTGGAGGATGTTTGAAGACCTTCCGGCAAGATTTAAAGCGGCAAGGATACCTGCCAATGAGTGTGGATGAACAACATATCCATGTCCCTAGAAAGTACGGTTACATAAGAACTTACCGTAACAGTAGATCTTCGAGAACAGCTCTTCCAGGTTACACCATTAGACTGACGAGTCAGGCGCCAGGACCCCACGGAAATTTTCTAGCTAGCAGTCTTCAGCGGGGACCGCCTCCGACGTCGGTCCTGCCCCCGACGTCAGGCATAGTACATAAGGAGGCGGTCCCCCCACAATCCCCAGTTCTCCCGCCAGAGACTCCTGGCCGCTGGATGACATCAGAAGAGGAGACAGAGGATTCGCCACCAGATGGCCAAGACTGAAAAAAAGAACTTCCCCTCCCATAAGATGGATGTTTGGCTATTACCTACCTCCATAAGGGGATGGTGGGCGGCAGCATGTTGCAAGAGCTGTTCTCAAGATCTACTGTTACGTAAGTTCTTGCGAACTGTACTATCTACTCAAGATACAGCTTCTTGCAGCAGGTTACACCATTAGACTGATTTGCCAACAGTGGCAATCTTACGCCACAGGGAGGAGGAAAGGTAGGGATCACAACCCTACTCGAGCCTAGGACAGAAGTCCCTGAAGGACGGCCAGGCTGAACCCCTGCCTTCGCCCTATGCAACGCCAGGCTGTAATGCCGTCACAAAGGTATGCTCCGAGCTCCAAGATGGCTGCAGCAAATAGCTAAGGTGGAGACGCCCTTAACGCCGCAAAGGAAGTAGCCACTCCTCTCGTGGAATGACCCTTAACCACGCCTGGTAAGGGTTTATTGCGCTTATCATAACAGAAAGAGATGCACTGGATAAGCCACCTTGAGAGAGACTGTTTAGAAACAGGAGCTCCTTTCATTCTAACAGCGAAGGAGACAAACAGTTGATCCGACTTCCGAAACTGTTTGGTTCTGGTCAGATAACACCTGAGGCACCTGGGTCCATCAAGGGCGTGTAGAAAGGCTTCTCCTCGGTTGGTGTACTTTAAAAAATACACTGGTAAGTCGATATCCTGATTAAGGGTGAGGGCTTAAACCACCTTAGGCAGAAACTTTGCGTTTGTCCTCAGGGATACCCTATCCTGATGGAAAACTAACAAGGTTTTTGTACATTAGTGCATGCAATTCTAGAAACCTTCTTGCCAAAGTAACTGCAACTAAAAATAATGTTTTCACGTATAGAAAACGAGCTTGCAATCCGGGTAGCTGGTTCAAAAGGTGGCAGCATAAGCTGCTCCAGGACAAAGGGCAAGTCCCAAGGAGGAATCGGATCCTTAATAGGCGGCCTAAGGTGGAGGACTCCCCTAAAAGGCAACGGTCAGTGTCCAATTGGGCCACCATCCGATGGTCTATGGGGCATGGTGTGAAATTGCACAAAGTGCACCTTAATTGAGGAGTGATCCAGTCCGACTGAAAGAGTGAAAGCAGGTAATCCAAAACCAGCTGGACATTCTAACGCTAGAAACCGCTTGCTTGAGCCTCACAAGCAGTTTACGTCATTTCATGGCGTGACGCTATGTGGTTGCTGTTTCTGGCAGGAGAGTACATTGCTACTTTATGTAGACCTGGGGACTTGTCATGGTTGTCTCTAGGAGTCAAGCGCGAGGTTCAAGAATGCAAGTCCGGATGGACTAATGAACCCTCCTCCTGAGAGCAGCAGATGGGAGCTGATTGGCAAAGGAGGTGGAAGGTTCCCGGATAATTGATGCAGAAGGGAACCAAATTTGTCTGGGCCAGAAAGGCGATCAAAATGAGTGCTCTGGCTCCCTGCGAAGTTTTAAGAGGACCCTTTGGATCAACGGGAAAGGAGGGAAGGCATAGAGGAATCTGCCCCGCCCAGGAGAGGGACAACGCATCTCGCCAGAAAACACCAGGCCCTGGATCTAGCAAGCAAAAATTGGGCAGTTTTGCGTTGGATGGGGACGCGAAAAGGTCCAACTCTGGAGTGCCCCATCTGTGAAACAGATCCTCTGTCACCTCCTGTAGAAGTTCCCACTCATGGACTCCGGCCTGAGAGCGACTCAGGCTGTCTGCGATGGTATTGTCCACTCCTGGGATGTGTACTGCAATTAGATTTGCGCTGTGCTGCACTACCCACTCCCACACTCTCATGGCCTCCCTGCAAAGCAGATAGGAGTGAGTGCCTCCTTGTTTGTTGAGGTAATATATCACCACAGTATTGTCTGTTTGTAACAGGAGAATACCCAGTGGAATCTCTGACTGGAAGGCTTGCAGAGCATAAAGAACCGCCCACATCTCCAAAATGTGGATGTGGAGATGAGATTCCTGGGCTGTCCATGTGCCGAGACCTCACCCCATGTAGGTGTGCTCCCCACCCGAGCCCTGAGGCGTCTCTGGAGAGAATCACAGTCAGAGACAGCGCTACAAAGGGAACCCCCGTGGAGAGGTTCCCCAGATCTAGCCACCACTGCCAATCCCGAATCGCGGCATTCATGATTCAAACTGGCTGCTGCAGATGGTCTTGCCTTTGGTCCCATTGCACCCTTAGCATCGACTGATTTGCCCGCATGTGGAGCCATGCCATCGGGACTGTTGCAATGGCCGCAGCCATGTGTCTGAGCAGGCGAAGGACCAATCTGGCCGGGACGATCTTCACTGACAGGTCCCTGATGAGGGATCTGATGTGTTCCGCTCTATCCGTGGGAAGAAAAGCTTTCTCTCGGACGGTGTCCAGAACTGTTCCTATAAACTGCAATTTCTGGGATGGCACCAGGAGTGACTTCTCGTAGTTGATGAGAATACCCAGTGATTGAAAAAGGGACTGGGTACGATGAATGGCTGTCATCAGTGCCTCCTTGGAGGGAGCCATGAGAAGCCAGTCGTCCAGGTAGAGGAACACGTAGTGGCCTTGTCTCCTCAGAGATGCCGCTACGACCGCCATGCACTTTGTGAAAATGCGAGGTGCCGATGACAGCCCGAAAGGAAGCGCTCGGAACTGATAATGATGGCTCTGAAACTCAAGTGCAGGAACCTCCTGTGTGCTTGAGCAATTGGGATGTGCAGGTAGGCATCCTGCATGTCTAACGATGCTAAAGGCGCCACGCTCAGCATGGGATTAGGCCCGAACGGTCACTATGCGGAAGCGCTCATAGATCACCGACAGATTGAGGTTGTTGAGGTCCAGAATTGACAGAGGTCCCTGTTTTCTTTGGAATCAGGAAGAAGTGTGCAACAGCTCAACCTCTCTGGTTCTCTTCGGAAGGTGCTCGTGATTCTTTTCTCCTGAAGCGCCGGCACTTCCTGCTGTATACGCAGGGCGGCTGGACCCGAGTAGCGGGAAAGCAGGGAGGCCTTGTAGGTGGGCTGCCTACAAATTCTATATAGTGGCCTTTTTCACCAACTGCAGCACCCACTTGTCAGTAGTGATCGACCGCCACCCTGGCAGGTGACGTGCGATGAGACCCCCGACCTTCATTTCCCATTGATCCTGAGGAGGGGCAGGGGCCGGGAAGGAGTCATGCTGTGACAGCGTTAGGTCCCGCAGGTTGGGCAGACTTTGCAACTCGGTGGCCCCTGCCTGGGGATGACTTGGCCTGGGCTTTCCGGGTAAAGGAGCCCCTCTGCTGTTGGCCGGAATGCGGTTGTTGCCTTTGTAGCCGGCCACAAAAGCGACTCTGGTTCCTACGAAAGGAACTAGGTCGAGACCTGTACATGGCCTGGACAGATATAACTGCCTTCCCTGCGTCCTAAAGTCTGGTGATAACCTTCTCGGAGACTTCACCAAAGAGGACTTCCCCGTTGTAAGGGACGCCCAGTATGTTCTTCTGGATGTCCGGGGTAAAACCAGAGACATGGAGCCAAGAGTGTCTCTGGAGACACACGCCTGAGGCTGCAGCTCTGGCCGAAGAGTTCACAGAGTCGTATGTGGCTCTCAGCGCCTGGGTCCCCGCATCCGAACCGCTACGGAGGAGGTTTAAAAGCTCCTCCTTTTGACCACCGTTGGGCATCTTCTCAACCAGGTCCTGTTCCTGTTCCCACAGTGTATTCTGAAGTTGAACCATGTGGGTGAGGTAATTTAGAGACCTGATGGCGCAAGTCGCAGCCGTGTACGTGCGCCTACCCAGGACATCCAATTGCTTGGATTCCGGGTCCGGTGACTGTGTCCTCAAGTACTGAGGTCTCGGAGACCGGTCATACGAGGCCATGATGACCAGGGAATCAGCCAGAGGATGGTTTTCCAGATACTGGTCCTCCCTCGGGGCCTTGTATAGGCAGTCAGCCTTCTTCGGCACTGCCGGAGTCTAATGCGGACGCTTCCACGCAGCCTTGGTGATGTCCGTAAAGGTGTCCACAAAGGGTGGCACTACCACAGGCTTTGGGTCTTTCTGCCGAAGGTAGCAGGCAAGGTGCTGTCTCTCGGGTCTAGTTTTCAGTATCCTACCCTTATATTCTCCTGGATGGCCTCTCGATTCTCAGCTAACGAGGGGTCATCCGGAGGAGACCTGGAAGGTCGTGGGGTCTGGGGGAATGCTGATGGGAGAAGGAGATCTGAGCACCTGAGGTGTCAGATCTAGAATCCTCTGTGGACGAGGTGTACCGGAGTCGTCTGGGTCTCTTAGGGCTGGGTGCCCCTGAAGTGGATCTTGAGGCAGGTCTTCTCCTATCTGAGGATCTGCCCCTAGGAAGAGGAGGTGTTGGCTCCTTGGGGGTTGGTGACCGTCCTACAGGCCCCTTAGGTGGAGGAGGGGGGTTAGGCGTTGAAGGAGTAGGTGGAGGCGGAGCCGAAGTAGGAGGAGGGTGCATGGCGACCACAGCCTTACTGATGGTGTCCCACCAGAAAGTGAAGAGCTCCTTCATCTCTGCCAAATTGAGGCCCAACAATGGGCCGGGTAACGTGGCCTGTCGCCGGGGTCGGGTCCCCGGGGGTCTTCCGCTCCGGGGTCACCCGCCTAGTCCTCGGGCTGAGTGGTGTCCTCCTCCGATGATACCTTCTGACCGACGTTGGTAGGCGACGGTGGTTGGTCCTCCCCTCTGGGGTAGCCAACGTCGATACCCTGGCCAACGCCCTGGGAGGCAACGGGTGTCTTACTGTAGCTGGCTCCTGGGAGTGCCCGTGATGTTTGGCAGACGTCGGATCCGGCATCCATTTTAGGGACATCAGGTCCTTCGTCTTACGTGGGACTGGGTCCGACCCACGCGGAGACTGGGACGCCGACCTGGTGTCGGAGTTCCAGCGGCAGGAGGAAGAGTTGTGGTGCTCCCCAGACTTGGACGAGGCCTTAGAAGGAGTGGATGAAGCCGATGGCCTGGAAGTCTTGACAGGCTGCAGGGGGGAGGAGGAGCCGCTGGAGGATCTGACCTGAACCGGGGGAGGCTGAGATTGAGCCCTGGAAGAAGAGCGGTCTGACCACGAGCCGGAGCTTCGGGAGTCTGAGGCCCTCGATGGGGACCTGGGCCTCTCCTTCTCCCGGTGTTTTTCCCCGGTGTTTGTGGGTCTTCCCTGACGACTCCCCCCTGGAGGAAGGTTCCCTATTCATGGCCTTGAGTTTCTCCTCCAAGAGAAATGCTTGAAGGGCCTTCTGGAAGCGGATCCTGGTGCGACTGTTGAAGCCCTGGCAGAAGGAGCAGGCCTTGGTGTCATGTTCCGGGCCTAGACAACGCACGCAGGCTGAGTGAGGATCCTTGAAGGGGACCTGTTTGCCACAGGCACACTTCGCTGGGTGACCTTCCAGAGAGGTGTTTGAAGAGGACATCAGATGAATCCAAGTTCATATGACAAAAGAAGAACGTCGTAGTTCCTAGTCGTCGCATGCTAGAAAGTGACCGAGAGGCAGATGCTTGCGATGTCGACGCCGGGAAAAGAACTGGGGATTGTGGGGGGACTGCCTCCTTATGTACTACGCCTGATGTCGGGGGCGAGACCGACATCGGAGGCGGTCCCCGCTGAAGACTGCTAGCTAGAAAATTTCTGTGGGGTCCTGGCGCCCGACGGCTTCAGTCCTAATGGTGTAACCTGCTGCAAGAGCTGTATCTCTAAGTAAGATCTGGCGTGACTGGTGTGGGAGAGGCCACCCCCAACCCGTCACTGTGCAGGCTTAGAGGAGGAGAAGGCTCCTGGGCCAGCACCTCTGCCTCCTTTGTGGGGCTGTTGGGAACCTTACTTGGGCCTAGGGCGCCAAGCTTGAGCCTGCTGTTGCTGCTGACCGCCCCGGAAGGAGGGCTGCCTGACCGAAGGGGAAGAGTGCCAAAAAGGCTTCTTCTTGCGCTTCTGCTGGTTCTTGCCTGAAGAACCCTTAGCAGAGGTGGCATCTAAGGTGGCATTAGACTATTCAATGTGCTGGAGATGACCTACCACTCCCAGACCAAAAAGGTTGGTGCCAAGGAAGGGAACATCAGCTAGCTTGTGCCGAGTATCTGCTGGAAAGGAGGATAATCTCAGCCAGGCCCTGTGGCGAGTGGCCACTGCAGCAGCTAGTGAACAGGCACAGGAATCTCCAATGTCCACAGCCGTCTGGAGCTTCTGTTTTGCAACAGCACGGCCCTGGTCACGGACCTGCTTGACCGTGGTCTGCATGTCTGCTGGGAGATGAAGGAGGACTTCATCAAGCGACCCCAGTAGGGCGTGAGAGAAGTGTGCCATAATCACTGCCGAGCTGGCCTGACGAAGGCCCAGGGATGAGGCCGCATATACTTTCCAGGCAGAGTGGTCCATATTTTTGGACTCCTAGTCCGAAGGGTGGTCAGTATCCGCAGAGCTACCCGTGTGCCGAAAAACTAAGGCAGTCACAAGGCTCTCGGCCGAGGGATGCTCAGTGAAGCCCACCAAGGACCCCATGGGTACCGCGTACTTGCGAGCCATACAGACAGACTGAGCCAGGCAAGAGGCAGGGAGCTGCCAAAGCTCAAGGGCCGGGCCAACAATGGCTTCGGCCACTGGAAAGGCCTCCTTCGGGGCATCCCCCCTCTTAAGGATATCCGTGAGAGGATATTCTGCATTCTTTTGGATAGGCTGAAATGGCATACCAGTGAACTCAGCAATGAGTCGAAGGATGCTCTGGAAGGAAGAAGGACCTTCTCCTGGCCTGTCACTGACAGCTCATCATCAGGGTGTGAGTGAAGACCAGTAGCATCCGAGTCCTAGGAGTCGGGATACAGGGGTCTCCCGACTATGTCCCTTCGATGCACCTAGGGCAATCAGGAGTAACAGTTATGGACAGACAGGACAAGCCGGCATCTGTCCGATCCTCCTTAGAAGGAGCCCATCCCTGAGGCTGCTTAGGCGGGGGTTCCACCAACATAGGTGGGGAGACCGGAACAGGCCGACCAGGAATGCGTGCCAGTCCCACCGGAGACAGAACCGGAGTCCTCGGTACCGAGGGAGTCGGTGTTGGTCGAAGAGGCTGGGGCCAAGTAATGGCCGGTGCAGCCGAAGTGAACGACTTTTGACCGGTCAAAAGTAGCTGCTGCCACATGAGATCTTCATAACGTCAACGGAACTCCCATCTAAGTCTCTCCTCGTCCGAGGAGGATGACGAACGGCGGTGGCACCTCTTCCGGAAGTGTTTATGACCCTTTTTTGGCTTTTCGACCAACGGGGTCCTACTCCTCAGTCGAGACAGATGGCGTTGACTCTGTTGATTGGGAGAAGCCGGATCTGGCGAAAACCAAGGTACCGGCTCTTGTCCCTCGATCGGGATGCCCGAAGGATGGGAGTCCTCTCCAAGAAGTCTGCGACAACGGCTCGGTCGGGTCGAGAGAAATCTCGGCCGGTTGTGCCATATCCTCGGCTTCGGTGCCTTGGCCTGAGGGAAGATCTGAGAAGCCGGAAGCAGAGAAAGTGATCTCGACAGAGGCCGAGACCGCCTGATCCTGTGCATCAGACCGCTCTCAGTCCCAGGAATGGCATCTTCGACTAGAAGAGGATTTGGGAGCCTTGTCCTTTTTCTTGGAGCGATAGGAGTGCGAGCCCGAGGGCACCTCACCCTTGGTAGGGAGAGACTGGCACATAGATACATTGACAGTGTCGGC
Source organism: Neoceratodus forsteri (assembly GCA_016271365.2). Lineage (NCBI taxonomy): Eukaryota > Metazoa > Chordata > Ceratodontiformes > Ceratodontidae > Neoceratodus > Neoceratodus forsteri. The sequence continues at coordinate 623,407,855 of CM057449.1, forward strand.
AGATAAGGGCCTATGGCCCACCCAGTCTGCCCATTTGAGCTTGTAAGTTCAGTTTGTTCTCCTAGAAGTCTGTTGCCCCTTACCCCTGACCTCCAGAATTCCTTTATGTCTATCCCATGCATTCTTAAATCCCGTGATTGTTTCAGCCCCTACCACTTCCTCTGGCAGGGTGTTCCACTTGTCCACCACCTGTTCTGTGAAGAAATTCTTTCTCATGTTTCCTCTGAATCGTCCTCCCTCCAACTTCATCCCATGCCCTCTAGTCCTGGAACATCTTTTTCGCTTAAAAATAGTGTTTTCCTGCACCCTGTTCCTCCTGTAAGATACTTTGTATGTCTCTAACATATCCCTCTCTCCTCCTCTCCTCCAGGGAGTACATGTTCAGTTCCTTCAACCTGTCTTCATAGGACTTGTGATGCAATCCATGCACCATCTTTGTTGCCCTCCTCTGAACCTTCTCTACCCTGTCTATGTCCTTACGTAGGTATGGTCTCCAGAACTGTACACTGTACTCCAGGTGGGGCCTCACTAGTGTCTTGTATAGCGGAATTATGACCTCCTTTTCCTGCTGGTGATGCCCTGCCTATACATTCCAGCATCCTATTTGCTTTACCTGCTGCCTTGTCACATTGTTTCCTATCTTGAGGTCATCAGAGATGACAACCCCAAGATCCCTTTCCTGCTTGGTGCATGCTATATCCTCACCCCCAACTGATATATTGTGCCAGGGTTTTGTGCCCCATATGCATTATCTTGCACTTCTTTGCATTGAATTTCAACTGCCAAACCCTGACCATTCTTCAAGTTTCTGCAGGTCCTTCTCATTCTGTCTACACCCTCTGGTGTGTCTACTCTGTTACAGAGCTTTGTGTCATCAGCGAACAGTGAAATTCTGCCTTCTAGGTCCCTGAATGTCACTGATGAAGATGTTGAATAGACCGGTCCCAGCACTGATCCTTGTGGTACCCCACTGGTCACTTTTCCTCTGTGGAGTGACAGCCATTTACCACCACCCTCTGTGTCCTGCCACCCAGCCAGTTACCTACCCACCACACTACTGTCCTGCCCACACCCATATTCCTCAGTTTGTGTAATAGTCTTCTATGTGGCACAGTGTCAAAGGCCTTGCTGAAGTCCAGATAGGCCATGTCCACTGCCCTCCCCTGATCCACCTCCTAGTCACCCAGTCAAAAATTCAATGAGGTTGGTCTGACATGACCTCCCTGGTGAAACCATGCTGCCTTGGGTCCTGTAGTCCATTGACAACCAGATGTTCCACCAATCTCTCCTTCAGTAGTGCTTCCATGATCTTCCCACTACCGAGGTGAGGCTGACTGGTCTGTAGTTCCCTGCTTCCTCTTTGTTCCCACTTTTGTATAAGGGGACTACATCTGCTGTCCTCCAGTCTTTGGGTACCTCCCTGTTTCCAGTGATCGGCTAAACAGGATAGCCAGAGGTTCAGCCACCACCTCTCTTAGTTCTTAAGGACCCTGGGGTGCACCCCATATGGCCCCATTGCTTTATTAACTTATTACTTCCAGTTCCTTCAGGACCCTTTCTCGTGTAAAGGGACTTATGTCCATTTCTGCACCATTCTCACCCCTTGTACTCCCTTCAGACCCATTACCCTCCTCTTCCTCAGTAAAGACTGAGCAGAAATACCTGTTCAAAATGTCAGCTTTACTGTTGTCATCCTCCACGCGGCCCCCATCCTCCCCCTTCAGTCTCACAATCCCTCCTTTGTCTTTCTTTTTCACTTATGTACCTGTAAAGGTTTTGTCCCTCTACCCACTGATTTTGCAATGTGTTCTTCTGTCTGAGCTTTGACTTCCCTTACTGACCTCCCTGCCTCCTTTGCTTCTCCTGGTACTTCTCCCTATCCCTTCTGCCTGTGTCTTTTGTATTGCCTGAATGCAATCTTTTGGCTTTCACTTTCTTTGCTACCTCTTTGGAAACCATAATGGTCTCCTTCCTTTTCCTCTTGCTAACCTGCTTAATGCAGAATTCTGTTGTTCTTGTAATCCCCATTTTAAATACTGCTCACTGTTCCTCAACCCCTGATTCCTGTCCCATTCCCTTAATGCTTCTTTCAAGTATCTCCCATTTTCCCAAAGTCTGCCCCCTAAAATCCAGGATATGTGTTTTGTGTGGTTTGGTTCTGCTCTTTCTGTGATTTCAAACCACAATGACTGGTGGTCACTGTTTCCCAGGTGCTCCCCCACTGTTACCCCCATCACACTGTCCCTGTTTGTGAGCACAAGGTCCAGTATTGCCTTCTGCCGAGTTGGTTCCATGACCAGTTGCTTGAGGAAGGCACCCTGAAGGGAGTCCAGGATAAATCTGCTCCTAGTTGATGCTGCTGCTGGGATGCTCCAGTCCACGTCTGGAATATTGAAGTCTCCAACCAGTACAGTACAGTACCGGCACAACTCCCGAAAAGACACAGTAAAGGTGGAGCCCAGGTTGAGCGGCACGAAAAAACTTCAGTTGGCCAAAGCTTGGGCAGCTTCCTCCTCGAAAGCCACCATCTGTTAGAGCTGTTCGGTGGATCCCTCGGCCGCGGAAACCACCCACCTGGCCTCCTTCAATTTCACCACTGAATTGCGAAGCTCCGGTCTCCCCAGCTGAAGGCACGCCTTGTGGTCATCCAGGACGTTGGGATGGAAGGCTAGACAGATGGTGCAAGCTGAGGTATCGTGCACGGCGCCATAAGCTATAAACGCATGAGAGGTCGGGATCAGTGCGAGACATTTTCTGTCCGCAAGGACACCGGTGAAACCCGGGGAACGACATCCTCCAAGTCCGAAGCATTCGGATCCAAGTCGTAAACTCTAACGAGTTTTAGAGAGGGCAAATGCGGCGAAAACCAATGAGACTCCAGGGACTACGGTACTTGAAAAGTAGCACTAGGGAACCTGTATCTTCCAGCGGAAAGGAAGCTCTGGCGTCATGGGGCAGAGCAGAGGTATATACCACCCGGGTGGGTGGGAGGAGCCAGCTTGAAGACTTCCGGCAAGATTTAAAGGGGAAAGGGACATGCCAGACAGCATGGATGAACAACATATCCACACTCTTAGAACTGATCTTTCTCCTGTGATGGAGGAAGTTTATTGACTACATCAACAGCCGAGGACCAGAGGGTACTTTGGTATTTCATCATATGTCCCATACAGTTCAAGATTCTCAGATTAAGTGTGCCTGCCAGGAAGACTTTCATCCCCAAGTAGTCCAAGCATTGGTGTTCCTTATCTGGAGGTAAGGAGCGCATGTGTTGGGGGTGTTTAGTACAATCATTAGCGGCGGCAATTACCACTGAATCAGCTTCAGGGTTAGAAGAAAAGATGGGGTGATCAGGGGGAGCCTGATAAAGGCAATCCGCCTTCCGAGGAAGAGCCGGGACAGCCAAAGGGTGATTCCAGGCTGCCAGTACTGCATTTTGGAAGGTTTAGATGAGTGGGGGTACCACAAAGTACAGTTACGTACGAACTTACCGTAACAGTAGATCTTCGAGAACAGCTCTTGCAGCAGGTTACACCATTAGGACTGAAGCCGGCAGGTGTCAGGACCCCATGGAAATTTTCTAGCTAGCAGTCTTCAGTGGGGACCACCTCCGACGTCAGTCCCGCCCCCGACGTCAGACGTAGTACATAAGGCAGTCCCCCCATAATCCTGAGTTCTCCAGCCGGAGACTCACGGCCACTGGATGACATCAGAAGAGGAAACAGAGGATCCGCCACCAGATGGCCAAGGCTATAGAATATGAACGTCCCATCCCATAAGATGGATGCTTGACTACGACCTACCTCCAAAAGAAGGGGGATGGTGGGCGGGAAGTACCTGCTGCAAGAGCTGTTCTCTAAGATCTACTGTTACGGTAAGTTCTTACGTAACTGTACTATCCTACTTCAAGATACAGCTCTTGCAGCAGGTTACACCATTAGGACTGATTTCCAAGCAATAGTAGCAATCATGCGCCACTGGGAGGAGGAAAGGCAGAGATCCCGATATTACTCGAGCCTAGGACAGGAGTCCCTGAAGGACAGCTAGACCGAACACTGCTCTTCGCCTCGATGCAATGTCCAGACTGTAATGCCTGATAAAGGTATGCACAGAGCTCAAATTAGCTGCAGCACAAATAGCTGAGGTGGAGACGTTCTTTAACGCCACAAAGGAAGTAGCCATCCCTCTTGTGGAATGCCCCTTGACCGCGCCTGATAAGGATTTATTGCGGTTGTCATAACAGAAAGTGATGCACTAGATGAGCCACCTGGAGAATGACTGTTTGGTGACAAGAGCTCCTTTCATCCTGCAGGCAAAGGAGACGAAAAGTTGGTCCGCCTTTTGAAACTGTTTGGTTCTGGTCAGATAGTATCCGAGGCACCGATGCACGTCGAGGGTGTGCAGAAGGGCTTCTCCTCGATTAGTGTACCTTGGGAAATACACTGGTAAATCAATATCCTGGGTGAGGGCTTAAACCACCTTAGGCAAAAACTTTGGGTTTGTCCTCAGGGATACCTTGTCCTGATGGAAAACCAAATAAGGCTCTTTGCACATAAGAGCATGTAATTCCGAGATTCTTCTCGCCGAAGTAACAGCAACTAAAAATAACGTTTTCCAAGAGAGAAAACGTAGTTCGCAATCCGCGGCTGGTTCAAAAGGTGGCAGCGTAAGCTGCTCCAGGACGAAGGGTAAGTCCCAAGGAGGAACTGGATCCTTGATGGGCGGCCTAAGGTGGAGGACTCCCCTTAAGAAGGCACGAGAAGTAGTAGTAAAAAATTTTATTCAATTGACAAGCAAAAGAATAGGAAACTCAACTGAGATGAGCTCATTTCCAGTAAGGTCCAGCTGGGCCACCGTCCGATGGCCTACTGGGGCATGGTAAGCAGAAATTGCACAAAGGTGCACTTTAATCGAGGAGTAAGCCAGTCCAGAGTGGAAAAGGGAAAGCAGGTAGTCCAGAACGAGCTTTTCGGGACTGTCTAATGTTGAAAAACCGTGCGCTTGAGCCCACAAACAGAATCTACGCCATTTCATGACATACGTTACGTGGGTTGCCGGTTTTCAGGCGGCAGAGAGTACCTCTGCCACTTCTTGCGAGACCCCGTATCGCATCATGGCTATGTCTAGGAGCCAAGCGTGCAGGTTCAATGAACACAAGTCTGGATGGACTAATGAATCCGCCTCTTGAGACGAAAGATGGGAGCTGATTGGCAACGGAACTGGAGGTTCCCGGGATAGCTGGTGCAGAAGAGGGAACCAAATTCGTCTGGGCCAGAAAGGCGCGATCAAAATGAGAGTCGCTTGCTCCCTGCGCAGTTTTAAGAAAACCCTCTGGATCAACGTGAAAGGAGGGAAGGCATAGAGGAATCTGCCCGCCCAGGAGAGGGACAACGCGTCTCACCAGAAAACACCAGGCCCTGGATCTAGCGAGCAAAAATTGGGCAGTTTGCGTTGGATGGGGACATGAAAAGGTCTAACTCTGGAGTGCCCCATCTGTGAAACAGATCCTCTGCCACCTCCTGTAGAAGTTCCCACTCGTGGACTCTCGCCCGAGAGCAGCTCAGACCGTCTGCGACGGTGTTGTCCACTCCCGGGACGTGTACTGCAATTAGGTTGTTAAGGTAATACATCACCGCGGTATTGTCTGTTTGTAACAGAAGTGTACCCGGTGGAATCTCCGACTGGAAGGCTTGCAGAGCATAAAGCACTGCCCTCATTTCCAAAATGTTGATGTGGAGATGAGACTCCTGGGCTGTCCAAAGGCCCTGAGACCGAACACCGTCCAGGTGTGCTCCCCACCCAAGCCCTGAGGAGTCTGTGGAGAGTGTCACAGTCGGAGACGGTGCTATGAAGGGAACCTCCACGGAGAGGTTTCCCGGATTTAGCCACCACTGCCAATCCTGAATCACTGCATTCGTGATTTGGATTGGCTGCTGCAGATGGTCTTGCCTTTGGTCCCATTGCACCCTTAGCATCCACTGGGCTACCCACATGTGGAGATGTGCCAGCGGGACTGTTGCAATGGCCACAGCCATGTGTCCAAGCAGGCAAAGGATCGATCTGGCCGGGACTGTCTTCTTCACAGACAGGTCCCTGATGAGGGATCTGATGTGTTCCACTCTGTCCGAGGGAAGAAAAGCTTTCCCTCTGATGGTGTCCAGAACTGCTCCTATAAACTGCAGTTTCTGGGACAGCACCAGGAGTGACGTCTCGTAGTTGATGAGAATACCCAGTGATTGAAAAAGGGACTGGGTGCAGTGAATGGCCGTCACCAGTGCCTCTCTGGAGGGAGCCATGAGAAGTCAGTCGTCCAGGTATGGGAACACGTTAGTGGCCTTGTCTCCTCAGAGACACTGCTACGACCGCCATGCACTTCGTAAATACGCGAGGTGCCGATGACAGCCCGAAGGGAAGAGCTCAGAACTGACAATGGCAGCTCTGAAACTCGAAGTGCTGAAACCTCCGGTGCACTCGAGCAATCGGAATATACAGGTAGGTGTCCTGCATGTCCAAAGACGCCAGAAAGGCGTCTCACTTCAGCATGGGAATTAGTAACGGAAGGGTCACCATGTGGAAGCGTTTGTAAACGCCAGACAGTTTGAGGTCGCTGAGGTCCAGTATTAGACAGAGGTCCCCCTGTTTTCTTTGGAACCAGGAAGAAGTGAGAATAGTACCCTAGATCTCTCTGGTTCTCTGGAACATGCTCTAAGGCTTCTTTTTCCAGAAGCGCAAGCACCTCCTGCTGTATGAGCAGGGCATGCTGACCCGAATATCGGGAAAGCAGGGGAGGTCTTGTGGGTGAACTGCCTACAGATTCTATATAGTGGCCTTTTTTGACCAGTTGCAGAACCCACCTGTCGGTGATCGACTGCCACCCTGGCAAGTGGCGTGCGATGCAACCCCCTACTTTCTTTTCCCATTGATCCTGAGGAGGGGCGGGGGCCGGGAAGGAGTCATGCTGTGGCAGCGTTTGATCTGGCAGGCTGTGCTGACTTTGGAAATCGTTTGCCTCTGCCTGGGGATGACTTGGCCTGGGCTTTGCGGGAGAAACTGCCCCTCTGCTGTTGGCCGGAACGTGGCTGTTGTCTTTGTAGCCGGCCACGTAAGCGGCTCTGGTTCCCTACGAAGGAACTGGGCCGAGACCTGTACATGGCCTGTACAGATCTGACTGCCTTTCCTGCGTCCTGAAGTTTGGTGATCACCTTCTCGGAGGCTTCACCAAATAGGACCTGGCCATTTTAAGGGACGTCTAAGATGTTCTTCTGGATGACCTGGGTAAAACCGGAGACACGGAGCCAAGAGCGTCTCCGGAGATGCACACCTGAGGCTACAGCTCTGGCTGAAGAGTCCGCAGAATCATATGCGGCTCTGAGTACCTGGGTCCCCACATCCCAACCCGTGCGGAGGAGGTTCAAGAGCTCCTCCTTTTGGTCACCATTGGGCATCTTCTCGACCAGTTCCTGTCCCTGTTCCCACAATGCATTCTGTAATTGAACCATGTGAGTGAGGCAGTTTAGTGACTTGATGGCGCAAGTCGCAGCCGCGTACGTGCGCCTACCCAGGACATCCAATTGCTTGGAATTCTGGTCCGGTGGCTGTGTGCTCAAATGCTTAGGTCTTTACGACCAGTCATGTGAAGCAGTGATGACCAGGGAATCAGCCAGAGGATGGTTCGCCAGATACTGGTCCTCCCTCGGGGCCCTGTATAGGCGGTCAGCCTTCTTCGGCACTGCTGGAGTGCAGTGCGGACGTTTCCAGGCAGCCTTGGTGACGTCCGCAAAGGTATCCACCAAGGGCAGCACTACCACAGGCTTTGGGTCTTTCTGCCGAAGGTAGCGGGCAAGGCTTTGTCTCTCGGGGTCGAGCTCTTCAACATGCCACCCCATATTCTCCTGAATGTGCCTCATGATCTCCACGAAAGAGGGATCATCCGGAGGAGACCTAGGTAGGTCGTATAGGTCCAGAGAGGGAATGCTGATGGGAGAAAGATCTGGAGCACCCTGAGGTGTCAGATCTAGAATCCTCCCCAGACGGGGTGTACCGGCACCATCTGGGTCTCTTAGGACTGGGTGACCCTGAGGTGGATCTGGAGGTAGGTCTTCTCCTGTCTGAGGATCTGCCCCGAGGAGGTGGTGTTTGCTCCTTGGGGGTTGGCGACTGTCCTACAGGCCCCTTGGGCGGAGGAGGGGGCGTAGGCAGTGAAGGAGGAGGAGGGCGTGTGGCGACCACATCTCTTCTAATGGTGTCCCACCAGAAGGTAAAAAGCTCCTTTACCTTCTGCCAAGTTCATGCTCGACGACGGGCCTGGCGCCGGCGGTCTGTCGCCGGGGTCAGACGCCAGGTCTCCGGGGGTCTCCCGCTCCGGGGAAGGTTCCCGTGGGAGTCCAGAGTCTCCAGTATCGCCTGCCTGGTCCTCAGGCTGTGTGGTATCCTCCTCCGACGAGGCCTTCCCACTGGCGTCAGCCGGCGACGGTGGTGCGGTCCTCTTCTCTAGGGTAGCCGACGTCTGCCCCCGGCCGACGCCCTCGGAGGCGAACGCCTGGCCGGCGACGGATGTTTCCATGTCGTCGGCTCCTGGGAGCGCCGGTGATGCTTGGCCGAGGTCGGGTGGGCCGACGTCCGTTTGAGGGACGTCAGGTCCTTGGTCTTGAGAGGAACCGGGTCCGACACTCGCGGAGGCTGGGAAACTGACCTGGCTTCGGAGTCCCACCGGCGGGAAGAAGATTTGTGGTGCTCCCTAGACTTCAACGAGGCCTTAGATGGAGTGGAAGATGCCGACAGCCTGGAGGTCTTCAGGGGCTGCAGAGAAGAGGAGTCGCTGGAGGATCTGACCTAAACCGGGGGAGGTTGCGATTGAGCCCTGGAGGGAGAGCAGTCCGATCGCAAACCAGAGCTTCGGGAGTCTGAGGCCCTCGCGGGGGACCTGGGCCTTTCCCTCTCCCAGTGTTTCTCCCAGTGCTTGTGGGTTTTACCCGACTCCCCCCTGGAGGAAGGTTCCTTGTCCATAGTTTTCAGTTTCTCCTCTAAGAGAAACGCTTGAAGGGCCATCTGGCGGCGGATCCTGGTGCGACTGTTGAAGCCCTGGCAGAAGCAGCAGGCCTTGGTGTCGTGTTCCGGGCCTAGGCAGCGTACACAGGCCGAATGTGGATCCGTGAAGGAGATCTGTTTGCTGCAGGCACATTTCGATTGGTGACCCTCCAGAGAAGTATTTGGAGAGGATATCAGTTGAATCCAGTAGTGAAGGAAGATGAATCTGTCGTACCTAAAGGTTGTCGCATGCTAGAAAAAGGAGAGAGAGGCCGATACTTGCGATGTCGATGGCAGGAAAAGAACTGAGGATTATGGGGGGACCGCCTCCTTATCTACTATGCCTGACGTGGGCGGGACCAACGTCGGAGGTGGTCCCCGCTGAAGACTGCTAGCTAGAAAATTTCCGTGGGGTCCTGACGCCCGCCGGCTTCAGTCCTAATGGTGTAACCTGCTGCAAGAGCTGTATCTCGAAGTAAGATCCGGCATCTGTTCACCCGGTGTCAGAGTGTCCAGCGTCAGAGGAGGCAGCAGAGACGGGGACCCAATGGGCTGATTAGGTGCCTCATCCTGCCCCAGATCTTCAAGCAGTGAAGAGTGGCCCAGCAAGGAGAAGGGCGATACCCAGCCAGACATCAGAGGAGACATTCCTGTAGTAGACGGCTGTTTAGTGGTGTCCACTGGGGAAGCAGCCGAAGCCTTGGCTGGAGCTTGGCGTGGCGGCGCCGTGTCAGACATCAACTCCTAATGACATGGCGCCTTGTCCAAAGCCTTGGACGAGACCATTTTGGCAGGCGCCAGAGTGTCATTCCCCTTCTTCTGGCTGGTCACAGCCCTTAAGGTGGAGGATGACCCTGCTGGTGTGGCCTTCACCTTAAGGGATGTCAGGGTAGGGCCCAAAAACTTAGACCCTGACTCACCTCCACCTGATGCCAGGATGACAGCGGGAAGTTCAGAAGCTGGCTGCCCAGAGAAGATGTGGGTAGGCCGGGAGGAGTGGTCTGAGCCCTGTGGGACAAGGAGTCAGACAAAGATTTGTTGTGCAGCGGAGACCTGGAACAGGAGTGACTCCAGGACTTTTCCCAGTCCATTTCCTCATGTTTGTGCTTCCCTGAATCTTTCTTCTTGTGCGGCTTAGATGTGGAGGAGGTGGAGACCGACGAGGACGAAGAAGGACTCTTCCCCATTGGCTGTCTCTGCATGTTTGCAAGCTGCTTTTCTAGGAGGTGCGCCTTAAGGGCCTTCTTGTAGTGCATCAGAGTCAGGAGTTGATCACCCTGCAGTGCTCACAGGCCACAGTGTCAGGCCTAGGCAAAAATAAACATGCCTCGTGGCAGTCCTTCGACAGTAGCTGCTTGCCACAGGCGCACTTGGATTTTCTGCAATCCGTAGTTGAAACAGATGACGCAGGAGAAGACGACATGCAGAAAGGGAAATAAAACTGGATATTTTGGTCGGGGGGAAGAAACATTGAAGGCGCAAAAGCGGTCGAACTGATTCAAGAAGGCATCTGAGGAGCCAATGTGAATGGGTCAACGGCGGGAAAAGAACTGAGGTGGGGCCGGGGACCACCCCCTTTACACCACTGGCTGATGGGCAGAGCCAATTTTGGGGGTGGAGCCCGCTGACGACTGCTGTGGTGTCCTGGCGCCTGGCGGCCTAGTCCTAATGGTTACTGCCTGCTGCAAGAGCTCCAATTCAAAGTAAGATTGTGGTTTACTAGCCAAAATAGTTAAAAAATAGTTACAGTAGCCAAGTAGAATATTCTGCAGTTCCTGGGACTCAAACTAGAACCAGAGAAACCTAAATTTACAGCAAAACCTAGCTAAACACAGAGTTATCAAGAAACTGACAAACCCATTTTCTAATATAACTACAAAATAAAAACCTGACCGGAGAACCAGCCATTATCGCAGTTCACTACAGGGCGACTGCTCTCTTCAGGCAGAGAAACAGATCTAAGCAACTGCCAGAGTGAAGTGCAGTTGCAAAGTCTGAACCTATATTCATAATTCTAAAATTTGTACAGGTTTCATCTCTGGGGCATCACTCTCTGCAGAGAAGACTGCATACAGTATAAACACCGATTGACTCCTGGGGCTAGAAAAACTTGGGAGAGAAGGAGATTGAGTGGGGGGTGAAAAGACAGGAGGAGGTGAGACAAGGATTACCAGGCCAGATCATCTGCCAGGGCTGCAAGAAATGCTCAGTGGACTGCAACGGGAGGGAGGGGCTGCCAAACTCTCCCATCTGTGAACAGCCAACATCTGTGAACCGGTCCACATGGTGCCCTTGGGGGGAGCCTCCAGGGTGGGGAAAGTGGAGTTGTGTGTGTTCCACAGGGCAGTCCCGATCCTCACTAATGACAGGACCAGATGGCTCTAGAGCAGCAGTTCTCAAACTTTGTCATAGTGAGCCTCCCCTAAGCCATGGAAAAGATCTTGAGCCTCCCCTAAAATACTGAAATATTTTTGGGCCTCCCCATAGAAAAATAGCCTACTTTTCACAGGTACATCAGGAATAAATTGAAACCTCTTTGCATAACTGGCTCTTGTGTTATTAAGCTTATTGTAACCCCCCTCCCAACAGAACAACCTACTTGCTCCAATATTTTGACTCTCAAACCATTGTTACCCCTTACTGCCATACCTTCATGGACCAGATTGCTTTCCATTTGCCCTCTAACTGGAATAACCTTCCCGATGACCTCTGCCTCTCACCCTGCTCTTAAGCAACTTCTCAGGGATCATTTTGCTCCCTCCTGCTCTTATTACTAGTACCTGTATGGTTAACTCTTGTATTTGGACAGTTCTGCTGCCAGTCTAATTGATCAATTGTTCCTCGCATTGTTGGTTTATTGTTCTTAATTTGTTTGCATGTTTATTCATTTTGCATTGCTTGAGTGTTTTGCAGTTACATTCTGAACTGTATTCTCTCACTACCCTTCCCTAGGTACACCTGATATAAGCCATGGCTCAGTGTACAGTACCTTCCCTGGTCACAGACTTGTGAATAAATACATAAATTCACTTATTATCCTTTTTCAGTTTGCCTATCTCTTCACACAATATCTATAAAAATCAAAAGTGAAATATAATACTTTTTCAAGACTTGCTTGAGCCTCCTCTGGAACAGGTTGGGGCCTCCCCAGGGAGGCTGGCCTCACCATTTGAGAACCCCTGCTCTAGAGAGTAGCTGGGCCCTGGGCTAGCACTGCTACACCTGCCAGAGTTTCCAACTCCTCTCGTCCACAGGTTTTGGAAACTCTGCAAACCCTATTGAGAGTTTCAAACACCTCAACACACGACATGGCTTATTTCATCATAAGATATCGTCACGCCTCGGGTGCACTGCACACCCAGCACTGATGTTGCTAAACACGCCCAGAGTCACTGTTACTTTGTTCTGCTTTCTGAAGCACTTGGACTTGCAATGCTCAGTTTGCCACAACACTAACTTTTCTATAACCCCACCTGTGTCTACTTCTTGGTCATACACCATTTTTGCAATGTTTGAAAAATGTTTAACTCATACATTCAGGAAATGTGCCAGCAATTTGGGTGCCGTATGTCAGAGAGAGGCACCTAAAAAAAAGCCACACGAGTTCCCAGCTTATGACTTATATAAGAGGGGCCACGATGCAGCAGGGAGGAGACAGTACCATGTTTAGTAACTGTGGCAGTGAAAGCCAAGTAATGCTGCATGAATTGGGACTAAAACCAGGTATGAAAGCTGGCAGACACAGTAAAACTGAAGAAAATAAAACTGATGGCAGAACCTAGTTTCTATCCAGTATTTTATGGTTTAGTATCATTACTGGGAGAGCATGATCTCAACTAATCAGGCTTCAGCATTTTTTCCAGAAAATTCATACTGAATAACAATTAGCAAGTCATTTCTTGGATTCCTGAAGTTGATTAAAAAAAAAAAAAAAGGCAGCTTTGGAGTAAGAAAAAAACTGCTTTACGGAATCTTTGAGACTGGAGGTATCCTTCGCTTCTGCTGCTTAATCTGTTTCTGCTGCATTTGTTGGGCAGAGGCTGCTTGGCTGTCCAAAGAAACAGAAGGTAGCTGCAGAATCTTATTGGTAGCTGCCATGTTCTCAGTCGGTGACTGCGGTCGGAGTTTCACCTGTGAGAAGGGTTCTAGTCCTGGGGGAGGAACAGGGACTGCCTGAGTCTGCTGCTGCTGCTGTTGTCGCTGGGTCAACTGGCTCAAAACTGGCGATGGCTCAGGCTGAGACTTAAAGTCTGCAAAAAAAAAAAAAATTTACAAAACAGTAAAAGCAAGACATTTTATTAGCTATAAATTAGTGGTCACCAAAATACTTTACATCAGATCAGTTTAATTTTAAATGACTAACTGCATCTGTGTGCCCTTTGGCACAATGGAACTCTCAAACAAAGAACAAATTCTATTGGATTTAACAGTATGTTTTCAACAATTGTATCTGATAAAAAAAAAAAAAAAAAAACAACGTAGTAATGTTGTTTCTTCCAAAGGGATCCCTCACTAAGTTTATCAAGTGCAATCATTTCCTTGGAAATGCAGCCCTTAAACTTTAGAATTTTATGTTTAATTAGGGAGTTTAAAATGAAATTCAGACTCTGCTGTGTGGTCACGTTCACCCCTGCATTATAATGTCAGATTTATTTCTATTGCTAGGGAAAGCAGTGACCGCTGAAACTAGCTAAACAGCAACCAAAAATTCTTAAAACTGTTATCCAAATTAAACCGGCCGATGGCGCTGGGTGCCACACCTTATGCCACGCCAGCGATCCAGGTTCCACAAGTGACCTTGGGTCACCAGGGGTCGGGCTGGGAACAGATTGTGGCGGTCGCTGGGCTGCTCTCATCTCCCATATTGGGGAGGAGAGTTTCCTTGCTCTCAGCAGACACCCAGTGGAGGCTGGGTATCAGAGCAGAGGTCTAGAAGACTGACATTATGTCAGAAGGATGGAGGGAGCCGGTGGCTCTGGGAGCGCATGCACGCCTTCACACGCACGTGCCTGTCTTGTCACCACAGCTCCGTGTCGGGATGGGAGAAACATGCAGAAAAACCTATGGCTCTCCGCTGCTGTGTATGATGGTCTCCAATGCTCTCAGATCCTGTTCCCTGTGGATACCTACTGATAAGATGCTGGGGGGAGAAGCTAAGATGGTTGGGAGCGGACAGGGCCTGATGGTACAGCGTAGGAGGCAATGAAGGAACAAACAGCTATATGGGGGGGGGGGGGAGATTCTTCAAAAAATGTTTTCAATTTGTTAAAAATAAGGCAAAACACAATTGGTCCTTGAGAAAAAACAAAACTAAGTCACTTAGACCACTTAGCAACAACTGCTGAAGCACTATAACAAGTCATACTGAAGCAATTTAAAGGAACGGATTGCATTAAGAACCTTTTTCCAGGTTCTGGAGGGGGAGGCAGCGATTAAGGATTATTAAATTTAGTGAGGGATTAATCTGGAAGTAAAAACATAACTACGGTGAGTAATTTTTTTTTACCCTCACTTAAGTTTAACAAGTGCAGTCTCTATAGCAGTACCTTGGCAGGATGGGTATAAAACCTATTTAGAGAAAAGATTCTGCAAGATAGCAGTACCAAAACTGGCACCTCTTCTGGACTGCATGTCCAGACAGTAATGCTTTGCAAAACTGTACAGTTTTCCAGGTTGGTGCATTACAAATCTCATGTATGGTGATACCCCTTGATGCTGCCACAGAGGCAGAGGTGCATCTTGTAGAGAGTGCCCTAAGCCCTCTGGGAGGCAGTTTGCCAACTCTGTCATAGATTAACTGTATGCAGGATTTGAGCCACCAAGACACTGTTCTCTTGTATGCTGGTGTTCCCTTTCCCATTTCACCACAAGTGAAGAGCTGAGTGCTAGTGGATCTGGCATTCTTTGTGTGGTCCACATAGCAACTTAGGGAACTTTTTACATCCAGACTGTGAAGCTTTTGCTCACCTGAGCTGAACTGTCCTGTAAAGAAAACTGGAAGGGCAAACAGGTACTTACCATTTAGAGTAAATCTTCGAGAGAATCATTTTCATCAGGCCACACCTGTGGACAAGGCCCCTAGAATTCTGCAGTCTCAAAATCTTGTGCAGAACTTGCAATCTACCACACAATATCTGCAGGGCTGCAGAAAAACAGGATACTCACCTGTAAAAGTAGTTCTAGTAGTGGTTATATGTTGTTCATTCGCACTTGCTGGCATGTCCTTTCCCCCTTAAGAACTGCCAGAAAGTCTTTAAGCTGGCTCCTCTCACTCACCCAGGTGGTGCATCCCTCGGCTCCGCCACCCGATGCCAGATCTTGCCCGCTGGAAAGCAGAGTGTGAGCACCAAAGCCGGGAAACTCGGGTGGGTCCGTATGGATGAACAACATATATCACTCCTAGAACTACAGGTACAGGTGAGTAAATACAGGTTACTCACCTGTAACAGGAGTTCTAGGAATGGTGTATGTTGTTCATCCACACTGTCTGGCAGGTTCCTTGCCGCTTTAAATCTTGCCGGAAGGTCTTCAAGCTGGCTCCTCCCACCCACCCGGGTGGTAAAACTCTCGGCTCCGCCCCATGACACCATATCTAGCCCGCTGGAAGTCAAGTTGTGAGTCGAAGCCAGGGAGGTCGGGTGGGTTGTGTGGATGAACAACATATACCATTCCTAGAACTCCTGTTACAGGACAGTAACCTGTATTTCTAGGGACATGGATATGTTGTTCATCCACACTGTCTAGCAGAATCCTAGCAGTTCTCCGGGAGTAAGGAGGCAAGGTGCACACCCCCTACTTAGGGAATAAAGACTGGAGAACTGAGGCCCTAAAACCAGCATCCCGGCGTGACTCAAGGTCGATGTGGTAGTGGGTGATGAAGGTATGTGCTGACTTCCAGGTAGCAGCCCTGCAGATTTCCTGGATAGGGACGTACCTGGAAGCAGCTACCGATGCAGCGGTATGGCGGGTAGAATGAGCTCTTATCCCTCTGGGAGGCTCCATGCCCGCCAACCTATAGCAGAGATCTATGCAGGAGGTGACCCACATGCCTATCGTCCGCTTGGCTGCAGGTCTGCCAGGTGCGGCTTCAGCGCAGGTGACAAACAGCTTGTGAACCTCTCCCCGAACTTCAGCCATCCGCCCTTATAGCGAGCACTCTTCTAGGGTCCAAAGTATGGAGCCTATATTCGGCCTCTGAGGTGTGATTGGGGTAGAACACCGGCAGAGTCAACACCTGGTTAAGGTGAAACTCCGACACCACCTTCGGAAGGAATTTCAGGTGGGGGCGCAGGACAACCTTGTCCCTGTGGAAGACCAGATAAGGAGACTCGATGGAAAGCACCTGGAGCTCTCCCATCCTTCTGACTGACGTGATAGCCACCAAGAAGGCGGTCTTCCATGACAGGTGAGAGATGTCACACCTGTGCATCGGTTCGAATGGCCTGCCCATGAGCTTAGCCAATACCAGCAGTAGATCCCATGGAGGTGGAGGTTCTCGCACCGGAGGGGATATGTGATCAAGGCCTTTGAAAAAGCGCCCAACCACCTTCTCCTGCGCCACCGACTGCTTCCCGGCCCACGCCCAGTAAGCAGAGATGGCTGCCAGGTGCACCTTAAGGGTAGTCAACCGAAGTCCTTGCTGAGAAAGGGACCACAGGTAGTCCAGAATACTTGCCAAGGAACAGGAGGAAGGGTCCAGGCCCTTGCCCTGACACCAAATGGAAAATCTCTGCCATTTAAAGGCGTAGCATTTTCTGGTCGACTCCTTACGGGACGCCTCAACAACGTTGAGGACCTCGTCGGAAAGACCCAAGGCCTGGAACTCTAGCTGCTCAGGAACCAGGCCATCAGGTGCAGGCATTGAAGATACGGATGGAATACCTTTCCCTGACTGACTGAAATCAGGTCCGGGTGAGCTGGAAGCCGCCCCGGGAGCCTGGAGCGGAGACTGAGGAGATCTGGATACCAGAACTGACGGGGCCAGTCTGGGGCTACCAGAATCACCTGCGCCTTGTCCCTCCTCGCCTTGAGAAGCACCTTGTGGATCAAGGGAAATGGGGGAAAGGCGTAGAAGAGGCCCGGGCTCCACGGTCTCGAAAAGACATCCCCCTGCAGCGAGCCCTGCTGAGGGGGGCGGGCATGACACACTCAGCTTCGCATTCTCCTTGGAGGCAAACAGGTCCACCTGAGGCGTACCCCAGTGGGAGAAGAGATCTTGTACTACCTCCGGTAGTAGAGACCACTCGTGAGACGCAGCCCCTATCCGGCTTAGCGCATCGGCCAGGGTGTTGGAGGCTCCTGCCATGTGAATGGCGAGGAGATCCACCTCCAGGCTGCGCACGACAGACCAAATGCGGACAGCTTCCCTGCACAGAGGCATGGAGCGCGTCCCATCCTGGCGGTTTAGGTAGTACATGGTCGTGGTATTGTCCGTCTGGACATGAACCACTTGACCCCGTAGAAACGGAGCAAAGGCGGTGAGGGCTAGACGAACCACTTGAAGCTCCAGCAGGTTGATGTGGCATCGGGACTCCCGAGGGAACCAGAGGCCGTGCGCTCTGTGCTCCCCCAGATGGGCACCCCAACCCATCAGAGAGGCATCGGTCGATAGAGAGACCATCGGCTCAGGGTGGACAAACGGGATGCCCTCCTGCAGATGTGCCGGAACGGTCCACCACTGGAGAGCATTCCACATCCCCTGGGTCACTGTCACTAGCTGATCCAACAGATCGAGCGCTGTGACCACTGGCTGCCAGCCCCACTGAAGGGGACACATGTACCAGCGGGCCCAACTGACCACGCTGGTGCAGTCCGCCATGAGGCCCAGGAGGCGCAGGAAGTCCCAGGCAGGGCGCGATTGCCCAACCTGAAATGACTGGGCAAAGGAGGAAAGAACCTCAGCCCTGTCCGCCAGGAGCCATGCTCTGGCTCCAAGACAGTCGAGCTCTGCCCCAATGAAATGTATCACCTGCTTTGGCGCGAGTTCCAACTTGGCCTCGTTGATGAGGAGGCCAATCTGAGAGCAAACCTGGAGGGCCAGATCTCTGGACCGCTCCACATCCGCTCTAGAGGGGGCTGCAATCAGCCAGTTGTCCAGGTAGGGGTACACCTGGACCCTTCGGCGCCGCAGGAATGCCATCACCACTACCATGCATTTGATGAAGATCCTGGGAGCTAGGGAGAGGCCGAAGGGCATGGCCCGGAACTCGTAAAGGGATCCCTTCGCTCTGAAGTGGAGGAATCTCTGATGAGACTGAACGGATTGGGACGTGAAAGAACGCGTCCTGGAGGTCCAGGGAAAAGAACCACACACCTTGTTCCAAGGATGGGATTATCTGAGCCAAAGTGACCATCCTGAAGGTCCCAGACCTTAGGAACCTGTTCAGGTCATGCACGTCGAGAATGAGGCACCAGCCCCCCGTCCGTTTTGGGACCAGGAAATGACGCCAGATCTAGCCCGGGTCTGGAGGAGGATCCACCACCTTACTAATCACCTCTCTTTCAAGGAGCAGGGCAATATCAACTCAGCGGGCTGACAGCGAGGCTGCGGACCCCGTGGCCCCCCGAGGGGTGACAGCTCGAAAGGGTGGGGTCTGCTCGAACTCCAGAGGCAGGCCCTTTCCTACCACCTCCAACACCCACCGGTCCGTGGTGATAGCGGACCAGGCAGAAAGGAAGTGGAGCTGCCTCCCACGGGGGAACCGGGGGGAGGGAGGCTGGGGGCAACACCCCTCAACCCGTCACTGGGCAGGCTTGGAGGAGGGACCGGCCGAGGGACCTCCTGGGCCTTTACCTCCCTACTTCCTGTTGGAGGAAGCTGCGGGCTTGGGTTTGGGATGCCAAGCGCGAGCCTGCTGGCCCTGATGATGGTGCTGTTGGGCCGGACATGCCGCAGGCACAGAAGCACGAAAGGACTTGTGTTGCTGCTGATGGCAGCCTTTGTCCTTCTGGGCGGAAGTGACAGAGTCCAGAGTGGCACTGGACTTTTCGATCCACTGGAGGTGACCTTCCACTCACTCCAGGGCCGAAGAGGTCGGTCCCCAAGAAGGGGACATCCGCCAACTTGTGCCGTGAAGGTGGATATCCTCAGCCATGCCCTGCGGCGCATGGCCACCACGGCCGCAACCGATCTGGCACAGGAGTCCCCTATGTCCAGAGCTGTTTGGAGCTGCTGCTTCGCCACCGCCCTATCCTGGTCCCAAACCTGCCGGACCGTGGTCTGGAGGTCAGCCAGGAGATGAGGGATCACCTCATCCAGGGAGCCCATGAGGGCGTGGGAGAAATGTGCCATCAGCACAGCCGAGCTGGCCTCGCGGAGGCCAAGGGAGGACGCAGCATAGACCTTGGGCCCGGCGGTCCAGCTTTTGGACTCCTTGTCGGGGGCCTCGTTTCATGTCCCTAGCGCTCCCGGAACGCCGGAAAACGCTGTCTGTGACCAACCCCTTGGCAGAGGGATGCTCCGAAAACCCGGGCAAAGAGCCGGTAGGGACCACATACTTCCTGGCCATTCTGGCCGAGGGCGCAGGACAGGAAGCAGGCCGCTGCCAAAGCTCCAAGGCTGGGCTGACAATGGCCTCAGCCACCGGAAAGGCCTCCATGGGTGAATCCCCTCGGTCCAGTATCTCCGTCAGGGGATACTTGGCCCATTTGAATACGGGCTCGAGCTGCATCCTGGTGGACTCCGAGATGAGCCGAAGTAAACCTATAAAGGACGATGGGCTTGCGTCCAACGACTGGCCCCCAGAGGACTCCAGGTCAACAGGCCTGGAGAACAGGAAGGAGTCGTCGGACTCGGAGGAGTCCGCAAAGAGCTGCCTGGGGCCTGAGCCACCCTCCACCTGCCGAGGATGGTCGGGGGTGAGGGTGACAGACAACCTGTGGGGCAGGCCTTGACCCGACCGAGAGTCCTTTGTCGGTGCCCTCGATTTCGGTTGTGGAGGCGGAGGTTCCACCACAAATCGGTGGGGCAGCAGGTTTCGGCCGAACAACCGGCCCAGGCTTAGGCATCTCAACTACGGCGAGGGGTTGTTTCGGCAGCTCGGGTGACAGCCACTTGATGGCCGGGGAAGGCATCGGCGTCAACTTGCTCCCGGACAGAAGTAACTGCTGCCACATCAGGTCCTCGCAGCGTCGACGCAATTTACGCCAAAGCCTCTCCTCTTCCGAGGAGGAGGACGAGCGGCAGCGCCGCTTACCTCGGTGCCGAGACAGAGACCGCCGATGTCAGTGGAATCGGCTGGACCGAGAAGAAGTCTGAGACCAAGATCCTCGGTGCTCCCGAGGACGGGTCTGGGAAGCAGCGGCGGACACCCACTCTTCCCTCGGCTCGGACGCCTTAATCGGGGACTGCTGCACCGGGGGGCGCAGGCAGATCATCTGTCTCCACTGGGGGAAACCAGTGAAGAAGGGTTGTCAGCTTCACCAGTCGACAGCCCATCCGACGTGTCGAGAAAAATCTCGACCGCGTCGACAGATGTCTCGGCCAGCTGGCCCGACAGGGACGCCGTGAAGCCAGTAGCCTTAGCCGCAACCTCAACCGAAGTCGACAGTCGGCTGTCCGGGGAAGGAGACCTCTCCCGCTCCCACAAACGCCGACGATGGACCTTACTCTTAGAGTCCTCCTTTTTGGACCAAGAGGACTGTCCCGACGGCCCCTCTCCCTTCGTGGAAAGGGATTGGCAAAGCTCCTTGAACGAAGCTGAATACGAGGTACCCAGAGAGAGCGGGATAAATGCCATGACCGAGAAAGAGGATGATGCGGCCTGGGCTGCCTCCTCCTTGAGGGCGATCATCCGCTCGAGCTGCTCAGCAGAGCCAGCCGCCGCGGTACCCACCCAATGGGCCTCCTTCGACTTGACCGCCAGGTAGCGCTTCTCGGGGCACCCAAGCTGTAATCGGGCAGCGCGGTCCTCCAGGACGTTGTCTGAAAACGAACGCCATGACCTGCAGGCCTGCGGGTCGCGTTCTAGGTTGAGGCAGTAGACGCACGTGGAGTGTGGGTCCATCCTAGACATCTTCTGCCCACAAGGGCACCGCCAAAATCCGGGAGTCGATTTGTCCATCGCAGCCGCGAGGGAGAAAGTTGACCGAAGTCTTGAAAATTTTAAAATTAGTTTCGGTCGAACCTAAGAATTAGGATCCAGTCTATCACGTAGAGCATTAAGGAGGGAACCTGAGCTTCCAAGCGGTAAGGAAGATCTGGTGTCATGGAGCGAAGCAGACAGTTTTACCACCCGGGTGGGTGGGAGGAGCCAGCTTGAAGACCTTCCGGCAAGATTTAAAGTGGCAAGGAACCTGCCAGACAGTGTGGATGAACAACATATCCATGTCCCTAGAACAAACAGTTCTTGAGCCCTGCAAATTTCTTTTGTTCTATTCAGATAGAATCGCAAGGATCTTTTTACATCTAGGGAACGAAGGGTATGCCCTCCTTCATTCTGGAAGATTGCAAAGTAGGTAGGAAGGACTAAGGTGAAATTCTGAAACAACCTTAGAAAGGAACTTAGGAGGAGTCCTAAAATCTACTTTGTCTTTATGAAATACAGAGTACAGAGGCTCTGTGACCACAGCGTGCATTTCTGATACCCTTGAGCAGAAGTGACAGCCACCAGGAAGGCGGTCTTCCAAGTAAGGAATTTTAACTCGCAAGTGGCTAGAGGCTCAAAAGGTTTACAAGTGAGGATGTATAGCACAAGGTTAATGTCGCAGGCTGCAACTGGACGCCCAATAGAAGGTCTGGTATACAGGATACCCTTAAGAAGTCTCAACCACAGATAATTGGTACTTACGGTGCAGGGTGTTGGGTACTGCACGTAAGAGCTGGAGGAGAGCGGAGGGGAGCGAACAGTGGAGGGCAAGAGAGGGAGGCCATCACATCAGGGTAGTAGGTTCCAGGAGACGCCCTGGGGCAAAATGGAACCTAGAACGTGGGACTCCATGTTTGGTTTCCATACCCAAAGGCACTACTGATTATAGTAGCAGATGGTTCGGGCCCCGAGAGGTTTGTCCAACCCGGGCCGTGTTATGCAATGCCAGGTCCATTAAAAACAAGACCGCAATTATTGCGGATCTTGTTGAAACTGTGGACCTGGCATGCATCACCGAGACCTGTCCGGATGAAAATTCTGGCCCCATTCTGAAGGTTTTAACTCCAGCCAGGAACTCTCTGATGCACAGCCCGAGTCTGGACTGGGGGTTTGTTTCAAGACCAAACTAAACTTCTCGAGTGTACTAGTTGAGGAAGCAGAGTCATTTGAGTGTATCATTGTAGTAGGTGGAGGTTGTAGGATTGCCCTCATCTACCACCCATCCAGTGATGAGAAGCATTTCCTACAGGAAGTGGCAGACTTCGTCGTCGACAAGACAGAGACGCCTAGACTGATGGTTCTGGGTGACTTCAACGCCTGGATCGACGATGAACTCTTGCAATTTGGACAGCACTTCCTCCAGTTAATGACATCTCTGGGCCTCACACAGGTGGTTACCACTTCTACACATAAGCACGGTCACTCCCTTGATCTGGTTTTCCTCCTAAGGATCGAGGCCTCCAAATTGGGGGTGGAACCTGTTGTGTGGTCTGATCACTACACCGTGGAGTTTAGTTTTAGCACCCCGCCTTCTAAGTAGGCCTTCCCCTTTGGAGATGGTCAAGTACCGCTCTTTACGAGACATAAGTTCTCAGCGCCTATCTGCGGCACTAGACCTATCGTCCCTCTCTGTGGCAAGCAGTGACCCAGAGACCCTCGTGCTGGCTTATAATAAGGCCACTTTGGGGGCTTTGGATGTGATTGCTCCAGTCCGAGTTCGTCCCCTTTCCCTTCACCCTCGATCCCCATGGTTTGATGGGCTTTTGAGGGAGATGCGGTGACAAGGACGAAGGTTAGAACGTCGCTGGCAGAAATCTGCCATTGATGCCGACTGCCTTAAATTGATGGACCATTATCAAGTCTATCAATCCACAATCACCCAGAAGAAAGCCAAGTTCCTGTCCAGGGAGATTGTGGCAGCTCAGAACCCACCAGCCCAGCTATTCCGTACTGTGGACAGACTGTGCAACCCAGCCTGTCTCCAGGTTCGGAAAGCGTTTTCGCAAACAGAGTGCAATGAGCTTGCTCGTTTCTTTGCTGATAAGGTGGCCGACATCATGACAGGGCTTCTACCAGGGCATTCTGTGGGTATTGCTTGTGATCAGCATGAGGTCACTGTCCCTCAGTTTTCCTGGAGTGCCTTCAGCCGCCTAGAGATCATGGATGTCATGCGGATCATCCAAGATGTGCACCCTACATGCTGTAGTATGGATCCTGGACAGACTTCCCTGATATTGGGTTGTCTTGATGTTATCGGTCCATTCCTACCATGGATAGTCTGGTGCTCCTTGGAATCTGGGGAGTTTCCTAACTCTCTGAAAGAGGGGGTAGTGATACCACTCTTGAAGAAAGCTACTTTGGACCCAAACTGACACGCTAACTACAGGCTGATCTCGAACCTCTCTTTTTTAGGAAAGGTGATTGAGAAAGTAGTGGCAGCACAACTGGAGGACCATTAACCATCCATGACATCTACGAGCCCCTCCAGTACAGTTTTCGGAAGAGACATAGTACCAAAACAGCGTTGGTTTGGGTGCTCAATGATGATCTGATGGCGAGAGATCAAAAGAACAGCTCCATCTTGGTTCTTTTGCATTCAACAGCAATTGACACCGTGGACCATGGGTTGTTACTCAGCCGTCTGAGGTACATCTGTGGAGTAATTGAATCTGTCCTCAGGTGGTTTACATCGTTCCTCACTGGAAGAACTCAGAGTGGTATCTGGAGCAAAGTGTTTCTTACAGGGTATATCTTCTCTGAAATTACTGTATTACAGGTGGAGCTTACATTTTTGTGACTTTTTTATCATTGGGCTAAGCAAAATTACTGTTTGACACTGTGTTTTATTTTATTCTTGTTTGTTGAAAAGGTTTGTTGTCTCAGAGGTGTTTCAGTCTCCTTCTCACATTGAAGGAGCCAATTGCTTTTCCTCCCACAGCTCTTCCAAAGGATTAGGTGTGTATGTGGGGTGGAGCTGGCAAACTGTCAGTAATTTCCAACAGAAAGAAGGGTTAAAAAGTCAGGTTAGTTGATATCTTGGAGGTAGAAGACTTGGTTTGCTGGCCAAGGCACCTAGCTTCACCTGAGCTCTTTCCTTCTAAGACTGCTTGAAAGGCAGAGTAGAGAAACTTACCAGAGCAAGGGAGAAGGATTAAGACATAGTTTGGCTAAGCAGATTTACTGTGTGGTGGTGTTTTTATTTTCTACTCACAGGGATGCTACTGTTTGTTGCTAACATTTCATTGCTTTATTTTTCTCTGATTCAAATTGTTGTTGCTGGTATACCTTCTTCTGCATTATTACAAGGTGTGCCTACAGGTGTGTGCTAACAGATTACTGCTGTAATCTTCTGATTCAAATTGTCTTTTGCAAGGTATATCTTCTGTTACTGCTTTATTTTTCTCTGGAGCAAAGTGTATCTTACAGGGTATATCTTCTCT
Organism: Neoceratodus forsteri; assembly: GCA_016271365.2. Classification (NCBI taxonomy): domain Eukaryota; kingdom Metazoa; phylum Chordata; order Ceratodontiformes; family Ceratodontidae; genus Neoceratodus; species Neoceratodus forsteri. Next base: position 623,432,408 of record CM057449.1, read on the forward strand.
GAAATTATTACAGGTGGTGCTTTACAGGTTTTACAGTTTTATCTAACATTAGGATAAGCTTTCAGGGTTACTGCATTTGTTGTTGACTGATTGTTTCTGCTCTTACCTCCTTGTTCTTTCGTCCGTGGTTCTTTTTAGGCAGGGGAAGGGCCCAGCCACCCACCCCCATCCCCAACCACCCCACGCTACACTCCTTTTATAGGGTACCACAGTTGTGACATTTCCTGTGGCAGAGCAGGAAGGGGCGGATCAGTGGGGCCTCCACAAGGTGATCTCATTTACAGGGGCACTAGTAATTTAACTTGTTATAACAAGTTAAACAATGCACAATTAAACCATTACTTGCATTTTTTTCCTTTTTTTCCTTCTAATTACTCTGACTAGGTTACAAACCCAGCAACTTATTTGGAATGGATTTCATTAACTGCAGGTACTGTGGAACAATTTTCAGAAGGACAGTCTTACAGGATTTAGGACACTGTCCTACATGCTGGGCCTTTGGAGATCTTAAGGCTCAGCTCCGGGCAGCATGGGCAGAGATTGCACGCCTCAAATTTCATATTGAAGAGGAAATACATTATAAGAACCACCCGCCATTTCCCCAGCATCCAACAGAAAAACCTCAACCGCAGAGGGTAGTTGGTCCAGGAGGTTGGCAGATGGTTAGGAGGAGCAAATCAGGTGCCCCATCACTCTCTGCTCTCCAACACATTACCTCCAAAAACCATATAAACACTACAAACAGGTATCTGCCTCTATCTCTGAAATCAAATAAAGAGGCAGAAGACACTGCAGAGCAGGAGCTAGCACAACAAAACTCACCCAAATCAGGAACCAAAACTAAACAAGCACAAAGGAAATCCAAAAAACTTCTGATCATAGGAGACTCCATGATTCGGGGAGTTGATACCCATCTCCAGCCAGGGGTGATGGTCAGATGTCTCCCAGGTACATCAGCATGGAGAGACACCGACCGCATTGCTAAAATTGTTCACAAAGCAGGAGAAAACATTGATGTCCTAGTACACATAGGGACTAATGATCTCGCCAGCCGGTCAGTTGTGGAGACCAAGGAACACCTGACTAGGCTGGGTGACAAACTATCATCTATTTCGTCTGCATCTCCTTCTCTGAGATCCTGCCAGTCTGGGAGAGGGGAGCAGATGGACGGAAGGTCAGAGAAGGGGAGATAGGGGAGCTAAACACGTGGCTCAAGGACTGGTGCCAGGAAAAAGGACACAGATTTGTAGGGAACTGGCAACAGTTCTGGGAGGGAAAGTTCTTTAAATTTGATGGACTGCATCTGACTAAAGAGGGAGTCAGTGCATTGGGGCAGAAGTTTGACGTCTTTGCAGAATATTTAAACTAGCAAATGGGGAGAGGGGTGCAGCACCCCATACGTCGAATGGGAAGAACACCTCCCCTCAGCTAGTGGTCAAACAGGAATTCAGCGTGTTTGCCGTTCATTTGCATCACCAGGTAAGAAAAAGGTTTGTCTCCCCATACGATGCACAGGGGTAATGCCAAACTTCACCCAACAACTAACACACCAAAATCTGGCCAATGGAAAATCATGTACACAAATGCTCACAGCCTGGGAAATAAGATCCCAGACCTGCAGGCAATAATGTCAGAGGCTAAACTGGACATAGTAGCAATTAGTGAGACGTGGTTTACCAGTAACCACACTTGGGAGACTTCAGTACCTGGCTATGTATTGTTCAGAAGAGACCAAGGTGCAAAAAGGGGAGGAGTGGCCCTGTATGTTAATGAAAATATCAAAGCTACAGAAATTCAGAATACACATAAGGAGCCAGAAGAACTGTGGGTCACCCTGGAAACAGGAAATGGGACAGCCATAAGAACTGGGGTTGTCTACAGGCCCCCAGACCAGGGGGAGGACATAGACACATTACTGTTAGAAGATATACAAAACATGACAGCTAAAGGGGAGGTTCTGATAATGGGAGACTTCAACATGCCAGATACAGATTGGTCAATACCAGCAGGAACATCTGCCAGAACTAGACTCATAGTGGATTCCCTGCAGGGGGAGGGCCTCAAACAACTGGTACAGCAACCCACAAGAGACAGGGCTATCCTAGATCTAGTACTGACTAACAAAGAAGGGATCACAGATCTCCAGGTAGAAGGTCACCTGGAGGCCAGTGACCATCACATGGTATGGTTCAATTTGGCTACTACATCTAAATCATCCCATTCCAAGGCAAAAATATGGGACTTCAGAGGAGCTGACTTTGATAAGATGGCCAACAGACTTAAGCTAGCCCTGGCAAAAGAAACACAGGTGAGGGGTACAGGCAAAGTGGGCAAGCATTAGGATACAATACTTGAAGCAACATCCCATTGTGTTAGACAGAAAAGGAAGTGCAAAAGAAGAAGTAAACCACTTTGGTTCTCAAATACAGTAGCAGAAAAGGTCAGAGCCAAAAGGCTGGCCTTCAGGAAATATAAAGGGAACACAGCGGGATGAAGATAGGGAGGCATACCAAACTGCCCTAAGGGAAGCAGGGAAGGCAGTAAGGCAGGCAAAGTCCCAAACTGAGGAAACACTAGCACGAACAGTAAAAGAAGGTGACAAGACTTTCTATAGATACATTAGTGAAAGGAGAAAGTCCAGAGAGTATGCTAAGCTTAATGGAGAAAAGGGAGCATGTGAGGAGGAGGACCCTGTAAAGGCATCTATCCTAAATAGATACTTTTGCTCAGTATTTACTGAAGAGAAGGTAGGGCAGGGTCCACAGCTCAGCATCATGGACACAGGGGAGGGAGGTGAGCACTACTCTTCACAAAAGAAAGAGGTCCCAAGAGCTTGCTAAGCTCAGAGTGGATAAGGCAATGGGACCTGATGGCATACATCCCAGGGTACTTAAGGAGCTAAAGGAGGAACTAGCAGAGCCATTAGCAGAATTGTTTAGTGAGTCTCTGAGCACAGGAGAGGTCCCAGAAGACTGGAGAAGGGCTCATGTGATCCCGCTCTACAAGAGTGGTAGCAGGGAGGAGGCGGGAACTACAGACCGGTCAGTCTTACCTCAGTAGTGGGCAAGATTATGGAGGCACTCCTTAAGGAAAGGATAGTGCAACACCTGGAATCCATAGGGGCACAGGATCCAAGACAGCATGGGTTTACAAAGGAAGGTCCTGTCAAACTAATCTCATAGATTTCTTTGACTGGGTAACCAGAGTGGTGGACCAAGGGGAGCAGTTGATGTGCCTACCTTGACTTCAGCAAAGCTTTTGACACTGTTCCACATAGAAGATTGATAAATAAGCTAGGTAGGCTCGGGTGGGTCAGAAGTTGGTCAACTGGGTGGCAAACTGGTTGACTGGCAGAAAACAGAGAGTGGTGGTAAATGGTATACAGTCAGAAGAGATGCAAGTCACAAGTGGGGTACCTCAGGGATCAGTCCTGGGGCCAGTCCTATTCAACATCTTCATTAGTGACCTTGCAGATGGACTAGAGGGTAAGGCTTGTCTGTTTGCAGATGACACCAAGATCTGCAACAGAGTAGATGAGCCAGATGGGGTGGGCAGAATGAGAAGAGATCTGGATAAACTAGCAGAATGGTCAGAAGAGTGGCAACTGGGTTTAATGCAAAGAAGTGCAAAATCATGCACATAGGGAAGAGAAACCCTGAAGCCACTTATAGGCTGGGAGGGAGTTGCTAGCAGTCACAAAGGAAGAAAAGACTTGGGCATCATCATCACTGATGACCTAAAATCATCAAGCAGACCTCTAAAGCAGTAGGTAAGGCTAGGGGGTGTTAGGATGTATTAGTAGATTATCTGAAGTCGTGAGAGGAGTAATAATCCCTCTGTACAAGACATTGGTTAGGCCCCATCTGAGTACTCGTGCAGTATTGGAGCCACACCTTCACAAGGACATTAACCAAATTGAGGCAGTCAGAGAAGGGCAACCAAAATGGTGCAGGGACTGCATCAGAAGACATATGAGGACAGATTAGCGGAGCTCAATATGTATACCCTTGAGCAAAGGAGGGAGAGAGGTGATATGATCGAGGCATTCAAACACCTTAAGGGCATAAACAAGGTGAAAGAGTCTAACATGTTTAAATATAAGAAAAATAGCAGGACAAGAGGACACAGCATGAGATTAGAGGAGGCCGATTAAGGGGAATGTGAGAATTTTTTCACAGAAAGGGTGGTGGATGCATGGAATGGCTTACCACAAGAAGTGGTGGCTATGAATACAGTGCAGGGCTTCAAACAGGCATGGGATAGGCATAAGGGAGCAATACAAATGACTATGAATAGATAGGTCACTGACAGAGCAAAGGCCGATGGCACATTTATAAGGTAGAAAAAGAAATGGGCAGACTGGATGGGCCTTGCGGTCCTTATCTGCCATCAATTTCTATGTTTCTATGTTTCTATCTGGAGTATTTTCTTCAGATCCAATGTCTCTGCTTTGTGGGGTCCCTCAGGGTTCGGTTTTTTCACCCATGTTTGTGGTGTACATGTTACCGCTCGGAGACACTGTAAGACTGTATGGGCCAAGGTTTCATTGTTATGCCAATGATACCCAGCTCTACCTGTTTTTTGCACTTGACCAGGGCAGTGTTCTCTCGGTCTTTAACAACTGTCTCAAAGAAATCCAGGAGTGGATGGATATGAGTTGGCTGAAGTTGAACTCTGATAAGACTGAGGTGATGGTTGAGGAACCTGGTCGCTGGACATGAGGTCTGGGTAGTGGGTCAACCTCTGGATTGTTTCTCTCGGAGTCCTTCTCCCGACTTCTAACCGGGTACGAAACCTGGGGGTGATTTTTGATGAAGGGCTGACCCTGCAATTGCAGGCGTCGGCTGTAATCAAATCCTCCTTTTATCACCTAAGGAATATCTCCAGGATTAAGCATCTGGTTCCATCCAGCGACCTTCCTGTCTTGGTTCACGCCTTTGAGTCCTCTCGCTTAGATTACTGCAACTCCCTATACCAAGGACTTTCAGGGGTTGAAATCCGCTGCCTGTGGAAGGTGCAGAACGCAGCAGCCAGGCTTTTGACAGGATCATCTCGAGTCATATTATGCCGGTGCTGCGCGATCTCAACTGGCTGACAGTTCGGTGTCGGATCACCTTTAAAGGTGGCTTACTGACTTTTAAGGCCCTACACAGACTGGGCCCAGACTATCTGAAAGAGCTGCTGGTTCCCTACTGCCCTGGGCGATTGCTTTGCTTGGCCGGCGAGGGGTTGCTGGAGATACCTAAGGTGCGTTTGAAATCTTTGGAAGCCAGAACTTTTATGTTCAAGGTTCCCACATTATGGAATTCTCTACCTCATCGGTTACCAGAGTGCCAGACTGTGGAAAGTTTTGAATCAGCCTTAAAGACTTAATTATGGCACCAGGCTTATGGAAGCAATTAGTTGGCCTGTATTAGTATATTGATGTTTGCTTGGTTTTAAATGTTGTATTTCATTTGTTTGATCTTATGTATGGCGCTTGATTTTTTGAAAGGCACCTTAAAAATAAAATAATTATTAATTGAGCCAAAGACATGGAATTCACTGGCTCGTGATATACGGAAATTGCGCAAAGACTAACTTTGTAGAGTATTGCAGACCTGCGTTTGAGACGTCTAAGAGATGCTCCAGGACTTTATTTGGTGGGCAGAAAAAAGGGTTCCAAGAGGATTTTGCACACCAGATAGAAAAATGCTTCCACTTGGCTGTGTAGGTTTTCTTGGTAGCTGGCTTGTGAGCAGCTAAAAGAATATACGAAATCCTATGAGAAAGATTAAACCTATTCACCTCCATCTCCTCAGGAGCCAAGTGTGGAGGTGAAGAGTCCTCAGCTTGGGAGGGAATACAGGGCCCTGGGTCAGAAGGTTCGTCTGAAGGGGAAGCGGTTTCTGAGAAGTTTCTGTTAGTCTGTTGATTAGGGGGAAAAAGAAAAAAGGCAAAAAGCACCAGGAGTTGTGCGGTGCTAAACAAATATCAAACAAAAAGGAGCATAAATATGAGCACGGGCACAGCACAATAAAGATGACTTGTAAATGGAAATATAAATCCCAATTTTTTAATGCAGACCAGCACAGTACACAACAATACAAAGGACTAACGTTTCACCTGGCGGGCTGCCAGGCTTCCTCAGAGTAAAAAAGACATCACAACAATGCTTTGCTTAAATACACAATCCACTCAGTCATTTGACTTAGATTCACCAATGTGTATAAAATCCTTAATAATTATTAATTAGTGTCCCATTTAAGACTAAAAACTCACAAGATTGATCTGCTAGTCCCATACTATTACATGGGATCACCCCAAAATTAATAATACAATAAACTTGATGACCTCAAATAAAATATTACATAAATATGCACATTTTAATATTAATCAATTATTTATGTAACCTAACTAAGTTAAAATGAGGTGACCAGGTACAATCTTTTTAACAAGCATCACTGGGAGAAGACACATCATGACTATAATAGTCATGTTTCGGAACAAAATTCAAAATTAATTTTGACATATTATCAATGGAGCCGGAATAAGGTTTTATTCTCCCAAAGTGTGTGACTATGTTATATAGAGCCCATAACGATAGATCTCACAGATCATTTATATTTTTTTTTTTTAAATGCTGCAAGCGCAATACTCTCATTAAGGCCCATGTCAGAGCAAGCTCCTAAGGTAGAAAAATCCAATAGCTTCCTCTCTGCCTTATTTTTTTTTTTTTTATTTAGGTCACCCCCTCTAAGACCCAGAGTGACCAGTTCCAGGCCCAGAAAGTTAAAGGTGTGTTTACTTGGACCATACTTTGAAATGTGTTTAACTATGGCACATGACATATCATGTTTTCCCACTTCCCTTACATGTTTCGCCTATTCTAACTTTCAACTTTCGTGTAGAGCGTCCAACATAGCAGGCTCCACATTCACAAATTAACAAATATATTACACCAGTACTGTTACATGTGATGAAATCCCTCAATTCCATATTATTTCCTGTAACTGGATGTTTAAAATTCTTGCAACAATTGATGTATTTACAGTACATACATTTACCACATCTGTGTGTTCCCTTTGGTCTTGATGTTAAAGGGAAACAATGGAAAAGACAAAGCTTTCCTCAGACACTGCAGAAACTCTCAATTAGTGCTGTCAGACAGTAACAACTTTATATAATGATTTAGAACAGCTACCCACAACTTCCACTTCCTGTTGCTGGCAGCAGCCATTTCATGAGCAGCAGTGAGCTTCCTGAGCTCACTGTGTGCTAATATGCCTGTTTGACCTCAGCTATTGGTTGGCAGGACATATTAGCATAAAGTGAGCTCAGGAAGCTTTCTGCTACACATGAAATGGTGGCTCCCAGCAATAGAAAGTGAAAGTTGAAGGCCACTGTTTAAATCACTAAAAAATCAATTAGAGTTGTTTGCTAAAAAATGTTACCGTCTGAAAGCACTAATCAGGCATTTTGTAGTGCCTGCGTAAAGCTGTGCCCTTTCCACTGTTTCCCTTTAACACTCGTTTGTCCTAACTAAGTTAGACACAACATGGTCTTTTACACTTTTACATTTTCGATATACAATTCTTGGTCCACTTTTAATCACATCCTTCAATTCTGGTTCAAGTTCTAAGATAGGCCAATTCTTAACAATAATTTGTTTTACTTCATGGGCTCGACTGGAAAAGCTGGTGACAAAGGGACATTCAGTTTTGGGTTTAACTTCTTGTTTATAAATCAAGATTTCATTTCTATCCAACTGATCTACTTTCCTAATGGCAGATGCTATACTTTTATTACTGTAACCTCTATTTATAAAACGTTGTACCTGCTCATTACGTTTTGTTTCATATTTTGAGCGTTCAGTACAATTTCGTAAGGTTCTTATTAATTGTCCTTTAGGAATATTAAATCTGGTATGAAAAGGATGGCAACTATCAAATCTCAAAGTGTTCCTGTCAGTATTTTTCTGGAACAAGGTGGTACATACTCCACCTTTGCCATGCTTATAAATTTTCAAATCCAAAAAAGTAAGAGTGGCCTGATGAATATCGTATTTATAAGTCAGACTGCTGCTAGTGGATTCCATCCACTGGACAAATTGTCCAAACTCATCTACTGTACCTTTCCAAATGATAAATATATCATCTATAAAACGTCGCCACAAATTCACATTATCCAAATATAGATTTGTGACAAAGACGTACAGATAATCAATTTCCCACTTTCCCATAAACAGACTGGCATAACTTGTGAGGATCTGTCTCCATTCTGCTGAGAGTCTGCCAGCTCGTTTTGTACCCCTGGAAGGTAAACCGCATGAATCAGAGCCCTGTGCTCCAGAAACCATTCCCACACCCATTGCTTCCCTGCATAATGGGAAAGAGTGTGCACCACCCTGTTTGTTGATATAATACATCACTGTTTTGCTGTCCGTTTGAAGGGGAATGTTCTTGTGACAGAGTACATATTTCAAAGCTCGGACTGCATAGAGGACAGCTCTCATTTCCAGGACATTTATGTGAAGTTGAGACTCGTCCCGAGTCCACGTACCCTGGGTGTGGAGATCCTGGCAATGAGCTCTCCAACCCATCAGGGACGCATCCGTGGTAATGGAGATCTGATGATCCAGAGGGGAGAAGGGGTATCCTTCCAGAAGGTTGTCCTCCAGAAACCGCCAGGTGAGTGACCTCTTCAGAGGTCCCGTCACCTTGATAAGAAAGGACTGAGGGCGAGTGGTTGGGGACCACCGAGTACTGAGCATCCACTGAGTGGTTCTCATGTGGTGACGAGCCAAAGGTATAGTGAACACCGAGGATACTATGAGGCCCACCATCCGCTGGATCGAGAGAGCTCAAACCGAGCTGTGTTCTCTGATAAAGCAGGCCATCTGTAGGATATCACTCCTCCTGTCCTCCGGAAGAAAAGCTTTCATGCAGGAAATGTCCAGAAGGGTTCCTATGAAGAGGAGCTTCAGGGAGGGCTGCAACTGTGACTGCGAGGTTCAGGAGAACTCCCATGGACGTGAGGAAGGCCGGCCTCCAGTGTCTCTTGCCCGGAGGGGCTTCCTAGAAGCCAGTCATCCACAAATGGGAATACTTGGATTCAGATTTTCCTTAGATGTGCCACGAGAACTGCACAGCACTTGGTAAAAACTCGAGACGCTGAGGACAGCCCAAAGGGCAGGACTCTGAATTGATAGTGTTGACCCAATGCCACGAACCTTAGATATTTGTGGGAGGCTAGCCAATCATGTTGATGAATCAAAGGTAACAGGATACCGAGTGATATTAACTGAGATCCAGAATAGGGCGCGTACTGCCAGTTTTCTTTGGAACCAGAAAGTAATAGGAGTAGAAAATGGAAATTACGTACCTACCGTAATTCTTGATCTTCTTGGACGAAGTCTCCACCACTCACTCACACTGATGGGATCTACACTGGAGGTGCTAGGACCCAGCGGGAGAAAACTTTTTGCAAGAGGACCGGCACCAGAGATGGAGACGCGAGGAGCGGCGCCGCGAGCCTCGGCTCATGCGGCAATGACCATCTTGGCATCAACCCTCCAACCGCCTCAGTACCTTTTTTCCCCGAGGCGGTGCAGCATAACTGACCTAGAAGGATGGCCTAAACAAAAAACGGACATAAAGGATAGTCCAGACGACCCGTATAAGAAGGGTCAACAAAGAAGTCTTCACAGCCTGAAGACTGAGAGTGAAGACCAACAAAAGGGGTGAGCTCTGGGAATGGTGGGTAGGCATGTGAATGAGTGGTGGAGACTTCATCCAAGATCATCAAGAATTATGGTAGGTACGCGATTTCCACATATTCCTGGACATAAAGTCTCCACCACTGTTTCACACTGATGGAAGAGTACCGAGCTAATAATTCCCAGAGAGGGCAGCAGGAGAAACCAAGAGCTCACAAATTTAGGAAAGAAGTCCATTAAGGATAGTCCTGCCAAGCGAAAGATGTTGTCTGGCATGGACATCCAGGGCATAGTGCTTGACGAAAGTATGCACTGAGCTCCAGGTAGCCGCATTGCAAATGTCTGCAATGGGCACATTGCGGATTTTTGCCAGGGATGCAGCGACTGCTCTAGTAGAGTGAGCATACACTCTGCCCTCCAGCTTAACTTGCGCCATGGAATAACAGTGGCGAAGGCAAGCCACTAGCCATGCCAAAATGCATCTGACAGCAACAGGTTGACCTAGTCGGGTCTCGATGAAGGAAACAAACAGTTGTTTAGCTTTGCAAATTGCTTTTGTTCAATCCAAATAGAAACGCAGAGCTCTGACATCTAAAGAATGATGGGTACGCTCTCCATTTTGGAAGTCAGCAAAGTAAGTAGATAGGGCCAAAGGTTGGTTTAGATGGAATTTAAATACAGCCTTAAAGAGAAACTCAGGATGGGTCTTAAGAACTACTTTGTCCTTATGAAATACAGTATACGGAGGGTCTGTGACAAAAGCATGTATTTCAGAAACCCTGCGGGCTGAGGTGATGGCCACCAGGAAAGCTGTTTTCCAAATGAGGAATTTCAGCTTGCAGGTAGCTAGAGGCTCGAAAGGCTTTCAAGTGAGCATATCTTGCACAAGATTAATGTCCCAGGCTGCGACTGAACGTCTGACAGGGGGTTTGGTATGCAGAATACCCTTAAGAAACCTCTTAACTACAAGTAACTGAGCCAGAGACAAGGAACGTACTTGTTCCTGATAAGTTGAAATGGCACAAAGGTAAACTTTGACTGTAGAGTATTGTAGACCTGAATTTGAAAGGTCTAGGAGGTACTCCAGAACTTTTATCTGGTGGGCAGGAAAAAGGATTCAAAGTGGATTTTGCACACCAGAGAGAAAAACGCTTCAATTTGGCTGTGTAAGTTTTTCTGGTGGCTGGCCTGCATGTGGCCAGAAGAATATCTGAAACTCTCAGAGACATTGAACCTGTTCACCTCTGTCTCTTCAGGAGACAAGTGTGAAGGTGGAGCGACCTCAGATTGGGATGGTCCACAAGACCCTGGGTCTGAAGGGGAAGCACCTTCGGAGGGGTTTCCAACATACTGTTGAGTAACGGAAACCATATGTGTCGAGGCCAATAGGGAGCAATGAGGATCATTTTGTCCCCCTGAGACTCGAACTTGAGAAGTACCCTCTGAATTAATGGAAGAGGAAGAAAAGCGTATAGAAAGCGTTTTGTCCACTGCAGCCTGAACGCATCCTGACAGAAAATGCCAGGCTCTGGATTTCTAGAGCAGAAGAGAGGCAGCTTTGTGTTGAGTGGGGATGCAAAAAGGTCCCGGTCTGGGGTTCCCCATTCTGAACAGTGACTGAACTACGGTTGAGTCGAGAGACCATTCGTGAGGATCTGTCTCTGTTCTGTTGAGACGGTCTGCCAGTTCATTCTGCATTCCCAGCAGGTAGACCGCCTGAATTAGAGCCTTGTGCTCTAGGCACCATTCCCACACTCTCATAGCTTCCCTGCATAGAGGTTAAGAGTGTGCACCACCCTGCTTGTTGATGTAATACATCACTGCTTTGTTCGTTTGAAGTAAAATGTTCCTGTGACAGAGAATGTCCTTCAAAGCCCAGACTGCATAGAGGACGGCTCATTTCCAGGATGTTTATGTGGAGTTGGGACTCGACCAGAGTCCACGTGCCTTGGGTGTGGAGATTCCGACAGTGAGCTCCCCACCTCATCAGGGACGCATCCGTGGTAATGGAGATCTGATGATCCAGAGGAGCAAAGAGATATCCCCTCCACAAGGTTGTTCTCTCACGATCACCAGGTGAGACCTCTTCAGAGGTTCTGTCACTTTGATGAGAAAGGACTGAGGGTGAGTGGCTGGGGACCACTGAGTACTGAGCATCCACTGAGAGGTTCTCATGTGGAGACGTGCTAGGGGTACCGTGAACACCGATGATGCCATGAGGCCCAGCATCCGCTGCATCGAGATAGCTCGAATTGAGCTGTTCCTCGCTGATGTATCGGGCCATCTGTAGGTTATCAATCCTTCTATCCTCTGGCAGAAAAGCTTTCACTCAGGTGGTGTCCAGAAAAGTTGCTATGAAGAGGACCCTTTGGGAGGGCTGCAACTGGGATTTCTTGAAGATTTGGCAGAACTCCCATGGATGTGAGAAAGTCTGAGACCACAGCAATGGCGTTGAGAGTTTCCTGTCTGGAGGGGCTTGCCAAAAGCCAGTCGTCCAGATATGGAAACACCTGAATTCCAATTTTTCTGAGATGTGCTGCGAGAATTGCACAACACTTTGTAAAAACTCGTGGCACAGAGGATAGCCCAAAAGGCAGGACTCTGAACTGATAGTGTTGACCCAGCGCGCCACAAACCTTAGATATTTGTGATGCTTTGGGTGTACAGGAATATGCTGGTAAGCATCCTGCATGTCCAGTGAAGCTAGCCAATCATGCTGATGAAGCAAGGGTAACAGGGCCCCTAGCGATATCATCTTGAACTTTTCCTTGAGAAAAAACTTGTTTAACTTTCTGAGGTCCTGAATGGGGCGCATGCCACCGGTCTTTTTCATGACCAGGAAGTAATGGGAGTAGAAACCTGTGTTTCGTTGATCCAGCGGAACTATTTCTACTGCCCTGTTGTTCATGAGGCATTGTATCAGAGGCAAGAAAGTCTGACTGAATTGCTGACAGCCTGGGCTGTCGTTTGGGAGGATGATCCGGAGGGGTTTCTGAAAGGTAGAGGGAGTACCCCTTGCGAATTATCCGTAGAACCCATTTGCCCGAAGTGATGGACTTCCACTTGTCGTAGAACTGAGTCAGATGCCCTCCCACCACTGAAGACGAGTCCCCCTCAGGCAGCTGAGTTGGGACCTGGGCCAGAAACTCAGAAGGTGGCACTGGTCGCTTTGGGCCCTTTGGGCTCTTGTGCCTTCTGTTGCGTTTTCTTTTGATGCTGGGGGGCTTGGCTTTTGTTAAAACCTCCCCTGCCCTTGCCTCGAAAGGACTGATGGTTGTGGAATTGACACTTGTTGCCCCTGAAAGGGTGGGAGGCCGGGTCGAGCAGTTTTAATGGCCGATCTAGTCTTCTATGTGGCCTCCAGCTCTTGCTTTACTCGAGATCCGAACAGATATATACCATCAAAGGGTAAAGCCATGACCTGCTGCTGGGCATCATTCGTGAAGCCCAAAGTGCATAACCAGGAATGACGGCGGGTACAAATGCCCACTGTCGCTCAAGATGCAGTATCGAAAGCGTCCATAGCTGCTTTAATCTGCTGGTTGTTGGACTCGATACCTCTGGTTATGGTCTGAAGAAACTCTGAACTAGAATCTGACTCGGGCAGAGCTTCCACCACTTGCTTGAGCGAATGTCAAAGAACATACTCATATTGAGAAAAATAGCCCTGGTAACTGGCAATACCCATACCCAGGGTGGAGGCAGCAAAGACTCTCTTACCTAAGGTATCTATCTTACGAGATTCTTTGTTTATAGGTCGGGCTGTAGATGTCTGAGGCAGGGTGGTCTTATTCTCTGCCAAGACTACAACAGGGTCCACAAAGGCCTGGGAGGCCAAAATGTGTCGATCCTTGGGAGCAGCATACTTACTATCTATGGACATAGCCACAGAAGGAAAGAGAGCGGGATTATTCCATACCATCTGAGAGAGCGTCTCAAAGGATGGTTGTACCGAAGGAGTCAATTCCATAGGGATCTCCAGGACATGAAGGTATTGGAGCCTTAAAAGCTTCTCAGGATTGATACCTGTAGTCTGGAGAGAAAGAGTAGAATTCAAATTTCTAAGCAGAGACTTAAATGACGGGTCCTCGACCACAGGCTCTGCAACAGGATTAATTCCTGTTCCTTCAACATCACCCATTCGAAGGTCTGGGTCAGGCTCAATATCTCCTGACAGTCCAGGAGGGACTGTATGGACAGGAAAGGAGTGAAATTCAGAAGGAAATGGAGGAGGAAGAATCAGAGTTGAGAAGCCTTGAATGCTGGACGATGCCGCACCAAACCTCGGAGCTGAAGAAGAACATAGCGCCGAAGGCAAGGAAGTCGGCGCAGTCTGAAACAGCCCAACGCATGGTGCCGACAGAGCCCGTGGTGCTGAGGATGGCGCCAAAAACCCAGACAGTGCCAACAACCCCATCGGTGCAGAGGATGGCGCAGACAGGTGCATAGACGCTGATGGTGCCGAAACCAGTCCAGGGCTCCGAAAACTGATTTGAGGAAAAAGCAGGAAGAATACCAGGAGAGAGAGGCATCGGTGTGGCCCCCTGCGCTACAGCCATGTGAGAGGAACATCTGAGCGTGGAGTCAACGGCACCGAAGATGGCGCCACGCAACTAGGAAGGTCCAACTGCCCTACCCGCTCCCCCAAAGGCCCTGGAGTGACTAGACCAGGCAGTTGGACCAACCTCCGAGCCCACTGCTCCATAAGAGTGGCCCACTGATGAAACTGCTCATCTGAAGCCCTTCCAAAAGGCGAGGAAGGGCTCTGATGTCTAAGAGGACGGTTATCAGAGACAGAAACCAGAGACTCTGGAGGAGACCGGCACCTGGCCCCGATAACCAACCGTCGATGCGTGAACATATCAGAGGTGACCTCCAGTAATACCTTCTTTTTGACCCACAAATTCGAAGAACAGCTCAAAGGCTGAGCGGTGCAGTCTTAACCCGTTTTCTTTATACTTCGGGCGCCCATCTCCCCGACATCGGACCATCCGTTGTCAGACCCCACTCTGAAGAGGGTGGCAGACTGGACCCAGCCCGCTGACTGAACAGCTTTCATACGAAGTCTCCTACAGTCACCTGAACTGCTCATGGTCGACTCCCTCAAAGTAGGCTGAAGACTTCTTTTCTTTAATAACCATATTTAAAAGTAATCGGTACTATTTTCGAAATACATTACAAAATAATAAACTGAAAAATATGCTGCTTGTCTCCTGGTGGGCAAATGACATCACTGAAGTGCACTCGACGGTGGGGAAAAAAGGAACTGAAGCAGTTGGAGGGCTGCGCCTGAGATAGTCATTGCCGCACAAGTCGAGGCTCGCAGCGTTGCTCCTCGCATCTCCATCACTGGTGTCGGCCCTCTTGTAAAATGTTTACCCCCGCTGGGTCCTAGCGACTCTGGCATAGATCCCATCAGTGTGAATGAGTGGTGGAGATTTTATGTCCAGGAAGATGCTGTGTGTCATTGATCCAGAGAAACTACTTCTACTGCCCTGTTGCTTAGAAGGCATTGTACCTCGGAAGCAAGAAGGTCCGACCGTGCCGCAGACATCCTGGGCTGCCACTTGGGAGGATGATCCAGAGGGGTTTCCGACAGAAAGAGTACCCTTCACGGATTATCCCAAGGACCCATTTGTCTGATGTTATAGATTTCCAATGGTCGTAGAACTGAGTCAGAAGTCATCCCACTGTCTAGGAAGATTCCCCCTCGGGCAGCTAAGGTGGGAACTGGGCCAGAAAAACAGAAGGTGGTACTGGGCGCTTTTGGGCCCTGTGCTTTCTGCTGTGTTTTCTTTTGCGGCCGAGGGGTTTGGTTTCTGTTAAAACCTCCTCTGCCTTTACCACGAAAGGACTAACTGTTGTGAAACTGACGCTTGTTCCCACCTCCTCGAGAGGGAACGGTCGGAGGTCTAATAGTCTTAATGGCAGAAAGTACAGCTATGTAAGAACTTACCGTAACAGTAGATCTTCAAGAACAGCTCTTGCAGCAGGTTACACCATTAGGACTGTAGCCGGCAGGCGTCAGGACCTACGGAAAAATTCTAGCTAGCCATCTTCAGCGGGGACCTGTTGGTCGATCCGCCCCCGACGTCAGGCATGGTACATAAGGGGGCGGTCCCGCCAGATTCCCCAGTTCTCCCGCCGGAGACTCCCAGCCACAGGATGACATCAGAATGGGAGATTGAGGATCCATCGTCAGAAGATAATAAGGGAAGAAAATCCCTAAAAAGAAAAGAAAGCCATGCCTCCTCCAAGGGGAAGGAGGCGGGAAGGTACTGCTGCAAGAGCTGTTCTCAAAGATCTGACTGTTACAGTGAGTTCTTACGTAACTGTACTATCTTACTGAGACACAGCTCTTGCAGCAGAAACCCATGGGACTGATTCCCAAGCAATGCGCTGCCAGAAATTCGAGGAGGAAAATAGGAAGTACCTTCCGGTCCTGAACCTAGGACAGGAGACCCTGTAGCACCGCCAGGCCAAAACCGGCTCTTCGCCAAGAGGCGATGTCCAGGCTATAATGCCTGATAAAGGTATGCACAGAGCTCCAAGTGGCTGCAGCACATACAGCAGAGGTGGAGACGTTTCTGAGTGCTGCAAAGGAGGTGGCCACACCCCTAGTAGAATGACCCCGGACTGTTCCCGGGAGGGGCTTTTGTTTGATATCATAACAGTATGAAATACAGTGGACAAGCCAGCGAGACAGGGACTGTTTGGATACAGATTGGCCCATCAACCTCTCAGAGAGGAAACGAAAAGTTGCTCAGAACTACGAAAAGGTTTAGTTCTGTTGAGGTAATACCTCAGGCTGCGGTGAACATCCAGGGTGTGGAGCAGAGCCTCTCCTCTATTCGAGTAACTCGGGAAGTAGACTGGTAGATCAATGTCCTGATTTAGAGTGAGTGAAGAGACCACCTTAGGCAAAAATTTAGGGTTCGTCCTCAGGGATACTCTGTCCCGGTGGAAAACTAAATAAGGCTCTTTGCACATGAGAGCATGAAGCTCAGAAATTCTTCTCGCTGAAGTAACAGCAACCAAAAATAACGTTTTCCATGACAGAAAACGTAGCTCGCACTCCGCAGCAGGTTCGAAGGGGGGAAGAGAGAGCTGTTCCAGGACAAAGAGCAAATCCCATGGAGGCACAGGGTCCCTAATTGGAGGCCTAAGGTGTAACACCCCTCTCAGACATTCCGGAGAAGCGTCTAATTGAGCCACTGTACGATGTCCCACCGGAAGGTGGTAGGCAGAAATGGCACAAGGTGCACCTTGATAGAGGAGCAGGCTAGACCCAAATGAAAGAGGAGAGCAGGTAGTCCAACACTACTCCCACTGGACAACCTAAAGGGAAAAATGGCGTCCTCGCGACCATAAATCAAAAGCAGCCATTTCATGGCGTATGTCGCATGCGTTGCTGGCTTTCTGGCTGCAGAAAGAACTTCTGCAACCTCTTACGAGACCCCGTGATGCAAGATGGCTATGTCTCTAGGAGCCATGCATGCAGGTTCAGTGAACGTAAGTCCGGGTGGACTAGTGAACCCTTCTCCTGAGACAGGAGATGGGAGCTGAACGGCAACAGGAGTGGGGGTTCCCGGGATAGCTGCATCAGCAAAGGGAACCAGATCTGTCTGGGCCAGAAGGGGGCCACCAGGATCATGACTGCATGCTCCCTGCGCAGTTTGAGAAGAACTCTCTGGATCAACGGGAAAGGAGGGAAAACGTAGAGGAATCTGTTCGCCCAGGAGAGGGACAACGCATCTCGCCAGAAAACACCAGGCCCTGGATCTAGCGAGCAAAAATTGGGCAGTTTTGCGTTGGATGGGGATGTGAACAAGTCTAGTTCTGGAGTTCCCCATAGAAGAAACAGATCCTCTGCTACCTCTTGAAGAAGTTCCCACTCGTGGACTCTGGCCTGGGAGTGACTCAGACCGTCTGCAATCATGTTGTCCACCCCGGGAACATGCACAGTGATCAGATTCGCGCAGTGTCCGATTACCCAATCCCACACCCTCATGGCCTCCCTGCAAAGGGGGCAAGAGTGTGCACCTCCTTGTTTGTTGAGGTAATACATCACCGCCGTGTTGTCTGTCTGAAGCAGAAGAGTACACGGTGGGATTACTGACTGAAAGGCCTGCAGGGCATAGAGAATCGCCCTCATCTCTAGAACGTTGATATGAAATGAGCTTCCATCGGGGTCCATGTACCCTGGGACTTTACCCATCCAGGTGTGCCCCCCACCCTAGACCTGAGGCGTCTGTGGTGAGGGTTACCTCCGGGGACGGCGCTACGAATGGGACGCCCATGGAGAGCGACCCTGGGACTAGCCACCACTGCCAGTCTCGAATCACGGTGTTCGTGATCCTGACTGGATGCTGCAAGTGGTCTTGCCTTTGGTCCCATTGCACTGTGAGCATCCACTGAGTTACCCGCATGTGGAGCCTTGCGAAAGGGATGGTAGGAATGGCCGCAGCCATGTGTCCGAGCAAGCGAAGGACCGACCTGGCAGAGACTGTCTTGTTCGACGATAACTCCCTGATGAGGGATCTGATGCGCTCCGGTCTGTCGTCCGGAAGAAAAGCTCTTCCCTGAACAGTGTCCAGTACTGCACCTATAAACTGCAGTTTCTGCGACGGTACCAGGAGAGACTTCTCGTAGTTTATTAGGATTCCCAGAGATCGGAACAGGTCCTGGGTGCTCTGGACCGCAAGTAATAACGCCTCTCTGGAGGCGGCCATGAGAAGCCAATCATCCAGGTACGGGAACACATAATGGCCCTGTCTCCTCAGAGACGCTGCCACGACTGCCATGCACTTGGTAAAGACCCTTGGTGCGGATGACAGTCCGAATGTACGGGCTCAGAATTGAAGGTGGTGGTCGAGGAACTCGAAGCGCAGGAACCTCTTGTGTGCCTGAGCTATAGGGATATGCAGGTATGCGTCCTGCATGTCTAGTGACGCTAAAAAGGCGTCCTGCTTCAGCATGGGAATAAGACCCGGAAGAGTCACCATGCGGAATCTCTTGTAGGCGACCAACATGTTGAGGTCGCTGAGGTCCAGAATCGGACAGAGGTCCCCTGTTTTCTTTGGAACCAGGAAGAAGTGGGAATAATATCCTTGTTCTCTCTGGTTCTCCGGGACGTACTCTATCGCTCTCTTTTGCAGGAGCGCGAGTACTTCTTGCCAGATCAGAGATTTGTGCTGACCCGGATACCGGGAGAGCAAAGGAGGCCTCGAGGGTGGCTTTTCTGCGAATTCTATATAGTGGCCTCGTCTGACCAACTGAAGAACCCACCTGTCGGTGGTTATAGCCTGCCATCCCGGCAGGAAGTTCATAATCGACCCCAACCATGATTTCCGTTGATCCTGAGGCGGGGCGGAAGGAGTCAGGCTGTGGCGGCAGATGGGCCGCTGGTTGGGCGGCTTAGAATCAGCTGGCCGGCTGGCGGGCTGTTTCCCTGGGCTCTCGGAAGCCGGAGCCTCTCTGATGTGTAGCGGAGCGGGACTGCTGCCTCTGCATCCGCCCACGAAATTGGCTTTGGTTCCTACGAAAGGAACTAAGCCTGGGTCGGTACATGGCTTGAACCAACCTTACCGCCTTCCCGGCCTCTTGAAGTCTGGTAATAATCTTCTCCGAAGGATTACCAAATAAGACTTCTCCCTCGAATGGAGCGTCCATGATATTCTTCTGGACATCCGGGGTAAAACCGGAGACGCGTAACCAAGAGTGCCTCCGGAGGCATACGCCAGAAGCTGCTGCTCGGGCATATGAGTCCACGGAGTCGTACACGGCTCGTAGCACATGGGTTCCCACGTCTGAACCCGTACGGAGGAGCTGAAGCATCTCCTCCTTCTGCTCACCTTCCGGCAGTTTTCCAGCCGCTTTCAGACCCTGTTCCCACAAAGCGTTCTGGAACTGAACCATGTGGGTCAAATAGTTCAAGGATCTGATGGCGCAGGTAGCGGAAGCATATGTGCGCCTACCCAACGCGTCCAACTGCTTGGACTCTGGGTCCGGTGGCAGGGTGCTCAGATGTTGCGGCCTCTGTGACCGGTCATGTGAGGCTGTGATGACCAGAGAGTCGGCCTGAGGCTGCTGCATCAAGTACTGGTCTTCTTTAGGAGCCTTGAACAAGCGATCAGCTTTCTTCGGCATCGCCGGGAGCGAATGTGGACGCTTCCAAGCTGCCTTGGTGACGTCCAGGAAAGTGTCAACCAAGGGTGGCACCACCACAGGCTTGGGGTCTTTCTGCCGAAGATATCTGGCGAGGCGTATCCTTTCGGGGTCTAGCTCTTCTGCATCCCATCCCATGTTCTCTTGGATGTGTCTCATAATATCCAAGAACGAAGGGTTGTCCGGAGGAGATTTCGGCATCTCACGTGGGTCCGGAGAAGGGATGGAGAGGGGAGATGGGGATCTAGAAGAAGAGTACTCTGATCCTGTGTCCTCCGTCGAAGGCGATCGTCGGTGTCTCCTGGGTCTCTTGGGGCTGGGTGACCTAGAAGAGGATTTGGATGGAGGTCTCCGTTTTTCTGGTCTCCCCTGGGAGGGGATCCGGACTCCCGGGGAGGAGGTAGGCGGCCTGCCGGCCCCGATGGCGAGGGGGGTGCAGGAATCGGAGGAGGAGGAAGAGGAAGAGTGGGAACCATGTCCTTCTTTATGGTGTCCCACCAGTAAGTGAAGAGGTCCTTCACATCCGCTAAGGAGAGGCCCGACGACGGTTCCGGGCGCCGGTGGACGGTCGTCGGGTCACGGCGTCGGCTCCACAGGGGGCTTGGGTAACGGCGAGGGTTCCCTGGGAGTCTCGGCGAGACCGGGGTCGCCCGTCTGGTCCTCGGGCTGCATTAGATCCTCCTCAGTCAAGGTCTGCTGACTGACGTCGGTCGGAGGCATCAGGGCCCTCTTCTCAGGGGCGGCCGCGGTCCCCCCGGCGTCCGCTGAGGAACTTAGCAGCGGCGCAGTGCGTCTGGCGACAAGCAGCTCCAGGGATGTATGGCTTGAGGCCGGCGCAGCCGCGCTGCGTCGGGTCCAAAGGTCTCTTTAAGGGAGTGAGCTCCAACGTCTTGCGAGGAGGCAAAGAAGAAGACCCGACATCAGGTACCGAAAGGCGGGAACCCGACTTATGATGGTGATGGTGGCGATCCCCGGACTTCGCCAAGGCCCTGGAGGGCGAAGACGAGGACGGCCTGGCGGACTTGGCCTGAGAAGAAGGCTTCCTTACCGCAGCCGGGGGAGGCTGAGAGCTGGCCCTGGAGGGAGAGCGGTCGGACCTGGAACCGGAGCTGCGCGAGTCCGAAGCCCTGGAGGGGGACCTGGAAGGGGCCTTCTCCCTTCGTTTCTCCGCGTGCTTGTGGGTCTTTTTAGAACAAGATTCCCCCTTGGAAGACATGGTCTTCAGCTTTTCTTCCAATAAAAACGCCTGAAGGGCCTTCTGACGTCGGATCCGGGTATGACTGTTGAACCCCTGGCAGAAGTAGCAGACCCGGGTATCGTGGTCTGGGCCCAGGCACCGAACACAGGCCGTGTGGGGGTCCCTGAAGGGGATCTGTTTCCCTCAAGCACACTTGGAGGAGTGACCAGAGGTCGGAGAGGACATCAGCAAAAGTCTTGCTAGAAGAAATCCAAATTTCCCGAAGGAAAGCACTTAACTACGCGTCGCACGCTAGACTATAACCGAAGGGTCGAGACATACAGAGTCGGCGGCGGAAAGAACTGAGAATCAGGGACCCGCCTCATGTACCACGCCTGACGCTAAAGGGACCGACATCGGGGGCGGTCCCCGCTGAAGATAGCTAGCTAGAATTTTTCCGTGAGGTCCTAACGCCTGCCGGCTACAGTCCTAATGGTGTAACCTGCTGCAAGAGCTGTGTCTCGAAGAACGATCTAGCCTTCTATGTGGCCTCTGGTGCTTGTTCCACCAGTGGCCTAAACAGATACATACCGTCGAAAGGTAAACCCATAACTTTTTGTTGGGCGTCATTCGTAAAGCCCAATGTACACAGCCAGGAATGGCAATGGGTGCCGCCGCTGCGCTGGAAGCGGTATCAGAAGCGTCCATTGCAGCCTTAATTTGTTGATTATTGGACTTGATACCTCTACTTATGGTCTGTAGGAGCTCTGAGTTAACCTCGGACTCAGGCAGAACTTCTACTGTCCCTTTTGAGTGAATGCCAAAGAATGTACTTGTACTGAGAAAAATAACCCTGGTAGCTAGCAACATGCATGCCCAGGGTCGAGGCAGCAAAGACTCTTACCCAAGGTCCATCTTGTGAGATTCTCTGTTTATAGGATGAGCTGTTGATTCCTGAGGGAGGACAGCTTTATCTGCCAGGACCACTATGGCATCAGCAAAGGCTTGTGAGGCCAAACTGGGCCATCCTTGGGAGAGGCATATTTCCTATCCATGGCCACAGAGGGAATAAGAGCCAGATTCTTCCACACCATCTGGGAAAGAGCCTCGAAAGAGGGCTGTACCGGAGGGGTTAAATCCATAGGTATTTCTGGAACATGTAGATATTGGAGATGCAGAAGCTTCCCAGGATCAATTTCCGTGGTCTGGAGAGAAAGAGTGGAATTTAAGTTCTTGAGCAGAGACTTAAGGGAAAGGTCTTCAACAACAGGCTCTGCAGGAGGATTGATCCCTGCCTCCAGGGCAGACTTGGCATAAACATCACCACCCAGCCAAAGATCCCGATCGGGCTCAAAATAGTCTCCAGACAGTCCAGCGGGGACTGTATAGACAGGAAAGGAATGAAAACCAGGAGGAAGAAGAGGAGACCGAACCGGCGGAGTCGAAAACCTCTTTAAACTAGACTGTGCCGTACACATCCTTGGTGCCCAAGACAGTGGCGCAGAGTACAGAAACTGCGCCGACACAGAAAACTGCACCGTACTAGACGCTGCTTGGAAGCGCGGAACCACGCCAACACCAACCCCAGGGTCAAGGACGGCACCGACAGGGAGAGTGGCACCACACCAACACCACTCCTGACGCCAAGGACAGCACCAACGGGGCATATGGTACCGACAGTACTCGTGGAGCTAAAAAGGACCTCAGCACCGTAGAAACCATCACCACAAGCAACGACAGTGCTACATAAGTCTGCGAAATGCAATTTGAAGGCAAAGAATGAAAACTAGCAGGCAATAACGACATAGGAGTGGACCCCTGCGCTGCAGCCATGTGAGGGGGATAGACACCCGGGGCACTGAGTCGACGGCACCGAAGGAAGTGCTGCGCTTCCAGGAAATCTGAACCACCCTCCCTGTCGATCTAAAACAGACAGGCCCAAAAGCCTTGACGGACTGGCCGGATCAGGCAGTTGGGACAACTTCCAAGCCCACTGTATCATAACAGTGGCCAAATGGTGAAACTGCTCATTGGAAGCCCCCACACAAGGCGAAGAGGGGCTCCGGTGTCGAAGCCAGCTGCCAGAGACAGAAACCGGCGACTCCGAAAGAGACAGAGGCCAGTCCATAACCCCAACTGTGTCTACGCGCAGACCTGCTAGAGGGCAACCTCGAGCGCTGCCATCTCTTTGGCCGGTGGACCGAAGGACTCTAGGCCAAACGGTGCCGTGAATTGAACCATTTCTTTGTATGCTTTCAGGGATCGCCCATTCCCCTCCCTCCGAGACCAGACCCGACCCAGCTGACTGAACAGCTTTCATGCGAAGTCTCCCTACCATCACCTGCCCCACTCATTGCAGACTCTGTCAATAGAGAGCTGAAGACTTCTTTTTTGTACAAATAAGAACAAGTAACATGTAATCTTTTCATGATAAAATACAAAATACCAAAACTGAAAACTAAGTTGCAGTTTGAAGTTTGACTCCCAGCGAGGAAAAAAGGAACTGAGGCGGTTGGAGGGGTGATGCCGAGACAGTCTATACCGCACGAGCCTGGCTCACGGTGCTGCATCCTCGCGGCTCCATCTCGACGCGGCCCTCCTGAAAAAGTTTGGCTACCGCTGGGTCCTAGCGCCTCCAGTGTACTCCCATTAGTGTGAATGAGTGGTGGAGACTATGTCCAGGAAGATCTTACCATAAAGTACAGTTATGTAAGAACTTACCATAACAGCAGATCTTCGAGAGGAGCTCTTGCAGCAGGCTATAACCATTAGGACCAACGCCGCAGGCCTTAGGACCCACCGGAAAAATTCTTAGCTAGCAATACCCAGCAGGGATCACCCCCCTGATGTCTGCTCCACCCTGACGTCTGTCACGGTACAAAAGGGGACGGACCCAGCTACACCCCCGTTCCCCCACAAAGGGGCCTAACGATTGGAGCGAAGCCTATAGATGATGTGCTGAACACCTCATTCGGAGGATGGAGGGTGGGAAAGCAGCGCCTGCTGCAAGAGCTCCTCTCGAAGATCTACTGTTACGGTACATTCTTACATAACCGTATCTTACTTCGAGTGGGAGCTCTTGCAGCAGGTTATAACCATTAGGACTGAATCCCAAGTAGTCCCGCAGCGAGGTGCCTGACCTCGGGAGGTGGAAGGATGGGATAATGCTGGAAACACTAATTCAGGAAAGAAGTCCCTGGAGGACCATCAAGCCAAAACCGGCATGGCATCTGGAAGCAATGTCCAGG
Source organism: Neoceratodus forsteri (assembly GCA_016271365.2). Classification (NCBI taxonomy): domain Eukaryota; kingdom Metazoa; phylum Chordata; order Ceratodontiformes; family Ceratodontidae; genus Neoceratodus; species Neoceratodus forsteri. The sequence continues at coordinate 623,456,697 of CM057449.1, forward strand.
CTACAGTGAGTCACGAAAGGGTGCACAGAATTCCAGATGGCAGCCACACATGTCTCTTATAGAGACATTCTTCAAGGCGGCAAAGGAAGCCAAGACTCCCCTGGTGGAGTGACCCCTAACCGGGCCGGAAAGGGGTTTGTTGTGCTTTTCATAGCAAAACACAATACAGTGGACAAGCCATTTAGAAACAGTCTGCTTAGACACCGGGTTGCCAGAGTGTTGTGGTGCGAAGACCACGAACAGTTGCTCCGATTTACGTTATGCAGCTGTGCGCTTGAGGTAGTACCTCAGTGCCCTGTGAACATCTAATATGTGAAGGAGAACTCTCCTATTAGGAGGAGAAGAAAAATAAACTAGAAGGTCAACCGACTGGTTGAGGGTCAACTCAGAGACCACTTTAGGAAGGAACTTAGGATTCATTCTGAGGGAAACCCTTTTCCTGTGAAAAAACAAATAAGGCTCTTTACACATCAGAGCCCGGAGTTCGGAAACTCTTCGAGCTGAGGTATGACCAACTGAAAAACAAACCTTCCAGGAAAGGTAATGCAGCTCACAATCAACCGCTGGTTCAAAAGGGAGAACAGTGAGCTTCTCCAACACAAATAGGACGTCCCAGGATGGGATAGGATCCCTAATGGGAGGTCTCATGTGCACAATACCCCGTAAAAAGGTGCGGGCCACGTCCAGTTGGGCTAAGGTTCTATCCCCAAAGAGGACATGATATGCAAAAATGGCTCACATATGCACCTTATGAAGAGTAGCTCAAGCCTTGTTGGTATAAGGAGAGGAGATACTGCAATGCTGGGTTCACCGGACAGGTAAGGGGCGCCAGACGGTGAGACGACGCCCATAAGCAGAAGTGCTTCCACTTCATAGCATAAGTGGAGCGAGTAGAGGGCTTCCTCACCGAGACGAGGACATCTCCCACCTCCTGGGAGACCCCATACTGGGATTTTGCTACGTCTGCAGGAGTCAAACATGAAGGTGCAAAGACCTGAGATCTGGATGGACAAGTGAGCCCTGATCCTGGGGCAACAACTGCGAGCATATTGGCAGCGGAATTAGCAGTTTCCGAGGACAACTGCTGAAGTAGTGGGAACCAAATCTGCCGAGGCCACAATGGGGCGATTAGAATCATCCAAGCCCCCTCAACCTGCATCTTCAATAGTACTCTCTGAATAAGAGGGAAGGAAGAGAAGGCGCAGAGAAACCTCCCTGCCCAGCAAAGGGACAACGCACCTGGCCAGAATGCACCAGGCGCAAGCTCGCACAAGCAGAAAATTGGCAGTTTGGCGTTGCGTGGGGACGCAAAGAGGTCCAGTTCTGCTCGACCCCATGTGTTGAAGAGCTGATCCGCCATGGACTTCAGTAGCTCCCATTTGTGCGCCTTGGACTGAGACCTGCTTAGGCTGTCTGCCAAGTCATTTAGGGCGCCTGGAACGTGCACTGCGGACAGAAATGTGACGCTCCAGCGCCCACTACCAGACTCTCATCGCCTCTCTGCACAGGGTGTAAAAGTGCGTTCCACCTTGCTTGTTGATGTAAAAGAAGACAGCCATGTTGTCCGTCTGAACTAGAAGAGAACCTGGGATAAGGTCCTCTTGGAAGGTATGCAGCGCATTGAGCAACGCTCGCATCTCCAGGACATTGATGTGGAGGTCGCGCTCCTCAGGGGTCCAGACCCCTTGTGTTTGGCGGACCCCTAGGTGCACCCCATCCCAAATCTGATGCATCTGTCATCAGGGTTCGATATGGGGTTCCTGACTGAAAGGAACCTCTTTCTCTAAATTGAGAGGGTCCAGCCACCAAATAAGTGTTCTCTTGACCGGCTCTGTGACTCTGACCATGTTGTCTAGGTTGTCTGAGCACTGATCCCACTGCACCCTGAGCATCCACTGTGCGACTCATGTGGAGGCAGGACAAAGGAGTGACAGGAATGGCCACCTCAATGTGACCCAGAAGTCTGAGGAACGTCCTGGCCTGGACCTGAGGAGTTACTAGGACCTACCCGGCTATCTTTCGCAGGCAATCGCCCCTCTCTGGAGGTAGAAAAGCCATGCCCTGGACTGAGTCCAGGAGCACCCCCTACAAAGACGAGACTTTGGCTGGGCTTGGGGGAAGACTTTGGAAGGTTCAGGGTGATCCCCACCTCTCGGAACAGAGTATTATAGGTGTCTCCGAGATCATGAAGGAGGCACGACCTTGACAGGGCCACAAGCAGTCAATCGTCAAGGTAAGGGAAGATGAAATGCCCTTGGTGCCTTAAAGCTGCAGCTACCAATGCCAAACATTTGGTGGAGACTTGAGGAGCGGAGAAGAGGCTGAACAGAAGAACCCGAAACTGATAATGTTCTCCCTGGAAGTGGAACATCAAGTACTTCTTGTGGGGAGAGACCCTTATGTGCATATACCCCTCTTGCATGTGTAGGGAGCAGAGCCAGTCTCCCTGGTGCAGTAGAAGAATAAGACCTGGAAGGTCACCATCCGGAACCTTCAGTACTCTATGTAGTTGTTTAAAGAGTTGTGGTCCAGAATGGGCCGAGGATCTAGTGTCTTTGGAGCTAGGAAAAAATGGGAGTAATATCCATTTCCTCGCTGCTGCAGAGGAACAGGTTCTATCGCCCTTTTTCGCAAGAGGGCCTGAATCTCTCCTACGAGAGGTATGTGAGAAGGAGAATATCTTAAGGACCTTGGTGGAGTGTCTGGAGAATTTCGGTGAACTCCAGCGTATGTCCCCTCCTTATAATGTCTATGTTATAGAGCTCCAACCGTTCAGGTGAAGGGAGAAGTGACCCCCTATTGCCTCCCCTGGTACCTCCTCCGGAGGAGGTGGGGTCGGGAGGAGAGTCACTGGGCGGAGCTGTGAGTGGGCAGAGGCGCTTGGGAGGACTTGGGGCCATGAAAAGGAGCACCTCCAGGTTGCTGGTTGCCGACTCTCCTTTTGAAGCCACCCCTCTGGCCCTGTTGGGTACCACGGGCTTGAGCACCTGAGGGCTTCCGAAATGGCAGTCATCTCGCTCGTTTCTGGTCCCCTCTGTACATTTGTTGGATGGACCAGATAGATTTGCCAGACTCCTGGAGATGAGAGGTAAGAGACTGTCTCCTGCCCAAACAGAACAGAACCCTGGAATGGGAGTTCCCCAATTCCAGACTATAGATCCTGGTGAAAACCAGATACTCTCAACCAGGCGTGGCGCTGGAGGCAGACACCTGCCACTGCCGCTCTGGCCGCTATATCTGCAGTGTCGTACGAGGCATGGAGAACATGCATGCCTACATCTGAGCCAGATTTTAAAATGTCCAGGAGCTCCATCTTTAGTGCGGAATCTGGCAGGGAGTAGACAACTCCTGCCCTCTCTCTCATAACGCATTCTGGTACTGGACCATATGTGTGAGGAAGCTGAGGGACCTAATGGAGCTGGCAGAGGTAAGGTAGACTTTCTTGCCCACCTGGCCCAAGTAGTGAGATTCTGGGTCAAGAGGCTGGAAGCTTAGGCTGCTTGGATTTGACGTGGTCAGCTGTAATTACCGATGAGCCCGCCTGAGGGGGATCCACCAGGAAAGGCTCATCCCTTGGGGCTCTATACAGCCTGTCTGACTTTTTCGGAACAGCCGGGACTAAAGCTGGATGCTTCCAGGTTATCCTGGAAGGTATCCACTAAAGGAGACACTACTAGAGGCTTGGGCTCCTTCTGCCTCAAGTATTCAGACAGTCAGCAGCATTCCAGATCCAGGTCTTCTGTCTCCTATGCACTGGAGGCCTGGATGTGCCTCATGACATCCACAAAGGTCAGATTGCCAGGACGTGAGCAGCATTGGTCCTTCTCTCCCGGGGAACCCCCAAACCCCGAGAGGGATGAGGAAGTAGAAGGGGTAAACAATCTGCTACTGGGCCTTGAACGGCCTGAGCTATATCTCGGGACTCCCCTCGCTCAAGCATTGGTAGCTACCGGACCGCCATCGGTCCGAGGACTGGCGCTGGGACCGATGACAGAGCAATGACTGACGTTTGCCTGGGGACCGACGTCAGGAGTGGGAGCGTGCCCACCTAGGAGAGCGGGAACAGCTCCTGGATGAGGACCGAGACAGACGACGGCTGCCCAATCAGGAGGGGTGCAGACGGTTCTCAGACTGGGACCAGGAACGAACCTTCGAGGGCGGGAGCGGCAGCGGCCACTCAGGGGTCTTCCGCTGGGAAGGTGCAGGAAGGCCCTCTGGTTCAACGTCCGGCGTCAGGGCCGGTTTCAGCGGAGGCTGATCGTTCTTTACCTGACTCCACCAGAAGGTAAACAACTCCTGCAGTTCCTTTTTATTGAAGACCATGGCTGCAGAACCAGTAAAAGGACCTGGGGAAGCCAGAGGATCCGGAAGGGCATGGGAGAGCAGAGCCCTGTGAAGTGGAAGACCTGGGAGTCACTGAGGTCACCCCTGTCACGGGGGTGTCGTCCACCAAGGAAGCCCCCACAGGCATCAGTACTGGGTCTGGTTCGGTTCAGCAGGAGGAGAAGCCAGGAAACTGTCACTTGACTGCTTGCCCAAGTCTGGCAAGGCCGAGGACCTTATGAGCAGGCAGCTTGCGCCAAAAGAGGTCTGGGGGATAACCACTAGCGGAGCACCTTTGATTTGGTCCCCCGACTTGGCGGCATCAGCTTTTGGCGGGAGGGACCAGCACTGTAGAGCCATCTGGGCGCTTACGTGGTCCCCGAGGACAAAGCGTTCTTGGGAGGAGCTGGACAGAGACTGGGAGCGATGATGGGACCGGCTTTGCCCTTGTCGGCGGGCATTGCTCTTCTCCCTGCATTTGTCCTCCCAGGTGTGCAAGGCGTCTATCTGTTGCTCCATGAGGTAAGCCTTTAGGGCCTTCAGGCATCATATCCTTGTCCTGCTTGTGAAGCCCTTACAAATCCTGCAGGTCGCGCTGTCGTGGTCTGGGCACAGGCAGAAAACGCACTTGGTGTGGCCGTCCTTTGAAGTGATATGGCGGCCACAATCACATTTATTCTTCTTGGGGCCGGAGGAGACCGACGATTGCGACAACATGTGCCAGACTTAAGTCGGAGAGGAAAATGAGGAGAAAACTCGTCGAAAACGATGAAGGAGGAAAAATTTCTTCCAAATAATCTTGTTATTTTTGCTGAGATAGCCAAAAACTTCCAACGTGAGTGGTTCGCAGTAGGGAAAAGAACTGGGGTGGAGCTGGGTCCACCCTCTTTAGTACCGTGACTGACATGGGGTGGAGCGGACGTCAGGGGGCGGTCCCTGCTTATTGCTAGCTAAGAATTTTTCCGGTGGGTCCCAAGGCCTGCGGCGTTGGTCCTAATAGTTATAGTCTGCTGCAAGAGCTCCCACACGAAGTAAGATCAGTACGTCTTCGAGATGAGCTCTTGCAGCAGGCAACACCAGTAGGACTAAGCCACCAAGCACTAGGATCACATGGAAAGCTTCTAGCTGAGTCTACAGCAGGTGACTGCCCCCAACGTTGGCATGCAGATGTCTGCCTATGGTATAAAAGGGGTGGTCCCCCAGCTCCACCTCAGTTCTCTCATCAGAGACCCCAGCATGCCCTGAAAGAGAGAATCAAGGTGGTTCCTCATAACCGAAGAAAGCAAAGAACCCAAGAAGGAGAAATGGCAACCAGGGGGTTAGAGAAAAGGAAAGCAGCGCCTGCTGCAAGAGTTCCTTCCAAAGATCCACTGTTACTGTAAGTTCTTACGTAACTGTACTATCTTACTTCAAGGGGGCTCCTTGCAGCAGGCAACAGCAGCTGAACAGAGTCCCAAGCAATATCGGAACTGGCCCGGTCAGCAGGGAGGAGCAAAGAGCAGGTGCATAGGACATTTATGAAAGAAGACCTTGAAGGACGCCGAGTCCAAAGTCTGCCCTACGCCTATAGACAATGCCCAAACTGTAATGCCTGATGAATGTATGGACAGAACTCTAAGTGGCAGCTACACAGATGTCTGCAGCAGAGACATTCTTGAAGGAAGCAACTAACGCAGCCATTCCTATGGTAAAATGGCCTTAACCGGTCCTGGTAAAGGCTTCTCGTACCTGCAGTAGCAGGGAACAATACAATTCACTAACAATTTAGACAAACACAGTTTGGAAACTGGGCTCCTTGTCTCCTAGGAGCAAATGAAAAACAATTGATCAGACTTTCTGACAGCACTGGTGTGATCCAGATAATACCTGAGCACCCAGTGTACATCCACAGTATTAAGTAAGGGCTCCCCCTAATTGGAATAGTCAGGAAAATACACAGCCAGGTGGCTAGATTGATTTAGTGTGATCTCAGACACCATCTTAGGAAAAAACTTAGGATTAGTTCACAAAGACACCCAGTTTTTGTGAAAAAACAGATGAGGATCTTTTCACATCAGAGCCTGCAGCTTGGAAATCCTCCGAGCAGAAGTAATGGCAACTAAAAATAATGCTTTCCAAGCCAGCCCGGTGGCGCCGAGGGTTTAGGCGCTGAACGTCACACCCACATCATGCCAGTGACCGGGTTCAGAGGAGCTGCGGGCTGCTGGGGTTGGCCGGAAGAATTGAGGATGAGTGCCTTGTGATGCTCTACTCCCGAGTAGAATGGGGTGGGATGTCTCGGCGTGCTGGTGACCCCGGTGGAGGCCGTAGGCACCACAGCAGCCTAGACTAAGCACGTATCAGCGTGGATGACGCTGGTTGTCGTGCACAAGGGCGTCGACGTGCATCACGCAGGGAGTGGGAGGGGGTAGCACACAGAACAGGGAAACCAACGGCGCCATGGTCAGGCGACGGCACCTGTCCCCCATGCGCCCCACCAGGTCAACCACAACTGGCCTTCCAGGTACTCCGTCCCCAGCCCTACCCTGTAGCCAGAGTCTGACTTGTAAGCACGCCCAAGAGGAGAGGGCGACCCACCCCAGGCGGGTCAAACCGGGGGGTGCTGGCTGAGGAGAGAGGAGGTTCAGATCGGGGGCTTCAGGCTGGGCAGGATAAGGGGCTAGGTTGCTTGAGAGAGGTCCCATGGTGCTGCAACCGGAGGGAAAGAAATTCAAAATAAATAATGCTTTCTGATAAAAGGAAGCGTAGCTCGTAGCTTGCTGCAGGTTAAAAAGGAAGCAATGTAAGCTTTTCCAAAATGAACAAAAGGTCCCATGGTGGACAGGGTCTTTTAATGGGAGGTTTCAAATGCAACATACCCCACAAGACGGTGCAGGAAAGGTCCAATTTGGCAATGATTTTGCCCTCAACAGTTGTATGGTATGCAGAGATGGCGGAAAGGTGCACCTTAAATAAGCAGTAATCCAAACTGGAGTCTGAAGGGGACAGGAGGTACTCCAGGATGAGATTCACCGGACAGGTGAAGGGATCCAAGTGCTGAGCAGTGGCCCAAATTGAGAAGCACTTCATGGCATAGGTGGCCCTGGTGGAAGGTTTCCTAGCTGCCACCAAGACATCCGCCAGCCGGGATGAGACCCCAAAGCAGGCAACAGAGAAGTCTGCAGGAGCCACACATAAAGATGCAGTGATTTGTGGCCCAGATGGACCAGAGTACCCTGCTCCTGGGAGAGCAAGTCGGACCACAGGGGCAAGGGGACTAGAGGCTCCACCACCAACTGCTGCAACAGCAGAAACCATATCTGACGTGGCCAGTAGGGGCCATAGGAATCATCTTCACCCCTTCTGACTGAAGCCTGAGGAGTACCATCTGCAGAAGTGGAAAGGGAGGGAATGTGTATAGGAACCTCCCTGTCCAAAAGAAGGACAACGCATCGCGCCAGAAAACACCAGGCCCTGGATCAATCGAGCAGAAATTTGGCAGTTTTCCGCTCAGTAGGGATGTAAAAAGGTCTAGCTTGAGACAGCGCCACATGTCGAAGAGGTCCGACCATGAAGGGTAGAAGCTCCCATTCATGAGCCCTCATCCAGGTTAAGACAGTTGGCCAGGACGTTTTGGACACATGGAACATGTACACAGTGGCTTGTTCCAGGTTGTGCTGAATAGAACAGTACCAGATTTTCATGGCCTCCCTGCAAAGGGGGTAGGAGTGAGTCTCCCCCTTGCTTCCTGATGTAGTAGACTACCGACATGTCTCTCTGAACCAAGAGAGGGCCTGGAACGAGGAGAGTCTGGAAGGCCTGCATAGCATAAAGGATGGCCCTCATCTCCAGACATTGATATGGAGGTGTTGCTCGCCCTCTGACCAGATCCAGAGTGCGACGATGGGCCAAGTGGGCACCCCAACCCAGGCCCAAGGAGTCGGTCATCAGAATCTGTTGCGGGGATAGTGCTCTGAAAGGAACCCCTTTGACGAGATTGGAGCGGTTCTGCCTCACCAGACTGGAGACCAGAACTTGCTGATCTAGGTTGTCAGTTCACTGGTCCCATTGGGCTCGAAGCGGTCACTGAGGTACTCATGTGCAGACGGGCTAGCGGAAAGTACAGTTACACAAGAACTTACCATTACAGTAGATCTTCCAGAGAGAATCTTGCAGTGGTATTTACATATGGGACTGACCGCATGGGCGTCTGGACCCCATGGAAAAATTTCTAGCAAGCAGGCTCTGGTGAGGAGGGCACATACGTCGGAGTGACAGGCGATCACGCGATGTCAGTATAAAGGCTCCCCGTGCCCACTTTCCAGTTCTTTCCACAAGGGCCAAAGAGGAAAGACGAGAGAAGCGGAAGTTTCCTTCATGGAAAAGGAGCCAAAAAAGCCTAGGGGGATGGAGGGTGGGAAGGCAATACCTACTGCAACAGCCTCTCTTGAAGATCTACTGTTACGGTAAGCTCTTACATAACTGTACTACCTTACTTCAAGAGGGCTCTTGCAGTAGGTATTTACATATAGGACTGAGTACCAAGCAGTCTGGAACAAGGAAAAGCACTCGGGAGGAGGAAAACTATCCATGTATGGCAGCTCCGGCTGAACAGGTCTTATGAAGGAAGACCCTGAAGCACAGCCAACCCGAAGCCTGCTCTACGGTGAGAGGCAATATCGAAAATGTAGTGTTTCGTAAAGGTATGGGCAGAAGTCCAAGTTGCGGCTGTGCAGATGTCTGCCGCTGACATTCTTAAAACGAGCTGCAGAGGCCGCTACTCCTTTAGTGGAGTGATCTCTGACTTGACCCAGTAGGGTCTTGTACTTGTAACAGAAAGTGATACAATGAGCCAACCATTTAGATCGGCATTGCTTGGAAATGGCACTGCCCTCTCTGTTGTGAGCAAGAAAGACAAAAAGCTGATCAGATTTCCCGAGATCCTTAGAGTGGTATAGTATCTCAGTATCCTGTGAACATACAAAGCATGTAAGAGGTACTCCCCTTGATTGGAGTGTTGCATAAAGAAAGCGGGTAGCTCAATGGATTGATTCAGCGTAGATTCAGCCGCCACCAATGCCCAACTTAACCTTGTTTCTCCACTTCCCTTCCTGCTCTAGTGGTCCCCTCCCTCCCTCCTCACTGGATTCTACCCTCACATCTTGGTATACCCAATGCTGCACTTTTCACCTCCCCTTCCTACATTCCTCCCCCTTCCCTCTCCCTATGACTCTGGCACTTATCTGTTGTCTATTTTCTCTGACAAATGGCCCTGGCAACCTTGTTACAATGCTACCCTTGAATTGTATCAATCTGTACTCTGTTTGCAATGTCCACATTGTTGTGATGTTCCCCATAATTTTTATTTCTCTGACGTGGAACCTTTGTAAAAGAGCCAAGGCTCAAAGGTATTTGTAATCCTAGACTTGATAAATTAAAAATAATTAAACCTTAAGGAGAAACTTAGGGTTGGTGTGCAGAGCCACACGTTCCTTGTGAAAAATCAAATACGGGATTTTACACATCAAAGGCCTGAAGCTCGGAAATACATTGAGCTGAAGTAATGGCCAATAGGAAGAGAGTCTTCCAAAAGAGGAACTTTAAATCTGCCGAGCCTGCCGGCTCGAAAAGAGGCAGAGTAAGCTTCTCAAGAACAAAATTCAAGTCCCAAGGAGGAGAAGGAATGAGGATGGAGGGTCTCAAATGGAGGACCCCTCTGAGGAATGTCTTAGACACTTCCAACTGAGCGAAAGTCCCGTCTCCGAAGGGGACATGGTAGGCTGAAATCGCTGCCATGTGGACCTTTAAAGAGGAATGGCTGTGACCCAGATCAAATAGATGACACATGTAGTCCAGGACTCTGTTGGCTGGGCAAGAGAGAGATCTGCAGTCCTTTGAAGTGGCCCAAATAGAGAACAGTTTCCACTTCATGGCGTAGGTGGATGTGGAGGAAGGCTTTCTGGCCTCCACCAAAAGTCTGCTACGAGTTGAGAAACCCCGAAGCGGGCCTTAGCTACGTCTGCAGGAACCACACATGCAAATGAAGGGATCCGAGATCTGGATGGACAAGGATCTCCTGATCCTGGGTCAACAAGTGTTGTGACAGCAGAAGAGGAAGTGGAGGTTCCTCTGAAAAAGGTTGCAGAACAGAGAACCAAACTTGCCTGGGCCAGAATAGAGCGATGAGGATCATTCGTGCCCCCTCTGATCTGAGCTCGTTCAGGACCCATAGAATTAAGGGAATAGGAGGTAAGGCATGGACGAATCTGTCCCTCCAATCGAGAGACAAGAGCATCCTGCCAGAAAATGTCTCACCCTGGAGCGAGCGAGCAGAAGGCTGGAAGTTTTGCATTCTGAGGAGACGCTAACATGTCTACCTGAGGGGTTGCCCAAAGCAGGAAGCTGTAGTCTACTACCTCTTGATCCAGTTCCCATTCATGGGCCCCTGCCTGAGGACCGACTGAGGTGGTCTGCCAGTGTGTTTTCCATTCCCGGAACATGAATGGTGGTCAGGTAAAGGTTGTGCTGGGTGGCCCAGCTCCACACTCTTACTGCTTCCCTGCATAGAGGGTAGAAACGTGTTCCTCCCTGCTTGTTGATGTACCAGACCACACACATGCTGTCTGTCTGAGCAGATGACCAGAAAGTATGGAGGAGTGTAGGGCCTGGAGGGCATAAAGGACTGCTCTGAGTTAGAGCGCATTTATGTGCAGATTTTGTTCGAACCTGGACCAGCTGCCCTGAGTCTTGTGAGACCCGAGATAGGCTCCCCAGCCCTTCCCTGATGCATCTGTCGTCAACGTCTTGGGAGGGGTATCAATAATGAAGTGAACTCCCCAGCAAAGGTTCTCTTGCACCATCCACCATTGCAAGTCCCTTAACATGGGATTGGAGACTAGTACCTCTTGGTCTAGGTCGTCCAGTGTTTGGTCCCATTGAGACGAAAGTGTCCACTGAGAGATCCTCATATGGAGGCAAGCACATGGGACTGTCAGAATGGCAGCCGCCATTAGCCCGAGGAGGTGGAGGAGGACTGACCTGGCTCTGACCCTTCTGCGACTGGACAGAAGATGAGACAGAGTCTGAAGGGTGTCCACCCCGTCCGAAGGCAAAAAGGCTTTGCCGATGGTCATGTCCAGAATCGCCCCTATAAATTGGAGACGTTGGCAAGGGACCAAATGGGACTTTGCCTGGTTGATGGCGATACTCAGGCTGGGGAAACCCTGCAGGATAAGGGAAAGGGAGTACAGGAGTTCCTCCATGGACGGGGCTGCCATGCCAAGCGTCCAGAATGCGAGAATATCTGAACTCCCTGGGTATGCAGGTGGGCACCCACCACAAACAGGCATTTGGTAAATACTCCGGAAGCCAAGGAAAGACCAAATGGGAGGGCCTTGAATTGGTAGTGGTCCCCCTGAAAGCAAAAACTAAGGAATTTGTGGCGGGAAGGGCATACGGGGATATGCAGGTAGGTATCCTGCATGTCCAAAGCGCACAGCCACAATCCCTGCCTAAGAAGGGGCAGAAGGCCCTGCAAGTAGAGCATTCTGACGCATTTGTACTCCACGAACATGTTCAGGGAGCTGAGGTCTAAAATAGGCCTCACATCCACCGTCTTCTTTGGAACTAGGAAGAAATGGGAATAGTAACCCGTCCCCCAAAGGTAGTTGGGAACTGGTTCTATCACTGCCTTTGAGAGAAGGAGGTAATTTCTTCAAGGACCAGAGGAAGATGTTCTGGTAGTAGAAGACTTTTTGGGGGTAGTCTTCAGGGTGGTTTCTGTAGAAACTCTATTGAGTGTCCCTGCAATCAACTGGAGCACCCAAGCGTCAGACGTTAGCCTCTCCCAACCCGATAGATGGAGGAGAACCTCCCTCCTACCAGTTCCTCTGAGATCTCCAGAGGCAGTGGAAGGCAAGGAGTCAGGAGGTCTGGGGCAGCGCAGCAGCCGAGGCTCCTGCGGATTTTTTGGTAGGGGGAGTCTTGGTTGCTGGATGGGGCCAGACGTTTGTTGGCCAGTTTGCCCTGCGGTTTTGTTTTGTCAGTTAAGTCTATGAAAAGGGCGCCGCTGTCCCTAAGGGGGTCTGTACAAATCTCCTCGAGGAGGCCCAGTCCTTGGACTGGTCCACCCTTTTTTCCCTTTCCAATGGAGCCATGACAGTTTCCAAATTTACCCAGACCCTACTAACACTCCAGGACCACTTTTTCCCTGTCACTACCAGACGGGTCAGAGGCGGGTGCTCGCGCTGGGTTGCTAAAGACCTCCTAGCCCTTATAAAGGCCAAAGACCGCGCCTGGTCCACTTTCAAAGCAACCCCCTCTCCTGCCCTCTGGGATGCTTACAGGCATATGAGGAACAAATGTAAACAGGCCAAATTTTTGAAACAGACCCACTTCCACAACCTGCAAAAGGCCAACCTTGGAGACCCTAGAAAATTCTGGGACTCAATCAGTTCCCTCCTAAACCCCCGCTCCAGCTACGCTGCACCACATCTCAACTCCCAGGATGGGCGGCTGACCGACCCTCACGATGTGGCCAGTGTCTTCAACTGTAAGTTTACCAACTTATCCATGTACCTAAATAAGCTGCCAACTGCCCAACCTCAAAGCCCGGCCCTAATATCTGACACTGCCATCCTCCTCCAGCTCTCCCACTCACCTGCAAATACCCCCATTCTATTTTAAAGCCCTCTCCATACATGATACAGTGAAGCTACTCAAACATCTACCTAACCACGGCTCCTCCGGATCTGATGGCCTATCTCCAGTCTTTCTTAAGCTGATCTCTTCAGCGATTGCCAAGCCACTCACCTTCATCTTTAACATTGCCCTTTCCACCTCCATGCCTGACCCATGGAAGATAGCTAAGGTTATCCAGATTCTTAAATCCAGTGACCCCAAATCCTCCGACAATCACCGTCCAATATCCATCCTCCCTCATCTCAGTAAACTACTCAAGAGAGCAGTCCACAATCAGATCACTGAGTACATAAGCAAATACACCCTCTTTTGCAACCAACAGCATGGTTTTTGCAAGAATCATTCCACCGCCACTGCCCTAGCTCTACTGACCGACCACATCCTCTCTAACATGGATAATGGTAAAGCCACCGGGGCTGTCTCTGTTAAGTTAACTTTATTTTAAGTAGCCTTCTACACATGTAATTACAGTACCTGGGGGCTTAGTTTCAGATGCTCCAGTAAGGGGGAGTTTTTGTTGAGTGAACACTTCCTGTGGCTGTAGTGGAAGGCCTGTAAGCTGCTATCACTGGCCCTATCTAGTAATAAAAAGGTCTTTGCTGCGCCTCTGAATAGTGTCTTCTGGAGTTTTATTTGAACAGTCTTCATCGACCTCTCAGAGGTTTTTGACATGGTTAACCATGCTCTCCTTACCTCCAAGCTTAGCCTCCTTGGTTGTTCTCAGAAAGTCACAACCTGGTTCACTAGCTACCTTACTGATCGCTCACAATTCGTGTGTACTGGTCAAACCTACTCCCCCACCCTGCCCGTCTCTGTGGGGGTCCCTCAAGGCTCAATCCTGGGTCCCCTCCTTTTCTCCTTATTCGTTAATGCACTTCCCTTCGACTGCCTCAACTGTAACTCTCTCCTGTATGCCGATGACCTTGTCCTCTTCCACAGTGACAAATCTATGGCTGCAATTTCCTCAGTTCTCTCACACAACTATGCTGGAGCCCACAGCTGGTTCTCAAAAAACCTCCTCTTAGTAAATGCCAAAAAAACTAAATCCATGCTGTTTGGATCCAAGCCCTTCCTGGCCAAAACTAAAAGCCACGCCCCTTACGCATTCTCACCCCAGATGGTACAGCCCTGGAGGACGTCAACACCTACAAATACTTAGGAGTACTGCTCGACCCCTCCCTCGCCTTCACTGAGCATGCAAAACTCCCCTGTCAGAAGGTTCCATCAAAAGTTAGGTGCCGCCTATAGATTCAGGCAATAGCTTACCCCTGAAGCTAGACTAGCCATTGTCCAGGGTAATCTCCCTATTCTTGACTACTGCTCCCCTATTTATGCCAGGATCTCAGCTACTGCTATGGCTAAACTCTCTGCTGCCTACAACAGCACCTGCTGCTTTGCTTTATTGGCCCCGTTCTCCACCCACCACTGCACCCTCTATAATACCCTTGGATGGCTACCGCTGCAAGGTCGCTTTGCCCTAGCCCTCTGCTGCATGGCAGACAATGTCATCCGCATGGCTCCAGAATCCCCTCTAACTGCCCTTCTGAAAACCCGAACACTCCTCCGCAACCTCCGCTCAAATGGTACTCCCCCTCTAGCTGTTCCTAGGGTATCCACCAACATGGGTAGCAGAGCCTGGTCTGCAGCTGCCCCCTTGCAGTGGAACAAACTACCGGCTGAACTCTGTTCCACTGACAGACACTCCAGTTTCAAGTCCCACCTTAAAGTCTGGTTCCTGGAAAACTCATCCTACCGATGCTCCCAGGGGTCTCACACCAACCCACACTAGTCAACTCCCCAGCCCAGGGGTTACCCACCTACCCACACTACTCAACTCTCTTGCCTACAACTGTTATATTGCATTTTTCACAGTAATATTTGACTTCCTTGCCTGTACGTATTGTATATACATTTTTTTTACCGAGTATTCTGTGTATTACTTGCTCACTGGACGATGCAGTCTCACACTGTACACTGTGCCTATGATTTGTTTGTCCCAAGTCTTCTCATGTCTGATATTGAAACCTTGTATTCACTGTTCTCAAATAGACCTGTGCATTAAACCTATATATTGTGTCTACTATTGCTGCTTGTATCAAATCTGTTTCATGTGTATTACTATTACCTTGTACTCCACTGTCACCCTGCACCATGTGTTATGGCCCAGGTCGTGCCTGAAAACGGTCCCTGGGATCACTGCACTCACCTGGTTATCAAAGTCATAAATAAATAAATAAATAAAACACAGTCCACGAACTTGAGTGCAAGTGCCCTTCTCTTGCAAGTCAGTAATGATGTCCTTTACATCACCGCCAAAAAGCACTGAACTCCTGAAGGGCACATCCTAAATAGTGGATTGCATTCAGTGACCAATCCTGACACACGGAGCCAGGCATGACGCCGAAGGCCTACGGTGAAAGCTGAGCTCCATCCAGCACATCATAAGTGGCACGAAGCATGTGCCGACTGGACAAACAAGCAGAACGGACAAGACCCGCCACTTCCTGCTTTGTCAGACTCAGGAAGGGAGTCTAACTTTGATTCCACCTGACTCTGGATGGTCCTCTGGTAATCCCCCATATGTGCTATATAATTCAGGGCCCTAATACCTAGGGTAGAAGATGCGTAGATGTTCTTCCCATACTGGTCCAGAAGCTGAGACTCCTTGTCAGGCGGAGACGAGCTGAGATGTTTTGGATTAGTGGAGCAGCCGTGAGTGGTGCTAATCACGACAGAGTCCGCTTTGGGGTGTAGGTTCAAGAAATCTACTCCTTCAAGAGCCTGATATAGCTGATCTGCCTTCCTCGAAAGGGGGGGCGAATGCGGAAGATTGTTTCCAAATAGTGGAAACAAGATCCGCGTGAGGCTTTATCCAGGGTCGAATCAATATATGAGAGGTCTCTGGCAGATCCAAGTGAACAGCGAGCTTTTTACGCTGTGGATCTGGCTCCAGAGATTGCTACTGATGAACTTCCTGGACCTTTCCCAGTAGCTCCAGAAAAGAAGGATCCTCCGGAGGCAACTTCGGAGGGGTCCTTGGCCTAGGACGGTAAGGAGTACGAGACTCTTCATCTGAGTCATAGTATCCTCAAGTCCAAGTCAGAGGACTCCTAAGAAGAGGAAGACTCCTCCTGACGCAGGGGAGGGATGGTCCCTTGGGGAAGCCCTCTGGGAGGTGTATCCTCCCTTCCCCTGGCACCCGAGGGTTCACCACTGGTGTTGGGCAAGGGGGAGGGAGTCTCCATCTCCGGTGCAGAGGATCCTGCAAAGGGTCCGGCACCAGTAGATGGCTCTCTACCTCTCTGGTAAGTTGAGCCTGGGCCTCAGCCCACCAGGCAGCTAAAGTCTCCTTCAAGTCCACGGCGGCTGGGGTGTGGGCGGCGGAGGAGGAGGAGGAGGAAGGAGATACGGATACTGAGGAAATCTGTACATTGAGTATCTATAACCCAACGGTGAGAAGCCCGGCATCTGGTACTGAGGCGCGGGATACTGCGGTGTCAGGTAAAGCGGCGTCTGGTACTGTGTAGCCGGGTGAGACTGCACCGGGTATTGTGGTGTTGGATACCCGGGTGCCAGGGGCTCTGATGGGGCAGAGAGTCCTGGAAGAGGCCCAACTGGCGGGCCAGGCAAAGGTGGCCCCTGCGGGCATCGGGCCCAGCGTGGGAGCGCCGTCCAGTAGGGGGATGTCGGCTGGCGTCAGGTAAGCCGGCATCTGTGGGTCCGGGTGTCTGGCCCAGTAGGAGGGGGTCCTGAAGGCAGCATGTCCAGGTCCTCCGTGATCACCAGGGGAGAGGGATGGAATCCCCAGGGTTCAGCAGAGGAGACGCAGGAACCTCAGAGGGCAACAAGCATTGCAGGGAGCCTGGGGCGTCAGACTGGTCAAAAGGGTCCGATGCAGGCTCCTTGGCTGGGCAGTCATTGGAGGGGCCGACGTCCAGCTTATCAGCTGGATTCGGGCTGGCACTGGAGGAGCCAGTGTCAAGACTTATCGGATCCCTTGCTCGAAGAAGGCTGCGCTGGAAATGCGGCCTTGTCGGGAGAAAGAGCGACTGTGCGCCCTCCCGAAGGAGCAAGTGGCTCAACAGTCTTGTCCGGGCAGACGTTGGTGGCACCGGCATGCGACTTAGCGGACCAGCTTGAACCTGAGAGTCGCAGCCTTCCAGGGAGCAGAGGCCTCCTTTACCACGGAGGTACCAGATGGGCCCAAGCACGAGCCCGGCGGGAGGAGTGACACCTTCTTGAACACTGCCAAGACTGTCATCGTGGAGCGGTCCCCCAGAGGGGACATTTCCCCTTCAGAACCGCGACTCAGCCCGGAGTCACTGAGGCCGAATCCTGGTCCCCGTGCTTCTCCTTTTTGTGGCCTTCGGGGAAGTGGATGCCTGCCTCAACTTTTTTAACTCCTTTTCCATGGATGCCATTTTTTTTCTTTAAAAAATGAGCTTCCAGGGACTGCTGCCTCCATTTTCAGGTAGCTGAATTACATTTCTGGCAGTGCTGGCACTTCTCCACAGGATAAGCTGGGCCTAGGCTGAAGAGGCACAGGGAATGGCCGTCCTTATGCGGCAGCTGGGAACTGCATGAGTCGCACTTATTTTTATGAGATTCGGAAGGCGTCGGGGATGACATACCCAGTGTATTGAAGGGGAAATATCGAAAAAATGGTCAAAAAGTTTGAAAACTGAACCAGACTACTGATTAGCATTGAACTCTACTATGAGGAGCTTTAACAGGTCGATGGCGGGAAAGAACTGGAAGGCAGGCGTGGGGGATCGCCCCTTTATACCGACATCACATTACGTCAGTCACCTGACGTGGGGGCGGTCCACCACCAGAGACTGCTAGCTAGAAATTATTCCGTGGGGTCCTGATGCCTGGCGGGTCAGTCCTATATGTAAATACCTACTGCAAGAGCTCTCTCTAAGTAAGATCCATAGTTATAGCCACCACCATGTCCCAAGGAGGTGCAGGAAAGACCTGGCTGGGACATGCCAAAAAGAGGAAACCAGCTGGGCCTGCGCTACCAAATGTTCCTCTCTGTCCTGAGGCAGGAAGGCTTCGCCCAGTGAAGAGTCTAGGACCACCCCTATGTACTGGAGACACTGGCTCGGCAGGAGACAAGACTTGGTGAGGTTCAGAGTAATCCCCAGAGTCTGAAACAACTGAAAGGTAGAGTCCAGGGTCCAGATCAACTGAGCCCAGGAAGGGTATCTCAACAGCCAGTCGTCCAGATAAAGGAAGACATAATGCCCCTGTCTCCGTAGCGCCGCAGCCACCACTGCTAGGCACTTGGTCCAAAGGGAAGGGCCCGAAAAACTGGGATATAGAGATAGGCATCCTGCATATCTAGTGAACAAAGCCAGTCTCCCTGGGGAAAGAGGGGGCACAACCCGTGAAGGGTGACCATCCTGAAATGCTTATACTCTATGTACAGATTCAGGTGGCTGGGATCCAGAATCTGGCTCAGGTGCCACGTCTTCTTAGAAATGAGAAAGAAGTGGGAATAGAACCCCTGCCCTCTCTATGCCGGGTGAACGGGCTCTATGGCCCTTTTGCGCAGCAAGGCCAGACTTTCCTCCTGAATGAGGAGGACGTGAGCCTGAGGGTAATTGGACTGCAAAGGAGAGCTGTCCAGAAGGATTTCCAGAAATTTCAGTGTGTGCCCCCTTTTGCACCATCTGAAGGACCCACTGGTCTGAAATTACAGTGCACCACTAGTCGAGGTATAGGGAAAAGTGACACCCCAGCACCTCCCCAAGGCCTCTGCCGGGTGGGGGGTGGGTGGAGCAAGGAGTCAGGCAGTAGTACCAGGTGGGCAGAGCAACTGGAGATGCTCTGGAGCACTAGGGGCAGAAGCTCCAGCCAGTTGGGTGGAAGCCTTTTGCTTGAAGGCACCTCTGGGAAACTGGCCCTTGAACTGCTGCCTAGGGGTCCAGCAAAAGGACAGATGGTTCGACCTGATCTGAGAACAGTACATAGATTGCATCGATCTCAAGGCTTTGCCAGATTCTTGTAGGCAAGAAATAATGTCCTTGGCATCCCTGCCAAAAAGGACAGATTCTGGAAGGAAGCATCCAGAATTTTCACCTGCACATCTGGCACAAAACATGATATCCAGAGCCAGGAGTGGCGGCAGATGCAGACACCAGAAGCTGCCGCTTGACTGGCTACGTCCACCATATCATAAAGCGGCATGGAGGGCACGAGTGCCCATGTCAGAGCCCGACTTAAGGAGTTAGACCAGTTGGGTTTTCGTGGTATCCTCGGGAAGGGCCTGTACAAGATCCAAGGCCTTGAACCACAAGGTATTTTGATACTGCACCATATGGGCCAGGTAGTTCTGAATCCGAATGGAGAGAGTGACCGAAGCGTAGACCCACTTGCTAAATTGGTCCACCTGGTGAGACTCCTTATCCGGAGTGTGGATGTTGAGGTGCCTAGGCTTCTTGGTGCAGTCATGAGCCGCATTCATGCCCATCGAATCTGCCTCCAGCTGCTCCCGCAAACAGGATTTGCCAATGCTGGCAAAATAAAGATGGTCAGCCTTCTTAGCCAAGGCCGGCATGGAGGAGGGTAGGTTCCAGGTGGCTTTGGTGACATGATTCAATGAGGGATGGCACCACTAAGGGAAGAGTCTCCTTTCTGTGGAGATGAGACTGCCAAACGGCAACATTTGGGGTCTAGTTCATCCGTCTCCCAGTTCATCAAGAACTAAATATGCCTCATGACATCCATAAACACAGGATCGTTAGGGGAGACCAAGGGGTTTCAGGATTGTCCGAATGCCCCTGGAATCATAAGAATCCTCCAAAGAGGAAGAGGAGGAATCCCTGCCAGACGGGTCGCTTCATGGAACCAGTGTCAGTGGACGACACTCCTCCATGCATCGGTCTGTTCGAGCCAGAGGGGGTCCTGGAGACCGGGGTTGGCAAGGCCCTGCCCGGCCAGAGTTCCAAGAAGGAGGGTCCCGAGGAGGCACACTTGGAGGGCTCTCCTTATCCTTCATGAAAGCCCACAAGGCTGAGAAAAGCGCATCGTAATCCACCAGTGGAGATGGGTTATAAGGTGGGTATGGATACTGAGGAGGCCTGCACCAGTCCCAGGGGCATGGGGTACCCTGGCGGTGGTCCTTAAGATGCCAAGTAACCAGCCATGGGCCCTCGCGGTGTTGGGTTCCCTGGCGGTCACTGAGGCGTCGGGAATTCACACATTGGACCCTCAGGTGGCGACTGGGGATCGCCCGAAGGGGCAGTAGGTGTTGGCTGAAATTGAGGTGATGACATTTGAGCAGTCATCTGTGTCGACACCGGCAGAGCAGGCATCAGGCATCAGGCAGATGGGCAAGGGCTGATGCCAGTCCAGTTTGACAGGTGCCGCCAGCCCCGAAGGGGAAGCAGGAACTTGCACAGGGGAGTTAGCTGCCAATGGGGGCAAAGGTAATGCCAGTGTAGAGGAGGCGAGTGCTTGCTCCAGACGTTGCAAAGATGCGCCGGTTCCGGAGTCTGGAACGGACATGGGTAACACCAGGACTCTGGGGAGTGATGTGAGAGGACCTGCCACCCCCGGAAGAGAGCACGGTCAAGCTGCCTGGCTGAGGACACGCTGGGTGTAACGGCTTAAATATCAGTGGCTGGGAATCAGGGGACGATGTCCGGAGCCCCGAGGAGCCACCGCCCAAGACTGAAATTATGGCGGGTGGCTGAGAAACAGGCAGCCCTGAAGAAGTGAGGGCTGCTGAAGGAGGGGCCGACCTCCTACAGGAGGAGGTTTCCGAGTCGGTCACTGACTTACTTGGTTACCGAGAGCAGTCCCTGTGCCCGTCCCGGTGATTATGCTTCCCAGTAGATTTATCCTCCTTCTGGACAGGAGAAGAAGTTGAAGACCCAGAGGCTGGGAAAGAGAAAGAGCCTTTGCCTTGGAGCTCCTTCTCCATCGCAGTTAACTTCTGCTGCAGCCAGAAGCTTTGGAGGGTCTTCAAATAACCATCTCCATGTGGCCTTGTTGAAGTCCTGGCAGTGCTGACAAGCCTGTGTCATGATCAGGGCCTAAGCAGAGCAAGAAAGAAGACTGGCCATCCTTGGAGGGAAGCTGCTTGCCACAAACACACCTTGTACGCCGGTCGGAAGACGAGTCTGGAGAAGACATGCACAAATAAACTACTTACGTTTAAAATGAAAATAAGGAAAAAAACGCACAAAAGTGCTAAGCAAAATGGCAGTCGACTGAAGCAAGCATTCGTGAAGGTCCGACGTGTGCGAGTCGACGGTAGGAAAAGAACTGAGATGGAGCTGGGGGACCACCCCCTTTATACCTCAGGCAGACGTCGGACGTTGTGGGTGGTCCCCCACTGTAAACTGCTAGCTACAAGTTTTCCGTGTGGTCCTAGCACCTGGAGGGTTAGTCCTACGGGTGTTGCCTGCTGCAAGAGGTCCCTTGAAGTAAGATATAGCCGTTGCGTAAGAACGTAACTTAACAGTAGATCTTCAAGAGAATCTCTTGCAGCAGGTCACATCTTACGAACTATAGCCATCAGGCACCAGGACCACATGGAAACAATTTTGCTAGCAGTCTTAACTGGGGCCTCCCACGTCGATGTCATCACATCGATGTCTCCCAATACAGCCGTTAGTGGTCTACGCCATCCTCAGTTACCTATTGGAGACCATCCACCGAGGACACTCACCTGAGGGAACTGAGGGAGAGCAGAAAGACCGACCAGAAGGAGCATGAAAGGCAAAAGGCTTATTCCGTAAAAATGTGTTGTCGAGGCATAGGTCAGGAAGTATAGAAAGACCAGGAGCAATTGTAAAATTTTCTCAACTAGCGTTTTATTGTTATCAGTAACAGTAAAATAAAAAAATTAAAATGTCAGTATAACTATTTACATATGCAGTACAGTGAAAACAAAGTCCTACGTCCGAGGGTATCTCTAATTCCAAGTTTCAGTCTCTCCCCAGCAAAAGATTGCTGCTCTTTTTATAACAAGTCTGCCTGAGAACAAACTTCTTCATCCTGAGCTCGTTAAGAAGACATCCTGTTTCTTGCAAAATGTGTCAAGAGTTCTTGTCAGTTTCTTTGTAGAGCAGGCTTGCAAACAGAACAAGTATCCCAAGCTGGTCTCCTGCTGACAGCTCAGCGAAGAGTTTGCAAAAGGACTTCCGGTGATGTCATCACCTGCATGGCAGCCTAGCTCTCTAGCTCCAGACCTACCTGGCTAAATAAATACAGGTTACTCACCTGTAACAGGAGTTCTAGGAATAGTATATGTTGTTCATCCACACTTATTGGCAGGTATCCTTGCCGCTTTAAATCTTGCCGGAAGGTTTTCAAGCTGGCTCCTCCCACCCACCCGGGTGGTAAAACTCTCGGCTCCGCCCCATGACGCCAGATCTGGCCCGCTGGAAGCTCAGGTTGTGCGTCGAAGCCGGGGAGGTCAGGGTGGGTCGTGTGCATGAACAACATATACCATTCCAAGAACTCCTGTTACAAGTGAGTAACCTGTATTTCTAGGGACATGGATATGTTGTTCATCCACACTTACTGGCAGACTCCTAGCAGTTCTCCGGAAGGAGGGAGGCAAGGCACACACCCCCTACTTAGGGAATAGAGACTGGAGAACCAAGGCCCCAAAACCAGCATCCCGGCGTGACTCAAGGTCGATGTGATAATGGGTGATGAAAGTGTGTGCGGACTTCCAGGTAGCAGCCCTGCAGATTTCCTGGATAGGGACGTCCCTGGAAGCAGCCACCGATGCAGCAGTATGGCGGGTAGAATGAGCTCTTATCCCTCTGGGAGGCTCCATGCCCACCAACTTATAGCAGAGATCTATGCAGGAGGTGACCCACCTGCTTATCATCTGCTTGGCTGCAGGTCTGCCAGGTGCGGCTTCAGCGTAGGTGACAAACAGTTGGCTAACCTCCCGAATTTCAGCCGTGCGCTCCTTATAGTAAGCGAGCGCCCTTCTAGGGTCCAGAGTATGGAGCCTATATTCGGCCTCCGAGGTGTGATTGGGGTAGAACACCGGCAGAGTCAACACCTGGTTAAGATGAAACTCCGACACCACCTTCGGAAGGAATTTCGGGTGGGGGCGCAGGACAACCTTGTCCCTGTGGAAGACCAGGTAAGGAGACTCGATGGAAAGCGCCTGGAGCTCTCTCATCCTTCTGGCTGACGTGATAGCCACCAAGAAGGCTGTCTTCCACGACAGGTGAGAGAGATCACAGCTGTGCACTGGTTCGAATGGCCTGCCCATGAGCTCTGCCAGTACCAGCAGTAGATCCCACGGAGGTGGAGGTTCTCGCACCGGAGGGGAAATGTGGTCAAGGCCTTGGAAAAAGCGCCAGACCACCTTCTCCTGCACCACCGACTGCTCCCCGGCCCGCGCCTGGTAAGCAGAGATGGCTGCCAGGTGCACCTTAAGGGTCATCGACCTAAGCCCTTGCTGAGAAAGGGACCACAGGTAGTCCAATATGCTCGCCAGGGAACAGAAGGAAGGGTCAAGGCCCATACCCTGACACCAAATGGAAAATCTCTTCCATTTGAAGGCGTAGCATTTCCTGGTCGACTCCTTATGGGACACTTCAACTACATTGAGGACCTCGTCGGAAAGACCCAACGTCTGGAACTCTAGCCACTCAGGAACCAGGCCGTCAGGTGCAGGGACTGAAGGTCCGGATGGAACGCCTTCCCCTGATTGACTGAGAGCAGGTTCGGGCAAGCTGGAAGCTGCTTCGGGAGCCTGGAGCTGAGGCTGAGGAGATCTGGGTACCAGAACTGGCGGGGCCAGTCTGGGGCTATCAGAATCACCTGTGCCCTGTCCCTCCTTGCTTTGAGAAGCACCTTGTGTATCAAGGGAAATGGGGAAAAGCGTAGAAGAGGCCCGGGGTCCACTGCCTTGAGAAGGCATCCCCCTGCAGCGAGCCCTGCTGAGGGGGGCAGGCATGGAACAGCTTCAGCTTCGCGTTCTCCCTGGAGGCAAACAGGTCCACCTGAGGTGTGCCCCAATGGGAGAACAGATCTTGTACTACCTCCGACAGGAGAGACCACTCGTGGGACGCAGCCCCTATCCGGCTTAGGGCATCGGCCAGGGTGTTGGAGGCTCCCGCCACGTGAATGGCTAGGAGATCCGCCTCCAGGCTGCTCACGAGTGACCAAATGCGGAGAGCTTCCTTGCAGAGAGGCATGGAGCGCGTCCTGCCCTGGCGGTTTAGATAGTACATGGTCGTGGTATTGTCCGTCTGGACTCTGACCACTTGACCCCGGAGAAACGGAGCAAAGGCGGTGAGAGCTAGGCGGACCGCTTGGAGCTCCAGCAGGTTGATGCGACATCGGGACTCCCGCGGGAACCAAAGGCTGTGCGCTCGGTGTTCCCCCAGATGGGCACCCCAACCCATCAGAGAGGCATCGGTCGAGAGAGACACCTCCTGCTCGGGGCAGACAAACGGGATGCCCTCCTGCAGATGAACTGGAACGGTCCACCACTGGAGAGCGTTCCACATCCCCTGGGTCACAGTCACTAGCTGGTCCAATGGATCGCAGCGTTGAGACCACTGGCTGGCCAGCCCCCATTGAAGGGGGCGCATGTTCCAGCGTGCCCAGCGGACCACGCTGGTACAGACCGCCTAGACCCAGGAGGCGCAGGAAGTCCTGGGCAGGGCGCGATTGCCCAACCAGAAATGATTGGGCAAAGGAGGAAAGAACCTCGGCCCTGTCCGCCAGGAGCCGTGCTCTGGCTCGAAGAGAGTTGAGCTCTGCCCCGATGAAAAGAATCACCTGCTTCAGCTCGAGTTCCGACTTGGCTTTGTTGAGGAGGCCGACTTGAGAGCAAACCTGGAGGGCCAGATCTCTGGACCACTCCACTTCCTGCCTGGAGGGGGCTGCTATCAGCCAGTCGTCCAGGTAAGAGTACACCCGGACCCCTCGGCGCCGCAGGAATGCTGTCACCACTGCCATGCATTTGGTGGAGACCCTGGGAGCTGGAGACAAGCCGAAGGGCATGGCTCGGAACTTGAAAAGGGATCCCTCCGCTCGAAAGCGAAAGAATCTCTGATGTGACGGATGGATAGGGATGTGAAAGATCGCGTCCTGCAGGTCCAGAGAGCAGAACCACACGCCGCGTTCCAAGGATGGTACTATCTGAGCCAGAGTGACCATCCTGAAGGTCCGAGACCTTAGGAACTTGTTTATGTCATGCAGGTCGAGAATGGGGCGCCAGCCCCCCGTCCGTTTCGGAACCAAGAAGTACCTGGACACAAACCCTGGGTCTGAGGGAGGGTCCGCTACCTCTCTGATCACCACCTTCTCAAGGAGGACAGCGATGTCGGCTCGGTGAGCCGACAGTGAGGCTGCGGACCCTGAGGCCCCCCGAGGTGAGACGGCTCTGAAAGGCGGGGCCTGCTTGAACTCCAGAGGCAGGCCCTTTCCGACCACTTCCAACACCCACCGGTCTGTGGTAATACCGGACCAGGCGGAAAGAAAGTGGCGGAGCCGCCCCCCCATGGGGGGGGGACCTGAGGTGAGGTGACAGGGTTGGGGGCGACACCCCTCAACCCGTCACTGGGCAGGCTTGGAGGAGGGACCAGCCGAGGGACCTCCAGGGCCTTTACCTCCCTGCTTCCTGGAGGAGGAAGCCGAAGGCTTGGGTTTGGGATGCCAAGCTCGTGCCTGCTGGCCCTGACGTTGCTGGGCCAGACGCTGGGCGCAGAGGGACGAAAAGGCTTAGGCTGTGGTCTGCGTCTTTTGTCCTTCTTAGCGGATGAGACAGAGTCAAGGCAGCATTGGACTTCTCGATCCTCTGCAGGTGACCTTCCACCCCAGGGTCGAAGAGGTCTGTCCCCAGGAAGGGGACATCCGCCAACTTGTGCTGGGTATCCGAAGTGAAGGTGGATATCCTCAGCCATGCCTGACGGCGCATAGCCACTGCGGCTGCTACTGACCTGGCACATGAGTCTCCAATGTCCAGAGCAGTCTGAAGCTGCTGTTTGGCCACTGCCCTGCCCTGGTCCTGCACCTGCCTAACCGTGGTCTGCAGGTCCGCTGGAAGATGAGGAACTACCTTGTCCAGGGAGCCCAACAGGGCATGAGAGAAATGTGCCATGAGTACGGCCGAACTGGCCTGACGAAGGCTGAGGGAGGACGCAGCGTAAACTTTGCGCCTGGCATAGTCCAATTTCTTGGACTCCTTGTCGGGAGGTTTGTCCACGTCCCTAGCGTTCCCGGCGTGCCAGAAAACGCTGTTGGTAACTAGCCCCTCGGCTGAGGGGTGTTCCGAAAAACCGGACAAGGAACCGGTAGGGACTGCATACTTCCTGGCCATCCTGGCCAAGGGTGCAGAACAGGAAGCAGGGAGCTGCCAGAGCTCCAAGGCCGGGCCCATTATGGCCTCGGCCACCGGAAAGGCCTCCGTAGGGGAATCCCCTCAGTCCAGTATCTCCGTGAGGGGATACCTGGCCCGCTTAGACACAGGTTCGAGCTTCATCCCGGTGGATTCCGAGATGAGCGGAAGCAATCCCAGATAGGACGAAGGGCTATCGTCCATCGACTGACCTCCAAAGGACTCCAAGTCTACTCACCTGGAGAAAAGGGAGGAATCGCCGTCGGACTCTGAAGAGCCCGCAAAGAGCTGCCTCGGGCCTGAGCCACCCTCCACCTGCCGAGGTCGATCGGGAGTGAGGGTAACAGACAGCCTATGGGGCAGGCCCTGAGCCGACCGAGAATTCTTGGTCGGAGCCCCAAATAATGGCTGTGGAGGCGGAGGTTCCACGGGATCGGTGGAGCAGCTGGTTTGGCCGAACAACGCGGCTTGGGAACAGGCTCCTCGGGTAAGTCGAGGGGTTGTTTCGGCCGCTCCAGTGACAGCCACTTAATGGCCGGGAAGGCGACGGCGTCGGCTTGTTCCTGGTCAGAAGGAGCTGTTGCCACATGAGGTCCTCGTATCGTCGACGTAACTTACGTCGAAGCCTCCCCTCGTCCGAGGAGGAGGACGAGGACGAGCGGCAGCGCCGCTTACTGCGGTGCCGAGACTGAGACCGCCTATGACGGCAGGATCGGCTGGACCGCGAAGAAGTCCGAGACCGAGAACCTCGGCTTTTCCGAAGACGGTGCAGGGAGGGGACAGGTGGAACCGGCTCTCCCCTCAGCTCGGAGGGTTCACCCGAGGGCTCTGGAACCGGAGGCACTGGCAAGCCCACAGGATCCTCAACTCCTACCGGGGGAACCGGGGAGAGAGGATTCTCGGCTTCGCCTGGCGACAACCCGTCCAACGGGTCGAGAAAAATCTCGACTGCGTCAACAGGAGTCTCGGTCTACTGACCTGACGGGGACACCATGAGACCAGTGGCCGAAGCCGAACAATCGACCGAAGTCGATGGCCGACAACTCGGGGAGAGGGACCTTTCCCGCTCCCAAGAGCATCAACTGAGGGACTTACCCTTGTCTTCCTTTTTGGACCGAGAAGAAGGTCCAGCAGACGTTGGTCCCTCTCCCTTAGTGGAGAGGGACAGACAAAGCTCCTTAAAGGAAGCTGTATAAGAGGAACCCAGGGAGAGCGGGATAAATGCCGCGGCCGAGGAAGATGTGGCCAGCGCCGCCTCCTCTTCGAGGGCGATCATCTGCTCTAGCTGATCCGTCGAGCCCGCCACTGTGGAAACCGCCGACCGGGCCTCTTTTGACTTCACTGGAGGAAAACGCTTCTCGGGACACCCCAGTTGTAAACGGGCAGCATGGTCTT
Organism: Neoceratodus forsteri; assembly: GCA_016271365.2. Classification (NCBI taxonomy): domain Eukaryota; kingdom Metazoa; phylum Chordata; order Ceratodontiformes; family Ceratodontidae; genus Neoceratodus; species Neoceratodus forsteri. The sequence goes on from CM057449.1 coordinate 623,484,427, forward strand.
CGAGGACGTAGGCCGAGAAGAAAGAGCACAGGTCGCAAGCTTGCGGGTCGTGCTCAAGGCCTAAACAGTAGACACACGTGGAGTGCAGATCCATCCGAGACATCTTCTGTCGGGCAAGGGCATCACTGAAAACCGAGTCGATTTGTCCATCGCGAGCCACTGAGGGATAGAAGACCAAGTCTAGAAATGCAAAAACTTTAAATTCGAAAACCAAGAATTAGGAACCAGTCTTATACGAGAGCGTTAAGGAGGGAAACCTGAGCTTCCAAGCAGTAAGGAAGATCTGGCATCATGGGGCGGAGCTGAGAGTTTTACCACCCAGGTGGGTGGGAGGAGCCAGCTTGAAGACCTTCTGGCAAGATTTAAAGCGGCAAGGATACCTGCCAATAAGTGTGGATGAACAACATATCCATGTCCCTAGAAACTACCTTTTTCAGTGGACAACGTCAAACAAACTTGATCAAAACGCCACCAAAAAGGGGAGATTTTGGCAAGAATACAAAAAAGTTGAATAGATGTGGCACAAACTCAAATAGATTGCTCAGGATTGGGCTCCGCGTTTATACAGACCAGTGGAAACTCCTAGCCACGGAGCAAACAGGGCTCAGAGGCAGACATACACAGAGGGAGAAATCCTCGCTTGTTCCCGATTTGAAGCCATCCTGCACAAGATCAGACAATTTCGATTGGAAAATCAAACTGAATTCCACAATGTAAACAATAAAACTTACTGATGTGGAGACACAGGTACAAGAAGTGGAAAAGTGGGTCTCAACCAGAGGATACAGTAGTGCGCTTGCAACGGGTGGTAAACTACCTACTCGAACAGCAGGAAACCTTGCAGGATAAACGCCAAGATCTTGAATCCCGCTGGCATGGAGACAATCTGCACATTTATGGCTTGCCCGAGGGATCCGAAACCGGACAAATGGTGGACTTTATTGCAGATTTTATCAGACATGTGGTCCCCTTCCCGACCTCCTTCCAATTCAGACTGGAGGGGACCCACTGATCCAGCAGCAAGGCCCCACTCGATTATAATCAAATTTGCAAGCTATAGAGACAAAGACTATTGCTGGCAGCGTGGTGAGTTAAGAAAGTGGAATACAATGGTTCTCACCTGCTGTTTGACCAGGATTACCCAACAGGCATCCAGAGAAAATGTATGGAATATGCAGGTATTCTGAGACTGTTATGGGCTAGTCAACTTCACTTTATAACACCATATCCTGCACAACTTAAAATCTTCTGGGGTACTGGGACAGAAATATATATACACACCTCAAGATGCCAGACAAGCCTTACTAGCCCGAGGAAACTGCAGTTACGTAAGAACTTTCTGTAACAGCAGATCTTCGAGAGAGGTTCCTGTAGGTCTTCACATACAGGACCACGCCTCCTGGCGTCAGGTCCGAACGGCAAACTTGTAGCTAGCAATCATCAGCGGGGACCGCCCCTGAAGTCAAGTGACATGACGTCAGCCCGACTATAAAAGGGTCAGTCTCACATCCGCCCTCCGGCTCTTTTCCACCGGAGACCCATAGAAAGGTAAGCATAAAATAGGAGTATAAACTCCTAGGATCCTGCTTCCTCTCTAGACCTAAGGGCTAGGCAGGATGAAAAATAAAGGAAAAAACATCCAGGAACTGGGGAAGGTGGGTGGGAAACTACACCTACTGCAGGAACCTCTTTTAAAGATCTACTGTTACGGTAAGTTCGGACATAACTGTAATATCCTACTTCAAGAGGGTTCCTGCAGTAGGTCTTCTCAAATAAGACTGAATACCAAGCAGTCCCCAAATCAAATACTACTGAGGTGCATCCGGAAGGAGAAGTCGCCATGGGAAATCATGACAGAAGGCCCTCCAAGACCAAAGCCAGTTCTGCGCCTAGAGGCAATGTCCAGACTGTAATGCTTAGTGAAGGAGCGAACAGACAACCACGTGGCCGCTGCACAGATCTCTGCAGTAGACACATTCCTGAAAAAGGCAGTAGAGGTAGCCACACTATGGGTGGAGTGACCTTTGACTGCCCCTGGAAGGGACTTCCCACATTTCTTGCAAGAAAAGTGGATGCAGTTGGCTAACCATCTGGAGATGGTCTGTTTGGAGATAGCCTTGCCCTGGCACTGGGGAGCAAAGAATACAAAGAGCTGGTTGGATTTACGAACCTCTTTAGTTTGGTTGGTGTTGTACCTCAGAATCCAGTGCACATCCAAGGTGTGCAGCAAGTATTCCTCTCTGTTGGAATGTTGGGGATAGTAAACTGGCAATTCCACACTCTGATTCGAAGTGGTTTCTGAGACCACTTTGGGGAGAAAAGGGTTTGTCCAAAGGACTACCCTGTCCCTATGAAAACTTAAATAGGGTTCCTTACAGACGAAAGCCTGAAGCTTGGAGACCCTTCTGGCGGAAGTGACTGCGACTAAAAATAAAGTCTTCCAGGAGAGGAAGGGTAAGTCGCAAGTAGAAGCTGGTTCGAACAGGGGTAAAGTCAGCTTCTCAAGCATGAAATTCACGTCCCAGGGATTCCTGATCGGAGGTTTCAAGTTAAGGATGCCTTTCAGAAACATTCTGGCAACCTCCAGCTGAGCCAAGGTTTTGCCCTCCACCGAGAGGCTGTAGGCCGACACCGCAGAGAGATGGACCTTAATGGAGGAGTAGCTAAGGCCGGCCTCAGATAAATGTGCAAGGTACTCTAACACGTGGGCCGCCGAGCACAAAAAGGGATCCCAGCGCCTTGCTAGGGCCCAGACCGAAAATCTTTTCCACTTCATGGCATAAGTGGATCTCTTAGAGGGTTTTCTGGCCTCTACTAAGACATGTGCCACCTGCCAGGAGACACCATAGTGGGAGACCGCTATGTCCACAGTGCTACGAATGAAGGTGGAGAGACTGTAGGCTCCGGTGCACCAGGGTTCCCTGCTCTTCTTTTTTGGGGCTGACGACCTTTCCCTCAATTCCTGGAGCTCCTTGTCCATCAACGCCAGTCATCGGGTCAGGATGTGGGCCTCGAGGGTTGGTTTGCACCTGGATCAAGTTGCCTATTTGAAGGCCTGGCAGATGAAGCACTCCTCGGTGTTGTGCTTGGAACCCAGGCAGAGGAGGCAGTGGGAATGGTCGTCCCCGTACGGGGTTTGGGCTCCGCACTTTGAGCACTACTACTTCTGTCTAGAAGACATCAATCGAAAAACATTTCTAAGCAAAAAGTTTTTATGAGGCGAAGAAAACTTCGACAAACATGGACGTTGATCGCTGTTCTATCTCGTAGCCGAACGTACTGAGGCAATGGCAGGAAATCAGGGGCGGGCACGGAATCGCCTTTATAGTTGGGCTGATGTCACGTCACCCAGGGGGCTGTCCCCGCTGACTGCTATCTACAAGTTTGCCGTTCTGACCTGACACCAGGGGACGCAGTCCTATATGTGAAGACCTACTGCAAGAACCCTCTCGAAGTTAAGATTTACAGATACAAACTCGACAAAAACAACAAGACCACTGAAAGAGAGACAGAAGAGCAATTCGCAAGAAGCTGGACAATTTGAGCTGACTGGCAGACTAACTACGCAGGCCACTTATGCAGACATCTGCAAAATGCTAAACAAGTTGAAGAAACAGTCAACAGGTTTCCCACCTGGACAACAAACTACCACTTGATGTGCCTGACACACAGAATGTACTGAATATGTTCGCAGGTCTTTTCACTCAAGTACTGTCTATAACCCTTTAAGTCATGGCTACCCAGTACTAGCACTACTTGTTGCTGAGCTGACCCCCTTTCTGGCGAAAAGAACACTCTCAGGGGAAAACAAGCCCAAGATTCACTCACACTCCAGGGCTTCAGATAAGACTACGAAAAAGGCCTTTCCTGCAGAGACTCATCTGAGGCTTTGGCAGCTGACTCACTTCATAAGTGGCACTCCATGACTTGACTGATTTCAGTTTTAATATCGAATGCTCTGAAAAAGTCTAACTGAACACTACATCAGAGTTCACTATTATAACAACTAAAAGCATGATTTAAGTTTTCTAACCCCAAGTTCTCAGAGGGGAAATACGATGAGAACAGACAGGAAAGATCCCTTAAAGCTCTATTGATTTGTAATATATGGATAAGCCTCGGTAATACTATACTAAGTTATACAAAAATTTCCCAGTAATACATCACTACACTCAATAATGCTATCCTGAAAAGTGGTAATACTACAGTTTGTGCTGATAATACAACAGTTCAAAGGTCATCTCCAACTGTAGTATTATCAATTGATCCATATATTACATAAAATGACAAATATAAGCGTTTTACAAGGCAGTAATACCATCTCGAGGTTTTGGGGACTTTAGGACCCGTCTAGCTTCACTCTTAAGATTCCATGTCCCCAAAACCTCTCGATGGTATTACTGCCTTGTAACACACACACTTATCTATTGTTCTATTTATAATTTATGGTTTGGTCTGAAAATGCGAATATTTATGTTTATTGATGGAATGGCTCATCCTAGAATCATTAGACCACAATTTCAGGGCGATGTCTGAATATTAACAAAACCGTTTACTATATGGGTTACAGCTGGGTGAGGATGGGGGAATACTCTGAAATCCACCCCCTGATAACGATAGTTCTACGCTTAACATTACTGTAATGCTGACACAGGTGATGTCATTAGCCCTCCGGGGTGAACCATGGACAACATTCCACAGAGTGGAGGACCGATGGAGATTCCCAGTGCCTTTCCTCCAGTCTGCAATCATTCTGCCATCATGGCGTGTATCCAGTCCTCTAAGGGGCATATTATGTGGCACCTCTGATATGGGAGTCACACTGATTCACTTGTACATATGGTTGTTTGGATATGTTGATATAGTGTAAGTTGGCACAAACCCAGTTATATTTATATTTTTTTTTACCGCATAGAGAGATTACTACAAAGATAAAGGATCAATAAACCAGACAGAGCTGGCTGTACACCACTGATGCACAGGTTTGGTGAAAGATTTATCATTTCAAAGTTTTACCACAAGACTGTGGCAAAGGATAGAAAGGAGGGGGCCTGTCCCCTCTGCAAGAAGGAACTGCTACACCATGAAACAGGGAAGATGCATTACGAGAGGGGAGGAAAGAGGGTAATGGGATACAAACTTGGAGATTTCATTAAATGTTTCTGACCAAGCAAAATGACCCAACCAACAAAAACAGGTTACTCACCTGTAACAGCAGTTCTAGGAGTGGTACATGTTGTTCATCCACATTGTTTGGCACTGTCCCCTTCCACTTTAAATCTGCCAGAGGTCTTCACACTGGCTCCACCCCATGACACCAGATCTTAGCCCGCTGGAAGCAAGGTTGTGTGCGTCCACAGCTGGGGAGGTCAGGTGGGTCCGTGTGGATGAACATATACCACTCCTAGAACTACTGTTACAGGTGAGTACAATGTTCTTCTAGGAGCATGGATATGTGGTTCATCCACACTGTTTGGCAGACTCCAAGCAGTTCTCCGGGAGGAGGGAGGCAAGGCACAGACCCCCTACTTAGGGAACAGAGACTGGAGAACTGAAGCCCCAAAACCAGCATCCCAGTGCGACTCAAGGTCAATGTGGTAGTGGGTGATAAAGGTGCTTGCTGACTTCCAGGTAGCGGCCCGCCAGATCTCCTGGATAGGATGTCCCTGGAAGCAGCCACTGATGCAACAATATGGCGAGCAGAATGAGCTCTTATCCCTCTGGGAGGTTCCTTGCCGCCAACTCATAGCACAGACCTATGTATGATGTAATCCATCTTGCTATGGTCCGTTTGGCTGCAGGTCTGCCAGAAGCGGTTTCAGCGTAGGTGACAAACAGCTGGCAAACCTCTCCACGAATTTCCGCCTTCCGCTCCTTATAATAGAAGAGAGCACATCTCAGGCCCAAGGTAGGGAGCCTATACTCTGCATCTGAGGTTTAATTAGGGTACTAAACCATCAGAGAACACCTGATTAAGCTGAAACTCTGACACCATCTTCGGAAGGAATTTCGGGTGGGGATGCAGGACAACTTTGTCCCTGTGAAAGACCAGATAAGGGGAGTCCACTGAAAGCGCCTGGAGCTCCCTGTCCTTGTGGCCGACGTGATAGCCACCAGGAAGGCAGTCTTCCACAAGTGTGACAGCTCACACTTGTGCATGGGTTCAAATGGCTTGCCCATGAGCTTTGCCAGAACCAGCAGTAGATCCCACGGAGGTGGAGGTTCACATACCGGAGGGGATGTGTGATCCAGGCCCTTGAAAAAGCAGCTGACCACTGTCTCCTGCACCAATGTCGGCTGACCGGCCCGCGCCCGGTAAGCAGAAATGGCTGCCAGGTGCATACGAAGGGTCGATGACCGTAGACCCACTTTGGAGAGAGACCAAAGGTAGTCGAGAATGTTAGCCACAGACCAGGAAAAGGGGTCCAGACTATTACCCTGACACCAAACTGAAAATTTTTTTCATTTGAAAACATAACATTTCCTGGTCGATTCCTTTCTAGATGCCTCCACCGCGGTGTAAACATCTTCGGAAAGACCCAAAGTCTGGAACTCTAACCGCTCAGGTACCAGGCTGTGAGGTGCAGGGATTGAAGGTCCGGATGAAAGACCTTCCCCTGGTTGAGAGATATCAGGTCCGGGTGTGTACAAAGCCACTCCGAGGGCCTGCAGCTGAGGCTGAGGAGATCTGGGTGCCAGAACTGGCGTGGCTAGTCTGGGGCTACTAGAATCACCTGCACCTTGTCCCTCCTCAATTTGAATAACACCTTGTTTATCAAGGGGAAATGGAGGGAAGGTGTAGAGGAGGCCTGGGATCCACAGCCTGGAGAAGGCATCCACCTGCAGCGAGCCCTGCTGAGGGTGAAGGGCATGATACAGCCTCAGCTGGGTGTTTTCCCTGGAGGCAAACAGGTCCACCAGCGGTTTGCCACAATTGGAAGAACAGACTGTAAGCTACCTCTGGATGGAGAGACCACTCGTGGGATGTCTGGCCTATGCGGCTGAGAGCATCCACCAGCTGGTTCGAGGCTCCTGCCACATGGATGGCTAGCAGATCCGTCTCCAACTGGCTTACAAGGGTCCAGCTGCGGAGCGCCTCCTTGCACAGCAGACAGGAGTGCGTGCCACCCAGTTTGTTGAGGTAGTACATGGTCGTGGTATTGTCCGTCTGGACTTGAACCACTTGACCCCATTGCTGAGGAGCGAAAGCTGACAGTACCAGTCTGACTGCTCTGAGCTCCAACAGGCTGATGTGGCATCGAGACTCCTCGGGGGTCCAGAACCCGTGGGCGCTGTTGTCCCCTATGTGGGCTCCCCAGCCCATGAGAGAGGCATCGCTCATAAGGACGACCGTCAGCTCGGGGCAGACAAACTGGATCCCTTCCTGCAACCGGTCTGGGGCGGTACACCACTGGAGCGCTTCCCACATCTTCTGGGTTACAGTGATCAGCTGGTCGAAATGACCATATCGCTGAGTCCACTGGGCAGCCAGCTCCCACTGGAGGGGGCAGATGTGCAAAGGGGCCCAATGGACCACCGAGGTGCACGCCACCATGTAACCCAGAAAATCCCAGGCAGGGCGCATGTGCCCAACCAGATATGACTGAGCAAAGGAAGAGAGAACCTCTGCCCTGTCCACCGGGAGCCGAGCTCTGGCTTGACGAGAGTCGAGCTCTGCCCCAATGAAGCCCATCACCTGGGAAGGTATGAGTTCTGACTTGGTATCATTGATCAGAAGAGAGTTGGAAGCAGGTCTGGCGGGGCAGATCTCTGGAGCTCTCCACCTCCTGTTGGGTGGGACCTGACAGATGCCGATCGTCAAGATAAGGGTAGATTCTGACTCCTCAACGCCGAAGATGGGCTGCCACCACTGCAATGCATTTGGTGAAGACCCATGGGGCCGATGACAGGCCGTGGCTCGGAACTCGTACAGTGTCCCTTCGACCCTGAAGCGGAGGAACAGCTGAAGGGATGGATGGATTGGGATGTGAAAGAACGCATCCTGCAGATCCAGTGAACAGAACCACATGTTTCGCTCCAGGGATGGTATCATCTGGGACAGAGTGACCATCCGGAAGGTGCGAGACCTGAGAAAACGATTCAGGCCGAGAAGATACAGAATGGGCGGGCACCCCACCCCCACCCCCGCCAGCTTCAGCACCAGGAAATACTTGAGTCAAAGTCTGGGTCTGCTGGAGGTTCCACCACGGGCTACTGCCTCCTGCGGAGGAGCTGAGCCACGTCATCTCGAAGAGCAGACTGGGTGCATGCGGAAATCCTTTCCTCCCAAGGGGCGTGGGCTCGGCTTGTAGGGTACTGCTCGAATTCTAGAGGCAGTCCCTGACCAACCACTTCGAAAACCCACCTGTCCAAAGTGACAGCGGACCAGGCAGAAAGGAAGTGGCGGAGCCGACCCCCCACGGAAGGACCCAGAGCTGGCATGACTGAGATAAGGGTGGCAACCCCTATCTCATCACTGGGCAGGCTTAGAGAAAGAGACTCTGGGACCTGAGCCTCAGCCTCCTTTGTGGCCCTGTTGGGGACAAGGCTTGGGTCGAAGGCACCAAGCTTGAGCCTACTGCTGATGTTGCTGTTACTGTCCTCCTTGGTAGGAGGGCTGCTGCACCGCAGGGGAAGAGTGCCAAAAGAGCTTCTTCTTCCTCTGCTGGTTCTTGCCCAAAGAACCTTTTGCAGAAGTGGAGTCCAATGTGGTGCTGGACTGCTCTATACGCTGTAGGTGACTGGCCACTCCTGGACCGAAAAAGTCTGTCCCCAAGAAAAGAACATCAGCCAGTGTATGCTGGGTATCTGCTGGGAAGGAGGAAAGCCTCAGCCAAACCCTGCGGCGGCCATCGAGCGGGCACAGGAATCCTCGATGTCCAGGGCCGTCCGGAGCTGCTGTTTCGCAACAGCATGGCCCTGGTCACGGACCTGTTTGACCGTGGTCTGCATGTCTGCAGGGAGATGAGAGAGGACTTTGTCTAATGACCCCAGAAGGGCATGAGAGAAGTGTGCCAAGATGACTGCTGAGCTGGCCTGATGAAGGCCCAAAGAAGAGGCCACACAGACCTTTCAAGCAGAGTAGTCCATATTTTTGGACTCCTTGTTCGGATGTCGGTCAGAGTCAGCCGAACTACAAATATCTGGATTCCTTCTCAGGAGGTCTGTTGGTATCGGTAGAACTACCAGTACACCTGAACACAGAGACGATCACCAGGCTCTCGGCCAAAGGGTGCTCTGTGAACCCCGCAAGGGACCCAATGGGCACCGCGTACTTGAGGGTTATGCATGCAGACAGTGCTGGACATGAGGTAGGGCGCAGCCAGAGTTCAAGGATCGGGCCAACAATGGCTTCAGTCACTGGAAAGGCCTCCATTGGGGTATCCCCTCTTTAGAATATCTGTGAGAGGGTACTCCGCCTTTTTCTGGCTAGATTCCAGGGGCATTCCAGTAGAGTCAGAAATGAGACGGAGAATCCATTGGAGGAGGAAGGGCCTTCCTCCATCCCTGTGCCAATGGAGGACTCATCATCCCCAGGATGAGAATGGAGCCCAGAGAAAGAGTCCGAGGAGTCGGGATACAGCGGTCTACCGCCAAAATCACCCTCCATCCGCCAAGGACAGTCAGGGGTGACAGTAACCGACTGACGTCCAGTCGGTCCTTAATCGAGGGAGTCCCTCCCGCAGGCTGCTTAGGTAGCGGTTCCACCCGAATGGGTATGGAGACCGGAACAGGCCGAACCAGGGGACAAGATGGTTCCATGGGCAAAGGAACCAAAGACTTTGGTTCCAGAAGGGTCGGCTCCGGCCTGGGTGGAGAGTGTCAAGTAATGCCCAGGGTAGGCGGCAGAGCCAGCTTCTAACCCTTCAAGATCAGCTGCTGCCACATAAGGTCCTCATAGCGCCGGAGTTTCCACCGGAGCCTCTCCTTGTCCGAGGAGGAAGAGGATGACCTGTGGCATCGCCTCTTCTTACAAGCGCTTATGGCTCTTCCTCAGTCGGTCGGCCGAGTGGGTCATAGACCTTGACATAGATCGGGGAGGCCAACTCGGTCGATCGGGAGACACCGGAATTGGTGAAATCCAAGGGTCCGGAACCGGGTCCTTGATGGGGACCCCAGCGGAATGGGTTTCCTCATCAGGAAAAACCAGAACCAGAGTCCGTTCTAATGAGTTGTCAGCCACGGCTGGCGACAAAGGGTCGACTGGGCTGAGGACAATTTCGACCTCGTCTGCCATGTCCTCAGTCCCCTGGCCAGACGGAAGATCCGTGAGGATGCGATCTCAACTGAGGCCGAGACCATGTGTTCCTGGGACTCTGACCTTTCTCGGTCCCAAGAACGTCTTCGGGGAGATGAAGACAATGGGTCTTTAACTCTCTTCCGAGAGCGGGAGGAGTGCGAGCCCAAGGGCGCCTCACCCAGTGTTGGGAGAGACTGGCACAACTCCTTGAAAGATGCTGTTCAAGTGGAGCCCAGGTTCATCGGGACAAAGAAGCTTCAATTGGCCGAAGCACACGTGGCTTGTTCCTCGAACGCCTTCATCTGTTCCAGCTGATCGGCGGAGCCCACGACCATGGAAACCACCCACCTAGCCTCCTTTGACTTCAGAGGATTCCTTTTTTCCAGTCTCCCCAGCTTCAGGCGTGCCTTGCAGTCATCCAGGATGTTGGGATAGAAGACCAAGCAAAAGCTACACGACGAGTAAGGCAACCTGTATCTTCCAGCGGAAAGGAAGATCTGGCGTCGTGGGGCGGAGCCGAGGTATCTACCACCCGGGTGGGTGGGAGGAGGCAGCTGGAAGACTTCTGACAGATTTAAAGTGGAAGAGAACCATGTCAAACAGTGTGGATGAACATATCCATGCTCCTAGAAAACAGGTTACTCACCAGTAACAGTAGTTCTAGGAGTGGTATATGTTGTTCATCCACACTTATTGGCAGAGTCCCTTTCCTTTTAAATAAGCTGGAAAGTGTTCAAGCTGGCTCCTCTCACCTACCCGGGTAGTATAACCCTTGGCTCTGCCCCATGATGCCAGACCGTAGCCTGCTGGAAGCCAGGTTTGTGCATCCGCAGCCGGGGAGGTCGAGTGGGTCTGTGTGGATGAACAACATATACCACTCCTAGAACTACTGCTACAGGTGAGTAACCTGTTTTTCTAAGATTGTGGATATGTTCTTCATCCACACTTACTGGCAGACTCCTAGCAGTTCTCTGGGAGGAGGGAGGCAAGGTGTACACCCCTTACTTGGGAAACAGAGATTGAAGAACTGAAGCCGCAGAACCAGCATCCCAGCATGACTCAAGGTCGATGTGGTAGTGAGTAATGAAGGTGCTTGCGGTCTTCCAGGTAGCAGCCTGGCAGATTTTCTGGATAGGGATGTCCCTGGAAGCAGTCACCAATGCAGCGGTATGGCGGGTAGAATCAGCTCTTATCCCTTTGAGAGGCTGCTTGCCCGCCAACTGGTAGCACAGACTAATGCAAGATGTTATCCATCGGGCAATCATCCACTTTGCTGCAGGTCTGCCAGAAGCGGCTTCAGCATAGGTGACCAACAGCTAGTGAACCTCTCCCCGAATCTCCATCATCCTCTCCTTATAATAGCAGAGAGCTTGTCTCAGGTCCAAAGTATGGAGCCTGTACTCTGCGTCCAAAGTGTAATTGGGGTAGTACACCGGCAGAGTCAGCACCTGATTAAGGTGAAACTCTGACACCACCTTCGGAAGGAATTTCGGGTAGTGACGCAGGACAACCTTGTCCCTGTGGAAGACCAAATAAGGGGAGTCCATCGAGAGCGCCTGGAACTCCCCTGTCCTCCTCGCAGATGTGATAGCCACCAAGAAGGCGGTCTTCCACGACAGGTGAGAGAGTTCACACCTGTGCATTGGTTCGAATGGCTTGCCCATGAGCTTTGCCAGTACCAGCAGTAAATCCCACGGAGGTGGAGGTTCTCGCACCGGAGGGGAAATGTGATCAAGGCCTTGGAAAAAGCGCCAGACCACCTTCTCCTGCACCACCGACTGCTCCCCGGCCCGCGCCCGGTAAGCAGTGATGGATGCCAGGTGCACCCTTAGGGTCGTCGACCTAAGCCCTTGACGAGAAAGGGACCATAAATAGTCCAAGATGCTTGCCAAAGGACAGGAGGAAGGGTCCAAGCCTTGTCCTGACACCAAATGGAAAATCTCTTCCATTTGAAGGCATAGCATTTCCTGGTCGACTCCACGGGACGCCTCAACAACATTGAGGACCTCGTCGGAAAGACCCAAGGCCTGGAACCTAGCCGAACCAGGACCAGGCCAGGTGCAGGGACTGAAGGTCCGGATGGAACACCTTCCCCTGATTGACAGAGAGCTGGTCCGGGCGAGCTGGAAGCTGCCTCGGGAGCCTGGAGCTGAGGCTGAGGAGATCTAGGTACCAGAACTGGAGGGGCCAGTCTGGGGCTATCAGAATCACCTGCGCCTTGTCCCTCCTTGCTTTGAAAAGCACCTTGTGAATCAAGGGAAATGGGGGGGAAGGCGTAGAAGTGGCCCGGGGTCCACTGCCTCGAGAAGGCATCCCCCTGCAGCGAGCCCTGCTGAGGGGAGCGGGCGTGGAACAGCCTCAGCTTCGCGTTCTCCCTGGAGGCAAACAGGTCCACCTGAGATGTGCCCAAATGGGAGAACAGATCTTGTACTACCACCGGCAGGAGAGACCACTCGTGAGATGCAGCCCCTATCCGGCTCAGGGCATTGGCCAGGGTGTTGGAGGCTCCTGCCACATGAATGGCTAGGAGATCCGCCTCCAAGCTGCGCACGAGTGACCAAATGCGGAGAGCTTCCTTGCATAGAAGCATGGAACGCGTCCCGCCCTGGCGGTTTAAGTAGTACATGGTCGGTATTGCCTGCCTGGACTCGGACCACTTGACCCCAGAGAAACGGAGCAAAGGCGGTGAGAGCTAGGCGGACCGCCGAGCTCCAGCAGATTGATGTCTAATCGGATCACTGGGGCCAGAGGCGCGGCGCGCCTGTGTTCCCCAGATGGGCACCCCAACCCATCAGAGAGGCATCGGTCGATAGAGAGACCATCGACTCGGGGCGGACAAACGGGATGCCCTCCTGCAGATGAGTTGGAACGGTCCACCACCGGAGAGTGTTCCACATCTCCTGGGTCACCATCACTAGCTGATCCAATGGATCGCAGCATTGTGACCACTGGCTGGCCAGGCCCCACTGAAGGGGGCACATGTGCCAGCTTGCCCAACGGACCACGCTGGTACAGGCCGCCATGAGACCCAGGAGGCGCAGGAAGTCCCGGGAAGGGCACGATTGCCCAACCAGAAATGATTGGGCAATGGAGGTAAGAACCTCGGCCCTGTCCACCAGGAGCCGTGCTCTGGCTCGAAGAGAGTCGAGCTCTGCCCCGATAAACAGAATCACCTGCTTTGGCTCGAGTTCCGACTTGGCCTCGTTGATGAGAAGGCCGATTTGAGAGCAAACCTGGAGGGCCAGATCTCTGGACCGCTCCACCTCCTGTCTGAAGGGGGCTGCTATCAGCCAATCGTCCAGGTAAGGGTACACCCAGACCCTTTGGCGCTGCAGGAAAGCTGTCACCACTGCTATGCATTTGGTGAAGACCCTGGGAGCTGGAGACAGGCCGAAGGGCATGGCTCGGAACTCGAAAAGGGATCCCTCCACTCGAAAGCGAAGGAATCTCCGATGTGACGGACGGATAGGGACGTGAAAGAACGATCCTGCAGGTCCAGAGAGCAGAACCACACGCCGTGTTCCAGGGATGGTATTATCTGAGCCAGAGTGACCATCCTGAAGGTTCAAGACCTTAGGAACTTGTTCAGGTCGTGTAGGTCGAGAATGGGGCGCCAGCCCCCCCGGCCGTTTCGGAACCAGGAAGTACCTGGACACAAACCCCGGGTCTGAGGGAGGGTCCGCCACCTCCCTGATCACCTCCTTTGGAGGAGGAGGCAATGTCGGCCTGACGAGCCGACAGTGGAGGCGGACCTCGAGGCCCCCGAGTGCGGCGGCTCTGAAGGGCGGGCCTGCTCAATTCTAGAGGCAGGCCTTTTTCCACCTCCTCAGCACCCACCTGTCCGTGGTAATAACGGACCAGGCGGAAAGGAAGTGCCGAACCGTCCCCCATGGGGAAACCTGGGGGGTGAGGGGTTGGGGTGACACCCCTCAGCCCGCCACTGGGCAGGCTTGGAGGAGGGACCGGCCGAGTGACCTCCTGGGCCTTTACCTCCTGCTTCCTGTTGGAGGAAGCCGCTGGAGTTTGGGATGCAAGCCTGAGCCTGCTGGCCTTGACGTTGCTGGGCGGACGCATGTGGCGAGAAGGACGAAAGGGCTTAGGCTGTGGTTTACGACCTTTGTCCTTCTGAGCGGGAGACAGAGTCCAAGGTAGCATTGGACCTTCGATCCTCTGCAAGTGACCTTCCACCCCAGGGCCGAAGAGGTCGGTCCCCAAAAAGGGAACATCCGCCAACTTGTGCTGGGTATCCAAAGTAAAGGTGGATATCCTCAGCCAAGCCCGACGACGCATAGCCACTGCGGCCGCCACAGACCTGGCACAGGAGTCCCCAATGTCTAAAGCAGTCTGGAGCTGCTGTTTGGCCACTGCCCTGGTCCCGCACCTGCCTGACCGTAGTCTGCAGTTCCGCGGGAAGATGAGGGACGACCTCATCCAGGGAGCCCAACAGGGCATGAGAGGAATGTGCCATGAGGACGGCCGAACTGGCCTGGCGAAGGCCGAGGGAGGCCGCAGCATAGACTTTTTGCCCGGCATAATCCAATTTCTTGGACTCCTTGTCGGGAGGTTTGTCCACATCCCTAGCGTTCCCGGCACGCCGGAAAATGCTGTTGGTAACTAACCCCTCGGCCGAGGGGTGTTCCGAAAAACCGGACAGGGAACCGGTAGGGACCGCTTACTTCCTGGCCGAGGGCAAGAAGCAGGCGCTGCCAAAGCTCAAGGCCGGCCCACTATGCCCCTCGCCACGGAAAGGCCTCAGTGGAGATCCTTGGTCCAGAATCTCCGTGAGGATATCTGGCCCACTTAGAAGCAGGTTCGAGCTTCATCCCAGTGGACTCCGAGATGAGCAAGCAATCCCAGGAAGGACGAAGGCTATCGTCCACGACTGTCCTCCTGAGGACTCCAAGTCCATTCGCTTGGAAAAAGGAAGGAATCGTCTTTGGACTCGGAAGAGTCCTCAAAGAGACTGCCTCGGGCCGAGCCACCCTCCACCTGCCGAGGTCGATGGTGAGAGTAACAGACAGCCTATGGGGCAGTCCCTGAGCCGACGGATTTTGGTGAGTCCCAACTCAACGGCTGTGGGCAGAGGTTCCACGAATCAGTGGGGCAGCTGGTTTTGGCCGAACAACCGCCCGGAACAGGCTCTCGGATAAAACGAGGGGTTGTTTGGCGCTCCGTGACACGCCTTAATGGCGGGAAGACGGCGGCGCGGCTTATTCCTGGTCAGAAGGAGCTGTTGCACATGAGTTCCTCATATCTTCGGCACGCAACTTGCGAAGCCTCCCTGAATCCGAGGGAGGAGGAAGAGGGACCGGGCGGCACCACTTGCCGCAGGCGAGACCGCCTGTGGCGCGGGATCGGCTGGACGAAGAAGTCAGAGACCCCTCGGCTTTGCCGAGGGCACAGTGCAGGGAGGTATCGTGGGAACCGCCTCCCTGGTTCGGAGGGTTCAATCAGGCTCAGAACCGGAGGCATCAGACGACCAACAGGGTCCTCAACTCCCACCAGGGGAACCCGGGGAGAAGTTCTCGGCTTCTCAGCAGACAACCGTCCAGGTGAGAAAAATCTACGACAGCGTCGGCGGAGTCTCGGTCAACTGGCCTGGCGGGACACCGCGAGACCAGTGGCGAAGCCGACCAAGTAGGCGGCCCGACAACCGAGGAGAGGATCTTTCCCACTCCCAAGGCGCCGACAGTGAGACTTACCCTTGTCTCTCTTTTTGACTGAGAAAAGCGGTCCAGAAGAAGTTGGTCCCTCCACCTTTAGTCGAGAGGGTCAGACAAAGCCTTAAAAGAAGCTGAATAAGAGGCACCGAGAGGAGGCGACAAATGCCGTAGCCGGGGTAGAAGCGGCCACGCCGCCTCCTCTTCGAGGCGATCATCTGCTCGAGCTGATCCGACCGCGCCCGCCACCACGGACACCACGACCGGCCTCTTTGACTTCACCGAGAAATACAACTGCGGACGCCCCAGTTGTAAACGGGCAGCAGGTCTTTGAGGGCGTAGGCGAAAGGAAGACCACAGGTCGCCAAGCCTGCGGGTCGTGCTCAAGGCCTAAGCAGTAGACGCACGTGGAGTGCGGATCCGTCCGAGACATCTTCTGCCACAGGGCATCTCCGGAAACCGGGAGTCGATTTGTCCATCGCAGCCGCGAGGGAGAGAAGACCGAAGTCTTTTTAGCAAAAACTTTTAATTCGAAAATTCGAAGAATTAGGAACCAGTCTTATACGCAGAGCGTTAAGGAGGGAACCTGAGCTTCCAAGCAGTAAGGAAGATCTGGCGTCATGGGGCGGAGCTGAGAGTTTTACCACCCAGGTGGGTGGGAGGAGCCAGCTTGAAGACCTTCCGGCAAGATTTAAAGCGGCAAGGATACCTGCCAGACAGTGTGGATGAACAACATATCCATGTCCCTAGAACCTGTATTTCTATGGACATGGATATGTTGTTCATCCACACTGTCTGGCAGACTCCTAGCAGTTCTCCGGGAGGAGGGAGGCAAGGTGCACACCCCCTACTTAGGGAATAATTACTGGAGAACTGAGGCCCCAAGACCAGCATCCTGGTGTGACTCAAGGTCAATGTGGTAAAGGGTAATGAAGGTGTGCGCTGACTTCCAGGTAGTAGCCCTGCAGATTTCCTGGATAGGGACATTCCTGGAAGCAGCCACCGATGCAGCTGTATGGCCGGTAGAATGAGCTCTTATCCCTCTGGGAGGCTCCATGCCCGCCAACCTATAGCAGAGATCTATGCAGGAGATGACCCACCTGCCTATCGTCCGCTTGGCTGCAGGTCTGCCAGGTGCGGCTTCAGCGTAGGTGACAAACAGCTGGGGAACCTCTCCCTGAACTTCAGCCGTCCGCTCCTTGTAATAAGCAAGCGCTCTTCTAGGGTCCAAGGCATGGAGCCTATATTTGGCCTCCGAGCTGTGATTGGGGTAGAACACCGGCAGAGTCAACATCTGGTTAAGGTGAAACTCCGACAGCACCTTCGGAAGGAATTTTGGGTGGGGGCTAAGGACAACCTTGTCCCTGTGGAAGACCAGATAAGGAGACTCGATGGAAAGCGCCTGGAGCTCTCCCATCCTTCTGGCTGACGTGATGGCCACCAAGAAGGCGGTCTCCCATGACATGTGAGAGATGTCACACCTGTGCATCTGTTCGAATGGCTTGCCCATGAGCTTAGCTAATACCAGCAGTAGATCCTACGGAGGTGGAGGTTCTCGTACCGGAGGGGATATGTGATCAAGGCCTTTGAAAAAGCGCCTGACCACCTTCTGCTGCGCCGACTGCTTCTCGGCCCGCGCCCGCTAAGCAGAGATGGCTGCCAGGTGCACCTTGAGGGTCGTCGACCGAAGCCCTTGCCGAGAAAGGGACCACAGGTAGTCCAGAATTCTTGCCAAGGAACAGGAGGAAGGGTCCAGGCCCTTGCCCTGACACCAAATGGAGAGTCTCTTCCATTTAAAGGTGTAGCATTTCTTGGTCGACTCCTTATGGGATGCCTCAACAATGTTGAGGACCTCGGAAAGACCCATGGCCTGGAACTCTAGCCGCTTAGGAACCAGGCAGTCAGGTGCAGGGACTGAAGGTCCGGATGGAATACCTTCCCCCAATTGACTGGGATCAGGTCCGTGTGGGCTGGAATCCGCCACGGCAGCCTGGAGCTGAGACTGAGGAGATCTGGATACCAGAACTGGTGGGGCCAGTCTGGGGCTACCAGAATCACCTGCGCCTTGTCCCTCCTCGCCTTGAGAAGCACCTTGTGGATCTGGGGGAAAAGGCGTAGAAGAGGCCCGGGGTCTACGGCCTCAAGAAGACATTCCCCCTGCAGCGAGCCCTGCTGAGGGGGGCGGGCATGAAACAGTCTCAGCTTCACATTCCCTTGGAGGCAAACAGGTCCACCTGAGGCATGCCCCAGTGGAAGAACAGATCTTGTACTACCCCCGGCAGGAGAGACCACTCGTGAGACGCAGCTCCTATCTAGCTTAGGACATCGGCCAGAATATTGGAGGCTCTTGCCACATGGATGGCAAGGAGATCCGCCTCCAGGCTGCGCACGAGGGACCAAATGTGGAGAGTTTCCCTGCACAGAGGCATGGAGCGCGTCCCGCCCTGGCGGTTTAGGTAGTACATGGTCGTGGTATTGTCCGTCTGGACCTGGACCACTTGACCCCATACAAACGGAACGAAGGCGGTGAGGGCTAGACGAACCTCTCGAAGCTCCAGCAGGTTGATGTGGCATCGGGACTCCCGAGGGGACCAGAGGCCATGCGCTCTGTGCTCCCCCAGATGGGCACCCCAACCCATCAGACAGGCATCAGTCGATAGAGAAACCATCGGCTTGGGGCGGACAAACGGGATGCCCTCCTGCAGATGTGCTGGAACGGTCCACCACTGGATGGCGTTCCACATCCCTTGGGTCACTGTCACTAGCTGATCCAAGGGATCGGAGTGCTGTGACGATTGGCTGGCCAGCCCCCACTGTAGGGGACGAATGTATCAACGGGCCCAACGGACCACGCTGGTGCAGGCCATGAGGCCCAGGAAGTCCCGGGCAGGGCGCAATTGCCCAGCCTGAAATGACTGGGCAAAGGAGGAAAGAACCTTGGCCCTGTCCGCTGGGAGCCGTGCTCTGGCTCGAAGAGAGTCAAGCTCTGCCCCGATGAATTTCATCACCTGCACTGGCATGAGTTCCAACTTTGCTTCGTTGATAAGGAGGCCAACCTAAGAGCAAACCTGGAGGGTCAGATCCCTGGACCGCTCCACCTCCATTCTGGAGGAGGCTGCAATCAGCCAGTCGTCCAGGTAGGGGTACACCCGGACCCTTCAGCGCAGCAGGAATGCTGTCACCACTGCCATGCATTTGGTGAAGACCCTGGGAGCTAGGGAAAGGCCAAAGGGCATGGCCCAGAACTCGTAGAGAGATCCCTCTGCCCTAAAGCGGAGGAATCTCTGGTGGGACGGACGGATTGGGACGTGAAAGAACGCATCCTGGAGGTCCAGAGAACAGGACCACATGCCTCATTCCAAGGATGGAATGATCTGAGCCAGAGTGACCATCCTGAAGGTTCGAGACCTTGGGAACCTGTTCAGGTCGTGCAGGTCTACAATGGGGCGCCAGCCACCCCGTCCGTTTTGGGACCAGGAAGTACCTGGACACAAACCCTGGGTCTGGTGGAGGAACAGCCACCTTCCTGATCACCTCTTTTGAGAGGAGCAGGGCAATGTTGGCTCGGCGAGCCGACAGAGGTGCTGCGGACCCCATAGTCCCCCGAGGGGAGACGGCTCGGAAGGGCGGGGCCTGCTCGAACTCCAGAGGCAGGCCCTTTCCTACCACCTCCAACATCTAGCGGTCCATGGCGATAGCGGACCAGGTGGAAAGGAAGTGGCAGAGCCGTCCCCCCATGGGGGGAACCCCGGGGGGGGGGGGGAGTGACGAGGCTGGGGGCGACACCCCTCAACCTGTTACTGGGCAGGCTTGGAGGAGGGGCCGGCCGAGGGGCCTCCTGGGCCTTTTCCTCCCTGCTTCCTATTAGAGGAAGCTGCAGGCTTGGCTTTGGGGTGCCAAGCACGAGCCTGCTGGCCCTGATGCTGGTGTTGTTGGGCCAGACGTGCCGCAGGCGCAGAAGAGCGAAAGGACTTATGTTGCTGATGACTGCCCTTGTCCTTCCGGGCGGAGGTGAACGAGTACAGGGTAGCGTTGGACTTTTCTATCCGCTGGAGGTGGCCTTCCACTCCATGGCTGAACAGGTCAGTCCCCAAGAAAGGGACGTCCGCCAATTTATGCTGGGTATCCGCCATGAAGGTGGATATCCTCAGCCATGCTCTGCAGTGCATGGCCACTGCGGCCGCTACTGATCGGGCACAGGAGTCTCCAATGTCTAGAGCCGTTTGGAGCTGCTGTTTCATCACCGCCCTTCCCTGATTCCGCACCTGCTTGACCGTGGTCTGCAGGTCGGCCCGGAGATGAGGGATCACCTCATCCAGGGAGCCCATGAGGGCGTGGGAGAAGTGTGCCATCAGCACGGCCGTGCTGGCCTGGCGGAGGCCTAGGAAGGACGCAGCGTACACCCTGCACCCGGCATAGTCCAGCTTTTTGGACTCCTTGTCAGGGGGCTTATCCACATCCCTAGTGTTCCCAGAACGCCGGAAAATGCTATCCGTGACCAACCCCTCCGCAGAGGGGTGCTCGGAAAAAACGGACAAAGAGCCAGTAGGGACCGCATACTTCCTGGCCATCCTGGCCGAAGGCACAGGGCAGGAAGCCGGCCGCTGCCAAAGCTCCAAGGCTGGGCCAACAATGGCTTCAGCCACCGGAAAAGCCTCCGTGGGCGAATCCCCTCGGTCCAGTATCTCCGTCAGGGGATACTTGGCCCGCTTGGATACGGGCTCGAGCTGCATCCCAGTGGACTCTGAGATGAGCCGAAGCAGACCCATGAACGACGATGGCCTCTTGTCCATCTACTGCCCCAGAGGACTCCAGGTCAAGGGGCCTGGAAAACCGGGAGGAGTCGTCGTCAGACTCCGAGGAGTCTGCGAAGAGCTGCCTGGGGCCTGAGCCACCCTCCACCTGCCGAGGACGGTTGGGAGTGAGCGTGACCGACAACCGGTGGGGCAGACCCTTACCTGACTGAGAGTCCTTGGTCGGCGTCCCCGATTTCGGTTGTGGAGGCGGAGGTTTCACCACAATTGGTGGGGCAGCTGGTTTTGGCCAAACAACTGGCCCAGGCTTGGGCACCTCGACCACGCGGGTGTTGTTTCGCCTTCGGGTGACAGCCACTTAATGGCCGAGGAAGGCGAGCTTGTTCCCAGGCAAAGGAGCTGCTGCCACATTAAGTCTCGTAGCATCGGCCTGATTGCATGAAACCTCTCCCTCTTCGAAGAGGAAGACAGGGACAATGGCGCCGCCCGCTCCGTGGTCTGAGACCGCGATGTCGGGCGGATCGGCTGGACCAGACAAGATCCGGTGATCCTGACTTGACCGGGACTCCGCACAGGAGACGAGGCAAGTCTCGGTTTCCACCGGGGGAACCGGTGAAGAAGGGTTGTTGGCTTCACCAGTCGACAGCCCATCCAACGGGTCAAGAAAAATCTCAACCACGTCGACGGGTGTCTTGGCCGGCTGACCTGACGGGGACACCGTGAAGCCAGCGGCCTTAGTCGCAGCCTTGACCGAAGTAGAGTGTTGACTGTCTGGGGAACGGGACCCTCCGCCTCCCACGAACATCGGCGGTGGGCCACCCTTCGAGTCCTTTTTTCGGATCGAAGAGTGTCCCATGGCCCCTCCTTGTGGAAAGGGGATTGGCAAAGCTCCTAAAGGAAGCTGTGTAGGAGGATCCCAGAGAGAGCGGGATAAATGCCACGACCGAGGAAGATGAGGATGCGGACTGGTCTGTCTCCTCCTCGAGGGTGATCATCTGCTCGAGTTGCTCAGCCGAGCCACCTGCCGGACACCACCCAACAGGCCTCCTTGGACTTCACCGGCGGGTAGCACTTCTCGGTGCGCCCAAGCTGTAACCGGGCAGCGCGGTCTTCAAGGACGCTGGCCGAAAACGATCTACATAACTCTCAGGCCTGCGGGTCGTGACCAAGGCCGAGGCAGTAGATGCACATGGAGTGCCAGTCCGTCCTGGACATCTTCTGCCCGCATGGGCACCGCCAAAATCCGTGAGTCTATTTCTCCATCGCAGCAGCGAGGGAGTAGTTTGACTGAAGTCTTGAGAATTTTAGAATTATTTTCGGGCAAACCGAAGAATTAGGATCCAGTCCATACGCAGAGTGTTAAGGAGGGAACCTGAGCTTCCAAGCGGTAAGGAAGATCTAGCGTCATGGGGCGGAACCCAGAGTTTTACCACTCGGGTGGGTGGGAGGAGCCAGCTTGAAGACCTTCCAGCAAGATTTAAAGCAGCAAGGAACCTGCCAGACAATGTGGAAGAACAACATACCATGTCCCCAGAAATCTGGATTCCTTCTCAGGAGGTCTGTCGGTATCGGTAGAACTACCAGTACGCCTGAACACAGAGACAGTCACAAGACTCTCGGCTGAAGGGTACTCTGTGAACCCCGCAAGAGACCCCATGGGCACCGCATACTTGCAGGCAGATGGAGCTGGACAGGTTGCAGGGTTCTGCTAATGTTCTAAGTCCAGGCCAACAATTGCCTCGGTCACAGGAAAGGCTTCCGTCGGGGTATACCCTCTCTTGAGGATGTCAGTGAGAAGGTACTCTGCCTTTTTCTGGATAGGCTCCTGGGGCATCCCTGTGGACTCAGATGAGGCGAATAATGCCCTGAAAGGACGAAGGACCTTCCTCTGTCTCTATCCCACCAGTTGATTCATCATCCCCTGGATGGGAATGGAGGCCGGTTTCATGAGAATCCAAGAAATCCGGATACAGCGGTCAACCACCCACATCACCCTCAACCCACCTGGGGTGATCAGGGGTGACAGTGACAGACACTGGGGAAGCCCGGTGTCCAGTCTATCTTGTTTAGAAGGAGCCCCTCCCACAGACTACTTGGGCAGCGGTTCCACTAAAACCAGCGGAGAGACCGGTTAAGGCCGAACCGGAGGTTTCGCCGGCTCCGCGGGTGGAGAAACTGACAATCTGCCTCAGAGGAGTCTGCTTCAGCCTGGGAGGCGAAAGCCAAGTATTGGCCAGGGTAGGAGCCGGGAAGACTTGTGCCCAGTCAAAATCAGCTGTTGCCACGAGGTCCTCGTAACGGAGTTTCTGCCGGAGCCTCTCCTCATCCTAAGAGGACAAGGTCGACTGATGGCGTCTCCTCCTTTTAGAGGCATTTATGGCCCTTCCTCGACGGGGTCCAAGACCTCGATCAAGATTGGATGGGCCGACTCGGTCACCCGGGGGACACTGACAGGACCGGTGACTTCCCAGGGTCACAGAACACTTCCGCGACGGAATTCCTAGCAGGCTGAGTCTCCTCGTTGGGGAAAGCAAGGACCTAAGTCCAAGAGAGAGAGAGTCATCAACTGGAGTCGGTGACAAAGGGTCTATCAGGTTGACAATTATCTTATCGTAGTCGATCAGCACTTCAGTCGACTGGCCAGATGGCAAGGCTAAGAAGCCAGTGGCCAAAGAGGCGATTTCGACCGAGGTCAAAAGGGCCGGTTCCTGGGACTGAGAGCGCTCCTGATCCCAAGAGCGTCTCCGCCGAGACGAAGACAGCCCTGAGTCCTCCTCCCACTTATGGGACAGAGAGGAGTGCGTGCCCGCAGGACTCTCACCCTTAGTCGGGAGAGAGTGGCAGAGCTCTTGGAAGGAACCCAAGAAGGTGGAGCCCAGGTTGAGCGGAACAAAGAAGCTCCAAGAGGAAGATACCACGGCACGAGCCGCTTCCTCCTCGAAGACTTGCAGACACTCCAATTGTTTGGCAGATCCCGCGGCCCAGGAAACCGCCCACCGGTCCTCCTTGGATTTCACTAGTGGGTTCAGTTTTTCGGGCCTCCCCAGCTTAAGGCGTGCAAGACAGTCATTGAGGATGTTGGGTTGGGACGTGAGGCAAAACTCACATCGTAGTGTCATGGCTGACATCCACGCAAAAGCATGCAGAATGCGGGTCGGTGCGTGACATCTTCTGGACGCATGAACGCCAGCGAAATCTGGGGGAAGATTGGTCTTCCATGATCGAAGAAAAGTAATTGCAATCCCTAATGCGAGCAAGGTGGATTTTCAGAATAACCGAAGTTTCTGAAGCCAGGGCCTACAAAATTCGAGTGCACGAAGGAGGCAACCAAAATCTTACAGCAAAAAGGAAGAGCTGGCATCATGGGCAGAGCCAAGGGTTATACTACACGGGTGGGTGGGAGGCCTGCTTGAAGACTTTCCGACTGATTTAAAGGGAAAGAGACAGAGCCAGTAAGTGTGGATGAGCAACATATTCACGATCCTGGAAACAGTATCTTCCCAAATTGTGAACAGGTGAACAACCCAATCAAACATTACAAGGTGCGCTCTCTGCTCAGGAGACAGAAATCTACATTCAGCTTACCACAGGAGACGCACCTTGATCAGATGAAGCACAAGAAATTCAAAAAAAATTCAGGTTTAGCCAAGTAATCTCCTCATCATACAAGTGGGGTAACAGAAGAGAGATGGCGATATTGGTACCCTGGACATCCCAATTTCAATTCACCTCTACCTACCTGGACCCTGAGGGCCGCCTCGCATTAGCGGCAGGGCTCCGTTTACCCTGGCAAGCCTATATATCCCACCTGGGTCCAATGCGGCTACAGTAAGAGCAATACTACAGAAAATTACTGAACGTCAGCAGGGAGCACTACTGGTAGGGGGTGGGGAGGCTATAATAATTTTTAATGACAGAGACTCTACTAACCCCATACCCCCAAGGCGCTCTACAGCCCAAAAAACAGCAGAGATGTATTAAGGAGATAGGATGGACAGACACTTGGAGCTATTTAAACCTTACTAGCCGCATGTATGTCCATTTCTCAGCTCCCCACGGGATACATACTTGTATAGACCTATGCCACCTCTCTAGTAAGCATGCATACCTCCTTAAGGTACGTGACATTCTACCGTTTGTCCCCTCAGACCACTCCCAAATCCTCCTGACTACGGACTGGGTCACACAACGCAAACCGGCATTATGGCACTTCAATAATTACCCTTTAATCCTTAAAGGATTCCAGGAAATCATAAAAACTAAGATTCCCCAAATATTAACAGACAATACATCTGCAGAGACAAAACCGACAATGCTTTGGGACACCCTGAAGGCTGTTCTAAGGGAAGAAAATACAGGTTACTCACCTGTAACAGGAGTTCTAGGAATGGTATATGTTGTTCATCCACACTCATTGGCAGTATCCTTGCCGCTTTAAATCTTGCCGGAAGGTCTTCAAGCTTGCTCCTCCCACCCACCCGGGTGGTATAACTCGGCTCCTTCATGACGCCAGATCTGGCCCGCTGGAAGCTCAGGTTTGCGCGGCCGGGTCAGAGAAAGTCGGGAATGTGGATGAACAATATATACTCATTCTAGAACTCCGTTGGCAGGTGAGTAACCTGTATTTCTAGGGACATGGATATGTTGTTCATCCACACTCATTGGCAGACTCCTAGCAGTTCTCCGGGAGGAGGAGGCAAGACACACACCCCATATACTTACTTGGGAAAGAGAGACTGGAGAACCGAGGCCCCAAAACCAGCATCCCGCGTGACTCAAGGCCTGTGTGGTAGTGGGTAATGAAGGTGTTTGCTGACTCCAGGTAGCAGCCCTGCAGATTTCCTGGATAGGGACGCCCTGGAAGCAGCCACGTTGCAGCAGTATGGCGGGTAGAATGAGCTCTTATCCCTCTGGGAGGCTCCATGCCCGCTAACTTATAGCAGAGATCTATGCAGGAGGTTACCCACCTGCTATCGTCCGCTTGGCTGCAGGTCTGCCAGATGCGGCTTCAGCGTGGGTGACAAAACAGCTGGCGAACCTCTCCCAATTTCAGCCGGTCGGCTCCTTATAATAAGCGAAGCCCTTCTAGGATCCAGAGTATGGAGCCTATATTCGCCTCCGAGGTGTGATTGGGGTAGAACACCGCAGAGTCAACACCTGGTTAAGGTGAAACTCCGACACCACCTTCGGAAGGAATTTCGGTGGGAGAGGACAACCTTGTCCCTGTGGAAGACCAGGTGAGGAGACTCGATGAAAGCGCCTGAGCCTCCCATCCTTCTGGCTGACGGATAGCCACCAAGAAGGCGGTCTTCCACGACAGGTGAGAGAGCACACCTGTGCATAGGTTCGAATGGCTTGCCCATGAGCTTTGCCAGTACCAGCAGTAGATCCCACGGAGGGGGGTTCCCGTGACTGGAGGGGAAATGTGATCAAGGCCTTGAAAAAGCGCCAGACCACTCTTCTCCTGCGCCACTCGACTGCTTCCCGCCCGCCGTAAGCAGAGATGGCTGCCAGGTGCACCCTTAGGGTCGCCGACCTAAGCCCTTGACTAGAAGGGACCATAAATAGTCCAAGATGCTTGCCAAGGAACAGGAGGAAGGGTCCAAGCCCTTGTTCTGACACCAAATGGAAAACCTTTTCCATTTGAAGGCATAGCATTTTCTGGTCGACTCCTACGGGACGCCTCAACTACATTGAGGACCTCGCGGAAAGACCCAAAGCCTGGAACTCTAGCAGCCAGGAACCAGGCCGCCAGGTGCAGGGATTGAAGGTCCGGATGGAACACCTTCCCTGATTGACTGAGAGCAGGTCCGGGCGAGCTGGAAGCTGCTGAGTCCTGGAGCTGAGACTGAGGAGATCTGGTACCAGAACTGGCGAGGCCAGTCTGGGGCTATCAGAATCACCTGCGCCTTGTCCCTCCTCGCCTTGAGAAGCACCTTGTGGATCAAGGAAATGGGAAAGGCGTAAGAGGCCCGGGGTCCATTGCCTCGAGAAGGCATCCCCTGCAGCGAGCCCTGCTGAGGGGGCGGGCATGGAACAGACTCAGCCTAGCCTCGTGGAGGCAAACAGGTCCACCTGAGGTGTGCCCCAAAGGGAGAACAGATGCTGTACTACCTCCGGCAGGAGAGACCACTCGTGGGATGCAGCCCCTATCCGGCTCAGGGCATCGGCCAGGGTGTTGGAGGCTCCTGCCACGTGAATGGCTAGGAGATCCGCCTCAGGCTGCGCACGAGTGACCAAACTGCGGACTTCCTTGCATAGAAGCATGGAGCGCGGCCCCCCTGGCGGTTTAGATAGTACATGGTCGTGGTATTGTCCGCCTGGACTCGGACCACTTGACCCCGGAGGAACGGAGCAAAGGCGGTGAGAGCTAGCGGACCGCCGGAGCTCCAGCAGGTTGATGTGGCATCGACTCATGCGGGACCAGAGGCCATGAGCCCGTGTTCCCAGATGGGCACCCCAACCCATCAGAGAGGCATCGGTCGACAGAGAGACCGTCGGCTCAGGCGGACAAACGGGATGCCCTCCTGCAATTGATCTGGAACGGTCCACCACTGGAGAGCATTCCACATCCCTGTGTCACCGACAAGCTGGTCAAGGGATCGCAGCGTGTGACCACTGGCTGGCCAGTCCCCACTGAAGGGACGATGTTCCAGCGGGCCCAACGGACCACGCTGGTACAGGCCGCCATGAGACCCAGGAGGCGAGGGAAGTCCCGGCAGGCACTGGCCCAACCAGAAATGATCGGGCAAAGGAGGAAAGAACCTCGGCCCTGTCCGCCGGAGCCGCTCTGGCTCGAAGAGAGTCGAGCTGCGCCCGATGAATAAAATCACCTGCTCGGCTGAGTTCCGACTTGGCCTCGTTGACAAGGAGGCCCAGTTGAGAGCAGACCTGGAGGGCCAGATCTCTGGACCACTCCGCCTCCTTCCTGGAGGGAGCTGCTATCAGCCAGTCGTCCAGGTAAGGTACACCGGACCCTCGGCGCCGCAGGAATGCTGTCACCACTGCCATGCATTTGGTGAAGACCCTGGGAGCTGGAGACAAGCCGAAGGGCATGGCTTGGAACTCGAAGAGAGATCCTTCCGCTCGGAAGCGAAGGAATCTCTGGTGAGACGGACGGATAGGGACGTGAAAAAACGCGTCCTGCAAGTCCAGAGAGCAGAACCACACGCCGCGTTCCAAGGATGGTATTATCTGAGCCAGAGTGACCATCCTGAAGGTTCGAGACCTTAGGAACTTGTTTAGGTCGTGTAGGTCGAGAATGGGGCGCCAGCCCCCCGTCCGTTTCGGAACCAGGAAGTACCTGGACACAAACCCTGGGTCTGAAGGAGGGTCCACCACCTCTCTTACCACCTCCTTCTGGAGGAGGAGAGTGATGTCGGCTCGACGAGCCGCCAGTGAGGCTGGGGATCCCGAAGCCCCCCGAGGGGCGACGGCTCTGAAGGGTGGTGCCTGCTCGAATTCCAGAGGCAGGCCTCTTCCCACCACCTCCAAGACCCACCTGTCCGTGGTAACAGCGACCAGGCTGAACGGAGTGCTGAGCCGCCTTCAAGGGGACTAGGGTAAGGTGACGGGATGGGGCGACACCCTCAGCCCGTCACTGGGCAGGCTTGGAGGAGGGACCGCCGAGGGACCTCCTGGGCCCTTTCCTCCTGCCTCCTGTTAGAGGAAGCCGCGGCTTGGGTTTGGGATGCCAAGGCCGAGCCTGCTGGCCCTGACGTTGCTGGGCAGGGCTCAAGGGGCCAGAAGGACGAAGGGCTTAGGCTGTGGTTTGCGGCCTTGTCCTTCTGGCGGAAGAGACTGAGTCCAAGGTGGCATTGGACTTCTCGATCCTCTGCAGGTGACCTTCCACCCCAGGCGAAGAGGTCAGTCCCCAAAGGGAACATCCGCCAACCTTGTGCTGGGTATCCGGTAAAGGTGGATATCCTCAAGCCAAACCCGCCCGGCCGATAGCCACTGCGGCCGCCACCGATCTGGCACATGAGTCCCCCACATCCAAAGCAGTCTGGAGCTGCTGTTTGGCCACTACGCTCTGCCCTGGTCCCGCACCTGCTTAACCGTAGTCTGCAGATCGGCGGAAGATGAGGATGACCTCATCCAGGAGCCCAACAGGGCATGAGAAAATGTGCCATGAGGACGGCCGAACTGGCCTGACGAAGGCCGAGAGGATGCAGCGTGGACTTTTCGCCCGACATAGTCCAATTTCTTGGACTCCTTGTCAGGAGGTTTGTCCACATCCCTGGCGCGCCGGGCGCCGGAAAGCAAAGCAGTCGGTAACCAACCCCTCAGCAGAGGGTGTTCCGAAAACCGGACAAGGAACCGGGTAGGGGACCTGATACTTCCCGGCCATCCTGGCCGAAGGCGAGGGCAGGAAGCAGGGCGCTGCCAAAGTTCCAGTGCTGGACCCACTATGGCCTCGGCCACGGAAAGGCCTCCGCGGAGAATCCCTCGGTCCAGAATCTCCGTGAGGGGATACCTGGCCCGCTTGGAACGGGTTCGAGCTCCATCCCGTAGACTCCGAGATGAGCCGAAGCAGTCCTAGGAAGGACGACGGGCTATCGCCCATTGGCTGACCTCCTGAAGACTCCAAGTCCAGTCGCTTGGAAGAAGGAGGAATCATCTTCGGACTCGAAGAGTCCTCGAAGAGCTGCCTCTGGCCTGAGCCACCTTCACCTGCCGAGGTCGGTCGGGAGTGAGGGTAACTGACAGCCGATGGGGTAACCTTAGCCGATCGAGAATCCTTGGTCGGAGCCCCAATTGGTGGCTGTGGGGCGGAGGTTCCACCGCAATCCGTGGAGCAGCTGGTTTTGGCCGAACAACCGCCTGGGTATAGCTCCTCGGCAAGTCGAGGGGTTGTCGGCCGCCGGTGACAGCCACTTAATGGCGGAAGGCGCGAGTCGGCTTATTCCGGCCAGGAAGAGCTGTTCAACATAAGGTCCTCGCATCGGCCGTAATTTACGAAGCCTCCCTCATCCGGGAGGAGGACGAGGACGAAGCGGCGCCGCTGCCAGCAGTGCCGAGACCGGACCGCCATGACGGTGGGAAAGGCTGGACCATGAAGAGGTCCGAAGACGAGACCGAGAGTCCCGGAATTTCCGGTCGGTGCAGGGAGGTGTCGGCGGAACCGACACTCCCTTCGCTCGGAAGGTCCATCCGAGGGCTCCGGAACCGAGGCACAGGCGGCCCACGGGATCTCAACTCCTCCCGGGGAACCGGGAGAGAATCTCGCTGCTAAAGGCGACAGCCCGTCCAATGGGTCGAGAAAATCTCGACTTCATCAGTGGGAAGTCTCGGTCAGCTGACCTGACGGGACACCGTGAGGCCAGTGGCGGCCGAGCCGTCGCAACGAAGCCGACGGTCGACGGCCCGGGAGAGGGACCTTCCCGCTCCCAAGAGCGTCGACGGAGGGACTTACCTTGTCCTCTTTTGGACCGAGAAAAGGTCCAGCAGACGAGGCCCTTCTCCTTTAGTGGAGAGGGACAGACAAAGCTCCTAAAGGAAGCCGTGGTAGGAAGAACCCAGAGAGAGCGGATAAATGCCCGCCGAGGAAGATACGCCGCGCCGCCTCCTCTTCGAGGGCGTACCATCCGCTGAAGCTGATCCGCCGAGTCCGCCGCCGATGACACCGCCAACCGGGCCTCCTTGACTTCACCGGAGGGAACGCTCGGGACGCCCAGTTGCACGGGCAGCACGGTCTTCGAGGACGGGGACGAGAAAGATGAGCACAGGTCGCAAGCCCGCGGTCGTGCTCAAGGCCTAAGCAGTAGACACCGTGGAGTGTGGATCCGTCCCGAGATATCTTCTACCGCATGGGCATCTCCGAACCGGGAGTCGATTTATCCATCGCAGCTGGCGAGGATCAAGACTGGAAGTCTTTTGCAAAATATTATTTTTAAATCCGCAAACGGAGAAATAGGAACCAGTCACAAACGCAGAGCGTTAAGGAGGGAACCTGAGCTTCCAAGCGGTAAGGAAGATCTGGCGTCATGGGGCGGAGCCGAGAGTTATACCACCCGGGTGGGTGGGAGGAGCAAGCTTGAAGACCTTCCGGCAAGATTTAAAGCGGCAAGGATACTGCCAATGAGTGTGGATGAACAACATATCCATGTCCCTAGAATTATTAATTTTGCAGCCCGACATAAAAAGCTACAATTGGAACAAATGACCACTCTTCAGCAACAATTAGGGAACTTACAACATTTTGCCACAGGATATGGATCTGTACATCCACTATTAGAGACCACCAAACAGCAGCGCCAACATTTACTGGACATCAAAACTGAACAAGCGCTGCAATTTTTAAAGCAAAATTATTACAAAGGCGACCCAAGGGCCAACAGATTCCTAGCACGCAAGTTAAGACAACGAACGCAACATGGTACAATCACCCAGATTTTCTCCCAGCAGCAGGGAGGTATATGTCGAACACCAGATATAACGAGAGCCTTTGAAACTTTCTATAGGTCCCTTTATACTTCAGGAAAGCTCCATCACCCACAAGCAGCTACCCAGTTTTCACAGTCTCTTTGGCTCCCAAAACTAACTCAAGATCCTACAGAACGGTTGGAGGCACCCACCTCCCGGATGGAATTAGAGCTGGCCCTAAAAAAAAAGTTAAAGTAGGGAAATCTCAAACACCTGATGGTCTTACGGGAGAGCTATATAAACTATTTAAAGACCTCCTACTACCTACGTTCCAGTACACATGTCAAGAAGTAATGAGAGGAGAACCCATCCCACCCTCATGGAGATGCGCTACGATCTCTAGCATACCCAAGCCAGGCAAAGACACTAATCAGTGCAACTCATATCGCCCAATTTCTGTTTTAAATAATGATTATAAATTATGTGAATCGGTGTTGAAGGTTGAAAGCAATAGTGCCCCATTGATTGACATGAATCAAAGCAGTTTTATAACATCAAGACAGACGAGACAATATTAGGCGCACTCTCCACCTGCTACACCATGCCTCCCGGTCGGAGGTTCCCTTCCTACTACTCAGCCTTGATACTGAGAAAGCCTTCGACCGGGTGGCGTGGCCATTTCTGACAGCCTCCCTTGAATCTTTTGTTTTTTCCTTAGTGTTTAGACAGATCATCATGAGCCTTTATGACTGTCCAATGGCTTATATCAAGATTAATGGGGTAATATCAGCGCTTTTTCCATTATATAGGGGCACCTGGCAGGGGTGTCCACTTTCACCCCTGCTATTTGCCTTCTACCTAGAGCACCTGGCACAGACACTCACACAGGAGCAAGGGGTTACGGGAACGGAAGTGGGAGGAACCCATCATAAACTTGCACTATATGCAGACAACCTGTTGGTCTACCCAATATCCCCAGAACAGTCACTGCCATGTTTATGGAATCTATGCGACAGGTTCGGAGAGGTGGCAAGGTATAAAGTTAATACCGCAAAGACAGAGGTTCTTCAAATAAACTATTCACCCTCGCCGCAGAAGAGACAGATTTCCTTTCTGCTGGAACATGACCTACCTGAAATATCTAGGGATAAACCGGACAGTGGACTCAATACACCTCTATCAACATAATTAAGCCCCCTTACTACACCAGCTAAGGCTAGATTTGGAAAAGTGGCACGTCATCCCTCTATTCCCCAGATTCTTGTATTTGGCCCAGACTCTCCCTATTATGCCACCACAGGTTTTTTTTGGGGGAGATAAATAAACTTATATCTCGCTATATATGGGACATGCGGCCCCCCACCAGAGTTAAATATGCTATACTCCAGCTTCCCACCCCAGGCTGGAGGCCTGGATTTACCATGCCTCCTTATTTATCACAACCGAGAACAATCTTCCTCTGGCTCCACCGAACCTATACAGCAAAATGAAGGGAAATGGAGTAGAGGGAGGAACACTAGATCGACTTACATAAAATCTTGTTAAGTCAACCGTCTATCCCTTGCGACCACATTACACAAAATCCCTACATGAGATCCACCACACAGTGTTGGAGGAAACTCTGGTCCTCTAGAAAGATGGAACCACAGACACCTACTTTACTCCCCCTCCTCTACTTACATGCCTTTCTCCCAGCTAGATTAGACCATGGATTTCGGATATTGCTAAGGCAGGGGACTAACACTGTTATGCATTTTTATAAAAAGGCAACATTATCAACATTTGAAGACATGGTGACTAGATACAATCTTTTTTCTCAAGAAAGATTCAGATGTCTACAGGTTACCAACTATTTCAGGTCCCAGTCAGCCTCGCTTATACCAGGCAAAGATCACCTCCTTGTTAGAAACATGTAGTCTGGCTTTACAAGGATCAGCACCCTTAAACCACATGATCTCTTACATTTACAAAGCCCTTACCCTTCTCATACTCCACACAATAAACACAGTAAAGCATTCATGGGAAAAAGAGCTTGATATTGTAACAGATAATCAGACATGGGAGGGCCACCAAAGATGTATACATTTGAGGACAGCATCGCATGTATGGAAATAATTTTCCTGGAAGGAGGCCTTGAGATATTTTAGAACCCCGGCGATCCAAGCCAAATATAACCCTACTAGAGGAGCCCACCTGCTGGAGAGGCTGCGGCCATACTCCAGCTACACTAACTCATCTGCCGTGGGAATGCCCAATACTTAAACCATTCCTTGAGGCACTACAAAGAGCTATGGAGGAACTTCTGGGAGTTCCAATACTCCTCACAGTGGACTTGTTTTTCTTCTTCCATCTGGACCGGAGCCTGAGAGATAACTCAACTAGGAAATTGGTCTACATATGTTTACTGACAGCCAAAAAGGCAATGACCCGAAGTTGGCTCACACAGGCACCTCCCTCCATCCAAGACTGGCAGGACCTAATGATACAAGTATACAGAATGGAAAGTCTGACAGCCCTAGTGAAACACTGCTTAGAGAAATTTGAAATACGGTAGAGGAGATGGGTGTTATACATCATGCCCCTCAGACCTGATTTTGTTCTCTAAAGTCTCTCGAGTCCTAGAACTGGGCTGGAGGATAGGGAATATTTTACACAAGATATTAGACACTTTAGAAGACTCTAGCTATTCCCCGCTCCTTGGGATCCCCCCACATATCTCTCTGGATTAGGGATTAAGGTGTCATGATTAATTTTTCCTCAACAGCATCAATGGATTAATCAGATTTAATTTCTCACAACGAATTGCCTCTTACACCGTGTTAAATTAATATCTGTTGTTGACTCATCATTACAGCTTTAAGAAGAATTTGTTTGAATACAGCTGTAAAGCAATTTGTAGGAAGTATCCCTTTAAGTATGTTTTTATATTATTGTTCGTCTTGCATGTATTGTTTGTGATGTTATTGTTGAAAAATCTTTAGAGAGTTTAAAAAAAGTTTGCAAAACAAGCCAGACAGGAGGTCAAAGTGCATCTCAGGGTAACCCCCTAAATTCCAAATAGCTTTTTGCAATCATTTCAACAATATAACTATATACATTTCAAACCAAGGGATCCCCGTATCTTTTACAGTTTCACACGAAGATTCACATATATTTTTATAACGCAGATAAGCATGGGGGAAGAAAAGACAAACAACAAGAGAAGGCAGAGAGACAGCAAGAGGCAGTGAATCGCAAGAGCAACAAGTTACCAGGTATCATGAGAGCATCTTGTTGCGCGACCAGACAGACAAGAGACAGAAAAGGAGAGGATAGAACAGATCCCCATGTTTAACTCTTTCTGCATAACAAATGGGACGGAGAAGAATCTTACTCAACCCTATCACAGGGTCACCGCCAGTCTGGTCAACGACCGTGTAACTGTCAGGGTTGGAAGCAGCAACCAAGAACATTCCTGGGAGGAGCTATTTTCTCCCGTTGTCAGTGCTTCCTCAACTACTCGTCCTGGACATTGGCAGCATGACAGCTCAAGGATGGGGCTGGGACAGCAGAGGAGCTCTTAGCCTGAAGATCTTTTTCTAAGGCAGTGACCTTCTGCTCCATTTGGAAGGACTTCGGCTCTTTGACAATGATTACGGGTCACTTGACTGAAGCAGCAGATCTCGCAGGACTTAATGTCATGGTCGGTGCAGAGGCAGTGGACACAGGCCCCGTGGTCATCTTTATTGCAGATCTTCTGTCCACAGCTACAGTGACAGGAAAGATTATCAGATCCGGGAATAACCAAAAAGAAATAGGGGAATCACTTTAGGAAATAATGGAATTAAAGAACTAGGGTGAGAAAATAAAAAAAAAAAAAGAATTATAGAAAAATGGCTGTCAACTGAAGCAACAGTGCTCCATGGAATCTGAAGTGTGATGGTCGACAGTGGGAAAAGAACTGAGGAGGGCGTGGGGCTGCCCACACCTATATAGGGAGGACATCGACAAGAAGTCATCACCATGGGCGTTCCTAGTTACACTGCTAGCAAAAATATTTCCTTGTGGTCCTGGTGCCTGATGGCTATAGTTCCAAAGGTATGACCTGCTGCAAGAGATATCCTCAAAGAAGATCATCCGCCACTTTTTGGAAACCCCAAAGCAAGCTATGGCTATGTCTTCAAGAGCCAAGCGTGCAGATGAAGTGACTTCAGGTCCGCATGGAAAAGGGTTCCCTGTTCCTGTGACACTAGACCCTTGCACAAGTGAAGAGGTACTGGGGCTCCACTGTCGGCTGCTGCAGCAGGGGGAACCAGATATGATGAGGCCACAGGGGAGCAATGCGCATCAGAGTTGCCCCTCCACTTTCAACTTGAGTAGTGCTATCTGAAAGAGGAAAGGCATATAGGAACCTCCCTTTCAAAGAGAGGGACAATGCGTCTCGCCACAAAACTCCAGGCCCTGGAATGACCAAGCAGAATAGCGGCAGTTTTGTGTTCTGTGGGGACACAAAAGGTCCAACTCTGGACACCCCCATCTTTCTAACAGGTCACTGACCACTGAGGTCAACAGTTCCCACTCACGCATCCTGCCAGGACTGTGACCTGCTTAGCTTTTCTGCCAAGACGTTTTGGACATCTGGAACATGTACTGCTGATAGTTCTAGACTGTGTTCTAGAG
This sequence comes from Neoceratodus forsteri, assembly GCA_016271365.2. Classification (NCBI taxonomy): domain Eukaryota; kingdom Metazoa; phylum Chordata; order Ceratodontiformes; family Ceratodontidae; genus Neoceratodus; species Neoceratodus forsteri. The sequence continues at coordinate 623,520,105 of CM057449.1, forward strand.
CCCATTACCAAACCATCATTGCTTCCCTGCACTGCGAATAGGAATGGGTACCCGCTGGTTCGCTGATATAATGCATTACACTGACATCGTTGAGCTGCATTAACAGATGACCGGAGACAAGTGGTTCTGGACAGCCTGCAGTCCATACATAACAGCTATCATTTCCAGAACCTTGATGTGCAACGTGCTCTCCACCGGACTTTACGTGTCTCATGTTTGATGAGGCCCCAAGTGTGCAACCATCGCAGTCCCAAAGCATCCGTAGTGAAGATCTCAAAAGGGGACAAGATCAGGAAAGGAACACCACTTAACAGCTACCAGTTTAAATAACTAAAAATACTGCTTCTCCCTAGAACTTACTCACCAAACTGACTGAGGACAGGGGGTTGAGCAGCTGAAGGTTTAATATCCCAGGATGAAACACTACTGTTTTGTTGAATGCTCTGCGTAGTAAGTTGCCCCAAACCAGGAGACTTTAACTGGTCAAGTATCGGCGAGGTTGTTGAGTTTGTCATCTTCGAAGTTCCAAGGTCGCCAAACCCAGAACCAAGTACAGAGGACTGAAAGATAGAAATAATAATTACAAATCAATATTATTGCCAAAACTTTCCACTAGATTGAATTATATAATAGCATAGTCTAAAACAGAACAAAAAGACCGTTTTTTACTACAACCTTTTACCTCATTCTTCTGCCAACTAATGTAACAGGAAAAATAGTCCATATTCTCAGGTAAAAATCTTCTGAAGAATGAGCACATTTCTCAACCACAACAAAACTGCTGCTACCATGTTAGAAACGTACTTTATTCACATTATTATAAAACAAACAAGTTACAGACCTTAACTAGATACACCAAAAAATATGGACGCAGCTTAGTGTCATAAATGTCCACTTTAGAAATACAGCTGCAACCGGGAGGGGTTTTGCTCCTTTTCAGAGATCCAAGAAGCCACGGGGCTCTCACATATTCACTTCTTTCGCTATTTGCAAGTACAGGCGTATGGGAGGTGGCTTGAAAGGGAACAGGTGGATGGGTCCCCATTGGCTCAATTTGAACAGGTAGTGCAGAGGGCTAGGCAGGACATCAGAGGTTTTGTAATTAAGGTGGTACATCAAGATAGAATGTTCTACCCTGAAACAACAGCCAAAACAAAGCAGCTGTGGGAATGAGACTTGGGGAGACACATCGGGGAAGATGACTGGACCCTACTGTTACACTCTCATATGGGGGTCTTAATCTGTAATCGGTACAAAAAATCCCAGTATAAATTTGTCCATAGATTATACTGTCCCCCTGTAATAGTGAACAAATACCATCCTGCGATCTCTCCGAAGTGCGGCAGATGTCACGTGGCACATATCTGCATTATTTTTGGACATGCCCGGTGCTGCAGGCTTTTTGGAGAACCACTGTGAATAAACTCTCCAATATGGCAGAGAGACAGATCACAGCAACTCCGGTAGCACTGCTGTTTGGTATGGAGGATATGGGGAATGAGGGCTGGGAGTTTTATCTCAGATAGATTAGAGTTTTATTAATTTTGGCATCTCAATGCCTTATGAACACTTGGGTGTCTGGCGCCTCTCCTACAATCAATCAGTCGAGAACGCTATCTATTCAGACCCTGGTTCTAGACAGGTTGTCTTTTGTTTTGAAAGGAAAGGGTGAGCATTTTCTTCTGACCAGGGACCCATTTCTAAACTCTCTCTCCCCCCTATGGAGGCTCAAACCTTACATGAGGGAGTGGAGTAAATTAGTTTTAGAGCGGTGGCTGGGGGTGTTATGTTCTTTATCCTCATTTGGGAAAGTGGGCTGGACGGAGATCCCTTTGCTAGAAATAATTTTAGCAATGTGCATTTCCCAGTAATGCTTCCCCTGGGTTTGCATGCTCTGAATAATACACTGGCAGGTGGATGGTTTGATATAAAGGAAACTCAGACAAAACCTTTGGTAGAAACTTAGGATTAGTAAACAAAGACATCCCTGTCTTTGTGGAAAATCAAATAAGGAGGATTACACAGAGCCTGCAACTCAGAAATCCTTTGAGCAGGAGTGACTGCAACTAAAAACAACGCTTTCCAAAAAAAGCAAACTCGTGGGTGGCTCAAAAGGAGCCAAGGTCAGCTTTTCCAAAAATAAAATTCAGATCTCAAGTAGGGACTGCATGTCGACTGGGAGGTTTTATGTGTAAAATGTCTCTGAAGAACAACCTCCAGCTGAGCAACGGTACAGCCATCCACAGGCACGTGGAAAGCTGATATAGCCACCAAGTGCACTCTGACGGAGGAATGCTGCAGGCTTGAACTCAATAAGGACAGCATTCATTCTAGAACCTGATTAACTGGGAAGGTAAACAGATCCAGGTTATCTGAAATGACCCAGAGAGCAAACTGCTTCCATGGCACTGGGAAGGTATGTCTGTTGGACGGTTTTCTAGCAACCACCAGAACATCCACCACCTTTGCTTAACACCCAAAAGCGAGCTATGGCTATGTCTTCAGGAGCCATGTCTGCAGAGGTAGGGACTGCAAGTCACGATGGACTAGACTTCCCTGTTCCTGTGACAGCAGACCCTTGCACACGGCATAGGTACTCAGGGCTCCACTGCCAGCTGTTGCAGCAGGGGATACCATATCCTCGTTCCTCAAGGGTAATGACCTCCAAGATGGGCAGCAACACAGGTTCATCTTGGGGCTGTCTTGTCAGACGAATCTAACAGAATATTATGACTGCGTAACAAGAGAGCTGGACAAGGGTTATGCTGCAGATGTCCTGTACTTGGACTTCAGCAAAGCCTTCAATTCGGTACTTCATTGGAGGCTGGGGAAAAGAGGTCTGCTGCGGAGGTGGGGACAAAGCTGACAAACTGGATAAGGAACTGGCTGCACGGGAGGCTGCAGTGGGGGACAGTGGGGGAGGGAGCTCTCGACACCTAGACTGAAGACAAACAGTTTGCCGCAGGGCTCAGCGCTGGGCCCAGTGCTATCTGGGCTCTTCGTCTCAGATACTGCACACGGAATTGGGAGCAGGGTTATTCTGTTCGCAGATGATACCAAATTGGGGGCTGTGGTGGATGAAGAGAATGGACAGAAATTACAAGAGGACCTAACCAAGCTGGAGGTATGGTTGGAGAAGTAGCAACTGAGATTCAGTGTGAAAAAGTGAAAGTTATGAACGTCGGGGCAAAGAACCCAGGAGGGACTATTAACTGGGAGGGGTGAGGCTGGGAATCACTGAGGAAGACAAGGACCTAGGGGTGCTGGTAACAGGGAGCATGAACAACTCTGCCCAATGCAGGAAAGCAGCAGCTAAGGTGAACAGGATGCTGGACTGTACTGCAAGGGGTTTCTTGTCCAGGCACAGGGAGGTGATAGTACCCCTCTACAGCTCCTTGGTCAGGCAGCACTTGAGAGTACTGTGTGCAGTACTGGTAGCTGTATCTGAAGAGTGATTAATTTACTGGAAGATGTGCAACGGAGGGCAACAAAAATATTACAGGGGATGGAGGGCAAGGACTACGAAGACGGGCTGAATATGTACAGGCTGGAGGAGAGGAGGGATGGGGGGTATGACTGAAACATTCAAGTATTTGAGGGGGATAAACAAAGCTAGCACTGAAGGGGTGTTTAAACTGAGGAGGGGTAGGGACACAAGGGGGCAAGACTAAGATTGAAGGGTGAAAGATTTAGGAGGGAGATGAGGAGGCACTACTTCACGGAGAGGGTGGTGTCTAAATGGAACGCTCTACCAGAGCGAGTGGTATTATGTAAGACACTATGAAGTTTTAAGACGGAGTGGGACAGAGCACAAGGGAGGGTCTGGGTGGAGGGGGCTGAGGCAGTCATGGGAATGACAGATGGGGAGGGGGTTGGGGCAGCTGCAATCTAGGGGGCTAGCTGCACCCTCAGGCAGAGCATAAGGAAGGGTCTGGGTGGAGGGGGCTGAGGCAGTCATGGGAATGACAGATGGGGAGGGGGTTGGGGCAGCTGCAATCTAGGGGGTTAGCTGCATCCTCAGGCAGACACTGATAGACCGGGTGGTCTGTATCTGCTGACAGATTCGTAAGTTTATATCTGCCACGACCACAGGTGAGCAATGAGTCTTAAGAGTTGCCCCCTCCATCTGCAGCTTGAGTAGCACTCTCTCAATGAGTGGAAATTGAGGAAAGGCATACATATGCCTCCCTTTCCAGGACAGGGAAAAACTTATCTTGACAGAAAACTCCCGGTCCTGGAGCGGGTGAGCAAGCAAAACAGGCTACTCACCTGTAAAGTACAGTTACGTAAGAACTTACCGTAACAGTAGATCTTCGAGTACAGCTCTTGCAGCAGGTTACACCATTAGGACTGAAGCCATCAGGCGCCAGGACCCCTCGGAAATCTTTCTAGCTAGCTATCTTCAGCGGGGACCGCCCGCGACGTCGGTCCCGCCTCCGACGTCAGGCGTGGTACAAAAGGGGGCGGTCCCGCCAGAATCCCCAGTTCTCCCGCTGGAGACTCCCGGCCGCAGGATGACATTAGAAAGGGAGACCGAGGATCCACCGTCAGAAGACAACCAAACTCAATTCACTCTTCCCAAGTGAATATCCACTTCTACTCCGTTCAGCCGTTCGGGAGGAAAAAGGGTCCCCCTTTTTTTTTTTTTTTAAAAACAGCCACGAGCCATCCTTCCTCCAAGGGGACACGGAGGCGGGAGGCCTGCTGCAAAGCTGTTCTCGAAGATCTACTGTTACGGTAAGTTCTCCACGTAACTGTACTATCTTACTCAGATACAGCTCTTGCAGCAGGTTACACCATTAGACTGATTCCCAAGCAACAATGCTTGTCCCACAAACATCGGGAGGAAGAAGAGGAAGAAACGGAGAAGGACCAACCTGTTCTCGATTCAGGATAAGAGCCCTGCAACACGGCCTGGCCGAAACCAGCCTCGCCTAGAGGCGATATCCAGACTGTAGTGCCTGATAAAGGTATGCACAGAGCTCCAAGTAGCAACAGCGCAAATAGCTGAGGTTGAGACATTGAGGGCTGCAAAGGAAGTGGCCACGCCCCTAGTGGAATGGCCCCGGATGGAACCCGGGAGAGGCTTTTGCTTGGATTGATAGCAATGAGAGATACATTGCATGAGCCAGCGGGATAAGGATTGCTTAGACACTTGCCGTCCTCTCATTCTCTGTGCGAAAGAAACAAAGAGTTGATCAGAAGCCTGAAAGGGCTTAGTCCTATGGAGGTAATACCTCAGGCTGCAGTGAACATCCAGAGTGTGGAGCAAAGCCTCCCCTCTATTTGAATAGTTCGGGAAGTAGACCGGAAGGTCGATATCCTGATTCAAGGTGAGAGCTGAGACCACCTTAGGCAAAAACTTAGGATTTGTTCTCAGAGACACTCTGTCTCGGTGAAAAACCAAATAGGCTCTTTACACATGAGGGCATGAAGCTCAGAAGTCCTTCTGGCTGAAGTAACTGCAACTAAAAACAACGTCTTCCACGACAGAAAACGTAGCTCGCAATCCGCGGCTGGTTCAAAAGGAGGAAGTGAGCTCTCCAGAACAAAAGGAGATCCCAAGGAGGGACCGGATCCTTGATAGAGGCCTAAGGTGTAACACCTCTCAGGAACTCCTGAGAAGCGCTAAGTTGAGCAATAGGCGCTGACCCACCGCAGGTGATAGGCGAAATAGCGCAAAGATGTACTTTAATAGAGGAGTAGGCTAATCCCAGTGAAAAGGGAAAGGAGGTGTCCAAGACTGCCCCACAGGGCAAACCTAAAGGGAGAGGTCACGGGCTCGTGACCACAGACAAAACCGGCGCCATTTCAGGCGTAAGTATATGTAGCCGGTTTCTGGCTGCAGAGAACTCCACAACCTCTTGCAGACCCCATGTCGCATGATGGCTACGCTCTAGGAGCCATGTCAGGTTCAAAGAACGAATCCAGGTGCAACAATGAACCTTGCTCCTGAGACAGAAGGTGAGAACTGCTCGGCAGCGGGAGCGGAGGTTCCCGGGATAGTTGAGCCAGCAATGGGAACCAGATCTGTTTGGGCCAGAATGGGGCCACCAGAATCAACCGTGCATGCTCCCTGCGCAGTTTGAGGAGAACTCTCTGGATCAACGGGAAAGGAGGGAAAGCGAAGAGGAATCTGTTCTCCCAGGAGAGGGACAATGCGTCTCGCCAGAAAACTCCAGGCCCTGGATCTAGCGAGCAAAAATTGGGCAGTTTTGCGTTGGATGGGGATGCGAATAAATCTAGCTCTGGAGTTCCCCATCGAAGGAACAGATCCTCTGCTACCTCCTGAAGAAGTTCCCACTCGTGGACTCTGGCCTGAGTCCGACTCAGACCGTCCTGATCGTGTTGTCCACTCCAGGAACATGCACCGCGATTAGGCTTGCGCCGTGTCCGATTACCCAATCCCACACTCTCATGGCCTCCCTGCAAAGGGGGTAAGAGTGTGCGCCTCCTTGTTTGTTGAGGTAATACATCACTGCCGTGTTGTCCGTCTGGAGCAGGATGGTACATGGTGGGATCATGGACTGGAAAGTCTGGAGTGCATAGAGGACCGCTCTCATCTCCAGAACATTGATGTGAAGATGAGCTTCCAGTGGGCTCCATACACCCTGAGACTTCACCCCATCCAGGTGAGCTCCCACCGAGACCTGAAGCGCTCTGTGGTGAGGGTTATCTCAGGGACGGTAGCTGCAAAGGGAGCCCTTGGAGGAAGCGACCGGGGCTAACTCACATTGCCAGTCCTGAACCACACGTCTCGTGATTCTGACTGGGTGCTGCAAATGGTCTTGCCTCTGATCCCACTGCGCCTTGAGCATCCACTGCGTTATCCGCATGTGGAGCCGTGCGAGGGGTACCGTAGGAATGGCCGCAGCCATGTGACCCGAGCAGGCGATGGGACCGACCTGGCCGGAGCGGTCTGGTTCGCTGATAGGCCCTATGAGGGACCTGATGCGTCGCCTGTCGACTGGGAGGAACCCTCCCTGGACCGTGTCCAGCACTGCACCTATGAACTGCAGGTTCTGCACAGTACCAAGACGGACTTCGTGGTTTATTAGAATCCTAAGCGATCTGAACAGGACCCGAGTGTCCTGGATCGCTTGTAGGGAGCGCCTCCTGGAGGACGGCCATGAGAAGCCAATCATCAGGTAGGGGAACACGAGTGGCCTGCCTCCTAGAGCAGCTGCCACGACTGCCATGCATTTGGTGAAAACCCTTGGGCGGATGACAGTCCGAAGGGAAGAGCTCGGAATTAAAAATGGTGGCCTAAGAACTCGAGCGCAGGAACCTCTGATGCGCTAGAGCTATGGGGATGTGCAGGTAGGCATCCTGCATGTCTAGGGACGCTAAATAGGCGCCTTGTTTCAGCATGGGAATTAGACCGCGAAGGGTCACCATGCAAATCTTTGTATCGATCGACAAGTTGAGGTCGCTTAGGTCCAGAATAGGACGGAGGTCCCCTGTCTTTTGGGAACCAGGAAGAAGTGAGAATAGTACCCTAGTCCTCTGGTTTCCTGGGACAGGTTGAATCGCCTTGTCCAGGAGTGCGATCACCTCTTGCCAAATTAAGTCGCGGTGCTGACCGAAGACCGGGAGAGCGGAGGAGGCCTCGAGGGTGGCTGTCCTGCGAACTCTAAAAAGTGGCCTATGCTGACCAGCTGAAGTACCCACCTGTCAGTGGTTATCGCCTGCCATCCCGACAGGAAGTTCGCAATGCGACCCCCGACCGAAACATCCCGTTGATCCTGAGGGGCCGGAAAGGAGTCATGCTGTGGCGGCTGAAGGACCCGCCGGCTGGGTGGCCTTGGAAGTGCGCTGACCCCTGCTGGCGGGCTGTTTCCATGGGTCCTCTGAAAACCAGAGCCCTGTATTGTGGCGGAACGGGCTGTTGCCTCTGAGTCCGCCCATGGAAACTGCCTTGGCCTCCTGAAGGAACCAAGCCTCGCCGGTACATCGCCTGGACTGTACGGACCGGCCTTTCCAGCCTCTTGAAGTTTGGTAATTATCCGCTCGGATGGATTACCAAAAGACCTCACCTTCAAAAGGGTGTCCATGATGTTTTTCTGGACGTCCGGGTGAAACCGGAGACACGGAGCCATGAGTGCCTCCGGGCAACGCCTGATGCAGCCGCCTGGCTGAAGAGTCTGCAGAGTCATATCGGTCCTCAAAACTTGGGTCCCCACGTCTTGAACCTGCTCGAGAAGCTGAAGCATCTCCTCTTTCTGCTCACCGTCCGGCAGTCTCTCGGCGCCTCTAGGCTCCTGCTCCCACAGGGCGTTCTGGAACTGCACCATGTGGGTAAGGTAGTTTAGGGACCTAATGGCGCAAGTCGCGGAAGCGAGAGTGCGCCACCCAAAGAGTCCAACTGCTTGGACTCGGGTCCGTGGCAGGGTGCTCAAATGCGCGCTCTGGGACCGGTCATGGAGGCTGTGGTTACCAGGGAATCAGCCAGAGGGTGCTGTGACAGGTACTGGTCCCCTTGGGGGCCCTGTACAACGGGTCAGCCGGCACCGCGGAGCAAATGTGGACGCTTCCACACAGCCTTGGTGACGTCCACGAAAGTGTCCACCAAGGGTGGCACCACCACAGGCTTAGGGTCCTTTGGCCGAAGGTACTTGGCCAGGCATAACCTCTCGGGGTCCAACTCTTCTGCTTCCCATCCCATGTTCTCCTGGATATGCCTCAAGATATCCATGAAGGATGGATCGTCCGGGGGAGACCGTGGAGTCTCACGTGGGTCCGGCGAGGGACACGAGACCGGAGACGGGGATCTAGATGTAGAACAGGATGATCCCGTTTCCTCCGTCGACGGTGACCGACGTCGCCTTCTGGACTTCTCAGGGCTGGGTGATCCAGAAGACAAAGATCTGGACGGAGGTCTCCGCTTGGAATGCCGGCCCCTGGGAGGAGTTTCAGGCTCCCTGGGGACAGAACGGCCAGCTGACCCCACAGGTGAAGGTGGGGCCGGGGCTGGAGTAGGAGGAAGAGGAGGAGGAGGAGGAGGAGGAGGACCTGGGTACCACGTCCTTCCTAATGGTGTCCCACCAGTAAGTAATGGGTCCTTCACCCGGCCAAAGACAGTCCAGGCGTCGGCTCCGAGGCGAGGGAGCCGGTCGTCGGGTCGGCGACGGCTCCACGGGGCCTCGGGCGGTGTGAGGGACCCCTGGGAGACTGTTCGCGGCAGAGCGCCTGACCTGGTCTTCGGCTGGGCCGAATCCTCCTCCGTGAGGACTCCTGTCCGACCCGGCGTCGGGCGCAGGACCCTCGGCGCGCGTCGGACCCCCCACCGACGTCCGATCGCTGGCGGAGGCCGACGGCGGCTCAGAGGAACAGTGGCTGACGGCCCGGCGCGGATCTACCGGCTTCCTCAGCGGCGTGAGGTCCAAGGTCTTCCGGGGGACCGAGAAGACCGAGTGGGGCGAGGCGAGCGGAGCCCGACTTGTGATGGTGATGGCTCCCCTGACTGCCCACGGCCCTCTGGGCAGAAGGATGAGCGGCCTGGCGGAAGAGGCCTGAGCAGGCTTGGCGACTGGAACGCAGCGGGGAAGAGCGAGGTCCTGGGCGGAGACCGGTCTGACCGAGAACCGGGAGCTGCGGGACTCGAGGCCCGAACACGGCGACGGGAGGATCCCTCTGCTTCTTCTTTTTTCTCCGTGCCTGTGCGACGATTCCCCCTTTGGAAGACACTGCCCGAGCTGCTCTTCCAACAAGTAAGCCTGAGGGCTTCTGCCGGGCGGATCTCGTGCGACTGTTGAACCCCTGGCACAGGGAGCAGGCTTGATGTCGTGCTCTGGGCCCAGGCACCGGACGCAGCGGAATGCGGTCTTTAAAGGGATCTGCTTGCCTACGCGCACTTAGATAAGTGGCCGGAGGTCAGAGGACATCAGATGTCTGAATAATTTTGATTGAAGAAAATTCTTGAAGGAATTTACCGCAGCGTCGTAGCTGAACTAGAACAGAATTAAAGGCATACAGTTCGACGGGAAAAACAAGGGATTCTGTTGGGACCGCCCCTTTTGTACCGCGCCTGGCGTCCGGGCCAGGACCCGGACGTCGAGAGGTCCCGCTGAAGATAGCTAGCTAGAAAGATTTCCGAGGGGTCCTGGCGCCTGACGGCTTCAGTCCTAATGGTGTAACCTGCTGCAAGAGCTGTATCTGGAAGTAAGATCAGTAGTTCTACAAGTGGTATATGGTGTTCATCCACAATTAGGCAGTATCCTTGCCTCTTTAAATTCAGCACGAACATCTTCAAGCTGGCTCCTCCCACCCTCCTGGGTGGCAACTCCCTCGGCACCACCCTGTGACATCAGATCTTACCTGCAGGAAGCAAGACCGGTGTGCCACTTGCCTAGGGAGGTCGGGTGGGTTTGTGTGAATGAAAGTACAGTTACGTAAGAACTTACCATAACAGTAGATCTTAGAGAACAGCTCTTGCAGCAGGTTACACCATTAGGACTGAAGCCGGCAGGCGTCAGGATGCCACGGAAATTTTCTAGCTAGCAGTCTTCAGCTGGGACCGACGTGAGGCGTAGTACATAAGGAGGCGGTCCCGCCAGTATCCCCAGTTCTCCCGCCGGAGGCTTCCGGTTGCTGGATGACATCAGAAGAGGAGACCTAGCCATCAGATGGCCAAGACTAAGAACAGACCTTTCCGATCCTAAGGACAGAGTTAGGCTGGAACCTACTTCCTCCAAGGGGGAATGGTGGGCGGGAAGGTACCTGCTGCAAGAGCTGTTCTCGAACATCTACTGTTACGGTAAGTTCTTACGTAACTGTACTATCTTCTTCGAGATACAGCTCTTGCAGCAGGTTACATCATTAGGACCGATTCCCAAGCAATGGTGCCTTTGAAAAGCCATCGGGAGGAGGTAAGACGGAAACTGAGATCCGTCCTGAGCCTAGGACAGAAGTCTCTGAAGAACGGCTAGGCTGAAACCAGCTCTTCGCCTTGAGGCGATATCCAGGCTATAATGCCTGATAAAAGTGTGCACCGAACTCCAGGTGGCTGCAGCACATATAGACGATACAGACACGTTCTTCAGCGCTGCAAAGGAGGTAGCTACTCCTCTTGTGGAATGGCCCCTGACCACTCCTGGTAAGGGTTTCTTACGTTTGTTGTAACAAAATGAAATACACTGAATGAGCCAGCGTGAAAGGGTCTGTTTCGAGACTGGGGCCCCTTTCATCCTCTCAGCAAACGAAACAAACAGCTGTTCTGTTTTCCAGTGCTGTTTGGTTCTAGTCAAATAATATCTGAGACACCTGTGAATGTCCAGAGTATGGAGTAGTGCTTCTCCTTGATTGGCGTACTTAGGAAAGTACACTGGTAAATCAATGTCCTGGTTAAGAGTAAGGCTGAAACCACCTTGGGCAGGAACCTAGATTCATCCTCAAGGAAACCCTGTCCTGATGAAAAATTAAATAAGGCTCCCTTGCCCATGAGTATGTAATCGGAGATTCTTCACGAGGTAACAGCAACTAAAAAGCGTTTTCCCGACGAAAGCGTAGCTGTAATCTCTTGTAGGTTCAAAAGGTGGCAGACGTAAGCTGCTCCAGGACAAAGGTAAATCCCAGGAGGACGGGATCTTTAATGGGCGGCCTAAGGTGAAGGACCCCACTTAAAAAGGCATGGGTAGTATCCAGCTGGGCCACCATGCGGTGGCCTATGGGGGCATGATAAGCGGAGATTGCGCAAAAGTGCACTTTGATCGAGGAGTAAGCTAGCCCGGATTGAAAGAGGAAAAGCAAGTACTCCAGAACCAGCTTTTCAGGACAGACTAAGGGCGAGAAACCACATGCTTGAGACCACAGGCAAAACCTGCGCCACTTCATGGCGTATGTTGCATGTGTCACCGGTTTTCTGGCGGCAGAAAGAACCTCTGCCACCCCTTCCAAGACCCCGTCTCGCAACATGGCTATGTCTCTAGGAGCCAAGCATGCAGGTTCAGTGAATGTAAGTCCGGGTGGACTAGTGAACCCTCCTCCTGAGACAACAGGTGCGAGCTGATTGGCAAAGGAAGCGGAGGTTCCCGGGAAAACTAATTCAGAAGCGGGAACCAAATTTGCCTGGGCCAAAAAGGCGCTATCAAAATGAGCGTCGCATGCTCCCTGCGAAGTTTGGGAAGGACTCTCTGGATCAACGGGAAAGGAGGGAAGGTGTAGAGGAATCTGCTCACCCAGGAGAGGGACAACGCATCTCGCCAGAAAACACCAGGCCCTGGATCTAGCGAGCAAAAACTGGGCAGTTTTGCGTTGGATGGAGAGGCGAATAGATCTAATTCTGGAATGCCCCATCTGTGAAACAGATCCTTTGCCACCTCCTGTAGAAGTTTCCACTCGTGGACTCTGGCCTGGGAACGACTCAGGCTGTCTGCGACAGTGTTGTTCATCCCGGGAACGTGAACTGCAATGAGGTTTGCGCTGTGTCGAATTACCCAATCCCACACCCTCATGGCCTCCCTGCAAAGGGGGTAGGAGAGTGTGCCTCCTTGCTTGTTGAGGTAATACATCACCGCAGTATTGTCAGTTTGTAACAGGAGAGTACTCAGCGGAATCTCCGACTGGAAGGCTTGCAGGGCATAAAGGACCGCCCCCATCTCCAATATGTTGATATGGAGATGAGATTCCTGGGTAGTCCATGTTCCCCGAGACCTCACCCTGTTCAAATGCGCTCCCCACCACAGCCCTGAGGCATCTGTGGAGAGTGTTATCACCGGGGATGGCGCTGTGAAAGGAACCCCCACGGAGAGTGTTCCCGGATCTAGCCACCATTGCCAGTCCCGAACCACGGTCTTCGTGATTCTGACTGGATGCTGCAGATGGTCTTGCCTTTGGTCCCACTGCACCCTTAACATCCACTGGATTACCCGCATGTGGAGTCTTGCCATCGGGACTGTTGGAATGGCCGCAGCCATGTGTCCAAGCAGGCAAAGGACCAGTCTGGCCTGGGCGGTCTTCCTGGCTGACAGATCCCTTTCGAGGGATCGTATGTGTTCCGCTCTGTCTTGGAAGAAAGGCCTTCCCCTTGACGGTGTCCAGAACTGCCCCTATGAACTGCAGCTTCTGAGACGGTACCAGGAGAGACTTCTCGTAGTTGATTAGGATGCCCAGAGACTGAAAGAGAGCCTGGGTATGCTGAATGGCCAACAGTAATGCCTCCTTGGAGGAGGCCATGAGAAGCCAGTCGTCCAGGTACGGGAACATGTAGTGGCCCTGCCTCCTCAGAGACGATGCCACAACTGCCATGCACTTGGTGAATACCCAGAGTGCTGATAACAGCCCGAAAGGAAGTGCTCGGAACTTATAGTGGCGAACGAGTAACTCAAAGCGCAGGAACCTCCAGTGCACCTGAGCAATAAGGATGTGCAGGTAGGCATCCTGCATGTCTAGGGACGCCAAGAAGGCATCCTTCTTCAGCATGGGGATTAGTCCCGGAAGGGGCACCATGCGGAAACGCTTGTAAACGACCGACATATTGACATCGCTGAGGTCCAAGATTGGACGGAGGTCCCCTGTTTTCTCTGGAACCAGGAAGAAGCGTGAATAATAACCTGCTCCTCTCTGGTTCCCTGGCACATGCTCCAAAGCTTCTTTCTGTAGAAGCGTGAGCACTTCCGGCCCTGTGAGCAGAGCACGCTGACCCGAGTAACGGGAGAGCAGAGGAGGCCTTGTGGGGGGCTTGTCTAGGAATTCTATATAGTGGCCTTTTTCGACCAACTGTAGCACCCACCTGTTGTCTGCAGTGCGACCCCCGACCTTTGTTTCCCACTGATCCTGAGGAGGGGCGGGGGCTGGGAAGGAGTCATGCTGTGGCAGCAGAGGGTCCTGCAGGTTGGGCCGACTTGGCAGCACGTTGGCCTCTACCTGATGTCTTGGCCTGGGCTTTCCGGGAGTAGGAGCCCCTCTGTTGCTGGCCGGAACGAGATTGTTGCCTCCAAGTCCAGCTGCGAAAACGAGACTGGTTCCTACAAAAGGAACGGAGTCTAGATTTGTACATGGCCTGGACAGATCTAACAGCCTTCCCAGCTTCCTGTAATTTGGTGATTACCTTTTCCGAGGCATCACCAAACAAAACTTCGCCATGAAAAGGAGCATCCATAATGTTTTTCTGGACGTCCGGGGTGAACCCGGAGACACGGAGCCATGAGTGTCTCCGGAGACATACGCCTGAGGCTGCCGCTCTGGCCGAAGAGTCCGCGGAGTCGTACGCAGCTCGGAGCACCTGGGTCCCCATGTCAGAACCCGTGCGGAGGAGCTGAAGGAGTTCCTCCTTTTGGCCACTATCTGGCAATTTCTTCGCCAGTTCCTGTCCCTGTTCCCACAGCGCTCTGGAACTGAACCATTTGGGTCAGGTAATTCAGCTATCTAATGAGCGCACGCAGTCACAGAAGTGCGCTTTCACAAGGCCCAGCACGTCTAACCGTTGGACTCCGGTCCGGTGGCTGCGTGCTCAGATGTTGCGGTTTCTGAGACCGGTCATGAGAGGCTGTAATGACCAGGGAGTCGGCCAGAGGATGATTAGCCAGGTACTGGTCCTCCCTTGGGGCCTTGTACAGGTGGTCAGCCTTCTTCGGCATTGCCGGGGTTGAATGTGGATGCTTCCACGCTGCCTTGGTGACATCCATGAAAGTGTCCACTAAGGGTGGTACTACCATAGTCTTGGGATCTTTTTGCCAAAGGTAACGGGCAAGGCGTAGTCTTTCAGGGTCGAGTTCCTCCGCATCCCATCCCATGTTCTCTTTGATGTGTCTCACTAACTCGGTGAACAAGGGGTCATCCGGAGGAGACCTAAGGAGGACACGTGGGTCTGGAGAAGAGATGCTAATTGGAGAAGGAGACCTGGAGCATTCAGAGATGTCAGATCCGGAATCCTCCGTAGACTGCGAATACCGACGTCTTCTGGGGCTGGGTGACCCTGAAGAGGATCTTGACGGAGGCCTTCTATTTTCTGTAGATCTGCCCCTAGGAGGTGCTGCCGGCTCCTGGGAGGAAGGTACTCTGCCTGCTGCCCCTTTTGGTGAAGGAGGGGGCGCATGCGTCGGTGGTGCCGTGGGTGTGGGAGGAGGGGGCATGGTGACCACATCCTTTTTGATGGTGTCCCACCAGAAAGTGAAAAGCTCCTTCACTTCTGCCAGGTTTAGGCCCAACGACGGATCGGGCGCTGGTGGTCTGTCGTCGGGGCCGGGCATCGCCTCCCCGGGGGTCTCAGGTTCTGGAGAGGGCTCTCGTGGGAGCACGACGGGTCCGGAATCGCCCGCCTGGTCTTCGGGCTGATCAGACTCCTCCTCCGACAGCACCTCTTGACCGACGTCAGTAGGTGGTGGTGTGGTCCTTCTAGCTGCGGTATCGGACGTCAGTCCCCCCCGCCGGCGTCCTGGGGGGGTGAGTGCCTGACCAGTGACGGGTGACGAACTGCTCCTTGGTCTTGCGTTGGGGTGGCGGACGTCAGGGCCGAGTGCCGGGACGAGGACGTGATACTCCCCTGATCTGGATGATGACTTGGCCGAAGACGCAGGCCTGGAGGTCTTGGCAGGCCGCAGAGTCGAAGAACCACTGGCTGATTTGACCACGACCAGGGGAGGCTGAGAGTGGGCTCTAGACGGGAAGCGGTCCGACCTGGAGCCGGAGCTGCGGGAGTCCGAGACCCTGAAGGGGGATCTGGGTCTCACCTTCTCCCGGTGCTTCTCGTGGTGCCTGTGTCACTTCCCCGAAGATTCCCCTCTGGAGGAAGGTTCCATGGCCTTAAGCTTTTCTTTAAGAAGGAAAGCCTGGAGAGCCTTCTGTCGGCGGATTCTCATTCGGCTGTTAAAGCCCTGGCAAAAGGAGCAAGCCTGGGTGTCGTGGTCGGGGCCCAGGCACCAAACGCAGGCCGAATGAGGGTCTTTAAAAGGAATCTGCTTCCCACAGGCACACTTCGAAGAATGGCCCTCCACTGAAGTTGGGGAGGACATCAGATGAAGAAACGGCTGGAAAGGGGGTTTTCATCCGAAGTTTTGGGTAGTTTGGAATAGATTTTCTGGTCGTCGCGCGCTAGACTAAACCAATGAGGTCGAGACATGCAAAGTCGACGGCGGGAAGGAAAGTACAGTTACGTAAGAACTTACCGTAACAGTAGATCTTCGAGAACAGCTCTTGCAGCAGGTTACACCATTGGGACTGAAGCCGTCAGGCGCCAGGACCCCACGGAAATTTTCTCTAGCTAGCTATTCTCAGCGGGACCGCCTGACGCCGGTCCCGCCTCCGACGTCAGGCGTGGTACATAAGGGGGCGGTCCCGCCAGAATCCCCAGTTCTCCCGCCAGAGACTCCCGGCCGTAGGATGACATCAGAAGGGGAGACCAAGGATCCGCCATCAGAAGACAATAAAGGAGAAAATCCAAGCCAAGGCGTTTGTTTCTTTTCCTCAGTCTCAATCATTTTCATTTGTTTGTTTTTTTTTTTTTTTAAAACAGCCGATCTCCTCTAAGGGGGAAGGTGGGCGGGAAGGTACCTGCTGCAAGAACTGTTCTCGAAGATCTACTGTTACGGTAAGTTCTTACGTAACTGTACTATCTTTCTTCGAGATACAGCTCTTGCAGCAGGTTACACCATTAGGACTGATTCCCAAGCAGTAACGCTGCCAGAAGATCTGGGAGGAGGCATAGAGACAAAGGAAAACCAATCCAAGTCCTGACTCAGGACAAGAGGCCTTGCAACACTGCCAAGCCGAAACTGGCCCTACGCCTAGAGGCTATGTCCAGACTGTAATGCCTGATAAAGGTATGCACAGAGCTCCAAGTAGCAGCGACGCAAATAGCCGAAATGGAGACATTTCTGAGCGCTGCAAAGGAAGTGGCCACACCCCTGGTAGTATGACCCCGGATAAAACCCAGGAGGAGTTTTTGTTTAACTCGGTAGCAGTGTGAGATACACTGGACAAGCCAGCGTGACAAGGACTGTTTGGACACCGGCTGGCCTTCCATTCTCTGAGATGAGACGAAAAGCTGGTCAGAAGCCCGCAAGGGCTTAGTTCTGTTAAGGTAATATCTCAGGCTGCGGTGAACATCCAGGGTATGAAGCAAAGCCTCTCCTCTGTTGGAGTAACTCGGGAAGTAGACCGGAAGGTCAATATCCTGATTTAAAGTAAGTGTTGAAACCACCTTAGGCAAAAACTTTGGGTTTGTCCGTAGAGATACTCTGTCCCGGTGGAAAACCAAATAAGGCTCTTTACACATAAGAGCGTGAAGCTCAGAAATCCTTCTGGCTGAAGTAACGGCAACTAAAAATAACGTTTTCCATGACAGAAAACGTAGCTCGCAATCCGCGGCAGGCTCAAAGGGAGGAAGCGTAAGTTGTTCCAGGACAAAGTAGATCCCACGGAGGCACAGGGTCCCTAATGGGAGGCCTAAGGTGCAACACTCCTCTAAGAAACTCTCGAGAAGCGTCAAGCTGAGCACTAGTACAGTGCCCCACCGGAAGATGGTAGGCCGAAATAGCACAAAGGTGCACTTTAATAGAGGAGTAGGCTAGCCCAGAATTGAAAAGAGAAAGGAGGTAGTCTAGGACTGCTCCAACGGGGCAACCTAAAGGGGAAAGATCACGAGCCCGTGACCATAGACAAAAACGACGCCACTTCATGGCATAAGTAGCATGCGTTGCCGGCTTTCTGGCTGCTGAGAGAACCTCAGCAACCTCTTGCGAGACCCCGTGGCGCAAAATGGCTATGTCTCTAGGAGCCATGCATGCAGGTTCAAAGAGCGTAGATTGGGATGAAGCAATGAACCTCTCTCCTGAGACAGTAAGTGGGAGTTGATCGGGAATGGGAGCGGGGGTTCCCGAGACAGCTGTGCCAGCAAGGGGAACCAAATCTGTCTGGGCCAAAATGGGGCCACCAGAATCATTCTTGCGTGCTCCCTGCACAGCTTTAGAAGAACTCTCTGGATCAACGGGAAGGCATAAAGGAATCTGTTCACCCAGGAGAGGGACAACGCATCTCACCAGAAAACACCAGGCCCTGGATCTAGCGAGCAAAAATTGGGCAGTTTTGCGTTGAATGGGGATGCAAACAAGTCCAGTTCTGGAGTTCCCCATTGAAGGAACAGATCTTCTGCCACCTCCTGAAGAAGTTCCCACTCATGGACTCTGGCCTGGGAGCGACTCAGGCCGTCCGCCAACGTGTTGTCCACTCCGGGAACATGTACAGCGATCAGGTTTGCGCCATGTCCGATTACCCAATCCCACACCCTCATGGCTTCCCTGCAAAGGGGGTAAGAGTGTGCGCCTCCTTGTTTGTTGAGGTAATACATCACCGCCGTGTTGTCCGTCTGGAGCAGGATCGTGCACGGCGGGATTATGGACTGAAAGGCCTGGAGTGCATAGAGGACCACCCTCATCTCTAGGACGTTGATATGGAGATGAGCCTCCAACGGGTTCCATACACCCTGAGACCTCACCCCGTCTAAGTGCGCTCCCCACCCGAGACCCGAAGCATCCGTGGTGAGGGTTATCTCTGGGGACGGCGCTGCAAACGGGACACCCTTGGAGAGCGACCCGGGGGCTAACCACCACTGCCAGTCTTGAATCACGGATTTCGTGATCCTGACTGGATGCTGCAAATGGTCTTGCCTCTGATCCCATTGCGCTTTGAGCATCCACTGCGTTATTCGCATGTGGAGTCGTGCGAGAGGGACAGTGGGAATGGCCGCAGCCATGTGTCCAAGCAGACAAAGGACCGACCTGGCTGGCACGGTCTGGTTCGTCGATAAGTCCCCTATGAGGGACTTTATGCGTTCCGCCCTGTCGTCTGGAAGAAAAGCTCTTCCCTGGATCGTGTCCAGCACTGCTCTTATGAACTGCAGGTTTTACACGGTACCAAGATGGACTTCTCCTGATTTATAAGAATGCCCAGCGATCCAAATAGGTCTTGGGTGTCCTGGATCATGAGCAGAAGCCGCTGGAGACGGCCATGAGAAGCCAATTGTCGAGGTACGGGAACACATAGTGGCCCTTTCTCCTTAGAGACGCCCACACTGCCATGCATTTGGTAAAGACCCTTGTCGCGGATGACAGTCCAAGGGGAGAGCCCGGAACTGGAAGTGGTGGCTTAAGAACTCAGGCGCAGGAACCTCTGATGCGCTTGAGCTATGGGATGGCAGTAGCGCCCTGCATGTCTAAGGACGCTAAATAGGCGCCCTGCTTTCAGCATGGGGATCAGGCCCGGGAGGGTCACCATGCGGAATCTTTTGTATGCGTCCGACATGTTGAGGTCGCTTAGGTCCAGAATTGGACGGAGGTCCCCTGTTTTCTTGGGAACCAGGAAGAAGTGAGAATACCACCCTAGTCCTCTCTGGTTTCCCAGGACGGACTCTACTGCCCCCTTGTTCAGGAGCGTGAGCATTTCTTGCCAGATTATGGCGCCGTGCTGACCCGAATACCGGGAGAGCAGAGGAGGCTTCGAGGGTGGCTTTTCCACTAACTCTAAAAAGTGGCCGATGCTGACTAACTGAAGAACCCACCTGTCGGTGGTGATTGCCTGCCATCCCAGCAGGAAGTTCGCAATGCGACCTCACCATAACGCCCCATTGATCCCGAGGGCGGGGCCGAAAGGAGTCATGCTGTGGCGGCAGATGGACCCTTTTGCTGGCTGGCCTAGGGTACGTTGACCTCTGCTAGCGGGCTGCTTCCCCTGGGTTCTGCGAAAACCAGAGCCCCTCTGTTGTGCGGCGGAGTGAGGTTGTTGCCTCTGTGTCCGCCCACGGAACGGCCTTGGTACCTACGAAAGGACCCAGGCCTAGGCCGGTACATTGCCTGGACCGACCTCACTGCCTTTCCAGCCTCTTGCAGTTTGGTAATAATTTTTCCGCGGGATTACCAAACAACACATCTCCCTCAAAAGGGGCGTCCATAATGTTCTTCTGGACTTCCGGAGTGAAGCCGGAGACACGGAGCCAGGAGTGTCTCCGGAGACAAACGCTGAAGCTGCTGCTCTGGCCGATGAGTCCGCGGAATCATACGCGGCTCTAAGCACTTGGGTCCCCACGTCTGAACCCGTACGGAGGAGCTGGAGCATCTCCTCCTTCTGACCACCTTCAGGAAGCTTCTCAGCTGCCTCCAGACCCTGCTCCCACAGCGTTCTGGAATTGAATCATGTGGGTGAGATAATTCAGGGATCTGATGGCGAGGTCGCCGGTGTGACGGCGCCTGCCCAGAGTCCAACTGCTTGGATTCTGGGTCCGGTGGTAGGGTGCTCAAATGCTGCGGCCTTTGGGACCGGTCATGTGAGGCTGTTATGACCAGAGAATCGGCCAGAGGTTGGTGCGTCAAATACTGGTCCTCCCTAGGGGCCTTGTATAGACGGTTAGCCTTCTTCGGCACCGCTGGTAACGAATGTGGACACTTCCACGCGGCCTTGGTGACGTCCACAAAAGTGTCCACCAAGGGTGGCACCACCACAGGCTTGGGGTCCTTCTGCCGAAGATATTTAGCCAGGCGCAATCTCTCGGGGTCTAATTCCTCAGATTCCCACCCCATGTTCTCCTGGATATGGCGCATGATATCCATGAACGAGGGGTCATCCGGAGGAGACCGTGGAGTCTCACGTGGGTCTGGAGAAGGGACTGAGATTGGAGATGGAGATCTGGAAGTGGAATACACTGATCCCTCGTCCTCCGTCGACGGCGAACGTCGGCGTCTCCTGGATCTCTTTGGGCTGGGTGATCCGGAAGACGAGGATCTAGACGGAGGTCTCCTCTTTGCACTTCGAGCCCTGGGAGGAGACCTGGACTCCTTGGGGACAGTAGAGCGGCCAGCCGACCCCGCAGGCGAAGGGGGGGCCGGAGCTGAAGGAGGAGGAGGAGGAAGAGCGGTGGGCGCCACGTCCTTCTTGATGGTGTCCCACCAGTATATAAAGAGATCCTTTACATCCGCAATAGATAATCCCGACGCCGGCTCAGACGTCGAGGGTCAGACGTCGGGTCCCGGCGACGGCTCCACAGGGACCTCAGGCGGCAGCGGCGAGGGAGCCCTGGGAGACTGCGCGAGGCCGGAATCGCCCGTCTGGTCTTCGGGCTGCGTCGAGTCTTCCTCCGTGAGGGACTCCTGCCAGACGACGGTCGGAGACGCAGGAGCCCTCTTCTCAGGCGCCGCAGACGTCGGTCCCCCTGCCGACGTCCGATGGGTGGATTTGACCGACGACGGTCTGACAGCCGACGACGGCTCCGAGGAGCGGTGACGAACGGCCGACGGAGGTCGAGCCGGCATCGGGTCTGCCGGCCTCTTCAGAGGGGTAAGCTCCAGGGTCTTCCTCTGCGGCACTGAAGAGGACCGGACGTCGGGTACCGACGAGCGGGAGCCCGACTTGTGGCGATGGTGATGACGCTCCCCGGACTTCGCCCCGGCCTTAGGGGTGGAGGATGACGACGGCCTGGCGGAAGGGGCCTGAGAAGATCTCGAAACAACCACCGCAGCCGGGGGGAGGGAAGAGGCCCTGGACGGGGATCGGTCCGACTTCGAACCAGAGCTGCGGGACTCGGAGGCCCGAGTCGGGGACCTGGAAGGGTCCTTCTCCCTTCGCTTCTTTTCGGCGTGCTTGTGCGAAGATTCCCCTTTAGAGGACATGGCTCTAAGTTTTTCTTCCAGGAGGAACGCCTGCAGAGCCTTCTGTCGCCGGATCCTGGTACGACTGTTAAATCCCTGGCAGAGGGAGCAGGCCTGGGTGTCGTGCTCTGGGCCCAGGCACCGAACGCAAGCCGTGTGAGGGTCCTTAAAGGGAATCTGTTTTCCACAAGCACACTTCGACGTATGCCCGGAGGTCGGTGAGGACATCAGAGAAGCAAAATCTTCGGAATGAAGCAATTTCCAGTAGGAAGTTCAAAAACCACGCATCGCGACTAGACTGAGCCCGAAGGGTCGAGGCATGCAAGTTCGACGGCGGGAAAGAACTGGGGATTCTGGCGGGACCGCCCCCTTATGTACCACGCCCGACGCCGGAGGCGGGACCGCATCGGGCGGTCCCCTGAAGATAGCTAGCTGTAGGCCTCTGCGGGTCCTGGGCGCTTGACGGCTTCAGTCCCAATGGTAACCTGCTGCAAAGAGCTGTATCTCGAAGTAAGATCTGGGGATTCTGGCAGGACTGCCTCCTTATGTACTACGCCTGACATCGGAGGCGGGACCAACGTCGGAGGTGGTCCCCGCTGAAGACTGCTAGCTAGAAAATTTCCGTGGGGTCCTGATGCCTGCCGGCTTCAGTCCTAATGGTGTAACCTGCTGCAAGAGCTGTATCTCGAAGATGATCACCATATACCACTCCTAGAAAGTACAGTTGAGTACTAACAGTAAAAGTAGATCTTCAAGGGTATCTCTTGCAGCAGTTAATATATATGGGTCATCGCCAGAGGGCACTGTGGTGCACGGTAGCTCTTTTCTAGCAGTCTTTTTCCAGGGGCCACCCTCCCACGTCCAGGCTTTGGGTCTCTACAACGATGCCCTCAATGTAGTTGAGGAATCTAGGAAACAGTCGATCACAAGGTGCTATGCCTTCAAATGGAAGAGATTTTCCATATGGTGCCAGGACAAGGGCTTGGACCCTTCGTATTCTCCAGCGGCTAGCATCCTCTAATACCTTTGTTATCTCTCCAAAGGAGGTCTCCGGTCTACGACCCTTAAGGTGCACCTGGCAGGCATCTCTGCTTATCGGGCGCGGGCCAGTCAGCAGACAGTGGCACAAGAGAAAGTGGTCTGGCGCTTCTTTAAAGGCCTCGGCCAAACTTCCCCACCAGTGCATGAATTAAGCCACTGTGGGATCTACTGCTGGTACTGGCAAAGCTCATGGGCAAGCCATTCGAAACGATGCACAGGTGTGAGATGTCACACCTGTCGTGGAAGACCACCTTCTTGGTGGCTATTACGTCAGCCAGAACGACGGGGGAGCTATAGTTGCTCTCTGTTGAGTCTCCCTATCTGGTCTACCACAGGAACAAGTTTGTCCTGCACCCCAACCCGAAGTTCCTTCCAAAGGTTGTCTCGGAGTTTCACCTGAACCAGGTGATGACTGCCGGTGTACTACCCCAATTACACCTCGGAGGCAGAGTACAAGCTCCAAACTTTGGACCTGAGACGAGCGCTCTCTTATTACAAGGAGCGTACGGCTGAAGTTCGGGGAGAGGTTCGCCAGCTGTTTCTCACCTACGCTGAAGCTGCACCTGGCAAACCCGCAGCAAAGCAGATGACTGTCAGATGAATTACATCTTGCACTGATCTCCGCTATTAGCTTGGTGGGCAAGGAGCCTGCCGTAGGAATAAGAGCTCATTCTACCTGCCATAATGCTGCGTCGGTGGCTGCTTCCAGGGACGTCCCTATCCTGGATATCTGCAGGGCTGCTACCTGGAAAGCAGCAAACACCTTCATTTCCCATTACCACATCAACCTAGAGTCGTCACATTGGGATGCTGGTTTTGAGGCCTTAGTTCTCTAATCTCTGTTCCCTAAGTAGCGGGTGTGCGCCTTCCTTCCCTCCCTCCTCACAGAGAACTGCTAGGAGTCTGGCAACTAGTGTGGATAGAACATATCCACGATCCAAGAAAAACAGGTTACTCACCTGTAAAAACAGGTTATGTAAGAACCTACCATAATAGCAGATCTGCAAGAGAGGCTCTTGTAGTAGGTAATTACATATAGGACTGACGTCGGCAGGACCCCATGGAAAAATTTCTAGCTAGCAATCGCTGGCGAAGGGCCCCAGTCAGGAGAAGTCGGTATAAAGGGGGTCCCTGGCGCCATTTTCCAGTTCTTTTTCCGCCACAGGCCAGAAAGGCCGGACAAGAGAGGAGCGGATACTCCCATCACTGGAAAAGGAGCTGAAAAAGCCTAGAAGATGGAGGGCGGGAAGGTATTACCTACTGCAAGAGCCTCTCTCGAAGATCTACTGTTACGGTAAGTTCTTACATAACTGTACTATCTTACTTTGAGAGGGCTCTTGCAGTAGGTAATTACATATAGGACTGAATCCCAAGCAGTCTGGAACAAAGAGAGGCACCGGGAGGAGGAAAACTACTCCAAGAATCAGTTCTGGCTGTGCAAGCCTCAAGATAAGAGGCCTTGCAGAACAGCCAGCCCGAAGCCTGCTCTATGGCAAGAGGCAACATCCAAACTGTAGTGTTTAGTAAAGGTAGGAACGGAAGTCCAGGTGGCGGCAGCACAGATGTCTGCCGCAGACATTTTTGAAACAAGCCGCTGAAGCAGCTACTCCTCTGGTGGAGTGGCATCTTACCTGACCCGGGAGGGTCCTGTATTTGTCATAACAGAAAGTGATGCAATGAGCCAGCCACTTAAATAGGCATTGCTTAGAAACAGCATTACCTTCCCTTTTATGAGCAAATGAGACGAACAATTGATCAGTCTTTCTGAGATCCTTCGTCCTGTTAGTGTAGTATCTCAGAATCTGGTGAACATCCATAGTACGGAGTAAGTACTGCCCTTGATTAGAGTACTGCGTGAAAAAGGCGGGTAACTCTATGGACTGATTTAGAGTAGACTCTGCTACTACTTTAGGGAGAAACTTAGGATTCGTGCGAAGAGCAACACGTTCCTTGTGAAAAATCAAGTATGGAATTTTACACACGAGGGCCTGGAGCTCAGAAATTCTCAGAGCAGAAGTAATGGCCACCAGGAAAAGAGTCTTCCACGAAAGGAACTTCAAATCCGCAGAAGCTGCCAGTTCGTAGGGAGGCGAGTAAGTTTCTCAAGAACAAAGTTCAAGTCCCAAGGGGAAGCAGGAGTACGGATAGGGGTCTCAGATGGAGGACCCCTTGGAAAAAGGTATTGGAGACCTCCAATAGAGCTAAAGTTTTGTCTGCAAAGGGAACATGACAGGCCGAGATGGCCGCCATGTGTACCTTCAGAGAAGAATGACAGACAGCCAGGTCAAACAGATGACGTAGATACTCCAGCAGAAGCCCCGCTGAGCAAGAGAAAGGTAATGCATTCCTGGAAGCGGCCCAGATAGTGTATTTTTTCAACTTCATGGCGTAAGTGGATCTAGTGGAGGGTTTTATGGCCTCCACCAAAATCTCCGCCACTTGGGGAGACACCCCAAAACGGGACTGAGGTAAGTCTACAGGAGCCATGCGTGCAGCTGAAGAGATTTGAGGCCTGGATGGACCAGGGTCCCCTGATCCTGAGTCAGTAGACCTCGAGATAGAGGAAGGGGATGATCTTCTGAGTATTGCTGTAGAAGAAAGAACCAAACTTGCCTGGGCCAGAAAGGAGCAATCAGAATCATTCATACTCCTTCTGAAGCTAGTTTCTGCAAGACTCGTGGGATAAGTGGAATTGGGGGAAAGGCATAGACAAATCTGTCCTTCCAGTCTAGAAACAGAGTGTCTCTACAAAAAGCGCCTCGCTCTGGAACGAGCGAGCAGAAGACGGGAAGCTTTGCGTTTAGAGGGGATGCGAGCAGGTCAACCTGTGGTGTTCCCCAAAGTCGGAAGATATTGTCTAGGACCACCTGGCCCAGTTCCCATTCGTGAGTCAGAGCAGAAGAGCGACTTAGCTTGTCTGCCAGGGTGTTGTCGACTTGCGGAACGTGAACTGCCGTGAGAAGAAGGTTGTGTTGTGTTGCCCAATCCCAAACCCTCATTGCCTCCCTGCAAAGAGGGTACGACCAAGTCCCTCCCTGTTTGTTGATGTACCAAACCACGCACATGCGTCTCTGGACGGCTAGGTGGCCGGGAAGGATGTACTAGTGAAGGGCTTGGTGAGCGTACGACACTGCCCGGAGCTCGAGCACATTGATGTGAAGAGCTTGTTCAAGCTTGGACCAGGAGCTCTGAGTTTGATGAGGGCCTAGATGGGCTCCCTAACCTTCGCCCAACGCGTCTGTGGTTAGAGTCTGGAAGGGGGGAGGACAAAAGAAGGGAACTCCCCGAAACAGGTTCTCTCGAACCATCCACCACTGCAAGTCTCGAAGCATCGGCGAGGAGACCAGAACTGGGTGATCTAGGTCGTCCACTAACTGATCCCATTGGGAACGTAGAGTCCAATGAGAGACTCATGAGGAGTCAAGCGCTAGGAACTGTCAGGATAGCAGCCTCCATGAGCCCGAGAAGCGAAGGACCAACCTTGTAGAGACCCGCCTGCGACCGGACAGCAGACTTATCTGAGTCTGGAGGGTGGACGCCCTGTCCGGTGGCAGGAAGGCCCTGCCCGTGGCGGTATCGAGAATCGCCTCAATAAACTGTAGTCTCTGGGATGGGATCAGGTGAGACTTAGAATGGTTGATGGTAATACCCAGGCAAGCAAAAACCTGCTGGGTAAGGGAGAGGCAGTGCAAGAGTTCCTCCCTGGACAAGGCTGCCAGGAGCCAATCGTCCAGGTACGGGAAAACCTGCACCCCCCTGGTAAGCAGGTGGGCCGCCACCACTGCCAGGCATTTGGTAAATACTCGGGGTGCAGAGGACAGGCCAAACGGAAGTGCCTTGTATTGGTAGTGGTTCCCCTGGAACGCAAAACGAAGGTATTTGTGGTGACACAGGCGAATGGAAATGTGCAGGTAAGCATCCTGCATATCCAGGGCACACAGCCATTGACTCAGCCGGAGGAGGGGCAGAAGGCTCTGCAAAGAGAGCATCCTGAACCTTTTGTGTTCCACAAAGAGATTCAGGGAACTGATATCCAGAATTGGTCTGAGATTCCTGTCTTCTTGGGGACCAGGAAGAAATGAGAACAGTAACCCATCCCTTGCAGATGAAGGGGAACAGGTTCTACTGCATGTTTCAGCAGTAGAGCTGAAATTTCCTCCTGGACCAAGAGAAGAAGTTCCCTTGAATACGACGACTTCAGAGGGGGGTGGTGAGGTGGTTTCTGAAGAAACTCTATCGAGTGTCCTCCTCCGATGAGCTGGAGCACCCAAGAATCTGTTATCCTCTCCCAGCCTGGAAGGTGGAGGGAAAACCTCCCTCCTACCGGTTCCTCCGGGGAGACCAGAGGCTGTGGGAGAGGGAAGGAGTCAGGTGGTGTGGGGCAGCGCCATAGCTGACGTACCCACTGCTTTTTTGGGCGGGGGGGGCTTAGCAGCTGTGAGGACCCGGCATTTTGTGGCTCACCTTCCCTGGGGTTTCGCCTAGGGCTGATTCCATCTGCGAAAGGGACACCGCTGCTGCTGATGTGGGCGGTACACAGAGTCGACAGACTTCAGTGCCATCCCCTTCTCCTGCAAATCGGTGATGATGTCCTTGACATCACCACCGAAAAGTACCGACCTCTGGAAGGGCGCTTCCTGGATAGCGGATTGCACTTCCGGGACCAACCCTGACACGCGGAGCCAAGCATGACGATGTAGGCCTACGGCGAAAGCTGAGCTCCGTCCAGCAGTGTCCACTGCATCGTATGTCGCACAAAGCACATGTCGACTAGCCGAACGTGCAGAGCGGACAAGATCAGCCAACTCCTGCTTGACTTGGGAGTCGGGCAGGGAGTCCAATCTGCCTTCCACCCGAGTCAGAATGGCCTTCTGGTAGTCCCCCATATGGCCGACACAATTCAGGGCCCTAATCTCCAATGTGGAGGAAGCAAAGATCTTCTTCCCATACTGGTCCAGAAGGCGGGATTCTTTGTCAGGTGGCGACAAGCTGAGGTGTTTTGGGTTGGCCGACCGGCCATGAGTGGCGTTAATCACAACCGACTCGGCACGAGGGTGAGAATCTAGGAAATCAACGCCCTCAAGAACCTGATATAGCGTATTCGACTTCCTTGGAAGTGGGGCTAAAGCCGACAGCTGTTTCCATGTGGTGGTGTCGAGGTCAGCATGAGGCTCTATCCAGGGTGGCACCAAGGTAGGAGCTGTGATGGGCAGATCCAGATGTTCAGCGAGTTTCAGAAGCTGAGGATCTGGTTCCAAGGAGTGCCACTGATGAACCTCTTGGATTTTTCTTAGCAACTCCGTAAAAGAAGGATCTCCGGAGGAGACTTCAGAAGAGTCCTTGGCCTGGGCTTCGACGGAGAGCGTGGCTCGTCGTCCCTTTCGGAGCAACCGTCGGAGGAATCCGAGGAGTCCAAGGGTGAAGAGGAGGAGGAAGAGGAAAAAGACTCCCCTTCCCGACCAGGGGAGGAACGGACCCCTTGAGAAGCCCCCGGGGAAGCGTGTCCTGCCCCTCTCTGGACCCAGACAGAAGAGCCCTGGAGTCCGGAGGTGGTGAGGGAGTGTGCCGCCTCGGACATACAGGAAACTGAGACAGCACCGTCGTCAGTAGGCGGCTCTCGACCTCCCTGGTGAGCTGAGCCTTGGCCTCAGCCCACCAGGAAGCCACAGTCTCCTGCAAGTCCACCAGCAGCTGTGGGGGCGGTAGAGGAGGAGGAGGCTGGGGATAAGGATACTGGTTGTACCCGTATAGAGAGTAGCCAAAACCCAGCAGCAGAAAGCCCGGCGTCAGATACTGTGGTCTCGGGTACGTCGGCTAGGACGGAGGTTACCCGGGAGCCGGGGGAGCTGCCGGAGCAGACGGCCCGGCCGGCGGCCTCACGGGCAGATCCACGTTGGAGGGCCCGGCGGTGGGGGGACATCTGGAAGCAGGATGTCGGGCCAGAGTCTGTAGCCCCGGCATCTGAGGTCCCGGCGTCCAGGGAGCCGATGTCAGATCCGGCGCACTTGCAGGGGTACAGTCTGACAGAGGGAGGTCCTTGCACGCCTGGGATGGAGGGTTAAAATCCCCGGGTCGGGTTGGGGACTCTGGTTCTGGGATGGCAGCGAAGGCCGCGGAGAACCGAACGACGGATGTCAGGGGGTCTGTCGCTGTCTGGCCACCGACCGGGCGGACGAACCCACATGCAGCTTAACGACGAAGCTCCGGTGGCACTGAGGAGCCGGTGTCCGCTTATGGGAGCCTTCACCAGAGGCAGACCAAGAAAAGGATCAGCCTGGTCCAAAGGAAGAGAGGCCAGGCCAGACCCGAGGAGTCCCATACTGCCCACTGCCTTCTGCGCGACAGTAGTACAATGCCCGACTCTACAGGGTCTCCACGCCAGTAGGGCAGCGAGCCTGCAGCCAAACCGGGGCGGAGGCTCCAACTGCCCGGAGGCGCCTAAAAGGCCCAAGCGTGAGCCAGACGGTGGGCTAACGCCCGAAAACCTCCAAGGCAGCTGTCGAGGAGTGGTCCCCCGGAGGGGATGTTACCTGTGTCCCGGCGGCTCCCGAGGGAGACGCGGTAGAGGAGGCCTTGTCCCGGTGCCTCTCCTTATCCTTCTTCCGATGGCCTCCGGGGGAAGTGGATGCCTGCCTCAGTTTTTTGAGCTCATTCTCCATCGAACTCATCTTTTTCTTCAAGATATGGGCTTCCAGAGATTGCTGCCGCCTTTTCCAGGTAGCCACGGTGAAGTTGAGGTAGTGCTGGCACTTCTCGACCGGGTGATCGGGGCCTAGGCAGAACAGGCACAGGGAATAGCCGTCCTTGTGCAGTAGTTGGGTGCCGCACGAATTGCACTTATTTTTGTGCTCAGAGGGTGTAGGGGACGACTTACACCGACGATGGTACCTGACATTAGTTGGAAAAAAAAAAAAAAAAATTACTCCGGTAAAACCAACGAAGACTGGGCTGATGAAGCGCGAACTTTTCCACAAGGCACTGCACGAGCTAACGTTGGGAAAGAACTGGAAGGTGGGCATCAGGGACCGTCCCTTCATACCGACATCTCTTGACGCCGGTCACCTGACGTGGGGGCGGTCCCTCGCCAGGGACTGATAGCTAGAAATTTTTCCGTGGGGTCCTGCCGCCTGCCGACATCAGTCCTATATGTAATTATCTACTGCAAGAGGCCTCTATAAGTAAGATCTACTGTTACAGGTGAGTAAATACAGGTTACTCACCTGTAACAGGAGTTCTAGGAATGGTATATGTTGTTCATCCACACTGTCCGGCAGGTTCCTTGCCACTTTAAATCTTGCCGGAAGGTTTTCAAGCTGGCTCCTCCCACCCACCCCGTTGGTAAAACTCTTGGCTCCGCCCCATGATGCCAGATCTAGCCCGCTGGAAGCCAGGTTGTGCGTCGAAGCCGGGGAGGTCGGGTGGGTCGTGTGGATGAACAACATATACCATTCCTAGAACTCCTGTTACAGGTGAGTAACCTGTATTTCTAGGGACATGGATATGTTGTTCATCCACACTGTCTGGCAGACTCCTAGCAGTTCTCTGGGAGGAGGGAGGAAAGGCGCACACCCCCTACTTGGGAAATAAACACTGGAGAACCAAGGCCCCAAAACCAGCATCCCAGCGTGACTCAAGGTCGATGTGGTAGTTGGTAATGAAGGTGTGTGCTGACTTCCAGGTAGCAGCCCTGCAGATTTCCTGGATAGGGACGTCCCTGGAAGCAGCCACCGATGCAGCGGTATGGTGGGCAGAATGAGCTCTTATCCTTCTGGGAGTCTTCATGCCCACCAACCTATAGCAGAGATCTATGCAGGAGGTGACCCACCTGTCTATCGTCCGCTTGGCTGCAGGTCTACCAGGTGCGGCTTCGGCGTAGGTGACAAACAGCTGGCGAACCTCTCCCAGAACTTCAGCCATCTGCTCCTTGTAATAAGCGAGCGCTCTTCTAGGGTCCAAACTATGGAGCCTATATTCGGCCTCTGAGGTGTGACTGGGGTAGAACACCGGCAGAGTCAACAACTGGTTAAGGTGAAACTCTGACACCACCTTCGGAAGGAATTTCGGTTGGGGGAGTACGACAACCTTATCGATGTGGAAGACCAGATAAGGAGACTTGATGGAAAGCGCTTGGAGCTCTCCCATCCTTCTGGTTGACGTGATGGCCACCAAGAAGACGGTCTTCCACGACAGGTGAGAGATGTCACACCTGTGCATCGGTTTGAATGGCTTGCCCATGAGCTTAGCTAATACCAGCAGTAGATCCCACGGAGGAGGAGGTTCTCGCACCAGAGGGAATGTGTGATCAAGGCCTTTGAAAAAGCACCTGACCACCTGCTCCTGCGCCACCGACCGCTTCCCAGCCCGCACTCGGTAAGCAGAGATGGCTGCCAGGTGCACCTTAAGGGTTGTCGACTGAAGCCCTTGCTGAGACAGGGACCACAGGTAGTCCAGAATGCTTGGCAAGGAACAGGAGGAAGGGTCCAGACCCTTGCCCTAACACCAAATGGAGAATCTCTTCCATTTGAAGGCATAGCATTTTCTGGTCGACTCCTTACGGGACGCCTCAACGACGTTGAGGACCTCGTCGGAAAGACCCAAGGCCTGGAACTCTAGCCGCTCAGGAACCAGGCCATCAGGTGCAGGGATTGAAGGTCCGGATGGAATACCTTCCCCTGACTGACTGAGATCAGGTCCGGGCGGGCTGGAAGCCGCCTCGGGAGCCTGGAGCCAAGACTGAGGAGATCTGGATACCAGAACTGGCGGGGCCAGTCTGGGGTTGCCAGAATCACCTGAGCCTTGTCCCTCCTCACACTGAGTAACACCTTGTGGATCAAGGGAAATGGAGGGAAGGTGTAAAAGAGGCCTGGGGTCCACAGCCTCGAGAAGGCATCCCCCTGCAGTGAGCCCTTCTGAGGGGGCCGGGCATGGTACAGCCTCAGCTTGGTGTTCTCCCTGGAGACAAACAGGTCCACCAACGGTCTGCCACAACGGGAGAACAGACTGTAAGCTACCTCTGGATTGAGAGACCACTCATGGGATGTCTGGCCTATGCGGCTGAGAGCATCCGCCAGTTGGTTCGAGACCCCTGCCACATGGATGGCAAGGAGATCAGTCTCCAACTGCCTGACGAAGGTCCAGATCTGGAGCACCTCCTTGCAAAGCAGACGGGAGTGTGTGCTGCCCTGTTTGTTGAGGTAGTACATGGTTGTGGTATTGTCCATCTGGACTTGAACCACTTGACCCTGCAACTGAAGAGCAAAAAGCTGACAGTGCCAGTCTGACTGCTCTGAGCTCCAGCAGGTAGATGTGACAATGGGACTCCAAGGGTCCAGAACCCGTGGGCTCCTCAGCCCATGAGAGAGGCATCAGTCATAAGGACGACAGTCGGCTTGGGGCGGACAAACTGAATCCCTTCCTGCAGATGACTCGGGACGGTCCACCACTGGAGAGCGTCCCACATCCTCTGGGTGACAGTGACCAGCTGGTCGAAAAGACCCTGACGCTGAGACCACTGAGCGGCCAGCTCCCACTGGAGGGGGCGCATGTGCAATCTGGCCAAACGGACCACTGAGGTGCATGCTGCCATGTAACCCAGAGGGCACAGGAAGTCACAGGCAGGGCGCAAGTGCCGTGAGACCGAACACCGTCCAGGTGTGCTCCCCACCCGAGCCCTGAGGCACCTGTAGAGTGTGTCACAGTTGGAGACGGCACTATGAAGGGAACCCCCACGGAGAGATTCCCTGGAATTAGCCACCATTACCAATCCCGAATCAGGGCATTCATGATTCGGATTGGCTGCTGCAGATGGTCTTGCCTTTGGTCCCATTGCACCAGTAGCATCCACTGGGTTACCCGTATGTGGGGACGTGCCAGCGGGACTGTTGCAATGGCCGCAGCCATGTGTCCGATCAGGCGAAGGACCGATCTGGCTGGGACGGTCTTCACCGACAGGTCCCTGATGAGGGATCTGATGTGTTCCGCTCTGTCCGAGGGAAGAAAAGCTTTCCCTCTGACTGTGTCCAGAACTGCTCCTATAAACTGCAGTTTCTGGGAAGGCACCAGGAGTGACTTCTCATAGTTGATGAGAATACCCAGTGACTGAAAAAAGGACTGGTTGCAGTGAATGGCCGTTATCATTGCCTTCCTGGAGGGAGCCATGAAGCCAGTCGTCCAGGTATAGGAACACGTAGTGGCCTTGTCTCCTCAGAGATGCCACTACGACCGCCATGCACTTCGTAAATATGCAAGGTGCCGATGACAGCCCGAAGAGAAGAGCTCGGAACTGATAATGGTGGCTCTGAAACTCGAAGCGCAGGAACCTCCGGTGCGCTTGAGCATTCAGAATATGCAGGTAGGCGTCCTGCATGTCCAAAGACGCCAGAAAGGCATCTCGCTTCAGCATGGGAATTAGGCCCGGAAGGGTCACCATGCTGAAGCATTTGTAACCGACCGACAGGTTGAGGTCACTGAGGTCCAGTACTGGACGGAGGTCCCCTGTTTTCTTTGGAACCAGGAAGAAGTGAGAATAGTACCCTAGACCTCTCTGGTTCTCTGGAACATGCTCTAAGGCTTCTTTTTCCAGAAGTGTGAGCACCTCCTGCTGTATGAGCAGGGCATGCTGACCCGAATATCGGGAAAGCAGGGGAGGTCTTGTGGGTGGACTGCCTACAAATTCTATATAGTGGCCTTTTTTGACCAGTTACAGAACCCACCTGTCGGTGGTGACCGACTGCCACCCTGGCAAGTGGCGTGCGTTGCGACCCCCGACTTTCTTTTCCCGTTGATTCTGAGGAGGGGCAGGGGCCGGGAAGGAGTCATGCTGTGGCAGCATTTGATCCGGCAGGCTGTGCCGACTTTGGAAATCATTGGCCTCTGCCTGGGGATGACTTGGCCTGGGCTCTGCGGGTGAAAGTGCCCCTCTGCTGTTGGCCGGAATGTGGCTGCTGTCTTTGTAGATGGCCACGAAAGTGGCACTGGTTCCTGCGAAAGGAACTGGGCCGAGACCTGTACAGCTCTGACTGCCTTCCCTGCGTCCTGAAGTTTGGTGATCACCTTCTCGGAGGCTTCACCAAATAGGACCTCGCCGTTGTAAGGGACGTCAAACATGTTCTTCTGGACGTCTGGGGTAAAACCGAAGACATGGAGCCAAGAGTGTCTCTGGAGTCACACGCCTGAAGCTGCAGCTCTGGCTGAAGAGTCCGCAGAATCATATGCGGCTCTGAGCACCTGGGTCCCCACATCCCAACTCATGCAGAGGAGGTTCAAGAGCTCCTCCTTTTGGTCACCATCAGGCATCTTCTCGACCAGGTCCTGTCCCTGTTCCCACAGTGCGTTCTGGAATTGAACCATGTGAGTGAGGTAATTCAGTGACCTGATGGCGCAAGTCGCAGCCACGTACGTGTGCCTACCCAAGACATCCAATTGCTTGGATTCCTGGTCCGGTGGCTGTGTGCTCAAATGCTTAGGTCTTTACGACCGGTCATGCGAAGCAGTGATGACCAGGGAGTCAGCCAGAGGATGGTTCGCCAGATACTGGTCCCCCCTAGGGGCCTTGTATAGGCGGTCCGCCTTGTTCGGCACTGCTGGCGTGGAGTGCGGACATTTCCAGGCAGCCTTGGTGACGTCCGCAAAGGTATACACCAAGTGCGGCACTACCACAGGCTTTGGGTCTTTCTGCCAAAGGTAGCGGGCAAGGCGTTGTCTCTCGGGGTTGAGCTCCTCAGCATCCTATCCCATATTCTCCTGAATGTGCCTCAATGATCTCCGCGAAAGAGGGATCGTCCGGAGGAGACCTAGGTAGGCCGTGTGGGTCCGGAGAGGAAATGCTGATGGGAGAAGGAGATCTGGAGCACCCTGAGGTGTCAGATCTAGAATCCTCCCCAGACGGGGTGTACCGGCGTCGTCTGGGTCTCTTAGGACTGGGTGACCCTGAGGTGGATCTGAAGGGAGGTCTTCTCCTGTCTGAGGATCTGCCCCAAGGAGGTGGTGGTGTTTGCTCCTTGGGGGTTGGCGACCGTCCTACAGGCTCCTTGGGCAGCAGAAGGGACGTAGGCAGTGAAGGAGTAGGAAGAGGAGAAGTCGGAGGACGACGACGTGTGGCGACCACATCTTTTCTGACGGTGTCCCACCAGAAGGTAGAGAGCTCCTTTACCGCTGCCAAGTTCATGCCCACTGACTGGTCCGGCGCCAGTGGCCTGTCGCCGGGGTCGGGTGTCTGGTCCCCTGGGGTCTTCCGCTCCAGGGAATGTTCCTATGGGAGCCCAGCGTCTCCGGTGTCGCCCACCTGGTCCTCGGGCTGTGTGGTATCCTCCTCAGACAAGACCTTCCCACCGGCATCAGCCGGCGACAGTGGTGCAGTCCTCCTCTCTGGGGTAGCCTACATCGGTCCCCTGGCCGGCCTTGGAGTGTTTGATTATAGTCGGCTCCTGGGAGCGCCGGTGATGCTTGGCCAGCTTCAGGTCCGACGTCCGCTTGAGGGACGCCAGGTCCTTGGTTTTGCGAGGAACCGTCCGCCACACAGAGGCTGGGAAACTGACTCAAGGCCGGAGGTGTCCCGCCGAAGGGAAGAAGATTTGTGGCGCTTCCGGACTTTCGACGAGGCCTCAGATGGAGTGGAAGATGCAGACGGCCTAGAAGTCTTCAGGGGCTGCAGAGAAGAGGAGCCGCTGGAGGATCTGACCTGAACCAGGGAGGCTGCGATTGAGCCCTGAGGGAGAGTGCGTCCGATCCCGGAACCGGAGCCGGAGTCTGAGGCCTCTCACGGGGGACCTGGGCCTTTCCCTCTCCCGGTATTTCTCCCGGTGCTTGTGGGTTTTACCCAACGACTCCCCCCGGAGGAATGTTCCTTGTCCATAGTTTTCAGTTTCTCCTCTAACAGAAACGCTTGAAGGGCCTTCTGGCGGCAGATCCTGGTGTGACTGTTGAAGCCCTGGCAGAAGGAGCAGGCCTTGGTGTCGTGTTCCAGGCCTAGGCAGCGCACGCAGGCTGAATGTGGATCCTTAAAGAGGATCTGTTTGCCGCAGGCACACTTCGATTGGTGACCCTCCAGAGAAGTATTTGCAGAGGACATCAGTTGAATCCAGTAGTGTAGTGAAGGAAGACGAATTCGTCGTACCTAAAGGTTGTCACACGCTAGAAAAAGGACCAAGAGGCTGATACTTGTGATCTCGCGTGAGGGAAAAACTGAGGATTATGGGGACTACTCATGTACTACGCCTGACATCGGGCGGACCATCGTCAGAGGATGTGTCCTCGCTGAAGACTGCTAGACACTTCCATGGGGTCCTGACGCCTGCTGGCTTCAGTCCTAATGGTGTAACCTGCTGCAAGAGCAGTATCTCGAAGTAAGATCAGCGAGCTTGCGTTGGGTGTCTGCCGTGAAGGCAGAGATCCGCAACCAAGCCCTGTGGTGCATGGCCACTGCAGCTGCTACCAAACGGGCACAAGGGTCTCAAATGCCCAGAGCCATCTGGAGCTGCTGCTTTGCCACCACCCTTCTCTGATCCCGGATCTGCTTGACCGTGGTTTGGAGGTCGGCCAGGAGATGAGGGAGCACCTCATCCAGTGAGCCAAACAGGGCATGAGAGAAGTGTGCAAGCCGAGCTGGCCTGGCTAAGGCCCAAAGAGGCGGCAGTGTACACCCTTCTCCGAGTAGTCCAATATCTTGGACTCCTTATCTAGGGGCTTGTCCACATCCCTCGTGTTGCCCGAGCGCCTGAAGACAGAATCTGCCACCAACCCCTCGGCCGAGGCGTGCTCCGAGTCCGGAGACAGAGCCAGTAAGGACTGCGTACTTGTGAGCCATCAGGGCTGATGGCGCTAGGCAGGAGGCTGGGCGCTGCCAGAGTCCTAACGCAAGGCCCACAATGGCCTTGGCTATGAGGAAAGCCCTCATGGGGGAGTCCCCCTTGCCCAGATACTCCATAAGGGAATATCTGGCCTGTTTCTGCACAGGTTCAAGTGACATCCTAGTGGACACAGATGAGCCAAAGGCTACTGAAGAACGAGGTGGGGCTCTCGTCCACAGAAAGGTCCCCCCCCCCGAAGATTCCAGGTCGACTGGACAGGAATGCAACGAGGAGTCTTCAGACTCCAAAGAGCAAACCTTGAGCCGACCAAGAATCCTTGGTCGGCAGCCCATTCTTCGGCTGGGGAGGAGGTGGTTCCACCACAATGGGCGGGACAGCCTGTTTTGGCCAAGGCATCGGCGCCGGGACCTCGACTGGGGTACTGGTGTAGCGAGTCGGCTTCGGCCGTTCAGGTAACAGCCACTTAATTGCTGGTGTGGAAGCCAACAATGGCTTGCTGCCGGCCAAAAGGAGCTGTTGCCACATTAGATCCCCACAGCGTCGATGCAACTTGCGCCAGAGCCTCTCCTCAACCAAGGAGGATGAGGAAGAAGAGTGGCAGCGCAACTTTCCATGATGTAGGGACAGACCACCGACGTCGGTGGGATTTCCCCAAAGAGGAGGAGGACAAAGACAGTCGGCATTGCCGGCAGCAGACCGAGGAAGGAGCGGGGAAAACCCGCTGCCCCTCCAGTTCAGGGTCCTGGGCCAGGGACTTCGGTTCAATGGTCTGAGGCAAGTCCTCGGAAGGCACCAGTGTCAGAGAGAGACAGAGAGAGAGAGAGAGTTTTCAGCCTCCTCGGTCGACAACCTGTCGGTGGGCTCAAGAAAAATCTCGGCCACGTCAACAGCTGTCTCAGCAAGCTGGGCTGACAGGGACACCGTGAAACCAGCGGCCCGGGCCGCAACATTGCCCAAAATTGACAGCCAATGGTCTGGAGAACGAGATCTCTCCTGCTCCCAAGAGCGTCGACGGTGGGTCTTAACCTTTTTTGGATCCTTCTTCAGAGACCAAGGGCTGAGAGACCCAGAAGGACCCTCCCCTTTAGTCGAGAGAGAGTGGCACAGCTCCCGAAAGGAAGCCGTGTAAGAAGAGCCCAGTTGGATCAGAATAAAGGCTGAAGAGGAGCTCGCCGTGGCCTGGGCCACCTCCTCCTCAAGGGCTGTGAGCTGTTCAAGCTGTTCCAGTTGTTCCGCAGAGCACGCCACAGGACACCACCCAATGGGCCTCCTCTGATTTGACAGGCGGGTACTGTTTCTCCGGTCACCCCAGCTGGAGTTGGGCAGCACGATCTTTGAGCACCGATGGAGAAAAGGACAGACATATCACGCAAGTCTGCGGATCATGATAGTGCCCGAAGCAATAAACGCAAAAGCCGTGGGGGTCAGTGCACGGCATCTTCTGCCCAAAGGGGCACCAGTGAAACCCAGTGACTGTCTTGTCCTCCATCGCGGCCGCAAGGGAAGAGGGTGAAGGCTGAACCTGAACAAGTTTCAAAGTAAGTTTAGGAAAAAAATCCAAAGTTTTTAGAGCCAGGGCCTACAAACCGCGAGAGAGCGCTAAGGAGGGAACCTGATGCTTCAAGCCGTAAGGAAGATCTATCGTCATGGGGCGGAGCTGAGAGTTTTCATCACCCGTGTGGGTGGGAGGAGCCAGCTTGAAGACTTTCCAGCCCATCTTAAAGCGGCAAGGTACCTGCCAGACAGTGTGGCTAGAACATATCCACGTCCCTAGAACCGAGCATTTTTGCATTGAGTAGGGGCACAGTAAGGTCTAACTATGGACGACCCCATCTGTCATATACATGAACTGCGATGGATGAGACAGGTTCCCACTCATGCATGCTGGACTGAATCCGGCTGAGGCTATCCACCAGAGTGTTTAGCACTCCAGGAATGTGAAACGCCATGAGGGTCAGGCCATGGTCTAACGCCCAATACCATTTTCTCATGGTCTCCCAGCTCAGGAGGTACGAATGCATTCCTCTCAGTTTGTTGATGTAGTACACTACACTACACTGAGGTTATCTGACTGAATCAGCAATTGATCCAGAAAAAGATGGATCAGAAAAGCCTGCATGGCATATAGGACCGTCCACATCTCCAGGACATGGATATGGGACCAAGAGCCATGAGTTTGGAAGGGACCCAGATGGGCTCCCAAGAAAAACCCAGAGGCATCCATGGTGAGAATTTGCTGTTGAGGAGGTCTGGAATGGAAATCCTCGCAACAGGTTCAGTGTGTCCATCCACAACTGGAGCACTTTGCAGACAGGAGAAGAGACCAGCACTAACTGATCTAATTCATCCGTTCACTGATCCTATTGTACTCAGAGTCTACTGGAGGATGCACATGTGGAGCCTGACCAGTGGAACAGTGGGTATGGCAGCCACCATCAGCCTCAACATCCTCAGTTACACCCTGGCTACAACAGAATGGCTCTGGGCCACTTCCTGAGCCTGAGCAGTAAGGCACTCTGCCCTGTTATGAGGTAGGAAGGTCTTCCTGTGTGGATCTAGAACCACCCCTATGTATTGCAAACTTTGGTATGGAACCAGGACCGACTTGGGTAGGCTGACGGTGATGCTCAAGAAGAGAAATAACTGAAGAATTCTCTCTAAAGTCCCCCGGAGCTGTTCCCTGGACGGGCCTTTTAGGAGTCAATCGTCCAGATAAAGGAAAACATACAGTCCCTCCCTTCTGAGGGCCGTAGTTACTGCTAAGCACTTGGTAAAGACCCACGGCACAGAGGATAAGCCAAAGGGCAGCACTTTGAACTGGCAGTGCTCTCCCTGAAAAAGAAAGCAAAGGAACTTCCTGTGGAGGAGAAAACACAGATGTGCGGGTAAGCATCCTGCATATCCAGAGAACACAGCCAGTCGCCTTTCATGAGAGGGGGCATTAGATCTGGCAGAGTTACCATTCGAAACTTTTTGCACTGGACATACAGATTGAGGTCTTTTAGGTTTAAAATAGACCTCAGATCTTGAGGAATTTTTGTATATTAGAAAGAACCTGGAATAAAACCCCAGCATAAAAACCCTTGTTTCTCTGGCGCCTGGGCACTGGCTCGATGTCCTGCTGTCGCAGAAGGGACTGTACCTCCTCCAGGAGGACAGACAGGTGGGCCGGGAGGTAGCTGGAGGGCAGAGGAGTCGTCTCTGGGGGTGGCTCGTCGGGCTCTAGAGTGCGACCCCTTTCTATGATTTGAAGAATCCAGGCATTTGACGTGATGGTTTTCCACTGACTGAGATGGAGGGAGAACCGACCTCCGACCACTTGGTCAGTGACAAGAGGAGGGGGGGGTCCTGGCAAGGAGTCAAGCGGAGGCAGTTCCAGCCACTGGGGCTGGTCTGTCACCTCCAGGATGCGTGGCCGCTGCTCCTGTGGTGGAGGAGTGGGCAGAGAAGAGGAGGCTCTACGTTTGCCCTGGGGCCAAGAAGCTGCTCCTAGCCTATTAGACGCCTTGCAAAAGGGAGAGTGCAGTCTGCGATTAGGCTGTGTCTGATAGAACAAGTGGGCAGATTTAATAGTCCTGCAAATGCCTGCAAGTCATTAATGATATCCTGGACATCCAGCCCAAAGAGCTTAGTGCCACTGAAGGGGGGCATGAAGCACCTTTGCTGAACATCAGCAGCAAAGCCAGAGACCCTCAGCCAGGACTGCCTATGGAGGCAGATACCGCTGGCAGCAGCCCTGGCAACAGTGTCAGAGATATCATAGTGGGCCCGCTAGAGGTGCTTGCTAACATCCTCAGCTGTTTGCAAGCATTTAAGAACGCCCTGCTTCTGGGTACCTTCTGGAAGGGCCTCGGCAGCAGCCTTGCCCTTCTTCCAGCTGGTATTCTGGTACTTTACCATATGGGACAGGTAGCTGGAAATCCTTATCCCAAGCGCAAAGGAAGCATAACCCTCTTGCCCCAAAGATCAATTCTACGAGACTCTGTCCTGGTGGAGGGAGCTGAGGTGCTTGGGCACCTTAGACCAGTCACAAGCTGCCTTTATGACCACTGAATCGGGTTCAGGCTGGGAAGCATAATGTAGAAACCCCTGAGGGGCATGATAAAGTTCATCTGCCCTACAGGGCAAAGCTGGCGCCATATTAGGCCTGTGCCAGGCTCCAGTAGTAGCATTCCTCAAAGCAG
Source organism: Neoceratodus forsteri (assembly GCA_016271365.2). Classification (NCBI taxonomy): domain Eukaryota; kingdom Metazoa; phylum Chordata; order Ceratodontiformes; family Ceratodontidae; genus Neoceratodus; species Neoceratodus forsteri. The sequence continues at coordinate 623,560,710 of CM057449.1, forward strand.
GCAAAAAAACAGGAGGAATGATCTTAGGAAGAGATGCTGGAATCTCCAGGAAATCCACCAAATCCTTTCTGGTGGCATCCTCTTCAGTATGGTAGCCCATGGCGGAGAACAAGTGCTTCATTATATTGAAAAAGCTAGGGTACTCTGGAGGAGACCTAGGAGTGTGTTTAACAAAATCCTCACTGACTGAGGAAGCTGTGGATCTGTCTGAGGTGAGAGGTTCTTCCTCCTCCTCCTCCTCAGGAAGAAGATCAGGGTGGTACTCAACGTCGACCTCTTCCAGATCAAGGTCAGACAACAGAGATGCCACCAGCCCGCCAGTGGTGGTCCGTAGCCAACAAGGTGGGGTGGATGACGATGGTGCCATCAACTGAGCAAGAGATGTAGGCCTGTAGGTGCCTAACTGATGGACCATCACTTCAGTGAATTTAATCAAAATTTCATCGAGGTCAACTACAGTCAAGCACTGCGTCAATGGAAGGGGGGCGACAGCGCAGGGAGCGACAACCCACTTGAGAGACCCAGTGAGCCCAAAGAACCTGTAGTCAGAGGGCCTGGGGAACCATCAGGACTCGACGGATAGTCCACCGATGACAATCCCATCGTCTAAGATAAAGCAGCCGATGACCTGGAGGTCAACAACCAAACGCCCTGAATGTCAGGAGTCGCCGCTGTCTGTATGGGTCTGGCAGGCACAGAAACCTCGACAGTGGTTGTGTGTGTTAGCGTAGCCGCAGCCGACAAAGTAACCCCAGACGAGGATGAAGAGACCTAAGAGTAGCGTCCCGATCTCTGTCTGTTTATGACCCCCCGAGGACTTGTCTTGGGCCTTAGTGGACTGGGGGCTCGACAACCCTGCCAGTAACTGGGAAGCAGGGACCCTGAAGGACCCCAGCACGGAACGAGCTACCTGTTGCTCCATAAGGAAATTTTTAAGTGCCGTTTTGGGTCGCCTGAGGGTTGTTTGATTAAACTTCTGGAAGAGCTCACAGCTGGAGACTTCGTAGTCAGGTCCAAGACAGCAGACATAGTACTTGTCTGTGGAGGAAATCTTTCCACAGCAGCAGCAGCGACAGAACAGAAAAGTTGAAGGATTAACTCTCGATAAACAAAGGAATCTCTTTGAAAAAGATTCTAAAATATCAAGTATGAAAATGTTGAAGGCAAAAAGGGGTGCAAAACTGCATCAGAGCTTCCATGGAGACCCACGAGAACAAGTCGATGCTGGGAAAGAATTGAGGAGAAAGCAGGGCTGCTCATGTCTTTATAGGGTTGATAACACTGGCAGACTATGTTGGCATGGCCGGCTCCAGTTGTACTACTGAAAATCTTCTGTGAGGATCCTGCTTCACCGAAGATGAAGTTCTTACGGTGTGATCTGATGACTGAGCTACCCCTGAAGAAAATGTGGGGTTTACTGGGGGATTTTCTGGCGGTCGCTCTAGAAACTCCAGAGTGTGACTGCGCTCTATGATAAGAAGCACCCAGTTGTCCATCATCACCCCCACCAACACTCCTAGGTAGAGGGAGAACCCACCTCCGATCGCCTCCCTTGGTTCTTGGCCAGAATGGGGGGGGGGGGATCGGCTAAGGAGTCAGGAGGAGGGGCAGGCGTAGGCAGGGGGCTCTGGCAGCAGCACCAGCAGGGGCCACTGTGGCCTTATGATTGTGCTGCCCCCTGGCAGGCTGGTTCCTCGTATGCTTATGGGAGGACCTGTGAAAGGGTTGACGTTCGCCAGCTCTAGGCCAAGTGTGATACAGCGAATGGACCGACAAAGAACGTTCTGACACTGGACCATGTGAGCCAATTAATTTATGGTCCGGATACCCAGAGTAGAGGCAAAACACATTTGCCAATGTGATCCAGATGCCTGGACTCCCAGTAAGGGGGAAGGGTACTTGGGCTTCTTAATACGGTCATGTGCCGCATTAGTCACCACTGATTCCGCCTTAGAGCGACTCCCCAGAAAGGGCTTGCCAGCTGGGGCATGGTAAAGGCGGTCCACTTCTTGGGCTGAGGACGGGTGGTAGGATGAGTCTAGGTCACCCTAAAGACATCCTCATAGGAGTCAAAGGGGGCACCACCATGGAGAGGGCATCTCGCTGCTGGAGATAGATGGCCAAATGGCATCTCTTCAGGTCCTGCTCCGGCCCACTAGGCACAAGTGCCCGTTTTCAGGGGTGACCTGGGAGCACTGGGGAGGTTAAGTGACTTGCTCAGAGTCACACAGTATGCAAGTGGAGGCTGTGGGAATCAAACCCAGGTCTACTGATGTACCAAGCTCATTACCCTAACCTCTAGGCTATACTGCCGGTCCCTTGATTTGATATGGTGCATAACATCCATGAAGGAGGGACTGTCGGGGAGGGGGGCGGAGACGACTTGGGCACCTCCTTAGCCGGATCATCCCCATCCAAAGACTCCCCATGTGAGGAGAAGATCCTGAAGAATCAGAGTCATGCTCAGTGGAAATCACTATCCAGGATCAACGCCTGGGGACAGCGTTCGTCCCTTTCAGAACCTGAGCTGACGTCAGGACAAGGACCCCGATGTGCGGAGTTCGTTTGGATCAGCCCAGTCTGGGTTATGGGGCTTGACAACGGAAGGGAGATGCCGGAGGCAACCCTTGGGAACGGGGGTCTGCCACTACATGAAGGACCACCACGCCGAAAAGAGGGCATTATAACCCACTGGGAATGGCATACTGTACACCAGTAGGAATGGATAATACGACGACTGGAAAGGGTACAACGGTTGAGGAGCTGGCGAAGGGTACTCAGGCGCAGGTACATCCAGCGCTGGTTGAGGATATGGAGTCTGCCCAGCAGGCGCCAGCTGCGGCACAGATTGCAGCAGGGGACACAATTGAGTCAGGCCCATAGGCAGAGGCTGCAGCAGCCCAGGGAACGGCCTGGAATGACCGGAAGGATCCACCGTCACTGGCCCAGCTGGAGAAGCAGACACCTGAGGGGATGGGGATGACTGAATAAAAGGCAGAGGCAGAGCTGGAGGAAGAGGAGACAGTGGTAGCCTGCCGTGGGCATTGCCTAGCAGGATTGATGTCAGTCTCAGTAGTGGGAGCCGATAAAGGCAACGCAGTGGCCAGGGGGATGACAGTTGTGGAGCAGATACCAGAGGAGACAGGCTGGGTGTCTGAGAGCCCGTGAAAGATTTGGGCCTGAGCATCAGGGGCTGGGAAGCAGGAGACTAAGTCCTCTGCCCGAAGAGCTCCAGCTTGAAATGGCAATGAGGGCAGGTGGCAGAGCCACCAGGAGCCCAGAGAAAGAGGGCTGACAGGGCTGAAGAAGCCAACCTCCATACACACCCCCGGGGGGGGAGATGCACCCAGTTATGGGTTTGAGGCTTGGGAAGCGACTGCGACCAGGAAGCTACCCGGTCCTGGTCCTGGTCCTTATCCCAGTGCTTGAACTCACTCGGATTTCTCCTTGTGAGAAGATGAAGAGTCCCCGGAGGACTGTGCCGGCAAGGCCAAAGAGTTCCTGGCCTGCAGCTTTTTCTCCACTATAACCAACTTTTGCTTCAAAAAGTGGCTCTCCAGAGTTTTTAAATGACATCTTTGAGTGGCCTACTTGAATTTCTGGCAAAACCAGCAGGTTTCGGTGTCGTGGCTGTGGCCTAAGCAGATAAGACACGCAGAGTGGCCGTCCTTTTGAGGGATCTGTTTGCAGCAGGCACACTATGAAGAGCAGTAGGTCGAAAGAGGAGGCTGCTGGAAAAAAAAAAACTCGTCAAAAGGAACACCGAAAATTCGATGTCTTACACTGAAGAAAATGAAAAATAAAAAGCGCGGTAAGTGTGGGAAATGACAGTTGACTGTAGCTGCGGCATCCACTAAGGTCCCACATGCATGGGTCGACAGCGGGAAAAGAACCAAGGGAAGTATGGAGTACTGCCCACCTATACAGGCTAGGCTGACATCAACTGACAGTGGGCGTTCCCCTGTGGTAGACTAAGCTAGAGGTTTTCCGTGTGGTCCTGGTGCCCGACAGCTTAGTCCTACCAGTGCTGGCCTACCCCAAGAGCCTTCCTCAAAGTAAGATATACTTAATATAGTCCAAATCAGCACAAAGATCATCCTGTTACTCTCACTGCCAAGCTCGAATGCTGGCAATCTCACTCCACTGCAATTACAAAAAGCACTACTGTGGCATCTGGGCCAGCAGTCTGACTAATAAGATGATGATATTTCAGCTGCATTTGCCAAATATATGCTCAGTACTTCTTTTAAGGCAAACACTGGCAAAGAGAAACAGTCTGTTGGCAGAAAAGGGCTGCCCAAGTGTTCCCTGCCTATTCTACCTCTGCAGACCCCACCTGGTCTCTGGTGACCCCCCCCCCACCTCTGATCTAATATACTCCTATGTTTATGCCACACATGCTTGAACCCCTCAACCAATCTAGTCTCCACCACTCCAGCTGGTGGTCTGTTCCATGTGTCCACCACCCTTTCAGTGAAGAAACAGTTCCTCACATCCCTCCTGAACTACTCCCCCTTCAGCTTCACTGCATGCCCCAGTCCTGGAGCTCTTTCTCATTTGGAAGGGGCTCCCCTCATGCACACTGTTCACCTTTGTAAAGTTCTTGAAGGTCTCAATCATGTCACCTCTTGCTCTCCTCTAATCTAGAGTGTACATATTGAGGTCACTCAACCTCTCCTTGTAGGCTTTCCCTTGCAACCCCTGCACAATTCTGGTTGCCGTCCTCTGGAATGCCTCCACCCTGTCTATATCCTTTGAAAGTACTTAAAGGTCTCGATCATGTCTCCTCTTGCTTTCCCTCTAATCCAGGGTGTACATCTTGAGATCACCCAGCATCTCCTTGTAGAGCTTCCCTTGCAACCCCTGCACCATTCTGCCTTCTGTCCTCTGGAACGCCCCCACCCTGTCTATATCCTTCCTAAGGTGCAGTCTTCAGAACTGTACACAGTACTCCAGGTGGGGGTGTACCAGAGAGCAGTATGTGGCAGCATCACCTCCCTCCTCCTGCTGGTGATGCCACCTTCAATACATCCCAGCATATACATAGCCCTGCCTTTGGCCTGGTCACACTGCGTTGCCACCTTGTGGTACTCCCAATGTACATTTCCAGTCTTGTGATGTACATTGGCAGTACAGCGCAGTGGTGTAAGACTCAGAGCTGCAAATCTGGTGACATCCGGCAGACCACACCTGAGTTTCAATCCCACAGCTTCTACTTGCATACTGTGTGACCCTGAACAAGTCACTTAACTTCCCTATGCTCCCAGGTCGCTGTAAAAAAGCTTTCAGCTTAGTGTGCTACTCCTGGTTAAACAACTTAAAAAAAAATACCTTCCCCAATCCCATACTCAGCACTAGGGTTTCTAGGCAATGAACCTCAACTACCAACTCTTTGACCACTCCTCAAGTTTCCACAGATCCCTGTGTATTTTCCCCACACCACTCCTGAGTGTCCACCCTATTGCAGATTTTAGTGTAATCTGGAAAAAAGCATACCTTTCCCTCCAGTTCTTCTGCAATGTCACCAATGATGATACTGAAGAGGACTAGTCACAGTACTGAACCCAGTGGTACCCCGCTGATCACTCTCAACTCCTTTAGATTGTGTGCTGTTAACTACCACCCTCTGTCTCCTATCCGTTACCCAGTTTTGAACCAAATCTATCAGGTTGGACACCACCACTCCTGAGCTGGCGAACAAGGACTTCTAAAGACTGGGTGAAGAGGATGGTGGAGCCAAGATGTATAAGGGGGAAGGAAGGCGGTGCAAAATAAGGAGGCAGCTGTCTTGGGAGAAAGAATATCTCAAAGCATGAAGGGGAAAGAGAATGCTGCTGCCCGTAGGTGGGAGAGGGAGCTGTTCCAGAAAAACTTAGTGGAATAAAAACATGACTATTGTGCTAATCAACATGTTAATAAAACAAATGGGGTTGTATAACACATTTTTGGATGACATGCCAAAATCGGTCATCAGATATGTATAATACACCAGATTTTATAATGAAATTTTAGCTCCAACATCAGACTTTGCCACTCCTGAGATATGGGTTTTACTACTCATTAGCACAAATAAATGTGACTACCATTCACAGGTATAGTTTTTAATAGCACGGAAAATTCATAGATTGCACCATGCCTGAAATGCTGCGCTCCATATAACAGATGCATTCTCACAGATAGCAATTTGAAAACAGATTACATTTAAAATAATTACCAGACTCGGAGGGGGATATGAGTTCATACTGCTGGAGTTCACCATTCCAGTTGCCACCTGAGAACTATGCTGTGAATTTGTAAAAATCAAGGCCTGAGTGAAGCTCTGCTGCTGGGGAGGCTCGAATGAATTCAACTCTACGGTTGGACTGCTGGGAACCGGCTTTTGAAGCAGCGTTACCAGATCAATGCTAAATGGAAAGAAAAAAAATGGATAATTCAAGAGAGCACCCTAATTATATACTGTACATGAAAAAACAGTTATGCAAGAACTCACCGTAACAGTAGATCTTCGAGGGATCTCAGTCATCAGGTACCACCGTGGTAAATTCACCATCGGGGAATGGGAATCTACATGGAAGATTTTCAGCAGTACAACTGGGCTGCCACACCGCTGATGTCATCAACTCTATACAGGCGTAGCTAACGGCACTCCCTCCTCTGCCCCCCCCCCCCCGAGGCGAAGGGAGCAAGGCTCACACCCTGGGGAACCAAGGAGAGACAGGGGCCCAGCTCTAGATAAAAGGAAGGAAACAACAGATAGCCAGGTCCTGAACAGGAACCCCAAGAAGGGGGATGGTGGAAGGGAAAGTATACCTGATGACAGATTCCCTTGAAAAGCTACTGTCATGGTAAGTTCTTACAAAACTGTGCTATCTTCTTCGGGATATCCGAGACATCAGGTACCACTGTGGGAACGAGTACCAAGCAGTGACAGGTAGGAACAGATAAGCTGGGAGGCTGGAACTCCATAAACTTAAGACAGAAGACGTGAAACAACCTGCCCAGCACGAGCTTCTTAAACTTAAGACAGAAAACCTTGTGAACTAAACCTGTCCAGGGACTCTATAAGCTTAAGACTAGAGTCCTTGCAGCACAGTCCTGCTGAAATCCGCACAGGCTCTAGAGACAATGTCCAGACTGTAATGCTTGGTGAAAGTGTGGACTGTACTCCAGGTGGCAGCCACACAAATATCAGTGGCCAAGATGACTTTGAAACAAGCCACAGAGGTACCCAAGCCTCTGGTGGAATGGGACAGCTCCAGGCAACTCCTTGCCGTACTTGTACTTGCAGAACACAATGCAATTTGCCAGCCATTTGAATAAACATTGTTTGGAAACTGAGGCGCCCTCTCTACCTGGGGCGAAAGAACTGCTTAGACTTTCTGGACTCCTTAGTCCTGAGCAGATAATGCTTCCAAGTTTTGCGCACATCTAACGCATGGAGCAGTGCTTCCCCTGGGTTGGCATGCTCGGGGAAAATAAACAGGAAGGTGGATTGACTGAGAGTAAACTCAGAAACCACCTTAGGAAGAAACGTAGGATTTGTGCGCAAAGATACAGTCTTTGTGAAAAATCAAATAAGGCTCCTCGCACCAGAGGGCCTGAAGCGCAAATTCTTAGAGCGGAAGTAATGGCAACTAAAAAGAGCGCTTTCTAAAAGAGAGAGTGCAAATCACAATTGGTTCAAAAGGAGACTGGGTCAACTTTTCCAAAATAAAATTCAAGTCCAAAGCCAGGACAGGGGAATGGATTGGGGGTTTCAGATGCAGGATGCCCCTAAGGAAGGTGTGAGAGACATCCCACTGGCGATAGTGCGGTCACCCACAGGCTAATGGAAAGCCAAAATGGCCGAAAGGTGGACCTTGAGGGAGAAATACTGGAGACCAGAGTCGGACAAAGAAATCGGGTACTTCAGGACGTGCTTCACATGACGGATGAAGACAGAGGAATGAGACCTGGAAGTGTCACCATCCTGAACCTTCGGTATTCTATACAGTTGTTTATGGAGCTGAGGTCCAGGATGGGCCAAAGATCCTGAGTTTTCTCTGGAACCAAGAAGAAGTGGGAGTAAAACTTTTTCCCGCTGCTGCAGGGGGACTGGCTCTATCACCTTTTAGCAAGAGGGCCCGAATCTCTCCTATGAGAGGTACGTGAGAAAGAGGATACCTTGAGGACTTTGTGGTGTGTCTGGGAGATCTGAGTGAACTCCACCATATGTCCCCTCCTTATGAAATCTAGGACCCAAAGATCTGAAGTTTTTTTGCTCTATCCCTCCAAGTGGAGGGAGAAGCGACCCCCCACTGCCTCCCACTGTACCTCCTCTGGAGAGGGGGGGTCAACTGGGAGTCACTGGGCAGAGCTGGGAGTGGGCAGAGGCGCCTGGGAGGACTTTGGGCCTCAAAAGGGGGGCACATCCAGGTTGCTGGTTCCGTCCTTCCTCTTGAAGCGGCCTTTCAGTGCAGTCTGGTTGCCACGGGCATGCTGGCCTGAGGTCTTCCAAAATGGCAGTTTATGGAATTGCTTCTGGTCCCCCTTATACATCTGTCAGACAGACCAGACTGATTTGCCCGACTCTTGGAGATGAGAGACGAAGCTCTCGGTCTCTGACCCAGACAGTACAGAACCATGGAAGGGAAGGTCCCCGATTCCAGTCCGCAGATCCTGAGAGAGCCCTGCGACTCGTAGCCAGGCATGGCACCTTACAGACACCTGACACTGCTGCTCTTGATGCCGTATCTGCAGTGTTAAACGAGGCATGCAAAACATTGGTGCCTACATCCGAGCCCGATTTCAGGATGTCCAGGGGCTCTGTTTTTGCGTAGAGTCTGGTAAGACATTGGCTACCACTTGTTCCTTCTCCCATAAATCATTCTGGTACTGGATCATGTGTGTTAGGAAGTTCAGGGAACGTGTGGAGCAGGTGGATGCAGAGCATAGCCTCTTGCCCACCTGGTCCAAATAACGGGACTCCTGATCGGGAGGCTGGGAACCAAGGTGCTTGGGCTGTCGAGACTTACGAACAGCCACTATGACCATTGAGTCAGCTTGAGGGTGTTCCGCCAAATAGGGCTCCTCCCTCTGTGCTCTATACAGCGTGAAATTTTTTGGGAACTGCCGGGACTGTGGCTGGGTGTTTCCAAGTGATCCTTATCAGGTCTTGGAATGTATCCACCAAAGGAGGTACTACCAATGGTTTAGGCTCCTTTTGCCTCAAGTATCTGGCCATTCTCTGGCTTTCTGGATCCAGGTCCTCCATCTCCCATTCATTGGAGGCCTGGATGTGCCTCACGACGTCCATAAAGACTGGATCATCAGGGCTTAACGGGCGCCTGTCATCAGGGAGACTCCGACTCCTGAGAGGGACTGGTCCAAAGAGGATGAAGATGAAGCGGACCAGCCCTACTGGGACGAGGGGAGTCCGAACCATGCCTGTAGGTGCTACCTTCCCTAGAACGCTGGCCACTTTCTGACCGACATCGGCCATGGGACAGACGGAGCGGAGACCAGCGCCTTTCAAGGGACCGGTGTCTGCTAGAAGAGCATCCTCACCTAGTGATAGATCTTTGGCAGCTGCGGGACTTGGACCAGGACCGGCATTGGCTAGAGGATCTCGAGCGGCGCAGATTACATTCTTTAGACAGAGACCAGGATCAAACCACCGAGGGGAGCGGGATTTGGAAGGTTTACGCCACCACCGATTTTGAAGGCGACTTCACGGAAGATCCCGGTGTCCTGATGTCTGGCCGGGTCACACCGGTGCTGGATCTGGCTTCGGGTAGCTTTGTCGTTTTTGACTTGGCTCCACCAGAAGGGAGAGCACTCCTGCAGCTCCTCCTTATTAAAAACTGAAGCCATCATCCCCTTAAGGGGAATCTGTGGAGCCGGAAGGTCCAGCAAGGCCTTGGGGGAAGATTCCAAGAAAGAGTCCTCTGGAGTAGAGGACCTCTGGGCCGGCAATGGTACCATGACTGGTGCGGGCTCACCCTGAGGCAAGTCAACCTTAGATACCGTGGATGGCACCATGGCTGGTGTCTTGGCAGAGGTCGGCTCCGACTTCGCCAACTTCGGAGGGTGGGACCCAGAAGGGGTCTTAGCAGGAGGGTCCTGGTCCTTACCCAACCTGGGTAAAGCCATGGCCAAGGCCTCTTTTCGGCAGGGCCGAGACCATCAAGTGGAGGCCTTAGTTGTGTCCACCGACGTGACAGAGGTACGCAGCGGCATAGCCTTCACCTTGGCCGGTTTGTCAGAAGTAGACCCCGCCAGGGCTGGCATTGGTTCTCACCTTTTCTCCATGTTTCGAGTGTCTCGAACATTTGGAACTGCCAGAGCCCAAAGATGAGGCCTTTTTGTGGGGAAAACGTGACCTGGACCGCTGGTGAGACCAGCTATGGTCCTTCTCGTGGGACTTGTGGGATTTGTCCCAATGCTTGGCCTTTTCCCTGGGAGAGCGTTTCATAAATACAGGTTACTCACCTGTAACAGGAGTTCTAGGAATGGTATATGTTGTTCATCCACACTTGTTGGCAGGTTCCTTGCCGCTTTAAATCTTGCCGGAAGGTCTTCAGGCTGGCTCCTCCCACCCACCCGGGTGGTAAAACTCCTCGGCTCCGCCCCATGACGCCAGATCTGGCCCGCTGGAAGCTCAGGTTGCGCCGGCCGGGAGGTCGGAGATCGTAGGGATGAACAACATATACCATTCTAGAACTCCTGTTACAGGTGAGTAACCTGTACTTCTAGGACATGGATATGTTGTTCATCCACACTGTCTGGCAGACTCCTAGCAGTTCTCCGGAGGAGGGAGGCAAGGCGCACACCCCTACTTGGGAATAAAGACTGAGAACCGAGACCCCAAACCAGCATCCGGCGTGACTCAAGGTCGATGTGGTAATGGGTAATAAAGGTGTGTGCTGACTTCAGGTAGCAGCCCTGCAGATTTCCTGGATCACGGACGTCCCTGGAAGCAGCCACCGATGCAGCAAGTATGGCGGTAGAATGAGCTCTTATCCTCTGGGAGCTCCATGCCCGCCAACTTATAGCAGAGATCTATGCAGGAGGTGACCCACCTGCCTATCGTCCGCTTGGCTGCAGGTCTGCCAGGTGCGGTTTCAGCGTGGGTGACAAATAGCTGGCAAACCTCTCCCAATTTCAGCCATGCGCTCCTTATAATAGCGAGCGCCCTTCTAGGGTCAAAGTATGGAGCCTGTATTCGGCCTCCGAGGTGATTGGATAGAACACCGGCAGAGTCAACACCTGGTTAAGGTGAAACTCCAACACCACCTTCGGAGGAAGACCAGGTAAGGAGACTCGATGCAGAGCGCCTGGAGCTCTCCCATCCTTCTGGCTGGCGTGATAGCCACCAAGAAAGCGGTCTTCCACGACAGGTGAGAGATTCACACCTGTGCATTGGTTCGAATGCTTGCCCATGAGCTTTGCCAGTACCAGCAGTAAATCCCACGGAGGTGGAGGTTCTCGCACCGGAGGGGAAATGTGATCAAGGCCTTTGAAAAAGCGCCAGACCACCTTCTCCTGCGCCACCGACTGCTCCCGGCCCGCGCCCGGTAAGCAGAGATGGCTGCCAGGTGCACCTTTAGGGTCGTCGACCTAAGCCCTTGACTAGAAAGGGACCATAAATAGTCCAAAATGCTTGCCAAAGAACAGGAGGAAGGGTCCAAGCCCTTGCCCTGACACCAAATGGAAAATCTCTTCCATTTGAAGGCATAGCATTTCCTGGTCGACTCCTTACAGGACGCCTCAACAACATTGAGGACCTCGTCGGAAAGACCCAAGGCCTGGAACTCTAGCCGCTCAGGAACCAGGCCGTCAGGTGCAGGGATTGAAGGTCCGGATGGAACACCTTCCCCTGATTGACTGAGAGCAGGTCCGGGCGAGCTGGAAGCTGCCTCGGGAGCCTGGAGCTGAGGCTGAGGAGATCTGGGTACCAGAACTGGGGGGGCCAGTCTGGGGCTATCAGAATCACCTGCGCCTTGTCCCTCCTTGCCTTGAGAAGCACCTTGTGAATCAAGGGAAATGGGGGAAAGGCGTAGAAGAGGCCCGGGGTCCACAGCCTCGAGAAGGCATCCCCCCTGCAGCGAGCCCTGCTGAGGGCGGGCATGAAACAGCCTCAGCTTCGCATTCTCCCTGGAGGCAAACAGGTCCACCTGAGGTGTGCCCCAGTGGGAGAACAGATCTTGTACTACCTCCGGCAGGAGACCACTCGTGGATGCAGCCCCTATCCGGCTCAGGGCATCGGCCAGGGTGTTGGAGGCTCCTGCCACATGAATGGCTAGGAGATCCGCCTCCAGGCTGCACAGTGACCAAATCACGAGAGCTTCCTTGCACAGAAGCATGGAGCGCGTCCCGCCCTGGCGGTTCAGGTAGTACATGGTCGTGGTATTGCCGTCTGGACTCGGACCACTTGACCCCGGAGAAACGGAGCAAAGGCGGTGAGAGCTAGGCGGACCGCTCGGAGCTCCAGCAGGTTGATGTGGCATCGGGACTCCCGCGAGGACCAGAGGCCGTGCACTCGGTGTTCCCCCAGATGGGCACCCCAACCCATCAGAGAGGCATCGGTCGATAGAGAGACCGTCGGCTCGGGGCGGACAAACGGGATGCCCTCCTGCAGATGAGATGGAACGGTCCACCACCGGAGAGCGTTCCACATCTCCTGGGTCACCATCACTAGCTGGTCCAATGGATCGCAGCGTTGTGACCACTGGCTGGCCAGACCCCACTGAAGGGGGCGCATGTGCCAGCGTGCCCAACGGACCACGCTGGTACAGGCCGCCATGAGACCCAGGAGGCGCAGGAAGTCCCGGGCAGGGCGCGATTGCCCAACCAGAAATGATTGGGCAAAGGAGGTAAGAACCTCGGCCCTGTCCGCCGGGAGCCGTGCTCTGGCTCGAAGAGAGTCGAGCTCTGCCCCGATGAACAGAATCACCTGCTTCGGCTCGAGTTCCGACTTGGCCTTGTTGATGAGAAGGCCGACTTGAGAGCAAACCTGGAGGGCCAGATCTCTGGACCGCTCCACCTCCTGTCTGGAGGGGGCTGCTATCAGCCAATCGTCCAGGTAAGGGTACACCCGGACCCCTCGGCGCCGCAGGAAAGCTGTCACCACTGCAATGCATTTGGTGAAGACCCTGGGAGCTGGAGACAGGCCGAAGGGCATGGCTCGGAACTCGAAGAGGATCCCTCCGCTCGGCGAAGGAATCTCCGATGTAGACAGACGGATGGGGACGTGAAAAACGCGTCCTGCAGGTCAGAGAGCAGAACCGTGTTCCAGAGATGGTATTATCTGCGCCAGGTGACCATCCTGAAGGTTCGAGACCTTAGGAACTTGTTCAGGTCGTGCAGGTGAGAATGGGCGCCAGCCCCGTCCGTTCGGAACCAGGAAGTACCTGGACACAAACCCGGGTCTGAGGGGTCCGTCACCTCCTGATCACCTCCTTTTGGAGGAGGAGCGATGTCGGCTCGACGAGCCGACAGTGAGCTGCGGACCCAGAGGCCCCAGTGTGGCCGGCTCTGAAGGCGGGCCTGCTTGAATTCAGAGGCAGGCCTTTTCCCACCACCTCCAGTACCCACCTGTCCGTGGTAATAGCGGACCAGGCGGAAGAAGTGCGGAGCCGTCCCCAGGGGAACCAGGGAGTGAGGTGGCAGGGATGGGGCCGACACCCCTCAGCCCGTCACTGGGCAGGCTTGGAGGAGGGACCGGCCGAGGGACCTCCTGGGCCTTTACCTCCCTGCTTCCTGTTGGAGGAAGCCGGCGGCTTGGGTTTGGGATGCCAAGCCCGAGCCTGCTGGCCCTGACGTTGCTGGGCCGGGCGCGCCGGGGGCACAGAAGGACGAAAGGGCTTAGGCTGTGGCTTGCGGCCTTTGTCCTTCTGAGCGGAAGAGACCGAGTCCAAGGTAGCATTGGACTTCTCGATCCTCTGCAGGTGACCTTCCACCCCAGGGCCGAAGAGGTCAGTCCCCAAAAAGGGAACATCCGCCAACTTGTGCTGGGTATCCGAAGTAAAGGTGGATATCCTCAGCCAAGCCCGACGACGCATGGCCACTGCGGCCACCACAGACCTGGCACATGAGTCCCCGATGTCTAAAGCAGTCTGGAGCTGCTGTTTGGCCACTGCCCTGGTCCCGCACCTGCCTGACCGTAGTCTGCAGATCCGCGGGAAGATGAGGGACGACCTCATGCAGGGAGCCCAACAGGGCATGAGAAAAATGTGCCATGAGGACGGCCGAACTGGCCTGACGAAGGCCGAGAGAGGACGCAGCATAGACTTTTCGCCCGGCATAATCCAATTTCTTGGATTCCTTGTCAGGAGGTTTGTCCACATCCCTGGGTGCGAAAAGCGGCTGTCGGTAACCAACCCCTCAGCAGAGGGGTGTTCCGAAAAACCGGACAGGGAACCGGTAGGGACCGCATACTTCCTGGCCATCCTGGCCGAAGGCGCAGGGCAGGAAGCAGGGCGCTGCCAAAGCTCCAAGGCCGGACCCACTATGGCCTCGGCCACCGGAAAGGCCTCCGTAGGGGAATCCCCTCAGTCCAGAATCTCCGTGAGGGGATACCTGGCCCGTTTAGAAACGGGTTCGAGCTTCATCCCGGTGGACTCCGAGATGAGCCGAAGCAATCCTAGGAAGGACGAAGGGCTATCGTCCAGTGACTGTCCTCCTGAGGACCCCAAGTCCATTCGCTTGGAGAAAAGGGAGGAATCATCCTCGGACTCGGAAGAGTCCTCAAAGAGCTGCCTCGGGCCTGAGCCACCCTCCCCTGCCGAGGTCTATCGGGAGTAAGGGTGACAGACAGCCTATGGGGCAGTCACCGAGCCGACCGAGAATTTTTGGTCGGAGCCCCAACTAACGGCTGTGGAGGCGGAGGTTCCACTAGAATCAGTGGGGCAGCTGGATTTGGCCTAACAACCGGCCTGGGAACAGGCTCCTCGGCTACAACGAGGGGTTGTTTCGGCCGCTCCGGTGACAGCCACTTAATGGCCGGGGAAGATGACAGGGTCGGCTTATTCCCGGTCAGAAGGAGCTGTTGCCACATGAGTTCCTCATACCTCCGACGCAACTTGCGCCGAAGCCTCCCCTCGTCCGAGGAGGAGGAAGAGGAAGAGCGGCGGCGTAGCTTACCGAGACAGAGACCGCCTATGACGGCGGGATCGGCTGGACCGCGAAGACGTCCGAGACCGAGACCCTCGGCTAGGCCAAGGACGGTGCGGGGAGGTGTCGGGAATCGGCACTCCCCTCGGTTCGGACGATTCCACCGAAGGCTCCAGAACCGGAGGCACAGACGAGCCGACGGGATCCTCAACTCCCACCGGGGAGAGGGGATTCTCAGCTTCTCTAGCCGACAACCCGTCCAACGGGTCGAGAAAAATCTCGACCGCGTCGACGGAAGTCTCGGTCAACTGGCCCGACGGGGACACCATGAAGCCAGTGGCTGAAGCCAAGGGGTCGACCGAAGTCGACAACTAGGGGAGGGGGATCTTTCCCGCTCCCAAGAGCATCGACGGACTTACTTTTGTCTCTCTTTTTGGACCGAGAAAAAGGTCCAGAAGAAGTTGGACCCTCACCTTTCGTCGAGAGGGTCAGACAAAGCTCCTTAAAAGAAGCGAATCTGAGGCACCGAGAGAGAGCGGGACAAATGCCGCAGCCGAGGTAGAAGCTTGCCCGCCTTCCTTCTTCGAGGGCGATCATCTGCTCGAGCTGATCCGCTGAGCCCGCCGCCGGACACCGCCGACCGGGCCTCTTTAGATTTAACTGGAGGAAATCTTTTCTCGGGACGCCCCAGCTGTAAACGGGCAGCACGGTCTTCGAGGACGTAGGCCGAAAAAGAAGAGCACAGGTCGCAAGCCTGCGGGTCGTGCTCAAGGCCCAAGCAGTAGACGCACGTGGAGTGCGGATCCGTCCGAGACATCTTCTGCCCGCAAGGGCATCTCCGGAAACGGGGAGTAGATTTGTCCATCGCAGCCGCGAGGGAGAGAAGACCAAAGTCTTTATAGCAAAAAACTTGATTTCGAAAATTCGAAGAATTAGGAACCAGTCTTATACGCAGAGCGTTAAGGAGGGAACCTGAGCTTCCAAGCGGTAAGGAAGATCTGGCGTCATGGGGCGGAGCCGAGAGTTTTACCATCCGGGTGGGTGGGAGGAGCCAGCTTGAAGACCTTCCGGCAAGATTTAAAGCGGCAAGGAACCTGCCAATAAGTGTGGATGAACAACATATCCGTGTCCCTAGAACGTCTTTTTTTTTTTTAACTCTAAAAGGTGGGCTTTTAAGGCCTTCAAGCACCACAGAGTCCTGCTGGTGAAGCCCTTGCAGATTTTGCAGGCTTGGAGGTCGTGGTCTGGGCCCAGACAGAAGACGCAGGCCTCATGGCCATCCTTCGATGGGATCTGGCGGCCACAGGCACACTTGGTCTTCTTGGGGCCAGAGGACAAGACCAATGATGGAGACGACATGTGATGACGAAGTCCAAGAAAAAGGGAGACTCCGACATAAGAGTAAGGTTCTATGGAGAAAAACGATGAAAAGTCCCCAAATTTCGTTGGAACTGCTGAAGAACACTAAGACTTTCCCAATGAGAGCGGGTCTGCAGCGGGAAAAGAACTGAGGTGGAGCTAGGGACTGCCCTCTTTTACGGCATGACCAATGTCGGGGCGGAGACAAGGTCGTGCCCTGGTGGGTATTTCTAGCTAAGTTTTTTCCGGTGGGTCCTAAGGCCTGCAGCATTAGTCCTAATGGTAATAGCCTGCTGCAAGAGCTCCCCCTCGAAATAAGATCGATTGGTCTGCCCTTTTTACGGACCATGTACGGTCAACATAATACCCAAGGATTTTATGTGCATCTAGAGAATGTAACAATGCCTCCCCTTTGTAAGAGTATACAGGGTGGTAGACTGGAAGGTTAAAGTATCAGTTGAGAGTAAACTCTGATGCTACCTTCGAAAGAAACATAGGATTTGTGCGAAGGGACACCTTGTTTCTATGAAAAACCAAATATGGCTCCTTACACATGAGAGCCTGAAACGTGGAAATCCTCCAGGCAAGGTAACAGCAACCAAAAATAACGCTTTCCAAGAGAGAAAGTAAAGCTCACAATTCACGGCTAGCTCAGGGGGCAAAGTTAACTTCTCCAGCATAAACAGCAGATCCCATGGGGGAACCAGGTCCTGAATGGGAAGCTTGATGCACAGGATACCTTGCAGGAAGGTATGTGACACATCCAGCTGCGCCAAGGTCCTGCCATCCACCAGTACATGATAGGCTGAGATAGCTGCGAGATGTACCTTTATGGATGAGTAGCCGAGACCTGAATCAAACAAAGATAAAAGATACTCCAGGACCCAGTTTACCTCACAGGAGAAGGGGTCTATATAACGGACGGCAGCCCATAAGCTGAACCACCTCCCTTCCACAGAGTGTGTGGCCCTAGTAGATGGTTTTCTTGTGGCCACTATCACCTCAACTACCTTCTCAGATGCCCCAAACCTGCTCCTGCCTAAGTCTGCAGGAGCCATGCATGGAGATGCAGATACTTGAGGTTGGGGTGAAAGAGCCCTGCTCTTGGGATAACAACTGAGAGGACAGAGGCAGTGGAACTGGAGGTTCTACCGCCATCTATTATAGAAGCAGGAACCAAATCTGAGCCAGAACAGCGCTACCAGAATCATGGTTGCTGGTTTTGACTGTAGCTTGAGAACAACTCACTGCAGAAGGGGGAAGGGTGGGAAACCATATAGAAACCTCCCAGTCTAAGAGAGGGACAAAAAGTCTCGCCAAAAAAACACCAAGCCCTGGATCTAGCAAGCAGAAACTGGGCAGTTTGGCATTGAGTGGGGATGCAAAGAGGTCTAGCTGTAGAGTCCCCCATCTTTTGACCTGGTCGTTTACTACCTCTTGGAGTAGTTCCCATTTGTGAGCTTGGGACTGCGAGCGACTGAGGTTTTCTGCCAAGGTGTTCTGGAGACCTGGGACATGTACTGCTAACATAGAAACATAGACTTTTGACAGCAAATAAGGACCACTTGGCCCACCTAGTCTGCCCTTTTCCCTACATACAGCATAAGCTGCAGATCCTAGTTAACCAACAGCCTATTTCTTCCTACCCCCCCCCCCACAAGAATTGCCTTATGTCTGTCCCATGCATTCTTGAAGTCTCCCACAGTTTTAGACCCCACAACCTCATCAGGAAGGCTGTTCCATGCATCCACCACCCTCTCTGTGAAAAAGCACTTCCTCACATTGCCCCTGAACCGTCCCCCCCTCTATTTTCAAATTGTGTCCCCTTGTTCTTGCACATCTTTTTTTCTGAAAGATGCTATCCTCCTGGACTTTGTTGATTCCACTGAGGTACTTAAAAGTTTCTATCATGTCCCCACTCTCCTCATGGGTATACATATTAAGCTTCTTTAGTCTCTCCTCGTATGGCTTCTCTTGCAGACCCTGCACCATTTTAGTTGCCCTCCTCTGGACTGCCTCCATCCTGTCTATGTCCTTGCGGAAATGGGGTCTTCAGAACTGGACACAGTACTCCAGATGGAGTCTCACCAGCTGTCTGTACAGAGGAATAACAACTTCCTGTTTTCTGCTGGTGATGCCTCTCCCTGTGCATCTCAGTACCCCAACCCCCACCCCACCAACCCTCCCTACTGCCTTCTCACATTGCATGTCAATATTAAGATTATCTGATAGGATTACCCCCAGGTCCCTTTCCATTTTTGTTGTTACTACCTGCCTTCCCCCCATTGTGTAATCTTCCCCTGGGTTTTTGTTTCCCATGTGCATTATTTTGCACTTCTTTGCACTGAATCCAATCTGCCATACTTCTGACCATTCCTCCAACCTTGCCAAGTCCCTTCTCATCCTTGCCATGCCTCCTTGTGCATCAACCCTGTTGCAGATCTTTGTGTCATCTGCAAAGAGGCATACTTTTCCTTTCAGTTCCTCTACAATGTCACTTATAAAGACATTTTAAAGGACTGGACCCTGTGGTACCCCACTAGTAACCCTCCTTTCTTCAGAGTGGACTCCATTTACAATTACCTTCTGGGTCTTGTTGTCCAGCCAATGGTTGGTGAGATAACAAAAATCGAAAAAGACCTAGGAGTAATTATATCAGATGACCTAAAGGCAGGGAAGCAATGGGAGAAGGCAGTAAGAAGGGCTGGGGGGATATTGGGATGCACAGGGAGAGGCATCAACAGTATAAAGCAGGAAGTTGTTATCCCTCTGCACAGACAGTTGGTGAGATCCCATCTAGAGTACTGCATGCAATTCTGGAGACCCCATCTCCGCACACACAGAGTGGAGGGCAACCAAAATGGTGCAGGGTCTGCACCAGAAGACATACAAGGAGAGAGACTAAAGCAGCTTAATATGTATACCCTTGAGGAAAGGGGGATATTATAGAAACTTTCACATCTCAAGGAATTAAAGTACAAGAGGGTAATATATTTCAGAAAAGATGTACAAGAAAGTAGTTACATAAGAACTTACCCTAACAGTAGATTTTCAAGAACAGCTCTTGCAGCAGGTTACACCACTAGGACTGAAGCGGCAGGCGTCCAGGACCACAGGAAAAATTTTCTAGCTAGCAGTCTTCAGCTGGGACAGTCCATCGCCGATCCTCGCCCGACGTCAATGCTAGTACATAAGGAGGTGGTCCCGCCAGAATCCCCAGTTCTCCCGCCGGAGACTTCCGGTCGCTGGATGACATCAGAAGAGGAGACCGAGGACCCGCCATCAGATGACTAAGACTAAGAACAAACTCTCCGATCCAAAGGATAGTGTAAGGGTAGAACCTGCTTCCTCCAAGGGGGAATGGTGGGTGGGAAAGTACCTGCTGCAAGAGCTGTTCTCGAAGATCTACTGTTACGGTAAGTTCTTACGTAACTGCACTATCTTCTTCGAGATACAGCTCTTGCAGTAGGTTACACCATTAGGACTGATTTCCAAGCAATAGCACCTTAAGCGGCCAACGGGAGGAGGCAAGAGGGAGATTCAAACCCGTCCTGGGCCTAGGACAGGAGGCCCTGAAGAACAGCTAGGCCAAAACCCGCTCTTCACCTTGAAGCGATGTCCAGGCTATAATGCCTGATAAAAGTGTGCACCGAACTCCAGGTGGCTGCGGCACATATGGCCGACGCAGACATGTTCTTCATTGCTGCAAAGGAGGTAGCCACTCCTCTTGTGGAATGGCCCTTGACCGCTCCTGGTAAGGGTTTCTTACGCTTGTCGTAACAAAACGAGATATACTGAATGAGCCACCGTGAAAGGGTTTGTTTTAAAACTGGGGCCCCTTTCATCCTCAGCGAATGAAACGAACAGCTGCTCCGCTTTCTGGTGCTGTTTGGTTCTGGTCAAGTAATACCTGAGACACCTGTGAACATCTAGGGTGTGGAACAGTGCTTCTCCTCAATTGGCGTATTTAGGAAAGTACACTGGTAAATCAATGTACTGATTAAGAGTAAGGGCTGAAACCACCTTAGGCAGGAACTTAGGATTCATCCTGAGGGACACCCTATTCTTATGAAAAATTAAATAAGGCTCCTTGCACGAGAGCCTGTAATTCGGAGATTCTTCTCACGGAAGTAACAGCAACCAAAAACAACGTTTTCCGAGACAGAAGACGTAGCTCGCAATCTGCAGCAGGTTCAAAGGGTGGCAACGTAAGCTGCTCCAGGACAAAGGGTAAATCCCAAGGAGGGACGGGATCCCTAATGGGTGGCCTAAAGTGGAGGACCCCTCTTAGAAAGGCATGGGTAGTATCCAGCTGGGCCATGTGGTGGCCTATGGGGGCATGATAAGCTGAGATTGCACAAAGGTGCACTTTGATCGAGGAGTAAGCTAACCCAGATTGAAAGAGGAAAAGCAGGTACTCCAGAACCAGCTTTTCAGGACAGTCTAAGGGTGAGAAACCGTGTGCTTGAGACCACAGGCAAAACCTGTGCCATTTCATGGCGTATGTTGCGTGTGTCGCCGGTTTTCTGGCAGCAGAAAGCACTTCTGCCACCTCTTGCGAGACCCCGTGTCGCAACATGGCTATGCCTCGAGGAGCCAGGCATGCAGGTTCAGTGAATGTTAAGTCCGGATGGACTAGTGAACCCTCCTCCTGAGACAACAGGTGGGAGCTGATTGGCAAAGGAAACGGCGGTTCCCGGGACAACTGATTCAGAAGCGGGAACCAAATTTGCCTGGGCCAAAAAGGCGCTGTCAAAATCAGCGTTGCACGCTCCCTGCGAAGTTTGAGAAGGACTCTCTAGATCAATGGGAAAGGAGGGAAGGCATAAAGGAATCTGCCCGCCAGGAGAGGGACAACGCGTCTCGCCAGAAAACTCCAGGCCCTGCATCTAGCGAGCAAAAATTGGGCAGTTTTGCGTTGGATGGGGAGGCAATAGGTCTAATTCTGGAGTGCCCCATCTGTGGAACAGATCCTCTGCCACGTCCTGTAGAAGTTCCCACTCGTGGACCCTGGCCTGGGAACAACTCAGGCTGTCTGCAACAGTGTTGTCCACCCCGGGAACGTGAACTGCAATGAGGTTTGCGCTGTGTTGTATTACCCATTCCCACACCCTCATGGCCTCCCTGCAAAGGGGGTAGGAGTGTGTGCCTCCTTGTTTGTAGAGGTAATACATCACCGCAGTATTGTCTGTTTGTAATAGGAGAGTACTCTGTGTAATCTCAGACTGGAAGGCTTGCAGGGTATAAAGGACGGCCCTCATCTCCAACATGTTGATATGGAGGTGAGATTCCTGGGTAGTCAATGAGCCCTGAAACTTCACCCCGTTCAAGAGCACTCCCCACCCCAGCCCTGAGGCATCTGTGGAGAGTGTTAACACCGGGGACAGTGCTGTGAAAGGAACCCCCACCGAGAGGGTTCCCAGGTCTAGCCACCATTGCCAGTCCCGAACCACGGTCTTCGTGATTCTGACTGGATGCTGCAGATGGTCTTGCCTTTGGTCCCACTGCACCCTTAACATCCACTGGGTTACCCGCATGTGGAGTCTTGCCATCGGGACTGTTGGAATGGCCGCAGCCATGTGTCCAAGCAGGTGAAGGACCAATCTGGCCAGGACGGTCGTCTTCGCTGACAGGTCCCTTATGAGGGATCGTATGCGTTCTGCTCTGTCTTCGGGAAGGAAGGCCCTCCCCTTGACGGTGTCCAGAACTGCCCCTATGAACTGCAGCTTCTGAGACGGTACCAGGAGAGACTTCTCGTAGTTGATAAAGATGCCCAGAGACTGAAAAAGAGCCTGGGTATGCTGAATGGACAACAGCAATGCCTCCTTGGAGGAGGCGATGAGCAGCCAGTCTTCCAGGTACGGGAACACGTAGTGGCCCTGTCTCCTCAGAGACGCTGCCATGACCGCCATGCACTTGGTGAATACCCTGGGTGCTGATGACAGCCCGAAAGGAAGAGCTCGGAACTGGTAGTGGCAAGACCCAGAAACTCGAAGCGCAGGAACCTCCTGTGCGATAGGGATGTGCAGGTAGGCATCCTGCATGTCCAGGGATGCCAAAAAAGCGTCCTTCAGCATGGGGATCAGTCCTGGAAGGGTAACCATGAGGAAGCGCTTGTAAATGACCAACATATTGAGGTTGCTGAGGTCCAAGATTGGATGGAGGTCCCCTGTTTTCTTCAGAACCAGGAAGAAGTGTGAATAATAACCTGCTCCTCTTTGGTTCCCTGGAACGTGCTCCAAAGCACCCTTCTGTA
Organism: Neoceratodus forsteri; assembly: GCA_016271365.2. Taxonomy (NCBI): domain Eukaryota; kingdom Metazoa; phylum Chordata; order Ceratodontiformes; family Ceratodontidae; genus Neoceratodus; species Neoceratodus forsteri. Next base: position 623,583,418 of record CM057449.1, read on the forward strand.
GAAGTGTGAGCACTTCCTGCCTTATGAGCAGAGCGCGCTGACCAGAGTAACGGGAGAGCAGAGAAGGCCTTGTGGGGGGCTTGTCTAGGAATTCTATATAGTGGCTTTTTTCAACCAACTGTAGCATCCACCTGTCGGTGGTGATAGAGCGCCACCCCAGCAGGTGGCCTGCGTTGCGACCCCCGACCTTCATTTCCCATTGATCCTGAGGAGGGGCGGGGGCTGGGAAGGAGTCCTGCTGTGGCAGCAGAGGGTCCTGCAGGCTGGGCCGATTTGGTAGCACATTGGCCTCTACCTGATGACGTCCTGACCTGGGCTTTCCGGGAGGAGCCCCTCTGTTGCTGGCCAGAACGAGGTTGTTGCCTCTGAGTCCGGCTGCGGAAACGAGACTGATTCCTACGAAAGGAACTGAGTCTAGATCTGTACATGGCCTGGACAGATCTAACCGCCTCCCCAGCTTCCTGCAACTTGGTGATGACCCTTTCAGAGGCTTCACCAAACAAAACCTCGCCATGAAAAGGAGTGTCCAGAATATTCTTCTGGATGTCTGGGGTAAACCCGGAGACACGGAGCCATGAGTGTCTCCAGAGACATACGCCTGAGGCTGCCGCTCTGGCCGAGGAGTCCGCGGAGTCGTACGCGGCTCGGAGCACCTGGGTCCCCACGTCTGAACCCGTGCAGAGGAGCTGAAGAAGTTCCTCCTTTTGGTCACAGTCTGGCAATTTCTCCGCCAGTTCCTGTCCCTGTTCCCACAGTGCGTTCTGGAACTGAACCATGTGGGTCAGGTAATTCAAGGATCTAATGGCGCAAGTCGCGGCTGCGTAAGTGCGCCTACCCAGTACGTCCAGTTGCTTGGACTCTGGGTCCAGTGGCTGCGTGCTCAGATGCTGCGGTCTCCGAGACCGGTCATGAGAGGCTGTAATGACCAGGGACTCGGCCAGAGGATGGTTAGCCAGGTACTGGTCCTCCCCTGGGGCCCTGTACAGGCGGTCAGCCTTCTTCGGCATTGCTGGGGTCAGATGCTGGATATTCGCGCTGCCTTGAGTGACATCCAGAGTGTCCACCAAGGGTGGCACAAACCACAGGCTTAGGATCTTTTGCCGAAGGTAGCTGGGCAAGCGCGTAGTCTTCCGGGGTCGAGTTCCTCCGCATCCCATCCCATGTTCTCTTGGATGTGTCACATTATCTCGGAGAATGAGGGGTCATCCGGAGGAGACCTAGGGAGGTTGCGTGGGTCCGGAGAAGGGATGATGATAGGAGAAGGAGACCTGCAGCATTCAGAGATGTCAGATCTGGAATCCTCCGTGGACGCCGAATACCTACGTCTTCTGGGTCTCTTGGGGCTGGGTGACCCCGAAGAGGATCTGGATGGAGGCCTTTTCTCTGTAGGTCTGCCCCTAGGAGGTGCTGCTGGCTCCTGGGGGGAAGGTGCTCGGCCTGCTGCCCCTTTTAGGGAAGGTGGGGGCGCAGGCGTCGGTGGTGCCGCGGGTGTGGGAGGAGGGTGCGTGGTGACCACATCCTTTTTGATGGTGTCCCACCAGAAAGTGAAGAGCTCCTTCACTTCTGCCAAGTTGAGGCCCGACGACGGACCGGGCGCCGGCTCCCTGGGGGTCTCCGGTACTGCGGAGGGTGCCCGTGGAAGCTCGACGGGTCCAGAATCGCCCGCATGGTCTTCGGGCTGAGTGGACTCCGACAACAACGCCTCCTGACTGACGTCGGTAGGCAGCGGTGTGGTTCTTCTGGCTGCGGTCTCTGACGTCGGTCCCCCCACCGGCGTCCTGGGGGGTGAATGCCTGGCCGGTGACGGGTAACTAACTGCTGCTGGTTCCCAGGAGTGTTTGTGAACCTTGGCCGACATCGGGTGGGCCGATGTCCGCTTAAGGGAGGTCAGCTCCTTGGTCTTGCTTTGGGGTGGCTGCAGGGAGACTGACCGGACGTCGGAGGCAGAGTGCCGGGACGAGGACTTGTGATACTCCCCTGACCTGGACGAGGCCTTGGCTGAAGAAGTGGGCCTGGAGGTCTTGGCAGGCCGCAGAGTCGAAGAACCGCTGGCTGATTTGACCACAAGTGGGGGGGAGGGGCTGAGAGTGGGCTCTAGACGGGGAACGGTCCGACCTGGAGCCGGAGCTGCAGGAGTCCAAGGCCCTAGAAGGGGATCTAGGTCTCACCTTCTCCCAGTGTTTCTCGTGGTGCCTGTGCGACTTCCCCGAAGATTCCCCCCTGGAGGAAGGTTCCATGGCCTTGAGCTTTTCTTCGAGGAGGAAAGCCTGGAGAGCCTTCTGTCGACGGATTCTGGTTCAGCTATTAAAGCCTTGGCAGAAGGAGCAAGACTGGGTGTCGTGGTCCGGGCCTAGGCACCGAACACAGGCCGAATGCGGGTCTTTGAACAGGATCTGCTTCCCACAGGCACACTTCGAAGAATGGCCCTCCACTGAAGTTGGGGAAGACAGACGAAGAGTACTTGAAAAGGATTTATTTCGAAGTTTGGATAGATTTCCTGGTCGTCGCGCGCTAGACTAAACCGATGAAGTCGAGACATGCAGGTCAAAGGCGGGAAAGAACTGGGGATTCTGTTGGCGACTGCTCTATATGTACCACGCCTGACGCCGGGATGGGACCGACGCCTGAGGCGGGTCCCGCTGAAGACTGCTAGCTACAAAATTTTACTTGGGGTCCTGACGCCTGCCGGCTTCAGTCCCAATGGTGTAACCTGCTGCAAGAGCTGCATCTCGAAGAAAATCTGCTGTTACGGTAAGTTCTTGGGTAACTGTACTATCTTACTTTGAGGGAGCCCTTGCAGCAGGCACTAACCGTAAGGACAATCTCAAGCAGCAGAGGAACAGCCTGCCAACTGGAGGGTGGGCAACAGCAGACATAGGAAGCTTTATGAAAGGAGTCCCCGGGGGACTGCAAGTTCGAATCGGCTCTACGCCTAGAGACAATGTCCAAACTGTAGTGCCTAATGAAAGAATGGACAGAACTCCTAAGTGGCCGCAGCACAAATGTCCACAGCAGACATTTCTGAAGGATGCAGCTGAGGACGCCGTATCCCTGGCAGAATGACCTTTGACCTAGTCTGGGAAAGGCTTGTCATACTTGCGGTAGCAATACGCAATGCAATTAGTTAACCATTTAGATAAAACACTGTTTGGAAACAGGAACCTCTTCTTTCCTGGTGGCAAATAAAACAACTGGTCGGATTTTCTGATAGGTTGGGTGCGGTCCAAATAGAAACATAGCACCCGATGAACAGCTAGAGTATGTAGTAAGGCCTTCCCCTGATTAGACTACTCAGAGAAACAGGCAGGTGGTTGGATTGATTCAAAGTAAACTCAGACACCACCTTAGGCAACAACTTAGGACTGGCTCACAAAGATACCTTGTCTATGTGGAAAACCAAGTAAGGCTCTTTGCACATCAGAGCTTGAAGCTTGGATATCCGAGCTGAAGTAATGGCAACTAAAAACAATGCTTTCCACGACAAAGCGTAGCTCCCAGCTTGCTGCAGGTTCAAAGGAAGGAAAAGTGAGAGTCTCCAAAATGAACAGATCCCATGGCGGGACTGGGTCCCTAATGGGAGGTTTCAAATGAAGAATGCCCCGCAAGGAGGAGAGGTACAGATCCAGACGGGCAAGGTGCATGATGCACAGAGATGACGGCAAGGTGCAGCATGACAGAGGAATAACCAGGACCGGAGTCTGAAAGGGAAAGGGAAAAGCGGTACTATTCACTAGACAGGAGAAGGGATCTAAGTGTCGGGTGGTAGTCCAGAAGGAAAACTGCTTTCATATCATAGTATAAGTGGCTCTGGTGGAAGGCTTCCTAGTGGCCAAGAACACGCGGCACCCCTAGAGGAAACCCCAAAGCATGTGATGGCTAAGTCTGAAGGAGCTACGCAAGTAGATGAAGAGATTTGATGTCTGGATGAAGCAGAGCGCCCTGCTCCTGGAAGAGCAGGTCAGAGCAAAGTAGCAGGGGAAGTGGAGGTTCCACTGCTAGTTGTTGCAACAATAAGAACCATATCTGGCATGGCCAGTAGGGCGCTATCAAAATTATCTCCACCCTCTCTGATTGTAGCTTGAGAATAACTCTGTAGGAGCGGAAAGGGAGGAAAGGCATACAGAAACTTCCCTGCCCGAGAGAGACAATGCATCTTGCCAGAAAACACCATGCCCTGTATCGACTGAGCAGAAACTGGGCAGTTTTGCGTTGAGTGGAGACTCAAAGAGGTCCAGCTCAGGATGACTCCACCTGTCAAAGAGATCCTCTGCAATGGACCTGCTTAGGCTGCTGGCCAGGACATTTTGGATGCCTGGAAAGTACAGTTACGTAAGAACTTACCGTAACAGTAGATCTACAAGAACAGCTCTTGTAGCAGGTTACACCATTAGGACTGAAGCCGGCAGGCGCCAGGACCCCACGGAAAAATTCTAGCTAGCTATCTTCAGCAGGGACCGCCCCCGACGTCGGTCCCACCCCCGACGTCAGGCGTGGTACATAAAGGGGCGGTCCCGCCAGATTCCCCAGTTCTCCCCGTCACCGGAGACTCCCCGCCAGGATGACATCAGAAAGGGAGACCGAGGATCCATCGTCAGAAGATGATAAGGGGAGAAAATCCCTGAAAGAAAAGGCAAAGCCATGCCTCCTCCAAGGGGGAAGGAGGGCGGGAAGGTACCTGCTGCAAAAGCTGTTCTCAAAGATCTACTGTTACAGTAAGTTCTTACGTAACTGTACTATCTTACTTCGAGACACAGCTCTTGCAGCAGGTTACACCATTAGGACTGATTCCCAAGCAGTAACGCTGCCAGAAATTCCGGGAGGAGGAAAAAGGGAAGTAACTTCCAGGTCCTGAACCTAGGACAGGAGACCCTGTAGCACCGCCAGGCCGAAACCGGCTCTTCACCGAGAGGCGATGTCCAGGCTATAATGCCTGATAAAGGTATGCACAGAGCTCCAAGTGGCTGCAGCACATATAGCAGAGGTGGAGACGTTTCTGAGTGCTGCAAAAGAGGTGGCCACACCCCTAGTATAATGACCCTGGACTGATCCCGGGAAGGGCTTTGTTTGATATCATAACAGTATGAAATACACTGGACAAGCCAGCGAGACAGGGACTGTTTGGATACAGATTGGCCCAACATCCTCTGAGAGAAGGAAACGAAAAGTTGCTCAGAACTACGGAAAGGTTTAGTTCTGTTGAGGTAATACCTCAGGCTGCGGTGAACATCCAGGGTGTGAAGCAGAGCCTCTCCTCTATTCGAATAACTCGGAAGTAGACTGGTAGATCAATGTTCTGATTTAGGTAGTGAAGAAACCACCTTAGGCAAAAATTTAGGGTTCAGTCCTCAGGATACTCTGTCCCAGTGGAAAACTAAATAAGGCTCTTTACATGAGAGCGTGAAGCGAAATTCTTCGCTGAAGTAACAGCAACCAAAATATAACGCCTTCCACGACAGAAAACGAGCTCGCTATCCGCCGGCGGTTCGGGGAGGTGAGCTGCTCCAGGACAAAGAGCAAATCCCATGGAGGCACAGGATCCCTAATTGGAGGCCTAAGGTGCAACACCCCTCTCAGAAATTCTCGAGAAGCGTCTAATTGAGCCACTGTACGATGTCCCACCAGAAGGTGGTAGGCAGAAATGGCACAAAGGTGCACCTTAATAGAGGAGTAGGCCAGACCCAAATGAAAGAGGGAGAGCAGATAGTCCAGTACTACTCCCACAGGACAACCTAAAGGGGAAAAATCGCGGGCTCGCGACCATAAACAAAAACGGCGCCATTTCATGGCGTACGTCGCATGCGCTGCCGGCTTTCTGGCTGCAGAAAGAACTTCTGCAACCTCTTGCAAGACCCCGTGACGCAAGATGGCTATGTCTCTAGGAGCCAAGCATGCAGGTTCAGTGAACGTAAGTCCGGGTGGACTAGTGAACCTTTCTCCTGAGACAGGAGATGGCAGCTGAACGGCAATGGGAGCGGGGGTTCCCGAGATAGCTGCATCAGCAAAGGGAACCAGATCTGTCTGGGCCAGAACGGGGCCACCAGGATCATGATTGCGTGCTCCCTGTGCAGTTTGAGAACTCCTCTCTGGATCAATGGGAAAGGAGGGAAAGCGTAGAGGAATCTGTTCACCCAGGAGAGGGACAACGCGTCTCGCCAGAAAACACCAGGCCCTGGATCTAGCGAGCAAAAATTGGGCAGTTGTGCGTTGGATGGGGATGCGAACAAGTCTAGTTCTGGAGTTCCCCATCGAAGAAACAGATCCTCTGCTACCTCTTGAAGAAGTTCCCACTCATGGACTCTGGCCTGGGAGTGACTCAGACCGTCTGCAATCGTGTTGTCCACCCCGGGAACATGCACAGTGATCAGATTTGCGCCGTGTCTGATTACCCAATCCCACACCCTCATGGCCTCCCTGCAAAGGGGGTAAGAGTGTGCGCCTCCTTGTTTGTTGAGGTAATACATCACCGCTGTGTTGTCTGTCTGAAGCAGAAGAGTACACGGTGGGATTACTGACTGAAAGGCCTGCAGGGCATAGAGAACCGCCCTGATCTCTAGAACGTTGATATGGAGATGAGCTTCCATCGGGGTCCACGTATCCTGGGACTTCACCCCGCCCAGGTGTGCCCCCCACCCTAGACCTGAAGTGTCTGTGGTGAGGGTTACCTCCGGGGACGGCGCTACGAACGGGACGCCCATGGAGAGCGACCCTGGGACTAGCCACCACTGCCAGTCTCAAATCACTGTGTTCGTGATCCTGACCGGATGCTGCAAGTGGTCTTGCCTTTGGTCCCATTGCACCTTGAGCAACCACTGAGTTACCCGCATGTGGAGCCTTGCGAAAGGGACAGTAAGAATGGCTGCAGCCATATGTCCGAGCAAGCGAAGGACCGACCTGGCAGAGGCGGTCTTGTTCGACGATAACTCCCTGATGAGGGATCTGATGCGCTCCGCTCTGTCTGGAAGAAAAGCTCTTCCCTGAACAGTGTCCAGTACTGCACCTATAAACTGCAGTTTCTGCGATGGTACCAGGAGAGACTTCTCGTAGTTTATTAGGATGCCCAGAGATCGGAACAGGTCCTGGGTGCTCTGGACCGCGAGGAACAACGCCTCTCTGGAGGCGGCCATGAGAAGCCAATCGTCCAGGTACGGGAACACATAATGGCTCTGTCTCCTCAGAGACACTGCCACGACTGCCATGCATTTGGTAAAGACCCTTGGTGCGGATGACAGTCCGAATGGAAGGGTTCGGAATTGAAGGTGGTGGTCGAGAAACTCGAAGCGCAGGAACCTCTTGTGCGCCTGAGCTATGGGGATATGCAGGTATGCGTCCTGCATGTCTAGAGACGCTAAAAAGGCGTCCTGTTTCAGCATGGGAATAAGACCCGGAAGAGTCACCATGCGAAATCTCTTGTAGGCGACCGACACGTTGAGGTCGCTTAGGTCCAGAATCGGACGGAGGTCCCCTGTTTTCTTTGGAACCAGGAAGAAGTGAGAATAATATCCTTGTTCTCTCTGGTTCTCCGGGACGTACTCTATCGCTCCCTTTTGCAGGAGCGCGAGTACTTCTTGCCAGATCAAAGCTTTGTGCTGACCCGGATACCGGGAGAGCAAAGGAGGCCTCGAGGGTGGCTTTTCTGCGAATTCTATATAGTGGCCTCGTCTGACCAACTGAAGAACCCACCTGTCGGTGGTAATAGCCTGCCATCCCGGCAGGAAGTTGGCAATGCAACCCCCAACCATGATTTCCCGTTGATCCTGAGGGGCGGGGTCCGGAAAGGAGTCAGGCTGTGGCGGCAGATGGGCCCGCTGGCTGGGCCGGCTTAGGAGTACGCTGGCTTCCGCTGGCGGGCTGTTTTCCCTGGGCTCTACGGAAGCTGGAGCCCCTCTGATGTGTAGCGGAGCGGGACTGCTGCCTCTGCATCCGCCCACGAAAACGGCTTTGGTTCCTACGAAACGAACTAAGCCTGGGCCGGTACATGGCTTGAACCGACCTTACCGCCTTCCCGGCCTCTTGAAGTCTGGTAATAATCTTCTCCGAAGGATTACCAAACAAGACTTCTCCCTCAAAAGGAGCATCCATAATATTCTTCTGGACGTCCGGGGTAAAACTGGAGACGCGTAACCAAGAGTGCCTCCGGAGGCATACGCCAGAAGCTGCTGCTCGGGCCGATGAGTCCGCGGAATCGTACGCGGCTCGTAGCTCTTGGGTTCCCACGTCTGAACCCGTACGGAGGAGCTGAAGCATCTCTTCCTTCTGCTCACCTTCCGGCAGTTTTGCAGCCGTTTCCAGACCCTGTTCCCACAAAGCGTTCTGGAACTGAACCATGTGGGTCAAATCAAGGATCTGATGGCACAGGTAGCGGAAGCATACGTGCGCCTACCCAATGCGTCCAACTGCTTGGACTCTGGGTCTGGTGGCAGGGTGCTCAGATGTTGCGGCCTCTGTGACCGGTCATGTGAGGCTGTGATGACCAGAGAGTCGGCCTGAGGCTGCTGCATCAAGTACTGGTCTTCTTTAGGAGCCTTGTACAAGTGATCAGCTTTCTTCGGCATCGCCGGGAGCGAATGTGGACGCTTCCACGCTGCCTTGGTGACGTCCACGAAAGTGTCAACCAAGGGTGGCACCACCACAGGCTTGGGGTCCTTCTGCCGAAGATATTTGGCGAGGCGTATCCTTTCGGGGTCTAGCTCTTCTGCATCCCATCCCATGTTCTCTTGGATGTGTCTCATAATATCCAAGAACGAAGGGTCGTCCGGAGGAGATTTCGGCATCTCACGTGGGTCCGTAGAAGGGATGGAGAGTGGAGATGGGGATCTAGAAGAAGAGTATACTGATCCCGTGTCTTCCGTCGCAGGCGATCGTCGGTGTCTCCTGCATCTCTTGGGGCTGGGTGACCTAGAAGAAGATTTCAACGGAGGTCTCCTTTTCTGGTCTCCCCCGGGAGGGGATCCGGACTCCCGGGGAGGAGGAAGACAGCCTGCCGACCCCGATGGTGAGGGGGGTGCAGGAACCGGAGGAGGAGGAGGAGGAAGAGTGGGAACCATGTCCTTCTTAATGGTGTCCCACCAATAAGTGAAGAGATCCTTCACATCCGCTAAAGAGAGGCCTGACGACGGTCCGGGCGCCGGTGGACGGTCGTCGGGTCCCGGCGTCGGCTCCACAGGGGGCTCAGGTAACGGCGAGGGTTCCCTAGGAGTCTCGACGAGACCGGGGTCACCTGTCTGGTCTTCGGGCTGCGTTAAATCCTTCTCCGTCAATCGGAGGCGTCAGGGCCCTCTTCTCAGGAGCAGCGGGCGCCAGTCCCTGCCAGCATCCGCTGAGGTGCTGACTTAGCTGGATGACGGCACCGCCTGCCGACGGCGGCTCCAGGATGGGAGCGACACGCCGCCGACGACGGCCGCACCAGCGCCGGTCCGAAGGTCTCTTCAAAGAAGTGAGCTCCAACGTCTTGCGAGGAGGCAAAGAAGAAGACCTGTCGTCGGGTACCGGAAGGCGGGAACCCGACTTATTATGGTGGTGGTGGCGATCCGCGGACTTCACCAAGGCCCTGGAGGACGAAGACGAGGACGGCCTGGCGGACTTGGCCTGAGAAGAAGGCTTCCTTATCGCAGCCGGGGGAGGTTGAGAGCTGGCCCTGGAGGGAGAGCGGTCGGACCTGGAAACGGAGCTGCACGAGTCCGAAGCCCTGGAGGGGAACCTGGAAGGGGCCTTCTCCCTTCATTTCTCCGCGTGCTTGTGGGACTTTTGTGAAGAAGATTCCCCCTTGGAAGACATGGTCTTCAGCTTTTCCTCCAACAAAACGCCTGAAGGGCCTTCTGACGTCGGATCCGGGTACGACTATTGAACCCTTGGCAGAAGGAGCAGGCCCGGGTATCGTGGTCTGGGCCCAGGCACCGAACGCAGGCCGTGTGGGGGTCCTTGAAGGGGATCTGTTTCCCGCAAGCACACTTGGAGGGATGACCGGAGGTCGGAGAGGACATCAGCAAAGGTCTTGCTTGAAGAAATCCGAATTTCCCGAAGGAAAGCACTTAACCACGCGTCGTGCGCTAGACTGTAACCGAAGGGTCGAGAAATGCAAGTCGACGGCAGGAAAGAACTGGGGAATCTGGTGGGACCGCCTCCTTATGTACCACGCCTGACGTCGGGGGCGGGACCGACGCCGGGGGCGGTCCCCGCTGAAGATAGCTAGCTAGAATTTTTCCATGGGGTCCTGGCGCCTGCCGGCTTCAGTCCTAATGGTGTAACCTGCTGCAAGAGCTGTGTCTCGAAGTAAGATCATGAACTGCCATTAGAACCAGGCTGTGTTCTATGGCCCAATGCCAAACTCTCATGGGCTCTCTGCACAGGGGGTACAAGCGAGTCCCCCCTCTGTTGAGGTAATAGACAAACATGCTGTCTGTCTGAATCAGGAGGGGGCCTGGGAGAAGACGAATCTGAAAGGCCTGAAAAGCAAGAAGGATTGCTCGCATCTCTAGCAGATTGATGTGGAGATGCTGCTCTTGCTGAGACCAGGTTCCTTGGGTCTGACAGTCTTAAGTGGGCACCCCAGCCCAGATTTGACACGTCTGTCATAAGAATATGACGTGGCGATTCTGCACGGAAGGGAACCCCTCTGAGGAGGTTGAAGGGGTTCATCCACCAGGATGTATGCAGCACAGGGTTGGATACAAGGACCTCCTGTTCCAAATCATCCATGCGCTGGTCCCATTGAACCCAGAGGGTCCACTGAGGCACCCTCACGTGCAGGCTGGCTAGAGGGACAGTAACTATGGCTGCCGCCATTTGCCCCAAGAGCATGAGGAATGACCTGGCTGGGACCTGACGTGACGAAGATACCAATTGGGCCTGGGCCCGCATGCAGTCTGCTCGGTCTGGTAGCAGGAAGGCCTTGCCCTGAGCCGAATCCAAGAGTGCTCCGATGAACTGCAATCTTTGACTTGGTCAAAGGGAGGACTTGGGCAGGTTCAGGGTGATGCCCAACATCCGAAACAAATTGAAGGTGAGCTCCATTGTCCAGAGCAGCTGGTCTCTGGAGGGGGCTGTAACAAGCCAACCATCCAAATAGGGAAAGACAAAGATCTTGCCTCCCGAGCACTGCAGCCACTACTGCTACACACTGGGTAAAGACTTATGGGGCCAAGGAAAAGCCGAAGGGCAGGGCTCTGAACTGGTAACTGTTCCCATGGAAGTAAATGTAAAGGAACCTCCTGTGGGGCCAGAAAACCTGTATGTGGAGGTAGGCATCTTGCATATCCAGGGAGCAGAGCCAGTCTCCTTGATGAAGGGAAAGGAGACCCTGAAGGCTAACCATCATGAAGCGTCTGTACTATATGAACAGGGTAAGGGCAGCAAGATGGTCGCACTGCTGCTCCACTCCACATTGTTCTGTTCTGATCTTGGCTCCTAGGGAGATTTTCCTGTTCTATATGCAGTTTTTCTGCCATTAATGTAAGCACTTTAAAAATTGGCAACATTTGGAAATTTGCAATGCTTGAAAACCTTTTAACTTTTTAGCCTAAAGCACCGGGAAACGCTTTTGTTTGCCTTACTTGGCTTTACCTTGGCTGTTTTTTTTTTATTTTTTGGTCCAGAACACTTTAACGGCCGTATGTATTATAGTTAAGTGTTATAATACTTAAAATTTTAAGCCCTGAAACTAACAAATGGACTGAAAGAGAGTAGTGTATACAATTGCTTAACAGAGTGATTGCTTCGTGGGTTAAAATGCTGAAAGTCTCGGTGAGACTTGAGGTGGGCTTTATCATGTGTATGAGAATGTGTCTGAGAAGCATTCAAGAGGACACAAAGTAAATCAGAGGGTTGAATCAATGTAGCGCTGCATGTGCTGATACACCCATTTCGCCTTAATAAAAGGTATGCTAGAATTGCCTGGGACGGGGTGTTAGTCTTCCCACTAGAACAAAATTTACTACACTCAGTGGAGCGCTTGTATTCTTTTATTTTTGCAGGTATTATAAAGATTCGTGGATGAAGAATTCAGGGCCGGTGAATTTGAATGGAAAGAAATTTGAAACTAGGAAGATGGCAGTGAATAATTGGACTCCTACACTTTTGGACTAGGAAATTGGAAAAGGAGCTATGTCTGTGCTTTTTTGGGTGGAAACCCATATGTGAAATTTACAAACAATGACACTGTGTCAAGTGATAGATGAAAGCTGGATAAAGGGCAATTTCTCCGAAGAGGTACTCTTTTAGACACTGACCAGATATTTAGTCCACTTGTTGAATTAAAATCTAACCCTGAATGCACTGCCAATATTTTAACTAATAAATTAATACATCAGAACTCAAGTGGGGGCTACAAGTATTTTTACCTCTCAAACTTTTAATTCCTGGACTCCTTGTACTGTGATTTTTGTCACAACTTTCAAATAGGTGGAGACAAAAAGAAACTGTTTGGAGGGTAAACTCCCTGGAATGGAGCCTGCATGTTTTTATGGAAACATTGTGTAACATATTTCATTTATTACAAGACTGCTAAGCGAGATTCTCAGACATGAATCAGAGCCACTATTTGTGTGCCTCTTCGTTCTGTGCTGCGCCTTTACGTTTATTTACCACTCGCTTCTATTCAAAAATTAGCTATGATTTCTGCCAAACTACAGAAGAAAAATATTCTGAACTTTTTTAATGGAATTACTAGAATGTTGATTTGCAATGCAGCAATCAGGGGAAATAGCAGTTACGTAAGAACTTACCGTAACAGCAGATCTTAGAGACAGGCTCCTACAGTAGGTCTTCACATATGGGACTGCGCCCCTTGGCGTCAGGTCCGTATCGCAAACTTAAAGCTAGCAATCAGCGGGGACCACCCCCCCCCCCATCGTACGGTGACACGCAGTCAGCTCAACTATAAAGGGGACGGTCCTGCCGCCCTCCAGTTCTTTTCCACCAGAGACCTAGAAATAGGAAGCAGAAAAAAGGAGCAACAACTTTGGGGACCCTGTGCCTTGGCTGAAACAGAGGACTAGACAGGAGAAAATAAATGACTCCAGGAGCTGAGGGATAGGTGGGTGGGAAACTAGACCTACTACACAAACCTCTCTCGAAGATCTACTGTTATGGTAAGTTCTTGCGTAACTGCTGTATCTTGCTTCAAGAAGGTTCCTGCAGTAGGTCTTCACATAGAGGACTGAATTTCAAGCAGTCTAAAAAAGAAGGAGTCTGAGACGAGGTTCCGGGAGGAGGAAGATGTCTGCCAACTAAAGGTCTGCCTTAAGACAGAAGACCTTGCAAAACTGCAAGGCCGAAACCAGCTTGGCGCCTAGAGGCAATGTCCAGACTGTAGTGTTTAGTGAAGGTGTGGACAGCCTTGCCCTGGCACTGGGAGGCAAAGGCCACAAAGAGCTGGTTCAACCTTCGAACCTCCTTAGTCCAGCAGGTACAGTACCTCAAAATCCTGTGCACATCGAGGGTGTGCAAAAGATATTCCCTCCTGTTGGAATGCTGAGGAAAATAAACCGTCAGTTCAACACTCAACGTCATCTCCGAAACAACCTTCAGAAGAAAAGGAGGATTAGTCTGCAGGAAAAATCAAATAAGGCTCTCTGCAAACAAAGGCCTAAAGCTCTGGAACCCTTCGAGCTGAAGTAACTGCAACCAAAAACAGCGCCTTCCAAGCCAGGAAGCACATTTCGCAACTTGCTGCCAGTTCAAAAGGGGGAAAAGTAAGTTTTTCCAACATAAAATTAAGATACCAGGGAGGACAAGGGTTCCGGACTGGAGGTTTGAGATGAGGGATCCCCTTCAAGAAAAGTCTTGGAAACCTCTGGCTGTGCTAGGGTTTTACCTTCCACCGGATGGTGGTAGACAGACACCACAGAGAGATGGACCTTAAGAGAGGAGTAACCAAGACCCAACTCTGAAAAATGCAAGAGGTACTCCAACACCTAGGAGGCAGAGCAAGAAAAGGGGTCCAAGCGTTTGGCTGTGGCCCATATAGAAAATCTCTTCCACTTCATGGCATAAGTGGATCTGACAGAGGGTTTTCTGGCCTCCACCAAGACCTGAGCAACCTGGGAAGACACTCCGTATGCAGAAATCGTTATGTCTACAGGTGCCATGCCTGGAGATGAAGAGACGTGAGACTCAGATGTACCAGGGTGCCCAGCCTGTGACAGAAGGTTGTGAGAAAGTGGCAGAGGAACCAGTGGTTCTAGAACTAGTTGTTGCAACAGCAGGAGCCAAATCTGCCGGGCCCACAGAGGAGTGATCAGGATCATGTGAGCCCCCTCTGGCTGAAGTTTCAAAAGCACCTTCTGAATGAGAGGAAAGGGAGGAAACATGTATAGAAACCTCTCTGTCCAGGAGAGAGAGAGAGTGCATCTCACCAAAAAGCACCATGCCCGGGAATGAGCAAGCAAAAGCTCGGTAGTTCTGTGTTGGATGGGGAGGCGAACAGATCTAGGGTTGGTGGGCCCCATAGAAGGAACAAGTCTACTACTGCCTGCTTTAGTTCCCACTTGTGAGCCCTGGCTACTGATCAGCACAGACTGTCTGCCAGGGTATTGTGAACTCCCGGCACATGGACTGCTGTCAAGGTCAGGCCATGCTGAATCGTCCAACACCATACCCTCATTGCTTCTCTGCAAAGAGGGTACAATCAGGTACCTCCCTGTTTGTTCAGATACCAGACAGTGGCCATGTTGTCTGTCTGAATGAGAAGTGCTCCCAGACGAAATGATGACTGGAAGGCCTGGAGAGCACAGGGCACTGCTCTGGTCTCCAGGATGTTGATGTGAAGATTCTCCTCCGCTGAAGACAAATAACCTTACATTTTGTGATCCCACAGATGAGCTCCCCAACCAGTATTCGAAGCATCCGAAGTAAGGGTTTGGGAAGTAGCCTGGAAGTGGAAAGTGGCCCTCACCAACAAGTTGGTGAGATCCTGCCACCAAATGAGATTTTTCTGTAGGCGGTTTGAGATCATGACCAACTGGTCCATGTCGTCGAACCGTTGATCCCACTGGACCCGAAGAGACAACTGGGTGACCCTCATGTGCAGCCTGGCCATGGGGACAGTTGGAATGACAGCAGCCATAAGACCCAAGAGGCAAAGCACGGAGCAGGCTGGGGTCCACTGAGACTTGGCCACCAAGGCGGCCTGTGAGACCAGGGTTTCCACTCGGTCTAGTGGTAAGAAGGCTTTGCTCTGGACTGTATCCAACAACGCTCCAATAAATTGGAGGTGCTGGGAGGGTACTAACTGGGATTTGGGTAGGTTGACCGAAATTCCCAGGTAAGAAAACAGATCCAGAGTGAAGGAGAGAGACTCCCTTCAGGCTGTTCAGGGATGAGGCTGAAAAGAGCCAATCGTCCAGGTATAGGAACACGTATATGCCGCTGCGGTGGAGGAAAGCCGCTACCAACACTAGGCATTAGGTAAAAACTTGGGGGACTCAGGACAGGCCAAATGGGAGTGCCTTGAACTGGAAATGGTTCTCTAGAAAAGAGAACCGGAGAAAGCGGCGGTTAGCCAGAAGGATAGGGATACGAAGGTAGGCATCCTGCATATCCAGGGAGCAGAGCCAGGTGTTTTCATAGGAGCAGTGGTAGGAGTCCCTGGAGAGTCAGCATGTGAAACCGCTTGCACTACACAAATTTAGCATGCTGAGGTCTAAGATCGGTATCGGGTCCCCCGTCTTTTTTGGAACTAGGAAGAAGTGGGAGTAAATTCCCCTTCCTATTTGATCCGGAGGAATGGGTTCTATAGCAGCTTTCAGGAGTAGAGCGCGAATCTCTTGAAGGACGATGGGGGATCTGACCCAACGGGTAGTAAGACCTTCCCAGAGGATCTGCTGGAGGAATCTCCAGGAAGTTGACGGAGTGACCTCTTTGTATAAGCTGTAACACCCATATATCTACGGTGATGGCCTTCCACCCTGCCAGGTGTAGGCCAAACCTCCCTCCTACCGGTTCCTCCGTGGGGGACGGAGGGAGCGGGAGGAGGGGAGCCTTCACTCCTGAGGCCACCTTGGCAAATTTGGCCTGAGGAGGTTGTGCTCCTGATCCAGCGGCACAATGTTTTGCTTGACGTTTGCCCTGGTTCTGATTTTTGTTCCAGTTTCTTTTCAGATGAAAAGGCTGCTTCTTCTGACCTGACCAGTACATGGAGCGTACGTCTCTTAAGGACCTACCACTCTCCTGCAGCCCAGTAATATCTTTTGCGTCACCATCAAAGAGAACAGGACCCCTGAAAGGCACGTCCAAAAGAGTGGACTGTACGTCCTGTGCCAGACCTGTCAGGCTCAGCAAGGCTAGACACCTAAGGCAGATCCCGAGGCCGCAGCCTGAGCAACAGAGTCCACTGAATCATAACTCGTAGAAAGTGAGAAACACTTCAATTAAAGTGAGCGACTGATCATTGTTCTACTGCGTCTGTCAGGCGAACAGGCACGGCGGCGGGAAAGAGCTGAAGGGCGGTCGCGGGACCGCCCCATTTTGTAGTCGAGCTGATGTCGCATCACCTGATGACAGGGGGCAGTCCCCGCTGATTACTAGCTACAATTTGCTATGCGGACCTGACACCAGGAGGCTCAGTCCCATAAGAAGACCACTGCAGGAACCCTCTCGAAGCAAGATCTCATGAAATGAATAAAGTGCAGCTGACTTACAGGTAGTTTAACTTGAGCAGCTCTGCATAGAGTCTTCTTATTTGGGCTTCTTTGGGCAGTGTCAGTGGCTCAGTAGGTAGCACACTCGCCTCTAAGGCTGGGAGATCAGAGGGCTGTGGGTTCAGTTCCCACTTCTGGCACTTGGGTTAATATCCCAGTACTGACACTGTAGTGCAGCATGAGAGGGGTGCTGCACTTCTGAGGTGCCGTCTTTCGGATGAGATGTTAAACCGAGGTCCCATCTGCCTGGATTGGTGGCAGTTCAGCTGTATGTTAAAGATCCCATGGCACTTATCGAAAAGAGCAGGGGAATTTCCCCAGTGTCCTGGCTAAATTTCCCTCATTCACTTCACTAAAAATACCACCAACAGCTTAATCTGGTTCAAGGTCAGTTGGCATTCATCTGTATCCCCGGTTTTGCCCAAAAATAGGCATGATATGTCTAGTGCACTTACCCAGAAAAAAAAACTAAATAAATAAATAAAATTTCTTACTTCATATCCAGGTGCTAGATAAGGAGCCTGGTTTTGGCACTAGGGTTCTGACAAGAAATTTAAAGAAGGTGTTTTATGGTGCATTCAGTTTCTTTTTAATTAAAATACGGCCGAACATTGAATGTAGGCCTAGGGATGGACCCTAGTATGGGCATTTAAGCAGCAAATGTGTTCTGGTGCAATTTAAACGATTATACATGCTTCGGATTAAAAAATATTAACCAGCTGGACTCCTGATTAAGGAACGCTGTTACCTGTTGAATTAATCACATATTAACGCATTAAACAGGAGCAAATACACATTTTGCTGTGCTCATTGCACAATTGGGACTCCTTTAAATTAGTGATATGCTGTGTTTTACTGTTACAAAATTATGATAAACAGTCTTTTAATGGGGAAGTCTCCTATAGTTTCACACCCATATTTTCCCAACTGCTTACGTGCAACTGTTGTGTGCCTCCTCCAGTTGCCAGCAGTCCTATTGCTGTCCAAATCTAGATTATACATAAAAATATACAGCCCCCAGAAGTTATCAATGTGTTTGTCCTCCATTTTACCATCAATGCTGATGGAGGATGATATCATCAGAGCAACAGATAATGGAGCTGCACTAAATGCTGTTCCACCAGTAAACAGAACCCACAATGTTTGGTTCCCCACTTGAGCAATGGAGGAACCCTTAAGTGTTGTGCACATTCTGAAGTGCAGGTCTAATAGGGACTAGGACCATATGAATGTGATGCAGCACTGATTTGACATGTATATACAGTATGCCTATAAGGAAGTGCCTGTATGTGTTGTGTTAATGTTTCTGTTAGCAAAAACAGTTTACCCAATAAATGACTGGGTACAACAGTTTTAAGTGGTATATAGCTGTTGTATTGTGTTGTGTGTGTGTTAGCATTCTCTGTTTTGACTGACACTAGCAGTGAGACAATCTTGCAAAAATGTCCTTTTCCCTTTTTAACTAGACAGGCGGTGATTGGATGGCTGATGTAAGGCAATAGAGAGTTCAGCTATAACAAGGAATAGGTTACCAGGACAACTTCAGCTGCAGCATATGGAAGAAGGATAATCTAGTGGTTAAAGCACGGGCACAAAAACTGGGAAACTCTGGTTCAAATCCTACTAAAGTCCCTTTGTGCCTAACCTCCTTGGGAACTGTGATGGCCACTCAGGTCCATGACTTTAAAAGTGCCCCCATTACCATTATAAATCATTAGCAGTGATGTGAGAGCTACAGCACTTCACTCTGAAGGTACTGAAAGCAAGCTGTGGCAGCCCCCTCCACTTTGCAGTGCCAGCATTTGAAGTAGGATGTCCCTCACAAATCAGATGCTACACTTCAGCTGTTGTAGGTAAAGAAACTAATCAGTCTCAGTGTTTGTAGTGCTCTGTTTTGCTTAGCTCATTCCTCCCATGTCATATGCATTCTGTCTTGGTATTTCCAGTTAGAAACCCAGATGTAAGGAGCATTTGAAATGTAAAACAATACACTTTATAAAGTAAGTGATCTAGCTCTCCACTTTCAGGCTGCTGAAAGGGGGGGGGGTGTGATTTATGCGAAGGAGGAATTCAGTTTTGTGTGATCCTTTGGGAAACTGCTCAGGCCTACCTTGTAAATGAATCTTCTCAAGGGTGTTCACCTGGTGCAATGCTGATTGACTCATTGACTGACTAATTCTTTGTACTGCACTCTACAACATGTTGCAACTGTCTCACAGACAGAAATGAGCAGTACAAAGAGATTCTGTTTCCTGTGAACAAAATACTATTAGATATATTTGCTCTACACATGCAGTATTAAGGCTACAAGTACTACTCCCTGTGTGAGTTGCATGACAGAACTGTTAAGCCACTGCAAACAAACTAAAATCAAGATAGACAGCATTGATACTCTTATGCGTTCTTCTGCAGTGACATCAGGGGAACAGGAGGGGCTGTATTACCAGTGACCCATTTGCATGTAAATGGAGGCTTGCTTGACATTTTACTACCTTGTGTCAGAGCCTCAAACTCTAGATATGTGTTGCAACAGCTGAAATGACTGATCTCTTATGGACATATGTGCAGTAACTGATGTATAATAAATACATCAGACATATTCAAATCAGAAATACAGTAGTCTTTTCCTTTAAATGTACATGTTAATGTGTTGTGTCTTGTATTGGGTTACCATGTATCTGACATCAAAAGGCTGTTAGCCATCATAGAAGTTGCAAGCACCTATAAGATAGAGTTTGCCAGTGCTTTTCTCCCAGTCTGGTAGCTTTAAGACGGTTTTGCTGTTACAGCTGGTGGGCGATTCACCGAAATAAGACCCTGGGAAGATTTGGGAATTGGTGGTGGCTTTTTTGGCTAAAGCATATTTTTTGCTAAAGCATACTGGCATTTCTGCACAACCTCAGCACTTACCCACTACCTGTAATCTCCGACCCATATCCCCTCTCTTTGCCCCCTCACACTACATTCTTTCCAATCCTTTCCCACCCCCTCCCCTGTCCCATCTGTCCGTCTGTCCCGCACCCTGTCTCCTAGCTACATCTATCCCTCCGAGGTACCCTGCTGCCATCCCACAAACCTTTGACAAGGTCCCGCAGGCTGCTCTTGTGAATCCCCATCCTCTCTCCCCCCAATGTCCTCCTACCCACTGGTAGGGTTCTAACTGCCTTCGCCTCCTGTTGCCTCCTAGTCTCCTAACCTGTCAAAATTGCCTTACCCCTTTGTTCTACACTATGGTCAACCAATTTATATATATCTTGTTTATCCCATGAATGAAAAAGTGAATATAGTGTATGGTAGAATGTTGTTAGGGATAGAAATCCATAACTAGAATGGAGTTGTTATGCTGCAGTAGCTATGCCATCACAGCTATTATGCTGCACTAGCTATGTCACTAATGCAGCATAACAACTTGGAATGCTGCCACGTAGTTGCTTTCCTCAATCCAGTTAAGCTGGAAGTTGCTGTTTTTTTAAACCTGAACTTGCAGAAACATCTGCAGCGCACTGTCAGTTAAAAAAAAGAAAATGTTAAAATTTCTATTCTCTGTCGTCTTCTCCAGCTGGTTTTGTGTGATCTTCTATGCTGTGACTGCCCATACACTATAAAGGATTGTGTATGAGTAGTCATTCAAAAACAAGGAAATTCTTGTATCTTGAGGTTCCCTTGGTAACAAAGTACCTCTCGAGCTGCACTGTTCATCTGTTACCGAGGAAACCACTCAATAAAAGAATATCCTTGTCATGTGTGTGACTGCTCATACACAATCCTCCATGTAATTACTGTAATTTAGCAACCATTGTTCTGATGTCTGTATTTGCTGCTGAAATATTGTTTACCTCACAACGTGGAACCACTAAACAAGCTGCTAGCTCAAAGGTGTTATCAGAGAAAATAATAAATGAATAAATATTAATGATGGGGGACATCCAGGTATTAACCCACAGGTTAGGCACTGGTTGTTTACTATAAAATATCTGGATGGAATTTTAAGTTTGAAGTGCAGGTGCACAAAATTAAGGGCATGACCAGACATTTACCAGTACTTGACAGGTTAGAGTCAAAGTAATTCCTCAGTGAAAGCTACTGGTGACAGGAGTTTATAACGAGTCAGGATGGCTGTATGAACCAAAAGGAAAGTCTATCAAATATAAAGGTAGCAAGTACGAGGGCTTTGTCCCTACTCATCACCACTTGGTAGTGTCAGAGGTATTCAGAATCTTGGCCACCTTTTATGGTGGATTTATGCTTGGTGGTGCCCTATGACGGGTATCCAAGTATTTCGGAAGCATTCCTACAAAGAGATGGTAGACAGTTTTTGTGGCCTGAAAAATGGGAAATTTCAGCTGGTTTCTTTAAATTGTGGCTTTTTCAGACTTGTCGAACATTTTTTTCCCCCAGATCAAATTCTTAAGAGTTTGTATGGTGGATTTTCACCCTTGCATGGAAATTACATTTTGAATTAAACTGCATCTTTTTATGACTGGGTTATTTATCATGACCAAGAATAAGATGAGTATTTTCCGGCAAACCTTAGGAAAAATGTTTACACACATGATTTTGTGGAGAGCTGTATTTTAATTACATATGCTTTACATATTTTTGGACATTTTAATAGTCTATAGACTGTAAAAAGAGGTTAGTCACCTGTAACAGTAGTTCTAAGAGTGGTATACGTTGTTCATCCACACTTATTGGCATGTCCCGTTCCCCTTTAAGGATCGCTGGAAGTCTTCAAGCTAGCTCCCCCCCCACACACACCCGGGTGGTATAACCCTCAGCTCCACCCAATGACGCCAGATCTTAGCGCGCTGGAAGCCAGGCTTGTGCATCCACAGCGGAGGTGGTCAGGTGGGTCCGTGTGGATGAACATATACCACTCCTAGAACTACTGTTACAGGTGAGTAACCCGTTTTTCTAAGATCGTGGATATGTTGTCCATTCACACTTCTTGGCAGACTCCTAGCAGTCCTCTGGAAATTCATGAGTATGCCCGCTTTCTACAAGCTGAAGCACCCACTGAACCGAGGTGATGATCTGTCATCCCTCCAGGTAGAGAGGGAGAAGCAACTCCCCACCACCTCCACGGGGGGGGGGGGTCGGGTAAGGAGTCATGATGAATCACCTGAGATGGACAGCGCGGCAGGAGAAGCCCTAGGGACTATAGGGGCTGAGGTTCCTGTTGCCTGGGAGGTGGCCTTACGTTTGAAGGCTCCTCTGGGCTGTTGTCCTCTAGGCCGCAGACATCGGTTCCTCCTAAAAGGCTGACACTGATGTGGTTCTGGCCGGGAACAGTACAAAGAATGCACCAACTTAAAGTCCTGACTGGATTCCTGTAGGCAGGAAATAATGTTTTGAACATCCTCGCCAAAGAGAACCGACCCCCTGAAGGGGGCGTCAAGGATTTTGGCCTGAACATCTAGGGCAAAGCCTGAGACTCTAAGCCAGGAATGGTGGCGAATACAAACGTCAATGGCCACCACCCACCCGTCTGGCCTCATCTGCAGTATCACAGGATGTTCTCAAGATATGATTACCGACATCTGACTCAGGCTTTGGGAGCTGGGTCAGCTGAGCCTTAATATGGTCCTCGGGAGGGTCTGCACCATTTCCAGAGCTTTGTCCCACAGGGCATTCTGGGAGCTAGGAAGTTCAATGACCAAACAGCCAAAGTGGTGGGGCATAGACCTTCATTCCTAAGGAAGTTCACCTGCCGAGATTCCTTATCTGGAGGGTGTGTGCTGAGTGAAGGCTGCTCACAGAGGGCAAAGGAGTATCCATGCCCGGCACTCTCCTCCAATGGGAATGACTAGGATATGCCATGCATCACTCAGAGTAGCACATGGAGGCAGCATGAGGCCACTGCAAGCTTGGCTGGTCACACATCAACATGTCACTTCCCCGGGCACCAACCTGGGCAATTTCTACTTAGGAGGCAAGTATGGGCTGGGTGAACAGGGGAAAACGAGTGCTTCCCAGTGTGCTCCTTCTACACCACCACATCCTCATTAGCACCACAGCTACTACCCAACCCCTGGTGCTCAATCCTTGGCTTTAGTGATATACTCTCGCTCTCCCACTCTCCCCCCTGCTAAGCCATGAGGTGAACCCTCAGGAAGGAACAGAAACAACTCGGGCACCAAGACAACCCACTGGGATCTGTCAGTGAACGGAACCAACATGAGCTAGTCTGGCAAGCAGAGAAGTGGCAGGACGCGACAGCCTGAAGTTAAACTGGCTTAACAGACAGAAGTGACAACACAAACATCCATTCTGCAACCATTTTCCACTTAAATAAATACAACACAGAAACTCACGAATGTAATGCCAGGAATTTTCTCTTACCTTTGCCCAGGTGTGATATGGTTGTTGACTGACTGAGTGGAGGAGGCAGTGAAGACCTTTGTTTCTGAAAGCTGACAACAGAGCACAATTCTTGTTATGGTTTACTGGTATTTAAAGCCAATAAATTACCTTAGTTCAGAAAAGCAGACACTGACTAGAAAAAACAGATGATTACAAACAATTTATGTGCTCATGGGGTGGGGACGGAAATGTTGAAAGACAGGAAAAACAGCACCAAAATGTGCTTTTTTTGTGTTAACCTAATAAGACTTTTTCCTCAATTTATTTCTCAAAAAATATTCACAATTTCCTTTCCCCAAAAACACACAAATGTCATGCTGCACAGCAAGTTATACTGCAGGAGAGGTTTTACAAAATGGGAACACTTCAAATTAAGGCCCATCAGAGAAGACGATCCGGCACCTGCAGTCAATGCAAAATACTGCTCCGGACCATTAAATGGGGTGTCACTGAATCACCCTAAGAGTATCACCCCAGTTATCTGCAGTCTATCCTGGCCATCAAGACGGAGCAACATAAATATGCTACTCTTGTATTTTTAAATCCATAAATGGAGCTGGGTTGGGGGTGTTTATGCCATTCTTTACAGCCTTCTTATGTCATAGGCCCTGCTTTGATCCCAGAGATCATCCAGAGTGTGGCACTACCTCTCAACTGTCTCTGATTACGAGGGACATCCTTCATTTTGACCCCTCAAGACTGCTCTGTTCCTCACAGAAAAGGTCCCATAAATGTATACTTCAAAGTAGAAATTCATAGTATTCTAAGATATTAAATTTAAAACAAACTCAGTGCAAGGCAATGGTTTCCACAGTGTTCTGAGCTTTTAACACTATGTTTAAGATGCATTCCTCATTATGAGGATTAGTGTCACACTGTCCATCATTTTGAATGCCAATGTCAATTTAAATTTTGTGACAAAGGGCATAGAGGCATGTCAGTGTGTCTCCTTTTACTAAGAGCACTGCTTACAGCTGTGGGAGACTTTATATTGTACCTACACTGTACAACTGTTATAAACTGGGAAAAAAAAAAAGATTAAGGCTACTTGAATCTTCAACAGATAACTGCACAAAAAAAAAACAACACACAAATTGACGGACAAAGCATTATGACCCAATTATCCAGAATAAATGGACTGAATATCCTTTGATAGTACACTACTTTCAAGACATAATGCACAAGCCTAACCAAGATACTGTACATTTTTCAACTGCTTATGTTCTCAGGTGCTTATTACATAGATACACAGAAGCTGTCAGCAGATAAGGGCCTTCAACCCACCTAGTCTGCCCATTAATAGCACTATAGTACAGTTACATAAGAACTTACCATAACAGTAGATCTTTGAGAGGAGCTCTTGCACCAGGCTACACCATAAGGACTAAAGCCGGCAGGTGCCAGGACCCCAAGGAAAACATCTAGCTAGCATGTCAAGGGAGGTGGCAGGGAACTACAGGCCTCTCAGCCTGACATCGGTGGTGGGCAAGGTGATGGGAGGGCATTGTCAAGGAGAGGCAGGGGGGGCCTGGAAAAGTCAGGGTGCCTGGACAATAGCATGGATTCATCTCAGGGAAATCATGTCAGACAAACCTTGTGGAGTTCTATGACTGGGTGACGAGTGCCCTGGGCCTGGGTAGACGTCCTCTTTCTAGACTTCAGCAAGGCATCTGACTGTTCCTCACGAGGGCCTGTTGGATAAACTGGGAGAAATGGGGGTGGGGAACCAGATGATCAGATGGATAGACAGTTGGCTCCAGGACCGAACCCAAAGGGTTGTAGTTAGCGGGATAGTCTCATCCCTAAGGGAATGATGAGGGTCATTAGTGGGGTCCCACAGGGATCAGTCTTTGGGCCCCTCCTGTTCAACACCTACGTCTCTGACTTAAGGACAGGTATCAGGAGTGAGATGAGCCTCTTTGCGGATGACTCAAAACTGGGGGCGGTGGTGGCTAGGAAGGAGGGAAGGGTGGCCCTAAAAGGGGACCTGGAGGCTCTGGAAAGATGGTCTAGAAAGTGGAAGCTGAGGTTCAATGCAGGGAAATGCAAGGTACTGCACCTGGGGGCCAGAAACCCCGGGCCAAGTGTACACCCTGGGGGGGGGGGGAGAATGCTACAAGTCTCGATGGCTGAGAGGGACCTGGGGGTGGTGGTGGATGTCAAGATGAACAACTCAGAGACTTATCAGGAGGGCAGCAGCCAAGGCCAACAGGATGCTGGGATGCACTGCTAGGGGGATCACCTCCAGAAGGAGGGAAGTGATACTCCTTCTGTATAACTGCCTGGTGAGGCCACACCTTGAGTACTGCGTGCAGTTTTGGAGGCCACACAAAGAGGGACAATAAACTCCTGCAGAGGATCCAAAGGAGGGCAACCAAAATGGCTTGAGGGACAGGACCTATGGGGACAGGCTCGAAGAGCTAAATATGTACACATTGGAAGACAGAAGAGACATGGGGGACATGATAGAGGTCTTCAGGTACATGAAGAGGGGTAAACAGGGGAGGAGCAGTCAGCGTGCTTTGAAGGAAGGAGGAGGGGGCAGCTAGATGGCATCGGTGGAAGCTGGAGGGGGTAAGATTCAGGGGGTGGAGGAGGTGCTATTTCACTGAGAGGTTGGTGGAGCCATGGAATGCACTGCCCAGGGGGCTGGTGGAGGCAGTGACGGTGGAAGGGTTCAAGAGGAGGTGGGACAGGGACAGGTGCAGGGGAAGGATTCTGGAAGCAAACTCCAGTGCAGCGAGAATATCCGGAACTGGGAAGGGAGAAGCCAGAGAAGGCGAGGGGGGCAGCAAGGTCAGCTCCCAGGGTGGAGGCTGACCAAACGAGCAGACACGAAAGACCGTTAGGCCTATGCTGCTGGCATGTTAGTATGTTAGCAGTCTATAGCGGGGTACCATCCCCAATGTTGGCCCGCCCCCGATGTTCACCTATGGTATACAAGGGGCGATCCCACAGCACCACCTCAGTTCTCCCACCGAAGACCCTGGCAGGCATAGTGAATGAAGAACCAAGGTGTTCCTCAGAAACAGAGGAAACTGAAAAGTGATGGAGAAGCAGTCACCAGGGGGATGGAGGAAGGGGAAAGCACCACCTGCTGCAAGAGCTCTTCTCGAAGATCTAATGTTACTGTAAGTTCTTATGTAGCTGTACAATCTCATTCAAAGGGGGCTCTTGCAGCAGGTTACACCATAAAGACAGAGTCCCAAGCAGTGAAAGGACTGACCCCAGTCAGTTGGGAGGAGGAAGAGGTCAGAGTAAGGCACTCAAGAGAGCAGGTCCTGTGGAACAGCCAGGCCAAAACCTGCCCTTTGCCTAGATGCAATGTCCAAACTGTAATGCAGGATGAAAGCGTGGACAGAAAGAGAAGACTGAAGTCATAACCGCACTTGAAGATGGAAATATCATAAAGGTGATTAGTTATTAGACTACTTGAAAATAATGTATGGGGGCGCTAATGAGCAGACTGGAGTAAAGACGCAGTTTCACCTCGCTCCCCAAATCGCCACAAAATAATAAAACTAAACTGCCTTAAAAGTTACCAGAAACAACAATTAAAAGCTGAGAGATATATGGGAAAGAAGGATGGACAAGTGTATGATTTGTAATGTGGCGAAAAGTTCGCGAGCGGCGACTAAAAATCAATGCAAGCAACCGCCAGCATCCAAGGTGGAGAGTACTGGCCACATATCTCTCTCGGCCAGAGAAGTGAATGCTGTAGGCCACGAAGTGACACAGCAGGTGTTGGCTGCGCTGGAACCCAAAATTGACCAGTCTGGCGACTAATTTCGATAGAAAATGACAGGAGCTGGTAAACTTACATGCTATGCAGACTATCAGAATTAATGAGTCCGAGCAGCGTATATCAGATTTAGAAGAAGCGACAGCCCCTTTACCTGAGCAAGTGACCGCTCTGCAAAAAGAACTGGAGGAGGTGAAAGAACTTTTTGATTACCAAGAGAACTATCATCGACGGCTGAATCTACATTTACGAGGCTTACCAGAGGGAATGAAGGGCACAAATGTGATGGATTTCTGTGCAAAAACACTGCCAAAGTTGCTCGGTATCTCACCTAAGAATGATCGCATGAAGCTAGAGACGGCCCACAGAGCAGTCATGCCGAAACCGGCGCCTAACCAGCCTCCATGCCAAGTGATCATGAGATTTCATTATTTCCCGGATAGGGAAAGTGTCCTAAAGGCTTATCGTGAGCAGTCAGAATTAGAATATGAGGGGCACCATCTATATCTCTCTCAAGATTACTCAGCTCACCTGCTGAAACATCGAAGGGCATTTGGCCCAGTTATGGCGCAGCTACGGGAAGCCAAAATTGACTGCTACATGTTGTACCCTGCAACTCTAAAGATTAAACACGAGGGAGCGGTCTATTCTTTTTGGGAAGTTCCCAAAGCGGAGATATTTGTGAGGGATCTGATAAAAAAGATGGGGTGACCAGAAGCGGGGAAAAAAGCTCAATTGGCTGGAATGCTTGCTCATATGGTTAACTAGTGGGGTTCCTCCCCTTCATCTCTTCTCCTTGGATTTTTCCGGTGAAGGCTACCAGTGACAACACTAATTGAGGGACTGAGAAAGCTAAGTGACTGGCATGGAAACACCCATCCCTTTTTTTCTTTCTGGAGACTTTTTTATGTACACAAAGTGTGGGGGATTTGTTTGCTTGTTTGTTTGCTGGTTTAATATCCTTTATATAAACTATGGGAACAAGTGTGTTTTTTTTTTTGTTTTTTTAAGAAAAAGGACCAGGCCACAAGATGCTTTTTTCCCCCACTCTTTTCTTCTCCTTTACTTTTCGTACTTAAGAGACAGCTTGCGATAAGCGGGACTTGGCCTGGCTCTGAATGGGAAACCCTCCTCTGCTTGTTTACTTTTCTTGTCTTTTCTTTACAGGTGACCAGGACAGGATGGAATTTGCACCGTTATCCTGAACCACGAAGATCCGACATATGGCAGAGGGCTTCTACAGATTGGTTTATTACAGGACTTGAATTTAAGGACTCAGTGCCTTTTAAAATGAGACTGATGTAATGCGGATATTCGGATGTGGGGGTAGGGGGAGAGGTCGAAATTGCTTTCTTATTGAATTGCTGGCTTGACAATCACAAAATATATTTAAAGGGAAAGAAAATGTATAACGGAGAGTACTGAAGTGGAGATTAGGATGAGGTCTTTCGCACTACCTGGGGGGGGGGGGTTGTGCTTTACTTTTTCTGGGAAATGTAACTTGTACTACTGGAGAGAGAGGAGCCATGATGGAAAGGGAGCGGGAGGGACTGGAGGGGAGAACCCCTTATAACTCCAATGTTTACGGAGGCATGTGACGGTATGTCACACTTGCTTAACTTAATAAGGTGCGGCTACAGCCACGATAAGGAGAATTATGTTGTTTCATCGGGTCAAAGACTGACGTTAGGGAAGTTAATGGGCAGTTGTATGGTTTGTAAAGTATGGTGGTTCGGGGGGGAATGTGTTTTCTGTTTTGCTTCATGGAGGGAAGAGATATACAGGTTACTCACCTGTAACAGGAGTTCTAGGAATGGTATATGTTGTTCATCCACACTTATTGGCAGGTTCCTTGCCGCTTTAAATCTTGCCGGAAGGTCTTCAAGCTAGCTCCTCCCACCCACCCGGGTGGTAAAACTCTCGGCTCCGCCCCATGACACCAGATCTGGCCCGCTGGAAGCTCAGGTTGTCTTGTCGAAGCTTGAGGAGGTAGGAGTAGGTTTGTGTGGATGAACAACATATACCATTCCTAGAACTCCTGTTACAGGTGAGTAACCTGTATTTCTAGGGACATGGATATGTTGTTCATCCACACTGTCTGGCAGACTCCTAGCAGTTCGGGAGGAGGGAGGCAAGGCGCACACCCCCTACATACTTACTTGGGGAACAGAGATTGGAGAACCGAGGCCCCAAAACCAGCATCCCGACGTGACTCAAGGTCGATGTGGTAATGGGTAATAAAGGTGTGTGCTGACTTCCAGGTAGCAGCCCTGCAGATTTCCTGGATAGGGACATCCCTGGAAGCAGCCACCAATGCAGCAGTATGGCGGGTAGAATGAGCTCTTATCCCTCTGGGAGGCTCCATGCCCGCCAACTCATAGCAGAGATTTATGCAGGAGGTGACCCATCTGCCTATCGTCCACTTGGCTGCAGGTCTGCCAGGTGCGGCTTCAGCGTAGGTGACAAACAGCTGGCGAACCTCTCCCAGAATTTCAGCCGTGGCTTCCTTATAATAAGCGCTCTTCTAGGGTCCAGAGTATGGAGCCTATATTCGCCTCCGAGGTGTGATTGGGGTAGAACACCGCAGAGTCAACACCTGATTAAGGTGAAACTCAAGCACCACCTTCCGGAAGGAATTTCGGTGGGGCGTAGGACAACTGTCCCTGTGGAAGACCAGGTAAGGAGACTCGATGATAAGCGCCTGGAGTTCTCCCATCCTTCTGGCTGGCGTGATAGCCACCAAGAAGGTGGTCTTCCACGACAGGTGGGGAGACCACACCTGTGCATTGGTTCGAAAATCTTGCCCCCAGGCTTTGCCAAGTACCAGCAGTAAATCACGGGGTGGGGTTCCCGCACTGGAGGGAAATGTGATCAAGGCCTTTGAAAGCGCCGACCACTTTTTCCTCGCCACTGACTGTTGACCGCCCGCCTCGTAAGCAGAAATGGCTGCCAGGTGCACCTTAAGATGGTCGCGACCTAAGCCCTTGACTAGATAGGGACCATAGATAGTCCAAAATGCTTGCCACAGGACACGAGAAAGGGTCCAACCCTTTTTCCCGACACCAAATGGAGAACCTCTTCCATTTGAAGGCATAGCATTTTCTGGTCGACTCCTTATGGACGCCTCAACGACGTTGAGGACCTCGTCGGAAAGACCCAAGGCCTGGAACTCTAGCCACTCAGGAACCAGGCCGTCAGGTGCAGGGATTGAAGGTCCGGATGGAACACCTTCCCCTGATTGACTGAGAGCAGGTCGGGCGAGCTGAAAGCTGCCGCGGAGTCCTGGAGCTGAGACTGAGGAGATCTGGGTACCAGAACTGGCGAGGCCAGTCTGGGGCTTTCAGAATCACCTGCGCCTTGTCCCTCCTCACTTTCAGCAGGACCCTGTGAATCAGGGGAACGGGGGGAAAGGCGTAAAAGAGGCCCGGGGTCCACTGCCTCGAGAAGGCATCCCCCTGCAGCGAACCCTGCTGAGGGGCGGGCATGAAACAGACTCAGCCGCGTTCTCCTGGAGGCAAACAGATCCACCAGAGGTGTGCCCAGCGGGAGAACAGGTCCTGTACTATCTCCGTCAGGAGAGACCACTTGTCGCGATGCAGCCCCTATCGGCTCAGGGCATCGGCCAGGGTATGGAGGCTCCTGCCACACGGATGGCCGGGAGATCCGCCTCCAGACTGCGCACTAGTGACCAAATCGCGGAGCTTCCTTGCATAGGAGCATGGGCGCGTCCCGCCCTGTCGGTTTAGATAGTACATAGTCGTGGTATTGTCCGTCTGGACCCGGACCACTTGACCCGGAGAAACGGAGCAAAGGCGGTGAGAGCTAGGCGGACGCACGGAGCTCCAGCAGGTTGATATGGCATCGGGACTCCCGCGGGGACCAGAGGCCGTGTGTTCGGTGTTCCCCCAGATGGGCAGCCCAACCCATCAAAGAGGCGTCGGGCGTTAGAGAGACCGTCGGCTCGGGGCGGACAAACGGGATACCCTCCTGCAGATGGGACGGTACGGTCCACCACTGGAGAGCGTTCCACATCTCCTGGGTCGTCCACACGCGCTGGTCCAGAGGATCGCAACACTGTGACCACTGGGCAGCCAGACCCCACTGGAGGGGGCGCATGTGCCAGCGTGCCCAACGGACTACGCTGGTACAGGCCGCCATAAGACCCAGAAGTCGCAGGAAGTCCCGGACAGGGCGCGATTGCCCAACCAGAAATGATTGGGCAAAGGAGGAAAGAACCTCGGCCCTGTCCGCCGGGAGCCGTGCTCTGGCTCGAAGAGAGTCGAGCTCTGCCCCGATGAAGGATCTCACCTGCTTCGGCTCGAGTTCCGACTTGGCCTCGTTGACCAGGAGGCCCAGTTGAGAGCAAACCCGGAGGGCCAGATTTCTGGACCGCTCCACCTCCAACCTGGAGGGGGCTGCTATCAGCCAATCGTCCAGGTAAGGGTACACCTGGACCCCTCGGCGCCGCAGGAAAGCTGTCACCGCTGTGATGCATTTGGTGAAGACCCTGGGAGCTGAAGAAAGGCCGAAGGGCATGGCCTGGAACTCGAAGAGGGATCCCTCCGCTCTGAAGCGGAGGAATCTCTGATGAGACGGACGGATAGGGACGTGAAAGAACGCGTCCTGGAAGTCCAGAGAACAGAACCACACGCCGTGTTCCAGAGATGGTATTATCTGAGCCAGAGTGACCATTCTGAAGGTTGGAGACCTTAGGAACTTGTTCAGGTCGTGTAGGTCTAAGATGGGGCGCCAGCCCCCTGTCCGTTTCGGGACCAGGAAGTACCTGGACACGAACCCTGGTTCTGATGGAGGGTCCTCTATCTCTTTTATCACCCCTTTCTGAAGGAAGAGGGCGATGTCGGCTCGACGAGCCTGTAGAGATTCTGGGGACCCTAAAGCCCCCCGCGGGGCGACGGCTCTGAAGGGTGGAACCTGCTCGAACTCGAGAGGCAGGCCTCTTCCCACCACCTCCAAATCCCACCTGTCCGTGGTAACAGCGGACCAGGCGGAAAGGAAGTGTCGGAGCCGTCCCCCCACGGGGGTAACCAGGGACGAGGTGACGGGGATGGGGGTGACACCTCTCAGCCCGTCACTTAGCAGGCTTGGAGGAAGGACCGGCCTGGGGACCACCAGGGCCTTTTCCTCCTTGCTTCCTATTAGAGGAAGCTGATGGCTTGGGCTTGGAATACCAAGGTCTAGCCTGCTGGCTCTGACGCTGTTGTTGGGCCGGGCGTGCGGCGGGAGTAGAGGGACGAAAGAGCTTAGGCTGGGGCTTATGACCCTTGTCCCTCTGCGCGGACGAGACCGAATCCAGGGTGGCATTGGATTTTTCGATCCTCTGGAGATGGCCTTCCACCCAGGGCCGAAGAGGTCTGTTCCAAGGAAAGGAACGTCCGCAAGCTTGTGCTGGGTATCCGTGGTAAAGGTGGATATACGCAGCCACGCCCGCCGACGCACGGCCACAGCGGCCGCCACTGACTGGGCACATGAGTCTCCTATATCCAGAGCAGTCTGGAGCTGCTGCTTGGCTACTGCCCTGCCCTGATCCCGCACCTGCTTGACCGTAGTCTGCAGGTCGGCGGGAAGATGAGGGACAACCTCATCCAGGGAACCCAACAGGGCATGGGAAAAATGTGCCATGAGGACGGCCGAACTGGCCTGACGAAGGCCGAGAGAAGAGGCAGCATACACTTTCCGCCGGAGTAGTCCAATTTCTTGGACTCTTTGTCGGGCGGTTTGTCCACGTCCCTGGCATTACCGGCACGCCGGAAAACACTGTCCGTGACCAGCCCTTCTGCCGAGGGGTGTTCAGAAAACCCGGACAGAGAGCCAGTAGGGACCGCATACTTCCTGGCCATCCTGGCCGAAGGCGCAGGACAGGAAGCCGGACACGGCCAAAGTTCCAGGGACGGCCCGACAATGGCTTCGTCCACTGGAAAGGCCTCCGTGGGAGAATCCCCTCGGTCCAGAATCTCGGTGAGGGGATATCTGGCCCATTTGGATACGGGTTCAAGCTTCATCCCAGTGGATTCTGAGATGAGCCTAAGAAGTCCCAGGAAGGACGAAGGACTATCGCCCACTGACTGCCCCCAGAGGACTCCAAGTCAAACCACCTGGAGAACAGGAGGAGTCATCCGACTCCACGAAGTTGTCGAATAGCTGCCTGGAGCCTGAACCACCCTCCACTTGTCGAGCCTTGTCAGGCGTGAGAGTGACCGACAGCCTACGGGAAGGCCCTGGGCCAACCGCCGACTCTTTTCGGTCGGTGCCCCAGCTGTCGGGCTGAGGTGGAGGCGGTTCCACCACAATGGTGGGGCAGCTGGAATAGGTCAGACAACTGGCCTGGGAACAGGCTCTCGACCACTACCTGGTCCGGTGGCAACCACTTAATGGCCGGGAAGAGGCCTGAGCCGGCTTATTGGCCAGAAAAAATTTGTTGCCACATGAGGTCTCTCGTATTTGGGCGCAGCTTACCGAAGCCTCCTCCTCGTCCGGTAGGGAAGAAGAAGAGGAAGAGCGCGACGCCGCTGCCACAGTGCCGACCGGTGACCGCCTTATGTCGACGGAGCCGCTGGACCGCGAAGATGTCCGAGACCGAGAATCTCGGCTAGGCCGAGGTCGGTGAGGCGGGGAGCCGAGGATCGGCAATCCCCTCGGTTCGGTCGGCATAACCGACGGCTCCTGAGTCACAGGTACGGATGAGCCGACGATATCCTCAGTCCTCACCGGGGGAACCGGGGAGGAGGGATTCTCGGCTTCTCCAGCCGACAACCCGTCTAACGGGTCGAGAAAAATCTCGACCACGTCGGCGGGAGTCTCAGTCACCTGGCCTGACGGGGGCACCGTGAAGCCAGTGGCCGGAGCCGAAAATTCGACCGAAGTCGATTGTCGGCATGGGCGAGGGGATTCTTCCCGGCCCCAAGAGCCGCCGACGATGAGATTTACTTAGGGGACTTCTTCGGCCGCATGAAACGGGCTCGAAGAAGTAGGACTCGCTTGTTGAGAGGGTCAAGCAAAAGCTCCTTAAAGGAAGCTGAATAAGAGGTCCCGAGCGATAGAGGAATGAAAGCCGAGAAGAGGAAGTCGGAGCCTGGGTCAGCTTGTTCTTCGAGGCTGACCAACCTCTCTAGTTGTTCGGCGGATCCGCAGTCGATGAAACCGCCAGTCGGGCCTCTTTGGATTTGACCGAGGAAATCTTCTTTCGGACGCCCCAGATGTAACGGGCAGCGCGTCCTCGAGGACGAGACCGAGAAGGAGGAACACAGGTCGCAGCTCTGCGGGTCGTGCTCCTGGCCAAGGCACAATAAACGACGCGGGAGTGGGTCCGTCTCCAGACATCTTCGCCCACAGGACATTCTCCAAACTGGAGTCGATTTGTCCATCGCGAGTCGAAGGAAGAAGACCGAGAAGGTAAAGTTATAAATTTTTTAAACCGAAGGATATTAGGCCCAAAACTTAATCGCAGAGCGTTAAGGAGGGAACCTGAGCTTCCAAGCGGTAAGGAAGATCTGGCGTCATGGGGCGGAGCCGAGAGTTTTACCACCCGGGTGGGTGGGAGGAGCTAGCTGAAGACCCTTCCGCAAGATTTAAAGCGGCAAGGAACCTGCCAATAAGTGTGGATGAACAACATATCCATGTCCCTAGAAAGTAAAATTTCTGCATTTTGCAGTTCCTGTTACTGTGGGGATACAAGAAAATAAGGGAAGGGAGGAAGGGAGGGCAGGATGGTTTTTGTATATAGTTACTATTTGTTAGTGTTTTTACAGTTAGAAATCAGTTTGCAGATCCATAGAAAATACCATTCAGATAATTCAGATGGGATGGAGTCAGGGCCTGGAATGGGGCTTAATAATGGGCTGGAAGTAGAGGAAAAGATTCTGAGGGCGTGTCTAGATTGCAGGACTTAAATGTGGTCTCTTAGAATGTGAGGGGAATAGCCACCCCCGTCAAGCGAACAATGTTGCCCACAGCTTTGAAGCGGCAGAATACTCAGGTTGCCATGATTCAGGAGCCACACTTCACGGATAAGGAAATGAAAATTACGTACCTACCATAATTATGATCTTTCTGTGCATCTTCACCATTAATCACAGATGGGGTATCTGCCGGAGGTGTTTTGTTTTTTTTTTGTTTTTTTTAAAGGTAGGCGGAGCCGACACCATCAGCGCCACCGCACTGCATGGCACTCGCGGGTTGGCCATTAGGCTGTGTCAACTCCACCTGCCTGCCAGTTCTGAGTTGTCGGAGAGGTAAGAGGAAGGGAGTGGAGGGTGGGACAAGGGAGTCCAAGGGACAGAAAAAGGAAAGAATGTATGAACTAAAAGGAAAAATAACGACAGAGAGGACAGAAAGGAAGAGGTTAGAAACTAAAGGGGATTGCGAGAGGCCCCAATCTCTGGAAGAGGAAGAAG
This sequence comes from Neoceratodus forsteri, assembly GCA_016271365.2. Classification (NCBI taxonomy): domain Eukaryota; kingdom Metazoa; phylum Chordata; order Ceratodontiformes; family Ceratodontidae; genus Neoceratodus; species Neoceratodus forsteri. Next base: position 623,618,568 of record CM057449.1, read on the forward strand.
GGTGGGTAAAGAATTTAGGAGAGAGGGGAGAAGGAGAAGGATAAGACATCCCAGACCCTTGTCCGTCTCCAGATTGTATAGGAACTGCAAGGAGTAGCAAAGCTTTCTGCCAGAATTCAAGGCACGGAATAGCTGGCAACACTCCAGATAAGCAGAGTCAGCTATTCTGGAAGAAGGACAGGATACAGGGAGTCAGCACCCTCTCAAGGAAAGATTTTTGGTGGGAAAAAAAGTTTCTTTTTTTAAGGAGAAATAGGTTGATGGAAATGAGGAGGCGAGGAGGAGGGCAACTACCAACTCCCACCCCACAGGGGTGGAGTCAAGGTAATGGAGAAGAAGTGCTGCTCGAGCTATCCACTCTTCCTGGAAAAATACTCCCGTGTGTCCCTATTTTACCCCACTCCTAAGAAGGGGAGTCACAGAGGGAGGGGGACTCCAGAGACTGAGGCCCCAGGGGGATGGAGGGTGGGGTTGTGATGAATGGTGAAGATACACAGAAAGATTATAATTATGGTAGGTACGTAATTTTCATATCTTATCTGTGCCAATCTTCACCGTTCATCACAGATGGGTGAGTACTGAGCCCCCCGAAGAGGGTTTTCTTTTACACCCTAAGGGACAAAGTCCCTTAGCCCCCAGTGGGTGACACACTAAGGGGGGGGGCCTTCAGGGCCTGGAGAGGCCAGAGAGTGGGGAGAGAGAGAGAGAGATGGAGTCCCCCCGAAGGAAGGAAGCTGCCCCGACAAGTGCCTTCTCACTCTGCGGGAGAAGAGGTAGGTTCCCTGGTGGGTAGAGTTAATCACCCTACGCCGGGCCAAGGGTGACAACCGTGAAAGACGTAGCCATGCCGTCCGCCTAGTGCAGATCGCTGTCCCTACGACCCTGGTAGCTACCTCGTTGGTATCATAGGATGCCCTCACTTGGTGCCTTGCTAGCTCCAGACCACGCGCAGAGAGTGCAATGGCTTGTCTGGTTTGCTCCGTGTCAGGCTAGGAGCTGACCTAGCCTGGACCACAAGAACCTGTCGTAGGCTGCATAGTGGGCCTGATGTGCAGCTATGGAGAGAAGTAACCATGCCGAGTAGAAAATCCTCCTACCCCAGAAATCAAAATCCAAGGAGTCTTGATCTGGGGGCTGGTCATGGTGAAGGGCACGAGGCCCATCAGGAGTATCCAACTGCGTCAATCCAGACTGTGGATGAGGCATGGAACCTGGAGACTCCGGGGGTGCGCAATACCTCTGGTTGAGATCCCTTGGGGCAGGAACTCCAGAGAAGGGCCTCTGCCAGGAACGCGACGCCTCCCGAAAGGGAGCCGGCCAGGGCGCACCACAAGGATGGCCTCGCCAAAATCGCCTAGAAAGGCATGCGCCGAGTGTTCAGGATTGCTAATAGTGGAAGGAGTAAGGTGCAAATCTTCCAACATCCCCACGAGGAATCGCTGATACTCAGAGAGATCAGCAGCCGGAGAGATGTGGACAGAAGGTTCCTCTCCCCCTGAAGAGGGGGATGAGGAGCTGGAGGTCACAGTCTGTTCAATGGGTGGCTGCATGGGGGGAGGTTGAAAAACCTGGCTGTCCATTGCCCGAACGTAAGCAGGGAACCGAGCAGCCACCGCTCTGAACTGCTCCCAGGTGAGAGGCCCGCTAGGACCGAGGATGCCTGGGAGCGCAGGAGTGCGCGGCAGAGGGATGGGGACACAGCCAAGAAGAGATATCATCTGACCTCCGCCTGGGCTTAGGAGCGGACCGTGGGCACCCACGGAAGACCCCACAGCCAACAGCTGAACAACCACATCGGTACTGCCTTGGCTGCACCCAGAAGAATCCCCACTGTGAGGCGACCGGGGCCATGCGGGTCCAGAAGGATGGTCCCCTACCTCAAAAGAATGGGACTCTCTCAAAGAGACCGAGGAGGAAGAGCAGAGATCCACACTCGGCTTCTCCCAGGGCCCGGATGGACCTCAGAAAAAAGGCAGACGCGCCAAACCCACACACCCTGACCCCTCAGAGTCTGAAAGAGCCCTCCTCCTCAAGAGGGCCAGCGTAGGTAGCTGGCATCTCTGGGCAGCCCCCGAAGGGGTTATCCAGGGTGCAGTACCCTCTCCCCGCAGGTGCTCCGATCGGCCCCAAAGTTGGGCGATCAATGCACACCACTGGAAGGGGTACCACAACTGAGGGGTCAGAGAAACCGACAAGACCAGGCTGCAGAGCTATGGTGGCCCGCACCACTGCCTGCTAGTCAGCACCTCTGACCCTAGTCTTGGTAGCCACCAACCTCACTTCAGAAGGGGTCTGACTCCAACTGATCGAAGAGACTACTGTGCTGCCCACCTCAAACAGCCATCCTGAAGGGTCAGACTGCACGTCCAACTCAGAGCTCGACTCTGTCTCAGAGGAGGTACAGCCCAAGGCCCTGTGCCAAACCGTGGGAGGGTGGGCAGTGCTATCCTTACCAACAGACCCAGAGACCACAGCTGTGCCAGAGTCGGTGCCAGCGCCTCCTGCAGCCCCGCGAGTGGAATCTGAGAGAAGCACGACCCCAGCCCGAGCCAGAGATCCAGAGCCGGGACCAGACATGGCACCATCCGGTCCCACGGCACCGTGAGCGGCGCAGAGGATGGAGATGGTGCCGACGACAGCCCCGGCGGCACCATCGGCGCCACCCGGCTCCCCAGCGCCATGAACGGCACCGAGGGCAGGTGTGGCCCCGAGGAGGGCTCCAAAGGCGGACACGGCACCGCAAGCGGCACAGAGGGCAGGGGCGACGCCGAAGACAGCATCGACTGAGGAAAACTAAGGCCCTACAGCGCCGAGCCTCGAGGACATGGTGCCGTGCTCAACCTCCGCGCCGAGGACGGCACTGAAGCGAGACATGGAAAAGGATGGCACCGTACATCTCACGGCGCTGCTAGCAGTGTCACGCCATGAATGGCTCTGACAGAGATCACGACGCCGCGCGACATGTCGGCGCCTCGAGGCCTCAGACGGCGCCGACCGGGCCTTGTGAGTCGCGGGAGTGACACTGGGGAGCTCTTCACCCCGGCGGGCGATTGTCATGGCGCGCTTCTCCTGTCCACTCCCGGGAAGGAGTGGGACGGGCCTCCTGCAGCGCAAAAGAAGCCTCAGCAACAGCTGGGCTACACGTAGCCGAGGCTCCCTCCTCCTTGGTCCGTATAGAACCGGGAGGGGACCCGGAGGAAAGGCCGAGACAGCGTGGCTTGGCCCAACGAGTGCGCACCTGACCCCCGAAAGTTGGCGGAGCTCGCCCCACTTTTCACGCGCACTGTTCGAGGACCAGGCGGTCCATGGAGAAGCAGGCGTCGCACGAATCCATGTCGTGAAGCGGGCCAAGACACGAGACACATCGGTCGTGCTGGTCGGTAACGGAGAATTTTCGGCCGCATGGGCACAGTCGCATGGGGGGCCGACCAGTCTTGGAAGATTTCTGTCCTCCAACCGAGACATGACCTGGAGGAAAAACACCAGAAACAGACTCGACGCCCAAAAAGAATAATGGAAAGATCTTACTGGGTGACGCCGTACAGCAAACCAGAACCGCACAATAACCGACGGATTTCGCACGATATACCGCGTAACGGAGAAACTGCGAAGCAGGCTTCAAATTTCTTCAGCTTCCACACAAGGTGACCTCGACGGCGGGAGACGAACTGGCAGGCAGGCGGAGTCAACACAGCCTAGTGGCCAACCCATGAGCACCACGCAGTGCGTCGGCTCCGCCTAACTTTTAAAAAAAAAGGCAGCTCCCACAGGGTCCTGACCTCCGGCAGATACCACATCTGTGATGAATGGTGAAGACTGACACAGATAAGATCATGCAAAGTTAAAAAAGGGCTGGGTGGGGGAATGTTTTTCAGCAGCTTTTAATGCACATAAAAGGGGGGTAGCTGTTCTCCTAAATAAGAGACTACCATTTCAAAAAGAGAGTGGTTGCTGACCCTAATGAAGGGCGCTATTTTATGACCCAAATTTTTATGGCAAGATTTTGTCTATAATAACTGCCGAACAATTCCTAAATTTGAAATAGAGGGGCATGAATTGTTTGATGAACCCTATTTTGGACCATTCAGAACATAAGGGGTCTGATAAAAATGCTGTTTGGGAATGGCTGGCTGGAATGAACGATTTAGATCTTATAGATGGGTGGCGAACAGCTCATCCTACGGCCAAAGAGTACACTTTTTTCTCACACCCTCACCGAACTTGGTCACGGCTAGACTATATATTTCTCCCCAGAGAGTGGTACTTTCGAGTTATATACATACATTAAGCATGGGGCCCATCCATATATCTGACCATGCAATGGTCAGTATGTCTCCAAATATGGGGGAAGAAAAGGAAGCTCAAAGGACTTGGAGATTTCCTAATTATTTGCTAGCAAATGAGTTTCGCGAACATTTGTATGATCATTGGCAGCAGTATGTGTGAAATAATTCAGGGACAGCCACTTCTAAAGCAATCTTTTGGGATGCAGGGAAGGCATTTATGAGGGGAGCCATTACTAGCTATGTTGCCTATCACAAAAGAAAAGTTAAAGAAAGGAGAACTAATATAGAACAGAGACTTAAGGTGTTGGAGAGAAAGGCTGCCCTGGGGGTGGGAGCAGAAAATGTGCACCACCTACTGGCAGGGACTAGAGAAGCGCTGAATAACCTATTGTTGAGAGAGGCAAGGAAAGCTGGTCTATTTATTAGGAAGCACTTGTATGAATGGGGGAATAGACCGGCACTATGCTTGCAAATCTCATAAGGGGGAAAAGAGGGAGACATCTAATTCAAGCTGTGCAAGAAGATGGGATGCTTTTGACAAATAAAACAGCTATTGGGGAAAGGTTTAGGAGATTTTATCAAGAGCTTTATCATGGTCATGGTTTAGCCAATCACTGGAAACAGGGGAGGTACCCAAAGACTGGAGGATAGCAGATGTAGTCCCCTTATACAAAAGTGGGAACAAAGAGGAAGCTGGGAACTACAGACCAGTCAGCCTCACCTCGGTAGTGGGGAAGATCACGGAAGCACTACTGAAGGACAGATTGGTGGAACATCTGGTTGTCAATGGACTACAGGACCCAAGGCAGCATGGTTTCACCAGGGAGAGGTCATGTCAGACCAACCTCATTGAATTTTTTGACTGGGTGACTAGGGAGGTGGATCAGGGGAGGGCAGTGGACATGGCCTATCTGGACTTCAGCAAGGCCTTTGACACTGTGCCACATAGAAGACTATTACACAAACTGGGGAATATGGGTGTGGGCAGGACAGTAGTGTGGTGGGTAGGTAACTGGCTGGGTGGCAGGACACAGAGGGTGGTGGTAAATGGCTGTCACTCACAGAGGGAAGAGTGACCAGTGGGGTACCACAGGGATCAGTGCTGGGACCAGTCCTATTCAACATCTTCATCAGTAACATTATGCAGGATCTAGAAGGCAGAATTTCACTGTTCGCTGATGACACAAAGCTCTGTAACAGCAGACACACCAGAGGGTGTAGACAGAATGAGAAGGACCTGCAGAAACTTGAAGAATGGTCAGGGTTTGGCAGTTGAAATTCAATGCAAAGAAGTGCAAGATAATGCATATGGGGCACAAAAACCCTGGCACAATATATCAGTTGGGGGGTGAGGATATAGCATGCACCAAGCAGGAAAGAGATCTTGGGGTTATCATCTCTGATGACCTCAAGGTAGGGAAACAGTGTGACAACGCAGCAGGTAAAGCAAATAGGATGCTGGGATGCAGAGGCAGGGGCATCACCAGCAGGAAAAGGGGGGTCATAATTCCACTATACAAGATACTAGTGAGGCCCCACCTGGAGTACAGTTTACAGTTCTGGAGACCTTACCTACGTAAGGACATAGGGTAGAGAAGGTTCAGAGGACGGCAACAAAGATGGTGCATGGATTGCATCACAAGTCCTTTGAGGACAGGTTGAAGGAACTGAACATGTACTCCCTGGAGGAGAGGAGGGAGAGAGGGGATATGATAGAGACATACAAGTATCCTACAGGGACGAACAGGGTGCAGGAATACACTATTTTTAAGCGAAAAAGATGTTCCAGGACTAGAGGGCATGGGATGAAGTTGGAGGGAGGACGATTCAGAGGAAACGTGAGGAAGAATTTTCTTCACAGAACGGGTGGTGGACAAGTGGAACACCCTGCCAGAGGAAGTGGTGGGGGCTGAAACAATCACGGAATTTAAGAATGCATGGGATAGACATAAAGGAATTCTGGAGGTCAGGGGTAAGGGGCAACAGACTTCTAGAAAAACAAACTGAACTTACAAGCTCAAATGGGCAGACTGGGTGGGACATAGGCCCTTATCTGCCAACACTGTCTATGTATCTATGTCAAACAGGGGGAGAAGATAGGGGGATGATGGAATTTTTGAATAACATGGAGATACCACAGGTGACAGAAGGACAGAGAGCACATTTAAATGCTGTCATTACAAGAGAGGAAATTCTTTCTGCCATTGGAGCGCTTAAGAGGGGTAAGACCACTGGGCCTGATGGCTTTTCAGCCAAATACTACAAAGTCATGAAGCTAAACGTTGCAGAACACCTAGAGGCAATATTTCGAAAAGTGTGGGAAGAGGAGGGAGAATTACCTCGATCTTGGGGGGAGGCTACGATTTGCCTGATACCAAAGCCCAGGAAGGACCCGCTAGAGTGCGCCCCCTTTAGGCCAATATCCCTCAAACTGTGACTCTAAGGTGTTAGCCAAAATTTTTGCTACTCAGCTGAAAGGCTTGCTGGAGCTCATTCACCCAGACCAGACCAGGTTTATTCAAGACAGGTACTTATACCACAATATGAGGACCCTTCTGAATGTAATCTGGGGAGCAAAGAATAGTAGGGAAGTGGTGCATATTCTGTCAATGGATGCAGAAAAGGCATTTGATAGAGTAGAGTAGGAATATTTAAGAGAGTCCTTGGCCCAGTTTGGTCTGGGTGAAGGGTTTATAGGGATGGTGCGGCAGATGTATCGGAACCCCACGGCCAGAATACTAACCAATGGCACCCTTTCGGATAGCTCTGAATTAGGAAGAGGCATCAGGCAAGGAAGCCTGCTTCCCCCCTCATGTTCACCCTAGCACTTGAACCCCTGGCTACTGCTATCCGGATACAACCTGAAATTTCAGGAGTGATAGGGAAGGCTGGCAGAGAGACTAAGTTATCCCCTCTATGCGGATGATATGCTGCTATACGTAACTAAGCCCAGTAGGTCTATGCCTGCTCTCTTGAGCCTGATCGACCGGTTCTCCCATTTCTCAGGATATAAATTAAATCTGGATAAATCAGAGGAGTTAAGGGTGGGAGAGCAGGATGGAGGGACTACTACACAGAAATCGAAATGGGGCTTTCGGGTTGTCCGGGAGGCTTTTACATATCTGGGCATCAGAGTGGGGGGGTGGGGTGGAAATCTGATCTCTATATGACCTGAATTATACGCCGCTTGTACAAAAAATAATTATGAACTTGTCTAGATGGAGGGATCTCCCAATAACATAGCTGGGTAGGATAAATCTCATCAAAATGAGCCCACTACCTAGAATACTTTATAGTTTACAAATGCTTCATATTGGGTTAAGAGAAACTGATGTGAGAAAACTGGAAAAAGCTTTCTCTGACTATCTGGAGGGGGAGACGCCCTAGGGTGGGTTTAACCCGTTTGAAGGCCCCTATAGAAAAAGGGAGGACTTCAGTTTCCAGACTTAAAGAACTACCAAATGGCCATGTAATGCTGATATATATATATATACACAGGACTGGATTGGCAGGCCTAGGGAAGCTGGCTGGATAGAAATGGAGGAGAGCAGGAGTGTGGGGAAAATCTTAGCATATTTGTCCCTTAGAGGCCGGAAGGCATACCAGAGACTCCCTAACCCTAATCCCTTGGTCACAGCAGTGTTGGATAGTTGGAGGGAGATGTCTAAAATGAGAGGTACCGGACAGGACGATATACTACTCTTACCATTGAGGGGAAACCAGTTCTTTCTTCCGGGGCTGGAAGACAGGGGATATCGGGAGTGGGAAATGAGAGGAATTGGTTGTTTTAAGCATTTATTTACACGCGGAGAACTGGATTCATTTGAGAGCATACAAGGTAGGACAGGACTGGGAAGCCAGCATTTCTTTCGCTATCTCCAAATAAGGGCATATATCAGATCTATTGGGAGGCTGGGGGGCTCTATATCACAGTGGGAGACAACTGAACAGCTGACAGTGGTAGGACAAAAAAAAATCTAAGGGATCCATCTGGAGAATGGCTAAGGAAAGTAAAACCTGGCCTCCGGACAAAACACAGAACACCAGGGTGCTCTGGGACAGAGATTTAGGGATCACGATTTCAGCGGATAATTGGAAGGTACTTGTTCAGCTGCATCAGTGTGTCCTGTTGTGTAATAAATATAAAGAATCTTATTTTAAGTTTTGCCATAGGTTATACTGCGCACCTTTAGTTATTCACAAGTATAACCCTGCAGTTTCACCTATATGTCCTAGATGCAACAACAGCCCAGTCTCATACTACCACTACTTCTGGGCATGCCCGATTTTAAAGAAGTTTTTGGGGGAGGTAGTGTCCGAATTGCGAAAGACAGGAGGACAGCAATATCCACTGTCCCCTCTCTTGTTATTTGGGGTAGAGGAAACGGGCGAAGGAGACTGGGCCCCTGTGCAAAATTGGCTTAGGGTTGTAAAATATATGGCTAGGCACTGTATCCTTAATACCTGGGTTACGGCTGCAAGGCCTACTATAGCCCATTGGAAAGCCCTGATAATACAAGTCACTACTCTGGAACGGTTGACATACGCTGTCAAAGATAAAGAGGAGCTTTTCTACAGAATATGGCAACCATCTCTCTCATCGTTGACAGTAGCAAAGAGTGTAATACTGAAAGAGGGCTGGATTTGAAGTGAGTATAAAGGGAAAGGGGTAAATATGGGTACCAAAACAGCAGGGGCCCAGATTCCTTTCCATCCACGATAACTGTTTAAGATAAAAGCATTTTTTTTTTTTTTTTTTTTAAACTGAATGGGTAGAATGAGATGTTGAAATAACGAAATGGATCTTGATGTAAATAGGATATGAATTACGGTTCATGTAGTATATGTCTGTATGTGTGTATGTTTAAATGTTAACTTTATGGAAAAAAAAGAAAATAATGCAAAAAAAAATAATGTATGCTCTCACCTGCATCTTAAAGTTGACAAAATGTAAAGAATGTTAATAATAAGAGTATAAGAAATTTGTCAAAATTTCTGTGAAAAAGACTGTGACCATCGCAACAATAAAGCAGAGTTTTAAAAAAAAAAAGTGAGGAAAAAACTCCAAGTGACCGCTGCACAGATGTCAGCAATGGATATATTTCAGAAGGATGCAAACGAAGCAGCTACACCCCTGGTAAGAAGGCCTTTAACCGGGCCTGGTAAAGGCTTGTCATATTTGCGGTTAACCAACCATTTGGACAAACGTTGTTTAGAAACTGAAGACCCTTCTTTCTTCGGGGTGAGAAAGAAACAAACTGATCAGTTTATCTGATGGCTTGGGCGCTGTCCAAATAATGAGGCATTTGGTGGACATCCAGAGTATGTAGTAAGGCCTACCCTGGATTGGAATACTCTGGGTAGTACACAGGAAAGTGCAAGTCTTGATTCAGAGTAAACTCGCACACCACCTTAGGAAGAAACTTAGGACTGGTTGTCAAGGACACCCCGTCCCTGTGAAAAACTCTAAGCTCTTTACACATCAGAGCCTGAAGCTCAGAAATCCTTCACGCAGAAGTAATAGCAACTAAAAACGCTTTTCACAACAGAAAGCGAAGATCGCAGCTTGCAGCAGGCTCAAAGGGAGGCAACATAAGCTTTTCAAAGATGAACAACAGATCCCAAGGAGGAACAGGGGCACTTATAGGAGGTTTCAGATGCAGAATGCACCGTAAGAAGGTGCGGGATAGGTCAAGATGAGCAAGGGTCTTGCCTTCTATAGGTGCATGGTACGCAGATATGTCTGAAAGGTGCACCTTAATCGACGAATAACTCAGGCCCGAGTTAGATAAAGAAAGGAGATACTTTAGAATGAGAGTCTCCAGACAAGTAAAGGGATCCAGTTGACGAGTGGTGGCCCATATGCAGAACCGCTGTAACTTCACAGCATAAGTAGATCTAGTGGAAGGTTTTCTGGCAGCCACTAGGACATCTGCCACTGGGGGGCCCAAAGTGGGCAACTAAATCTGCAGGAGCCATGCATGAAGGTGCAGTGACTTTAGGCCCGGATGGACCAGGGTGCCCTGCTCCTGTGAGAGCAGATTGGAGCACTGAGGCAGGAGAATCGGTAGTTCCACTGCAAGCTGCTGGAGAAATGGAAACCAAGTTTGCCATGGCCAATAGAGGGCTATCAGGACGATCTCTGCCCCTTCGAACTGCAACTTGAGCAGAACTCTCTGTAGCAATGGAAAGGGAGGGAAGGCATACAGAAACCTCCCTGTCCAAGAGAGGGACAACGTATCTTGCCAGGAAACACCAGGCCCTGGATCTAGAGAGCAGAAACTGGGTAGTTTTGTACTGGATGGGGACGCGAATAGGTCCAGCTCTGGGCAGTCCCACCTGTCGAAGAGATCTTCGACCATTGCGGGAAGAAATTCCCATTCGTGAACCTTGGACTGGAAACAGCTTAGACTATCGACCAAGGTGTTTTGAACACCTGGGACATGCACAGCAGTCAGGCTCAGGTGATGCTCTATGGCCCAATGTCACACTCTCATGGCCTCTCTGCAGAGGGTGAAAGAATGCGTACCCCCTTGTTTATGTAAAGGGCAACAGACATACTGTGCATCTGAATCAAGAGAGGACCCAGGAGTAGGTTCATCCGAAAGGTTTGTAGAGCATACAGGATTGCCCGCATTTCCAAAACATGATTTGGAGATGTTGCTCCAATAGGGACCAAGTCCCCAGAGTCTGATGGTCTGCCAGACTGACACCAGCCCTGGCCAGACGTGTCCATGGTCAGAATTTGTCAAGATGACTCCAACCAAAAGTGGACCCCCTTGGAGAGGTTGGAGGGGTCCAGCCACCACATCAATCTGTCGCACAGAGTTGGATACCTTCACTGGAAGTTCCAAGTCATCTGAACACTGATCCCACTGAACCCGAAGGTTGCACTTGGTCACCCTCATGTGAAGGCGAGCCAGGGGAACGGTTGCGATGGCCACTGCCATATGTCCCAGCAGCCTTAGAACTGTTCAGGCTGGAATTTGTTGAGACGACAATACCAGTCGAGACAGAGTCTGAAGGCGTTCTGTCCTGTCTGGAGGAAGAAAGTCCTTCCTTGCCTTGCTCAGTATCCAAAATCGCTCCCATCTATTGGAGTCCGACTTCCCCAAGTAGAGGCTTTGGGAGGCTGAGGGTTATCCCCAGATCCCAAAACAGAGAAACATTGGCCTCCATGGTTCTGAACAATTACTCTTTGGTGGGGGCTGTCAGAAGCCAGTCATCTAGATAAGGGAAGACATAATGGCCTTCCCTCCTCAAGGCCGCCGCCACTGCTACAAGGCACTTTGTAAAGACTCGTGGGGCCGAAGACAGGCCAAATGGTAGGTCCCAAAACTAGTAGTGGTCTCCTTGGAATCGGAAGTGAAGGAACCTTCTGTGGGGTGGAAACACCAAGATGCGCAGAAAAGTGTACTGCATATCCAGGAACCAGAGCCAATCCCCCGATGAAGTAAGGGGAGAAGGCCAGGAAGCATGACCATCCTGAAACTTTTGTACTCTAGAAACTTGTTCAGGTTGCTGAGGTCCAGAATGACACACAGATCTCCTGTTTTCTTTAGATCAGGAAGAAATGCAAGCAGAATCCCTTCCCTCGCTGTGCTGGTGAAGTGGTTCGATGGCCTGTTCTCATAGGAGTGCATGGATCTCCTCTTGAATCAAGGCAAGATGGGCCTGAGGGTAACGAAAGGGAACTGGAGGACTGTCCAGGGGAATCTCCAAAAATTCTAGGGTGTGTCTCTGTTCCACTAACTGCAGAACCCACTGATCCAAAGTTATTCTGTGCCAAACCCCCTCTGTAGAGAGAGAGGCGCAACCCCCCACCACCTCCCCAGAGATTCTGCTGAGGAAGGGGGATCAGGTAAGGAGTCAGGCAGAGGAACGGAGTCAGGCAACGCGACCTGCAAGGTTCTGCGAGCTCTGGGCGCTGAACCTCCTGTGGCTTGGAAAGTAACCTTTCCCTTAAAGACACCCCTAGGTTGCTGACCTCTAAGTTGCTGCTTGGAGTTGCGATGAAAAGACTGTCACTGTGACAACTTAGGCTGGGACCTGTAGAGTCTGAACTGAATGGATAGCCATACCGGACTCTTGAAGGCAAGTGATTATACTTTGAGGATCCTCAACAAACAAGACTGGGCCTCTAAGGGGATGTCCAAAATCTTAGACTGGACATCCAGAGCAAAACCGGAGACCCTGAGCCAGGAGTGACAGCGTAGGCAAATTCCCATAGCTGTGGCTCTACCTGCAGAGTCCGCAGAATCATAAGAGGCTCAGAGGACATGGGTCCCCCTCATCCAAACCTGACTTGAGAAGGTGCAAAAGTTCAGCCTTCACAGGGAGATCTGACTGAGATTGTGCCACATCAAAAGCCTTTTCCCACAAGGCATTCTGATATTAGACCATGTGGGCAAGGAAGTTTAGGGAACGGATGACACATGTGGCTGAAGAGAAGACCTTCTTGCGAAAACAGTCTAGCTGTCTAGAGTCCTTATTAGGAGGCCGAGTGCAGAGGTGCCTGGGTCATTCTGAACGGTCATGGGCCGCATCAACAACCATATCAGCCTCCAGGTGCTCCCCATGAAAGGGTTCGCTCCTTGGGGAGTTATACAGGCGATCCGCCTTTTTGGAAATCACCTGTGTTGTGGACGGGCGCTTCCAAGCAACTCTACTGATGTCCTTGAAGGAGTCAATTAAAAGGGGTACTACTAAAGGCAAAGACTCCTTGTGGATGAAAGCAACTAGCAAACGTTGCTCGGGGTCCACTTCCTCAGTGTCCCAGCCCATGAGGGCCTAGATGTGCCTCATCACATCCATGAAAGTTGGGTCATCTGGAGGAGATTGTGAGGTATCCTTGTGCTCCTCCGGCTCTGATGGGACATCCAAATCTTCCAAGTTTTGGTAAAAGGAATATCCCCCTGAATCACCTGAATACACAGAGGGGGAGCGTTGAGGCTTATGCCTATGGGTCTTAGAATGATTGGTGCCAGTCCCTGCTGGTTGTGATGAATGTTCCCCAGGGGTTGGCATCAGGAGCTTCCTAGGAGAAACCTGGTCCTTAGAAGGACTGAGCGAAGGGTCCCTTGGAGTTGGAGTAGGAGGTTCCTTTGGGACTTCCTGGTCTTTGACATATGCCCACCAGGCCACAAAATGGGCACTAAGGTGGGTTTTGAGGCAAGATCAGGGTAACCGGCATCTGTGGGGTAGGTTAGGAAGGCCCTGGTGTCAGTTTGTGAGGTTGCAGCAATCCTGGTGTCTGATCCCCTGGCATCAGGTTAACCGGCATCAGATCCTGAGGTAAGGACCCATCTGCCTTCGGTCTGACTGGGTTCGAAAGACTGGACGCCGGTCTCCCTAGTGTCAGCTGTGTGACAAAAAGGTACAGCCGGCAAGTGTGGAGGGATTGGGGATGATGGTTGAGGCGTCGCCGGGGTCAGAGCCAGGGAAGCTGGGGTCAATGGGACAGACGTGAACTGAAGTCAGTCTGGTGAAGCAGGCAGGGCAGACTTAGAGGGAGAAGCCCATAAAGGGAAGAGGGCTCCCAAACGGGGCAAAGGCATCCCACTCGCAGGGGAGGAGACTGCATGCCCCTACCATCATGAAGTGGCATCAGTCCCAGACTTCAGAATGAACTTCATAGACACCTTGACCGGGAGGGAGTTGGGCAAAAGACCAGCCGCCCGAGGAGAACTCAGTTGAGCCATCTGGCCGAGGACCAGTCTGTTGAATGAGCCTGAGCTTTAGGGGCTGAGAAGCTGGGGAGAACTACTGCCCGATACAGTCAGGAGAGCTGGTGGCCTGGCCACTGGCAGCCTGGAGGAAGAGAGGGCAGGTGGAGTGGAAGTGGCCGACCTCCCGTGGGAAGACGACCCATGGTTGGTGCCAGATTTCCACGGGGACCTGCAGTGGGAAGTTGACCAGGGTTTCCCCCTATGTTTCTCCCGGCTGTGCTTTCCCAAATGGCTTTTTCTTGTCCTGAGCCAATGAAGAGGTGGAAGCCCTGGAGGTCGGGGAAGAGGATGTGCTTTGGTGAAGATCCTCCTCCACTGCTGAGTTTCTGCTGCAACAGGAAGGCTTCCAGGGTCTTCAGACGGCGAAGCAGGGTGCGTCGTTTAAAATCCTGGCGGCGCTGGCAGGCCTCAATGTTGTGGTCTGGGCCTAGGCAAAGCAGACACGCCGAACAGCCGTCCTTGTGGGGAACCTGCTTGCCACAAGCACACTTCGTTCGCCGCCTCTCAACAGATGAAGATGGAAACGACGACATGCACACATTGCTTAACATGGAGAAAATGGCAGTCAACTAAAGCAGAAGGCATCCTCGAAGGTCCAACTTGCGCAGGTCGACAGCGTGAAAAGAACTGAGGTGGTGCAGGGGAACAGTCCCTTTTACACCATCAGTGGGCGTCGGGGGCAGGCCAACATTAGGGGGCGGGTTTCCACTATAGACTGCTAGCTAGAAGTTTTCCTTGGGGTCCTGGCACCTGTCGGCTTCAGTCCTTATGGTGAAACCTGCTGCAAGAGCCCCCTCAAAGTAAGATCCATTTCTCTTCAGGTTTTCCTGAAACTAGGTTGTACCCCTCTCCTCCTATCAGTATTCCCCTATCATATGCGTTCTTAAATCCTGTAATCTATTCTGCCCCCACCAGCTCCTCTGGCAGGCTGTTCAATTTGTCCACTACCCTCTTCATGAAGAAGTTCTTCCTCAAGTTCCTGCTGAATCTCCTTCCCTCCAGTTTGATCCTATGTCCCCTTGTGCGTAAGCATACTTTTCTCTGAAAAATGTTATTCTCCTGCACCTTACTCTTCCCTGCGAGGAACTTAAATGTCTCAATCATATCCCCCCCACCCCCATCTCTCCTCCAGGGAGTACATATATTTAAGTCCTTCATTCTATCCCTGTAGGGTTTGTGATGTAATCCCTGCACCATCTTGGCTGCCCTCCTCTGAATCGCCTCCACCCTATCTACGTCCTTACGCAGGTAGGACATCCAGAACTAGACAGTACTCGAAGTGTGGCCTCACCAATGTCCTATAAGAAAAAAAAATTACTTACCTTAGTAATTGTGTTTCTTCTAATTAAGTCTTGCTGTATTCTGACACATGCTGTTAGCCCCAGCATTTGAACTGCTCCGAAGAGGAAAGGGTTAACTATGTACAGGCATAAAACGCAGAGCTCAAGCTCCGATTTCAAACCTCTGTCTGTGATGCTTCAAAGATTCTTACTACCAACTAACTACACTTTAGTGTGGAAACTGTAAAACATAAGCCCAGGGGAAACAAATTGTGTCCATAAGACAAGTCGAGAACCCAAGAAAAAACAGGTAGTGAACACGTGTATATAACATATAAAAACAAACTCTTAAAGAACTACCCCCACCTTAGAGAGATGGGGCAAAAGGTACACCCCTGAGGTGCAACACTGTACCTGCCAGCCCACGTCCCAAAAATTAGGTTCTGAGAGGGGGGGGGGTCAGAATACAGCAAGACTCCATTAGAATAAACAATTACTAAGATGAGTAATTTTTCCTTCAAACAACATTAAGTCTTGCTGTACTCTGACATATGCAGACTACCAAGCAGTACCTCCATGAAGGAGGGTACCCAACCTATTTTGGGAATAGGCTTTGCAGAGCTGCTGTACCAAACCTAGCATCACTCCTAGCTTGGATATCCAGGGAGTAATGCTTGGTGAATGTGTGGACTGTCTTCCAGGTGGCTGCTTTGCAGATCTCTAATAATGGTGTATCTCTGGCAGCAGCCAGCTAACAGCTGTACCCCTGGTCGAGTGGGCCCCCAGGCCTGGGGGTGTTTACCCAGCTTGGTATAGCATAATTTTATACAAGAGAATCCAACTAGCAATAATTCTTTTAGTAGCAGGCCTACCTTTTCCCACTTCGCCGTAAGTGAGAAACAGTTGAAACAGTCATTTCTATATGCCTTAGTATGCTCTATGTAGTAGCTAAGTGCCCTTTTAACATCCAAACTGTGTTATCTTTCTCCAGAAGAAGAGTGATCGTGAAAAACACAAGAAGAGACAGTCTGGTTCATATGAAAATCTGAAACCACCTTAGGCAAGAACCTCCTATTAGTTCTGAGGATCACCTTATCTCTATGAAATGAGAAAATCAGATTCAACTGACAGGGCCTGTAGCTCACAGATTCGCTTGGCAGAAGTAATAACTGCCAAAAAACACAGTTTTCCAGGTCAAGTACTTAAGCTCGGCCGAAGCCAGAGGTTCAAAAGGTGGCTGCATAAGTTTAGCAATACAGACACAGATCCCAAAGCCGGAGTAGGCTCTCTAAAGGGAGGGTTAATATGAACCAGACCTTTAAAGAATTTGCTAAGCACAGGGTGAGAAGCCAGGGAAGAGCCCTTCCCTGCCAAGAGGAAAGCAAAGACAGCTGCTAAGTGAACTTTTAAGGTTGCTGACCCAAGGCCTAAGCTATTAAGGTGAGCCAGATAATCCAAGACTGTGGCAATGCCTGCGGCTTCTGAAAGAATATCCTTATGGGAACACCAAATGCTGAATCTTTTCCATTTTGAACTATAGGTGTTTCTGGTAGTAGGTTTCCTATAAACTTTAAGAATGTCTAGAACTCCTTGAGAAAGATGCAGGCCTGCATACTCTTAACTCTTCAAGAGTCAGGCCTTGAGATTGAGAGACTGGAGGTTGGGGTACCAGATTCTCCCCTGAGAGGAGGTTAGGAGATTGTGTCTCCTGGGGAGAGACGGGGGGGAGAGAGACTGCTAGGGACAACTAGAGAGATTACGTACCCAAGGTTGTCTGGCCCAATCTGCAGCCACTAGAATCACTGTGCAGGGCTGTGACCTAATTTTGAATAGAACCTTGAACAGCAGGGGAAAGGGAGGAAAGGCATAAAGGAACCTGCCTTTCCAATCCGACATCAGTGCATCCAGAGGAACAGTCCCTAGGACTTGGAGTCTGCAGCAGAATAGAGGAAGCTGGTGATTGTCTGGGGCTGCAAAGAGATCCATCTATGGAGTGCTCCACCTGGTAAAGATCACTTTCATGATGAGAGGATCCAGAGCCCATGTGTGATGGCCCTGTGTGATTCTGTTCAGGGCATCTGCTAGTAGATTGTCCTTCCCTGGAAGGTGAACTATTAGGGAAGCCTAAAGGAAGTAGGCCAGAGACCAAATTTTCATGGCCTCCATGCAGAAGGCCGTGGACAGAGTGCCTGTTGATGTACCACATGGTGGTGGTGTCATCTGTCCTGACCAGAACCACCTTGTCCCTCACTGAGTCTGAAAAGGCCTGAAGAGCTAGAAACAATGCCCTGAGTTATAGAAGACTGATATGAAGAAGAGACTCCTGAGGAGACCAAACACCCTGAACTGTGAGGGCTCCTAGATGGGCTCCCCAGCCCAGGAGAGAGGCATCTGTGGTTAGAACCACTGAGGGAGTTTGAATGAGGAATGGGACACCTTGTCTGAGATTGTCCTGGTCCAACCACCATTGGAGAGCTTGGACCAGAGTCACTGGAATCAATTTGGTTAGAGGATTTTTTCTGAGACCAAAAAGACCTTGGGTGAAACAATGTCTCAACTGGAACCTGGCTCCCCCTGTACCACAGCAGTGGAAGCTGCCAGGTGGCCTAGGAGTTGAAGAAAGTGTCTTGCTGGACGAGAAACCAGAGATGGAAAAGAGGAAGCAAGATCTGTAAGGGCCCTTACCCTTGCTAAGGGGAGTGAGGCCTTTGCTTGAACAGTATCTAACTCTATCCCTATGAAAGCGAGGAGTTGTACTGGTTCGAGAACTGATTTTGGAAGATTAAGAAGGAATCCTAGGCAGCCTAGGTGGGCCAAGCGGTCCTCATCAGCCGTCAAAGTTTATGTTTCTATATTTCTAATCCAAGAGAAGTGAGCAAGTCTTGTGTGACTTGTAGAGCTGACTTGACCTGGTTGGAGGACTGGCCTACAATAAGCCAGTCATCCAAATATGGGAATGAAGAAATTCCCTTTCTTCTGAGGAAAGCCACTACTACTGAAAGGCACTTTGTAAACACCCTTGGAGCTGAAGTATGGCCAAAAGGTATGGCTCTTAACTGATAATTTATTTTATTTTTATTCATTTAGTTTTTGTAGACCGGGTTACGTGCACTAGACAAATTCTGCCTATTTTCAGGCACGACCCGGGGGAGGGGGATACAGATGAATGCCAACTGACCTTGAACCAGATTAAGCTGTTGTTGGTATTTTTAGTGAATGAGGGAAATTTGGCCAGGACACCAGGGATATTCCCCTACTCTTTTTCGATAAGTGCCATGGGATCTTTAACATCTACCTGAACTGCCACCAATACAGGCAGATGGGACCTCGGTTTAACATCTCATCCAAAAGATGGCACCTCAGAAGTGCAGCACCCTTCTCAAGTTACACTACAGTGTCAGTATTGGGATATTAACCCAAGTGCCAGATGTGGGAACTGAACCCACAGCCCTCTGATCTCCCGGCCTCAGAGGCGAGTGAGGTACCTACTGAGCCACTGACGCTGGTAATGGGATAATGCTGAAGGCAACTCGAACCCGAGGTACTTTCTGTGGGAGCACCTGATAGGAATATGGAAATTGGCTTCCTTGAGGTCCAGAGATGCTAACCAATCTCCTGGCCTTAGAGGGAGAAGGAATTACTCCCAGAGTCACCATTTTGAATTTCGGTTTTGTGATGTCCTTGTTCAAATATCTTAAGTGAAGGATGGGTCGCCACTCCACTGCCTTTTTTGGGGTAAGGAAATATCTGGAGTACAGAGCTTTCCCCCGAGTGGAGTAGGGACTCTCTCCTTAGCTCTCAGAGCCTATAGAGGGGAAACCTCTGCTTCTAAAAATACAGGTTACTCACCTGTAAAGTACAGTTACGTAAGAACTTACTGTAACAGTAGATCTTCGAGAACAGCTCTTGCAGCAGGTTACACCATTAGGACTGTAGCCGGCAGGCATCAGGACCCCACGGAAAAATTCTAGCCAGCTATCTTCAGCGGGGACCGCCTCCAACGTCAGTCCCACCCCCGACGTCAGGTGTGGTACTTAAGGGGGCGGTCCCGCCAGATTCCCCAGTTCTCCCGCCGGAGACTCCCGGCCGCAGGATGACATCAGAATGGGAGACCGAGGATCCACCGTCAGAAGACAATAAGGGAAGAAAATCCCTAAAAGAAAAGGCAAAGCCATGCCTCCTCCAAGGAGGAAGGAGGGCGGGAAGGTACCTGCTGCAAGAGCTGTTCTCGAAGATCTACTGTTACAGTAAGTTCTACGAACTGTACTATCTTACTTCGAGATACAGCTCCTGCAGCAGGTTACACCATTAGACTGATTCCCAAGCAGTAACGCTGCCAGAAATTCCGGAGGAGGAAAACAGGAAGCACATTCCAGGTCCTGAACCCAGGACAGGAGACCCTGTAGCACCGCCAGGTCGAAACCGCTCTTCGCTAAGAGGTGATGTCCAGGCTATAATGCCTGATAAAGGTATGCACAGAGCTCCAGTCGGTCGCAGCACTATAACAGAGGTGGAGACGCTCTGAGTGCTGCAAAGGAGGTGGCTCACCCTAGTAGAATGACCCCAGACTGTTCCCGGGAGGGGCTTTTGTTTGATATCATAACAGTATGAAATACACTGGACAAGCCAGCGAGACAGGGACTGTTTGGATACAGATTGGCCCATCACCCTCTCAGAGAAGGAAACGAAAAGTTGCTCAGAACTACGAAAAGTTTTAGTTCTGTTGAGGTAATACCTCAGGCTGCGGTGAACATCCAGGGTGTGGAGCAGAGCCTCTCCTCTATTCGAGTAACTCGGGAAGTAGCCTGGTAGGTCAATGTCCTGATTTAGAGTGAGTGAAGAGACCACCTTAGGCAAAAATTTAGGGTTCGTCCTCAGGGATACTCTATCCCGGTGGAAAACTAAATAAGGCTCTTTGCACATGAGAGCGTGAAGCTCAGAAATTCTTCTTGCTGAAGTAACAGCAACTAAAATAACGCTTCCACAACAGAAAACGTAGCACACAATCCGCGGCAGGTTCAAAGGGGGGGAGCGTGAGCTGTTCCAGGACAAAAAGCAAATCCCATGGAGGCACAGGGTCCCTAATTGGAGGCCTAAGGTGTAACACTCCTCACAGAAATTCCCGAGAAGTGTTTAATTGAGCCACTGTACGATGTCCCACCGGAAGGTGGTAGGCAGAAATGGCACAAAGATGCACCTTGATAGAGGAGTAGGCTAGACCCGAATGAAAAAGGGAGAGCAAGTAGTCCAACACCACTCCCACTGGACAACCTAAAGGGGAAAAATCGTGTGCTCGCGACCATAAACAAAAACGGCGCCATTTCATGGCGTACGTCGCATGCGCTGCCGGCTTTCTGGCTGCAGAAAGAACTTTTGCAACCTCTTGCGAGACCCCATGACGCAAGATGGCTATGTCTCTAGGAGCCATGCATGCAGATTCAGTGAGCGCAAGTCCGGGTGGTCTAGTGAACCTTTCTCCTGAGACAGGAGATGGGAGCTGAACGGCAACGGGAGCGGGGGTTCCCGGGACAGCTGCATCAGCAAAGGGAACCAGATCTGTCTGGGCCAGAACGGGGCCACCAGGATCATGACTGCATGCTCCCTGCGCAGTTTGAGAACAACTCTCTGGATCAACGGGAAAGGAGGGAAAGCGTAGAGGAATCTGTCCGCCCAGGAGAGGGACAACGCTGCCCTCGCCAGAAAACACCAGGCCCTGGATCTAGCTAGCAAAAATTGGGGTTTTATGCTGGATAGGGATGCGAACATGTCTAGTTCTGGAGTTCCCCATCGAAGAAACAGATCCTCTGCTACCTCTTGAAGAAGTTCCCACCTGTGGACTCTGGCCTGGGAGCACTCCAGACCGCCTGCAATCGTGTTGTCCACCCCGGGAACATGCACAGTGATCAGATTCGCGCCGTATCTGATTACCCAATCCCACACCCTCATGGCCTCCCTGCAAAGGGGGTAAGAGTGTGCGCCTCCTTGTTTGTTGAGGTAATGCATCACTGCCGTGTTGTCTGTCTGAAGCAGAAGAGTACACGTGGGATTACTGACTGAAAGGCCTGCAGGCAGTAGAACCGCCTCATCTTAGAACGTTGATATGAAGATGAGCTCCATCGGGTCCATCGCATTCTGGGACTTCACCTGCCCAGGTGGGGTGCTTCCCACCACACCTGAGGCGCCCGTGGTGAGGGTTACCCGGGACGGCGCTTATGAACGGGACGCCCATAGAGAGCGACCCTGGACTAGCCACCACTGCCAGTCTCAAATCACGGTGTTCATGATCCTGACCGGATGCTGCAAGTGGTCCTGCCTCTGGTCCCATTGCACTTTGAGCATCCACTGAGTTACCCGCATGTGGAGCCTTGCAAAAGGGACGGTAGGAATGGCCGCAGCCATGTGTCTGAGCAAGCAAAGGACCAACCAGGCAGAGACGGTCTTGTTCAACGATAACTCCCTGATGAGGGATCTGATGCGCTCCGCTCTGTCGTCTGGAAGAAAAGCTCTTCCCTGAACAGTGTCCAGTACTGCACCTATAAACTGCAGTTTCTGCGACGGTACCAGGAGAGACTTCGTAGTTTATTAGGACAAGAGATCGGAATAGGTCCTGAGTGCTCTGGACCGCAAGTAACAACGCCTCTCTGGAGGCGGCCATGAGAAGCCAATCGTCCAGGTACGGAAACACATAATGGCCCTGTCTCCTCAGAGACGCTGCCATGCACTTGGTAAAGACCCTTGGTGCAGATGACAGTCCGAATGGAAGGGCTCGGAATTGAAGGTGGTGGTCGAGGAACTCGAAGTGCAGGAACCTCTTGTGCGCCTGAGCTATAGGGATATGCAGGTATGCGTCCTGCATGTCCAGAGATGCTAAAGGGCCTTGCTTCAGCATGGGAATAAGACCCGAAGAGTCACCATGGGAATCTCTTGTAGGCTACCAACACGCTGAGGTTGTTGAGGTCCAGAATCGACAGAGGTCCCTGTTTCTTTTGGAACCAGGAAGAAGTGAATAATATCCTTGTCCTCTGGTTCCGGACGTACTCTATCGCCCCTTTGCAGGAGCGAGTAGTTCTTGCCAGATCAGAGATCAGTGCTGACCCGGATACCGGAGAGCAAAGGAGGCCTCCAGGGTGGCTTTTCTGCGAATTTATATAGTGGCCTGCCTGACCAATGGAAGAACCCACCTGTCGGTGGTTATAGCACCATCCCGCAGGAAGTTCGCAATGCACCCTGACCATGATTTCCGCTGATCCGGAGGAGCGGGGCCGGAAAGGAGTCAGGCTGTGGTGGCAGATGGGCCCGCTGGCTGGGCCGGCTTAGGAGTACGCTGGCTTCGCTGGCGGGTTCTTCCCTGGCTCTACGGAAGCCGGAGCCCTCTGATGTGTAGTGGAGCCGGGACTGCTGCCTCTGCATCCGCCCACGTAATCGGCTTTGGTTCCTACGAAGGAATCTGAAGCCTGGCCGGTACATGGCCTGAACTCACCTTACCGCCTTCCCGCCTCTTGAAATCTGGTAATAATCTTCCAGGGGATTACCAAACAAGACTTCTCCCTCGAATGGGGCATCCATGATATTCTTCCGACGTCCGGTAAAACCGGAGACGCAGAATCAAGAGTGCCTCCGGAGGCATACGCCAGAAGTTGCTGTCGGGCGCTGAGTCGCATATCGCTCGAAGCACTTGGGTTCCTACTGCCTGAACCCGGTACAGAGAGCTGAAGCATCTCCTCCTTCTGCTCACCTTCCGCAGTTTTTCAGCCGCCAGACCCTGTCTCAAAGCATTCTGGAACTGAACCATGGGTCAAATAGTTCAAGGATCTGATGGCGCAGGTAGCGAAGCATACTGCGCCACCCAACGCTGCCCAACCGCTTTGGACTCTGGGTCCGTGGCAGGTGTTTCAGATGTTGCAGCTCTGTGACCGTCATGTGAGGCTGTGATGACCAGAGAGTCGGCCTGAGGCTGCTGAGTCAAGTACTGGTCTCTTTGGGAGCCTTTGTCTGGCGATCAGCTTTTTTGGCATCGCCGGGAGTGAATGTGACGCTGCTCAGTAGGACGCCCACTGAAAGTAAGTCAACCAAGGGTGGCACCACCACAGGCTAGGGTCTTTCTGCCAAGATATTTGGCGAGGCGATCCTTTGGGGCCTAGTTTTCTGCATCCCATCCCATGTTCTCTGGATGTGTCTCATAATATCCAGGAACGAAGGGTCGTCTGAGGAGATTTCGCATCTCACGGGGTCCGGAGAAGGGATGAGAGGGTGATGGGGATCTGGAAGAAGAGTACTGATCCCGTGTCCTCAGTCAAGGCGATCAGCCGGTGTCTCCTGGCTCTTGGGGCTGGGTGACCTAGAAGAGGATTTTGACGGAGGTCTCGCTCTTCTGGTCTCCTGAGGGGATCTGACCCCGGGAGGAGGTAGGCGCCTGCCACACCGGATGGCTAAGGGGGTGCAGGAACCGGAGGAGGAGGAAGAGTGGGAACCATGTCCTTCTTTATGGTGTCCCACCAGCAAGTGAAGAGGTCCTTCATCATCCGCTTAGGAGAGGCCCGACGACGGTCCGGTGCCGTGGATGGTCGCCGGGTCCCGCGCCGGCTCCACAGGGGCTCGGGTAACGGTGAGGGTTCGGGAGTCTGACGACCGGGTCAGCCTGCCCGTCCTCTGGGTTGGCAAGTAGATCCTCTCGATCAAGGTCTCCTGACCGACGTCGGTCGGAGGCGTCAGGGCCCTCTTCTCAGGGGGAGCGGGCGCCGTTCCCCCTACCGGCGTCCGCTGAGGAGCTGGCTTAGCCGGCGACGGTCGACTGGCCGACAGCTGCTCCAGGGATGTATGACGCGAGGCCAACGACGGCCGCACAGGCGTCGGATCCAAAGGTCTCTTTAAGGGAGTGAGCTCCAACGTCTTGCGAGGAGGCACAGAAGAAGACCTGACGTCGGGTACGGAAGGGCGGGAACCTGACTTATGATGGTGATGGTGGCGATCCCCGGACTTCGCCAAGGCCCTGGAGGACGAAGACGAGGACGGCTGGCGGACTTGGCCTGAGAAGAAGGCTTCCTTACCGCAACCGGGGGAGGCTGAGAGCTGGCCCTGGAGGGAGAGCGGTCAGACCTAGAACCAGAGCTGTGCGAATCCGAAGCCCTGGATGGGGACCTGGAAGGGGCCTTCTCCCTTCGTTTCTCTGCGTGCTTGTGGGTCTTTTGTGAAGATTCCCCTTTGGAAGACATGGTCTTCAGCTTCTTCCAATAAAAACGCCTGAAGGCCTTCTGACGCCGGATCCGGTACGACTATTGAACCCCTGGCAGAAGGGCAGGCCCGGGTATCTGGGCCTAGGCACCGAACGCAGGCCGTATGGGGTCCTTGAAGGGATCTGTTTCATAAGCACACTTGGAGGAGTGACCGAGGTCGGAGAGGACATAAGCAAAAATCTTGCTAGAAGAACCAAATTTCGGGAGGAAAGCACTTTAATCAATCAGCCGCGCCGCTAGACTACAATCAAGGTCGAGACATGCAAGTCGACGGGCGGAAAGAACTGGGGAATCTGGCAGACCGCCTCTGGTACCACGCCTGACGCCGGGGCGGACGACGTCGGGCGGTCCTCGCTGAAGATAGCTAGCTCAGCATTTCTCCGTGTCCTGACGCCTCGCCGCCTAGCAGTCCTAATGGTGTAACCTGCTGCAAGAGCTGTATCTCGAAGTAAGATCAGGAGTTCTAGGAATAGTATATGTTGTTCATCCACACTGGCAGGTTCCTTGCCACTTTAAATCTTGCCGGAAGGTCTTCAAGTTGGCTCCTCCCACCCCACCCGGTGGTAAAATTGGCCCGCCCATGACGCCAGATCTAGCCCGCTGGAAGCCAGGTTGTGCTGCCGGGAGGTCGGTGGGTCTTGGATGAACATATACCATTTCTAGAACTCCTGTTACAGGTGAGTAACCTGTATTTCTAGGGACATGAATATGTTGTTCATCCACACTGTCTGGCAGACTCCTAGCAGTTCTCCGGGAAGAGGGAGGCAAGGCACACACCCCCTACTTAGGAAATAAAGACTGGAGAACCGAGGCCCCAAAACCAGCATCCCGGCGTGACTCAAGGTCGATGCTGTAGTGGGTGATGAAGGTGTGTGCTGACTTCCAGGTAGCAGCTCTGCAGATTTCCTGGATAGGGACGTCCCTGGAAGCAGCCACCGATGCAGCGGTATGGGGAGAAGAATGAGCCCTTATCCCTTTGGGAGGCTCCATGACCGCCAACCTATAGCAGAGATCTATGCAGGAGGTGACCCACCTGCCTACTGTCCGCTTGGCTGCAGGTCTGCCAGGTGCGGCTTCAGCGTAGGTGACAAACAGCTGGCAAACCTCTCCCCGAACTTCAGCCGTCCACTCCTTATAATAAACGAGCGCTCTTCTAGGGTCCAAAGTATAGAGCCTATATTCGGCCTCAGAGGTGTGATTGGGGTAGAACACCGGCAGAGTCAACACCTGGTTAAGGTGAAACTCTGACACCACCTTCAGAAGGAATTTCGGGGGGGGGCGCAGGACAACCTTGTCCCTGTGGAAGACCAGATAAGGAGACTCTATGGAAAGCGCCTGGAGCTCTCCCATCCTTCTGGCTGACGTGATAGCCACCAAGAAGGCGGTCTTCCACGACAGGTGAGAGATGTCACACTTGTGTATCGGTTCGAATGGCTTGCCCATGAGCTTAGCCAATACCAGCAGTAGATCCCACGGAGGTGGAGGTTCTCGCACTGAAGGGGATGTGCGATCAAGGCCTTGGAAAAAGTGCCAGACCACCTTCGGCAAGCAGAGATGGCTGCCAGGTGCACCTTAAGGGTCATTGACCGAAGCCCTAGCTGAGAAAGGGACCACAGGTAGTCCAGAATGCTTGGCAAGGAACAGGAGGAAGGGTTCAGGCTCTTGCCCCGACACCAAATGGACAATCTCTTCCATTTGAAGGCGCAGCACTTTCTGGTCGACTACTTACGGGACGCCTCAACGGAGTTGAGGACCTCGTCAGAAAGACCCAAGGCCTGGAACTCTAGCCACTCAGGAACCAGGCAGTCAGGTGCAGGGATTGAAGGTCCAGATGGAATACCTTCCCCTTGATTGACTGAGATCAGGTATGGGCGGGCTGGAAGCCACCTCAGGAGCCTGGAGCTGAGACTGAGGAGATCTGGATACCAGAACTGGTGGGGCCAGTCTGGGGCTACCAGAATCATCTGCGCCTCGTCCCTCCTCACCTTAAGAAGCACGTTATGGATCAAAGGAAACGTGGGAAAGGCGTAAAAGAGGCCTGGGGTCCACGGCTTCGAGAAGGCATCCCCCTGCAGTGAGCCCTGCTGAGGGGGGCGGGCATGAAACAGTCTCAGCTTTGCATTCTCCCTGGAGGCAAATAGGTCCACCTGAGGCGTGCCCCAGTGGGAGAAAAGATCTTGTACTACCTCCAGCAGGAGAGACCACTCGTGAGACGCAGCCCCTATCTGGCTTAGGGCATTGGCCAGGGTGTTGGAGGCTCCTGCTACATGAATGGCAAGGAGATCCGCCTCCCAGGCTTTGACGGTGACCAAACGCGACAGCTTCCTGCACAGAGGCATGGAGCACGTCCCGCCCTGACGGTTTAGGTAGTATATGGTCGTGGCATTGTCCGTCTGGACCTGAACCACTTGACCCCGTACAAACGGAGCGAAAGCGGTGAGGGCTAGACGAACTGCTCGAAGCTCCAGCAGGTTGATATGGCATCGGGTCTCCCGAGGGGACCAGAGGCCGTGCGCTCTGTGCTCCCCCAGATAGGCACCCCAACGCATCAGAGAGGCATCGGTCGATAGTGAGACCGTCGGTTTGGGGCGGACAAACGGGATGCCCTCCTGCAGATGTGCTGGAATGGTCCACCACTGGAGAGCGTTCCACATCCCCTGGGTCACTGTCACTAGCTGATCCAGTGGATCGAAGTGCTGTGACCATTGGCTGGCCAGCCCCCATTGAAGGGGATGCATGTACCAGCGGGCCCAACGGACCACGCTGGTGCAGGCCGCCATGAGGCCCAGGAGGCGCAGGAAGTCCCAGGCAGGAAGCGATTGCCCAACCTGAAATGATTGGGCAAAGGAGGAAAGAACCTCTGCCCTGTCCACCGGAAGCCGTGCTCTGGCTCGTAGAGAGTCAAGCTCTGCCCTGAAGAATTGTATCACCTGCTTTGGCATGAGTTCCTACTTGGCCTCGCTAATGAGGAGGCCAACCTGAGAGCAAACCTGGAGGGCCAGATCTCTGGACTGCTCCACCTCCGTTCTGGAGGGGGCTGCAATCAGCCAATCGACCAGGTAGGGGTACACCCGGATCCTTCAGCGCCGCAGGAATGCTGTTACCACTGCCATGCATTTGGTGAAGACCCTGGGAGCTAGGGAAAGGCCAAAAGGCATGGCCCGGAACTCGTAATGGGATTCCTCCGCTCTGAAGCAGAGGAATCTCTGTTGGGACGGACGGCTTGGGACGTGAAAGAACACGTCCTGAAGGTCCAGAGAACACAACCACAAACCTCGTTCTAAGGATGGGATTATCTGAGCCAGAGTGACCATCCTGAAGGTCTGACACCTTAGGAACCTGTTCAGGTTGAGAATGGGGCTCCAGCCCCCCGTCCGTTTTGGGACCAGTAAGTACCTGGACACAAACCCCGGGTCTGGAGGAGGATCAAGCACCTTCCTGATCACCTCTTTTTCGAGGAGCACAGCAATATTGGCTCGGCAAGCCGACAGAGAGGCTGCGGACCCTGTAGCCCCCCCGAGGGGCGACAGCTCGGAAGGGTGGGACCTGCTCGAACTCCAGAGGCAGGCCCTTTGCAACCACCTCCAACACCCACCGGTCCGTGGTGATAGCGGACCAGGCAGAAAGGAAGTGGCGGAGCAATCTCCGGGGTGACAAGGCTGGGGAGACACCCCTCAACCCGTCACTGGGCAGGCTTGGAGGAGGGATTGGCCAAGGGACCTCCTGGGCCTTTACCTCCCTGCTTCCTCTTAGAGGAAGCTGCGGGTTTGGGTTTGGGATGCTAAGTGCGAGCCTGCTAGCCCTGGTGCTGGTGGGCCGGACGTGCCGCAGGCACAGAAGGACGAAAGGACTTGTGCTGCTGCTGTCGGCGGCCTTTGTCCTTCTGGGCAGAGGTGACAGAGTCCAGAGTGGCACTGGACTTTTTGATCCGCTGGAGGTGACCTTCCACTCCAGGGCCAAAAAGGTCGTCCAGAAGAAGGGACATCCACCAATTTGTACGTGTATCCGCCGTGGAAGGTGGATATCTCAGCCATGCTCTGCGGCGCATGGCCACCGCGACCGCAACTGATCTGGCACAGGAGTCTCCTATGTCCAGAGCTGTTTGGAGCTGCTGCTTAGCCATTGCCCTACCCTGGTCCCGCACCTGCCGGACCGTGGTCTGCAGGTTGGCCGGGAGATGAAGGATCACCTCATTCAGGGAGCCCATGAGGGCGTGGGAGAAGTGTGCCATCAACATGGCCGAGCTGGCCTGACGGAGGCCGAGGGAGGACGCAGCGTACACCTTGCGCCCAGCGTAGTCCAGCTTTTTGGACTCCTTGTCGGGGGGCTTGTCCACATCCCTAGCGTTCCCGGAACGCCAGAAAGTGCTGTCCGTGACCAACCCCTCGGCAGAGGGGTGTTCCAAAAAAACGGGCAAAGAGCTGGTAGGGACTGCATGCTTCCTGGCCATCTTGGCCAAAGGTGCAGGACAGGAAGCAGGCCGCTGCCAGAGCTCCAAGGCTGGGCCAACAATGGCTTCAGCCACTGGAAAGGCCTCCGTGGGTGAATCCCCTCGGTCCAGTATCTCCATCAGGGGATACTTGGCCCGCTTGGATATGGGCTCGAGCTGTATCCCGGTGGACTCAGAGATAAGCCGGAGCAAACCCATGAAGGACGATGGGCTTTCGTCCATCGACTGGCGCCCAGAGAACTCCAGGTCAATGGGCCTGGAGAACAGGGAGGAGTCGTCGGACTCAGAGGAGTCCGCGAAGAGCTGCATAGGGCCTGGGCCACCCTCCACCTGCCGAGAACGGTCAGGAGTGAGGGTGACCGACAACCTGTGGGGCAGGTCCTGACCTGACCGAGAGTCCTTGGTCAGTGCCCCCCATTATGGTTGTGGAGGCGGAGGTTCCACCACAATCGGTGGGGCAGCTGGTTTCGGCCAAACAACCGGCCCAGGCTTGGGCACCTCGACTACAGCGAGGGGTTGTTTCAGCCGCTCGGGTGACAGCCACTTAATGGCCAGGGAAGACGACGGCGTCGACTTGTTCCCGGACAGAAATAACTGCTGCCACATCAGGTCCTCGTAGCATCGACGCAATTTGCGCTAAAGCCTCTCCTCTTCCGAGGAAGAAGACGAGTACGAGTGGCGACGCCACTTACCTCGGTGCCGAGACCACCGATGTCAGCGGGATCGGCTGGACCGAGATGATGTCCGAGATCGAGACCAAGATCCTCTGTTTCTGAGGACGGGGCTGGGAAGGAGTGAGGGACACCCACTCTTCCCTCGGCTTGGAAGTCTTAACCAGGGACTGCGGCACCGGGGGCGCAGGCAGGTCCTCGGTCTCCACTGGGGAACCGTGAAGAAGGGTTGTTCGTCTTCACCAGTCGACAGCTCATCTGACGGATCGAGAAAATCTCGACCGCCGACGGGTGTCTCGCCAGCTGGCCTGACGGGACGCCGTGAAGCCAGCGGCCTTAGCCGTAACTTTGACTGAAGTCGATGGTCGGCTCTCCGGGGAAGGAGACCTCTCCTGCTCCCACGAACGCAGACGATGGGACTTACCCTTTGAATCCTTTTTGGACCGAGAGGAATGTCCCGATGGCCCCTCTCCCTTCGTGGAAAGGGATTGGTAAAGCTCCTTGAACGTAGCTGAATACGAGGTACCCAGTGAGAGCGGGATAAATGCCGCGGCCAAGGAAGAGGATGATGCGGCCTGGGCCGCCTCCTCCGCAAGGGCAATCATCTGCTTGAGTTGTCAGCCAAGCCAGCCGCCGCGGTAACCGCCCAACGGGCCTCCTCTCACTCTGGACCAGTGGGTAGCACTTTCCCCGCCCCAAGCTGTAACCGGGCAGTGAGGTCCTCCAGGATGTTGGTCAAAACAAACGCCATGACTCCGCAGGCCTGTGGGTCGGTTCTAGGCTGAGGCAGTAAACGCACGAGGAGTGCGGGTCCGCCCTGGACATCTTCTGCCCACAAGGGCACCGCCAAAACCGAGTCGATTTGTCCATCGTGAGCCGCAAGGGAGAAAGATGACCAAATCTTGGAAATTTTAAATGAGTTTCGCGTAACCAAAAATTAGATCCAGTCTATCACGCAGAGCGTTAAGGAGGGAACCTGAGCTTCCAAGCGGTAAGGAAGATCTGGCGTCATGGGGCAGAGCCGAGAGTTTTACCACCCCGGTGGGTGGGAGGAGCCAGCCTGAAGACCTTCCGCCAAGATTTAAAGCGGCAAGGAACCTGCCAGACAGTGTGGATGAACAACATATCCATGTCCCTAGAACAGTAGTTTCGGAGATGCTTGCAAGTGGAAAGGACCGGACCCTCATTTTTTGAAAAGGTTTGAAACTGAGGGCCAGTCCCTAGCTTACTACCTCCAGGACCCATTTGCCTGAGGTAACAGACTTCCAGGTCTGGAAGCAGCAAGTCAGCCTGCTTCCTACTGGAATTGGGGAGTCGACCCGGGCTGACACATCAGGGTGTCTGTCTGTCAGGAGCCTTAGACTGGGAAGAGAATGCAGCCCTGCTCATCGCCATTCTCCCTCTCTCTCAAAAGAACTCCCTCTGTGGAAAGGGAGAGGAGGTCTGGGCTTGGTAAAAAGGCCTGCCCCTACCCCTAGACTGCTGCTTCTGTGGAGTGGCTTGCCTTTCCTTGGCCTGAGCACTCCTGTAAGTGGTCCTGTACTCGTCCATTTTTTTCATGTAAGCCTCTGTCTGCTCCCCAAACAGAGTTACCCACTACAGGGAAATCCATGGCCTTAGCCTGGGTGTCCTGTGAAAGGCTAGTACATCTGAGCCAAGTAAATCTCCTGAGAGACACAGACGTAGCCATGACTCATGATGCCACATCACTGGAGTCAACAGGAACATGGAATTGTACTTTGGACGCCTCAATTCCATCAGCAGCCACCTCCTCCAGTTCTTTGGCCAGCTGGAGGGGAAGCCTGTTTAGCCTGTTCCAGAACAGGATCCTACCTGGACTTCTGGTACCTGGCTGCACAGGCCACATAATTCACCTGCCCGAGTCCCAACGAGGATGCCAAATATTGTTGTTTGGCCATGGCAACCACCTTCCTGGAGTCTTTATCTGGGGGTTGTGAAGCCAAAGGTATGTTAGCCCTGTCACAGACTGCAGCCTGCACTACCCCAACATGGCTGCAGTGACTGTACAAAAACTCCATACCCGAGCCTGACAACATGTACCTCCTGTTCATTCTCTTATCCACTGGAGGTAGAGAGTTTGGTGTCTGAAGAATCTTCTTCGTTTCCCCAAAGATTTGTAGAGGGGAACAGACAACCTTTTAGACTCTGGGATGTCCATCATCTCAACAAAATCAGGCTCCTGATGCAGCTTCTACCATGGGGAGCTGGAGGATTTCATCCACCTTTCTGTAGAACAAATATTGAGAAGGGGACTCAGAAAGCCTGGCAGGGGAGACACTGGAGGGTCTGTCTGGGGAGATGTCTGGTTCAATGGGCACATCCAGACCTTCTAAATCATTATCATCATCACCCCCTTCTGGAAAGTCTTCGTCCCCCTCCCACTCCAATTCATAATAGGCATCCGGATCGTAATCCGATGGAGTGGGGTCCAATTGAACCGAGCGCTTAACAGACGGTGCCGGTTCAGACGGAACCAGTCGAAGTGACTGAACAATGCTTATAGCTTTGGCTATCTCATCAGCGGTTTGGAGTACGCAGTTTTGGATCTGAACCGGCAGATTTCCCTTTTTTTCTTTTCACTGGAACTGACCCCTTTGAGTCAGATCTCCTTCTGCCGGGAGCAGTGCTTCCCCTGGACTGGCACAATCAGGAAAATAAACAGGAAGGTGGATAGACTGAGCTCAGAAACCACCTTGGGCAGAAACTTAGGATTTATACACAAAGATATCCTGTCTTTGTGAAAAATCAAATAAGGCTCCTCACACCAGGGGGCCTGAAGGTCTGAAATTCTTCGAGAAGTAATTGCAACCAAAAACAGCGCTTTCCAACATAAAAAGCACAAATCGCGAGTCATGATTGGCTCAAAAGAAGACAGGGTCAACTTTTCCAAAATAAAATTCAAGTCCCAAGCAGGAACAGGGGAATGGACTGGGTGTTTCAGGTGCAGGAGGCCTCTGAGGAAAGTACAGGAGATAACCAGCTGAGCAATCGCAGAGTCATGCACAGGCTCATGAAAGGCAGATATAGCCGAAAGGTAGACCTTGAGAGAGGAATACTAGGTGGCCCGAGTAAGAAAGAAATCAGGTAGTACAGGATGATTCACCGAGCAGGTAAAAGGGTCTAGGGAATATCTGGCAGTTCAGATGGCAAACCGCTTTCACTTAATGGCATATGTGGCATGGGTGGAAGGCTGGTGAGCAGCCACTAGGACGACCACCACCCTTTTAGAGACCCCAAATCTGGCAATGACTACATTCTCAGGAGCCAGGCATGCAGATGAAGAGACCGGAAGATGGGATGGACCAGGGTCCCCTGATCCTGGGTCAACAGATTCCTGCAAAGGGGCAGAGGGACGGGAACTTCCTCTGCCAGCTGCTGAAGCAGACTGAACCATATCTGGCGAGGCCAGAATGAAGTCACCAGACTCATGCTGGTCCCTTGCATTTGTACCTTGATCAGCACCCTCTGTATTAGGGGAAAATGAAGGAATGCGTACAGAAAATACAGGTTACTCACCTGTAACAGTATTTCTAGGAGTGGTATATGTTCATCCACACTTCTTGGCATGTCCTTTTCCTTTAAGAATCTTGCTGGAAGGTCTAAAAGCTGGCTCCTCCCACCCACCCCGGTGGTATAACCCTCGGCCCCACCCCTTGATGCAAGATCTTGCCCGCTGGAAGCTGTGGTTGTGCATCGAAGCCAGGGAGGTCGGGTGGGTCAGTGTGGATGAACAACATATACCACTCCAAGAAATTACAGTTCCATAAAAACTTACCATAACTGTAAATCTTTGAGGAGTGTCTCTTGCAGTAGGTAATACTTTTGGGTATCCAGCAGAGGTCGCTGTGGTGCACAGCAGCTCTTCTAGCAGTTTTTCCACCAGGGACTGCCCACACATGACATCAGCTTCCCATTTCCTATGTAAGTGTGGGCGGTCTCTGGTATCCTCAGTTCCCCGGCCGGATTCAGCTTGCAAAGTGAGAACTGAGGGGAAGCAGAGGTACCAAAGGAGTCCCAACCCTAGTCACTGGACCAGAACTCAACTCTCTTAGAGAATGAAGGGGGTGGAGGGCAGGAACAAACCTACTTCAAGAGACACTCCTGAAAGATAGTACAGTTACGTAAGAACTTACCGTAACAGTAGATCTTCGAGAAAGGCTCTTGCAGTAGGTAATTATATATAGGACTGACGTCGGCAGGCGGCAGGACCCCACGGAAAAATTTCTAGCTAGCAGTCCCTGGCGAGGGACTGCCCCCACGTCAGGTGACCGGCGTCAGACGACATCAGTATAAAGGGGCGGTCCTGGACGCCCGCCTTCCAGTTCTTTCCCGCCACAGGCCAGAAGGCCCGGACGAGAGAGAAGCAGATATTTCCCTCAATGGAAAAGGAGCTGAAAAAGCCTAGGGGGATGGAGGGCGGGAAGGTATTACCTACTCCAAGAGCCTCTCTCGAAGATCTACTGTTACGGTAAGTTCTTACGTAACTGTAAATTATCTTACTCGAGAGGGCTCTGCAGTAGGTAATTACATATAGGACAGAATCCCAAGCAGTCTGGAACAAATGAAAGGCACCGGGAGGAGGAACTACTCCAAGTAGCAGCAAACAACCTTGCAAACCTCAAGACAGGAGGCCTTGCAAGACAGCTAACCCGAAGCCTGCTCTACGGCGAGAGGCAATGTCCAAACTGTAATGTTTCATAAACGTATGGACGGAAGTCCAGGTGGCGGCAGCACATATGACTGCCGCAGACATTCTTGAAACAAGCCGCAGAGGCTGCTACTCCGCGAGTGGAGTGACCTCTGACTTGACCCAGTAGGGTCTTCTTGTACTTGTCATAACAGAAAGTGATGCAATGAGCCAACCACTTTGACAGGCATTGCTTGGAGACAGCACTGCCTTCCCTTTTGTGAGCAAGAGAGACGAACAACTGATCAGTCTTTCTGAGATCCTTCGTCCTATCGGTGTAGTATCTCAGAATCCTGTGGACATCCATGGTATGGAGCAAGTATTCTCCTGGTTGAGTACTGCGTGAAAAAGGCAGGTAACTCAATAGACTGATTTAAGGTAGACTCCGCTACCACTTTCGGAAGAAACTTAGGGTTCGTGCGAAGAGCTACTCGTTCTTTGTGAAAAATCAGATAGGGGACTTTACACATAAGGGCCTGGAGCTCGGAAATTCTTCAAGCAGAAGTAATGGCCACCAAGAAGAGCGTCTTCCACGATAAAAACTTCAAGTCTGCGGAAGCCGCAGGCTCAAAAGGAGGAAGGGTAAGTTTCTCGAGAACAAAGTTCAAATCCCAAGGGGGAGCAGAAGTCCGAACAGGGGGCCTGAGATGAAGGGCCCCGCTGAGAAAGGTCTTGGAAACCTCTAATTGGGCAAAGGCTTTATCAGCAAAAGGAACATGGTAGGCTGAAATAGCAGCCATATGAACCTTCAAAGCGGAGTGACTGAGACCCAGGTCGAAAAGATGATGCAAATAATTGAGCAGAACGGCCACAGGACAGGAGAAAGGCTCCACGTTCCTGGAGGTGGTCCAAATGGAAAATCGCTTCCATTTCATAGCGTAGGTGGACCTAGTGGAGGGTTTTCTAGCCTCCACTAGACTCTTGGACACCTTAGGAGAGACGCCAAAACGAGATTGGGCTAGGTCTGCAGGAGCCATGCATGAAGTTGGAGGGACTTGAGTCACGGATGGACCACGGTCCCCTGATCCTGGGTCAGCAATCCTCGAAATAAAGGAAGAGGAAGAGGAGGAACCTCTGAGTATTGTTGTAGAAGAGAGAACCAGATTTGCCTGGGCCAGAAAGGAGCGATCAGAATCATTCTCGCTCCTTCCAATGTAAGTTTCTGTAGCACACGAGGGACCAGAGGAATTGGGGGAAAAGCATAGACGAATCTGTCCTTCCAGCTTAGAGACAGAGCGTCGCTCCAGAAAGCGCCTCACTGTGAAGCGACGCGAGCAAAAGGTGGGAAGTTTTGCGTTTTGGGAAGAGGCGAACAGGTCTACCTGTGGAGTCCCCCAAAGTTGGAAGATGCCGTTTAGAGCCTTTTGGTCCAGTTCCCATTCATGTGGCAGAGCCGAGGAACGACTTAGCTTGTCTGCCAGGATATCGTCGACTCCTGGAACGTGGATCACCGTGAGGTGAAGGTTGTGAAGCATTGCCCATTCCCAAACCCTCATTGCTTCCCTGCACAATGGGTAGGATTGAGTCCCTCCCTGCTTGTTGATGTACCACACCACGCACATGATGTCCTTTTGGACAGCCAGGTGACCGGGAAGGATGTATTGGTAAGGGCTTGGAGGGCATACAGAACTGCTTGTAGCTCGAGCACACTGAT
This sequence comes from Neoceratodus forsteri, assembly GCA_016271365.2. Classification (NCBI taxonomy): domain Eukaryota; kingdom Metazoa; phylum Chordata; order Ceratodontiformes; family Ceratodontidae; genus Neoceratodus; species Neoceratodus forsteri. The sequence goes on from CM057449.1 coordinate 623,654,578, forward strand.
GTGGAGAGGTACTTCCAATCTGGACCATAAACCCTGGGTTCAGTGAGGACCCAGATGGGCTCCCCAACCTTCGCCTGATGCGTCCGTGGTCAGAGTCTGGGAGGGGGGAGGATAAAAGAAGGGAACCCCCCGGAAAGTACAGTTACGTAAGAACTTACCGTAACAGTAGATCTTCGAGAACAGCTCTTGCAGCAGGTAACACCATTAGGACTGAGGCCGGCAGGCGTCAGGACCCCACGGAATTCTTCTAGCTAGCTATCTTCAGCGGGATGCCCGACGCCGGTCCCAGCCCCGACGTCAGGCGTAGTACACATAAGGTGGCAGTCCCAGATTTCCCAGTTCTCCCGCCGGAGACTCCCGGCCGCAGGATGACATCAGAATGGGAGACTGAGGATCCGCCATCAATGAATAAAGGGCGTAAGCCCCTGCCCAATGCCCGTAGGCCAGCCTCCTCCAAGGGGAATGGTGGATGGAATGGTACCTGCTGCAAGAGCTGTTCTCGAAGATCTACTGTTATGGTAAGTTCTTACATAACTGTACTATCTTACTTCGAGATACTGCTCTTGCAGCAGGTAACACCATTAGGACCGATTCCCAAGCAATGGCGCCTGTAAGCATTCTGGGAGGAGGAAACTAGGAGAGATCTTTAAACAAGTCCTGACTCTAGGACAGGAGACCCTGTAGCATGGCCAGGCCAAAACCGGCTCTCCGCCATGATGCAATATCCAGGCTATAATGCCTAATAAATGTGTGCACAGAGCTCCAAGTAGCTGTGGCACAAATGGCAGAGGTGGAGACGTTACTAGTGCCGCAAAGAGGTAGCCACCCTTGTCGTAGTGGCCCCGGACTGTACCCGGAAGGGGCTTCTGTTTGCTGTCATAGCAAAATGAGATACACTGGACAAGCCAGCGAAAGTCTGCTTTGAGACTGGTTGGCCCAGCATCCTCTCAGTGAAGGAAACGAATAACTGCTCCGACTTGCGAAGCTGTTTAGTTCTGTTCAGGTAGTACCTTAGACAGCGGTGAACATCCAGGGTGTGAAGCAACGCCTCTCCTCTATTGGAATATTTGGGAAAATATACAGGCAAATCGATGTCCTGGTTGAGGGTGAGAGCAGAGACCACCTTAGGCAAGAATTTTGGATTCGTCCTCAGAGACACTCTGTCCTTGTGGAAAATTAAATAACGATTGCAAACAGTTAAGGGGCCAGAAATAAGACATGATTGGAGTGGTGCAGTGCAGTGGCTGTGGAGCAGCAGTCTTCCGGGAGATGTTCTGGAGGATGCGGTGTTGTCCCATCTGCAGGCACCTCTCTGGGTTGAGGGAGGAGGTTGCTCATCTCCAGGCTGAGTTGGCCAGGATTTGTGGGACCTCCTCTTCCATCCAGGGACCACCAGTGCCACTGCCGTTGCCTCAGAGGTTGCCAAGAAAGAGGAGCGGTTGGACCACACTGGGCTCAGGAGGTGAGGGTGGTGGAACAGAGGCGCATCCTCCCATTGTACCTCCACACCCTATGCCATTCTGGCAAAGTGTGGTTCCTCTATGGAGGCACCCACAGTGGAGACCAAGGAAGATGTTGGGAACCTCCACAAGGAGACCCACAGGAGGGTGGCAGGGACCCTGCAGGGAAGGAAACAACTCCTGGTGGGGACTCCATTGTTAGGAAGGTAGAACTGGGGAGGAAGGGGAGAGGGAGGTAAGTGCCTGCCTGGTGCCATGGCTTGCAGGGACAGGAAGCGAATTCAGGATTGCTTGAGCAGCTGCACAGGGAGGGAGTTGGATGTCATTGTCCACCTAGGGACAAATGACCTGGCTAAGAAAGGATTAGAGAAGCAGGAAGAGTTTGTGGAATTGGGGAGGGCCTTAGTCAAGCAGCACGACGGTAACCTTCTGGAGGTGCTACCCATCTATGGCATAGGAGAGGCTAGGTGTTCCGCACTCATGGGATTCAATCAGTGGTTGGAAAACTGTGTAGAGCTCAGGGATTTGGCTCACTGGGGACTGGGGGTCCACCTGGAGTGATGCAAGCCTATACTGGCATGATGGGCTGCATCTGTCCGGGAGGGGAACCAGGATCCTAGGTGATAGGTTTAAATGCTTCATTGGCAAGCTTTTAAACTAGCCAAGGGGGGAGGCACTGGAAAGGAGCAGGAGATCTCAGCCCTCCAATAATCACGTAGTAAGCGGCAAACACCAACATAGAGGTGTTTATAGGGAGAAGGGCAGGGGAATGGAGAAAGTGACAAAGGCAAGAAGGACAGGGATGGGGCAAAAGGGAGTAAGGCCATCAGGAAATGGAGGGTAATGAGTACCAATGCTCAGAGTCTGGGCAACAAGCTCCTGAGCTGATTGCCTTAATGGAAGAGGGATGCCTGGATATCGTAGTCACCAGAAACATGGTACACAGAGAACCATGACTGGATGTTAACATACCAGGGTACATAACCTACAGGAGAGACAGGCAGGGGAGAAGAGGGGAGGAGTAGTCTCATGTAAAGGAAGGGATAAAAGCAACTGAACAAAAGAGTAAACAGGGAGGAGAGGAGGTACTGTGGGTCACCTTGGAGACTGGAAAGGGCACCAATCACACAGGGTTGGGGTACAGACCCCCATGTCAGGGGAAGGAATGGACAAGGATATGATAGAAGGCATTCTTAGAATGGCAGAGAAAGGGGAGATACTGTTGATGGGAGACCTGAATATGCCAGATGTTAACTGGAGCACATTGCTGCAGCCACATCCAAGAGCAGGGCCATTCTTGATGCCCTACAGGTAGCAGGCATTAGACAGCTAGTTTCGAACCCACTGTGAGAGAGCAATCTTAGACCTCATACTCTCAAACGGGGGCAGTGAGAGGATCTCAGATCTAGAAGTGGGTTGCCATCTGGGGACAAGTGACCAAACAGTGTGGTTCACGTTAAACTCAGCTACAGAGTCAAGCCATACAAAAGTGAGGGTACTGGACTTTAGGAGGGCTGACTTTGCAAGATGGGAGAGTGCCTCAGAAAAGCACTAGCAAACAGGCTAGAAGGAGGTGTGGAGCAACAATGGGGAATTATCAAACTGCCATCACAGAGGCAACAAGCCTTTGTGAAGCAATGAACAAATCAAAATGAAAGAAAAGCCACTATGGTTCTCAAAAGAGGTGGCTGTGAAACAGGAAGAAAAAATAGCATTCGGAAGTATAAGGAAACACAGAAGGAGCAGACAGAGAGCTGTACCAGTTAAGGCAGAAGGAAGCAGGGAGGGAAGTCAGAATAGCAAAGGCCCAAACGGAGGAAAAGATAGCCAACTCAGTTAAGAAGGTGGATAAAACCTTTATAGGTACATCAGCGAGTGTAGAAAGACAAAGGGAGGGATAGTGAGGCTGAACAGAATGAACAGTGGGTGGGCAGAGGGGGACAGTGAAAAAGCAGGAATACTGAACGAATATTTCTGCTCAGTATTCACAAAAGAGGAGGGGGAAGTGCCTAATCCAATTAACAGAAGCACTCTTGATGGGGGGTCGATCCCAGTCCTTTCCAGAAGAAAGGGTTCTGCAAGAACTCCAAAACTGAAGGTGGACAAAGCAATGGGTCCTGATGGAATTCACCCCAGAATTCTAAAAGAATTAAGGGAGGAACTAGTGAAACCACTGGCTACTCTTTTAATAAATCATGGGAGGATGGTGGTACCCGAGGACTGGAGGAAGGCGGATGTGATTCCCTTCACAAAGTGGGTCCAAGACAGAGGCAGGAAACTACAGACCTGTCAGTCTGACCTCTGGTAGGGAAAGTGATGGAGTCACTTGAAGGAAAGAATAGTCAAGTACCTAGAGGCCAGTGGAGCACAGGACCCAAGGCAGCATGGGTTCACAGCGGAAGGTCAAGTCAGACGAATCCAACAGATTTCTTTGACTGGTGACCAAAGTAGTAGACCAGGAGGGGCTGTGGACATGGCTTACCTAGACTTTAGCAAGGCATTTGACACAGTCCCACACAACAGATTAATAGTCAAATTAACCAGCCTGGGAGGGACCCAGGGTGGTAGCCTGTAAAACACTGGCTGGACAACAGGACACAGAAGGTAATTGTAAATGGAGTCCATTCTGAAGAAAGGGGGTTACTAGTGGGTACCGTGAGGTTCAGTATTGGGTCCAGTCCTTTAATGTCTTCATCAGTGACATTGCAGAGGGACTGAAGGAAAAGTATGCCTTTTGCAGATGACACAAAATCTGCAACAGGGTTGATACACAGGAGGCGGAAAGGATGAAAAGGGACTTGGCAAGGTTGGAGGAATGGTCAGAAGTATGGCAGCTAGGATTCAATGCAAAGAAGTGCAAAATAATGCACCTGGGAAACAAGAACCCAGGGAAGAATACACAATGGGTGGGGAGGTAGTAACAACAAAAAAGGAAAGGACCTGGGGGTAATCATATCAGATGACCTTAGGTTAGCAAGCAATGTGAGAAGGCAGTAGGGAGGGCTGGGGTATACTGGGATGTATAGTGAGAGGCATCAGCAGCAGAAAACAGGAAGTTGTTATCCTCTGTACAGACAGTTGGTGAGACCCCATCTGAGTACTGTGTCCAGTTCTGGAGACCCCATCTCCGCAAGGACATAGACAGGATAGAGGCAGTCCAGAGGAGGGCAACTAAAATGGTGCAGGGTCTGCAAGAGAGCAGATGAGGAGAGACTAAAGGAGCTAACATGTATACCCTTGAGGAAAGAAGGGGGGACATGATAGAAACTTTTAAGTACCTCAGTGGAATCAACAAAGTCCAAGAGGGTAGCATTTTTCAGAAAAAGAGACTTGCAAAACAAGGGACACAATTTAAAGATAGAAGGAGGCGTTCTAGGGCAATGTGAGGAAGTATTATTTCACAGAGAGGGTAGTGGATGCATGGAACAGCCTTCCTGAGGAGGTTGTGGGGTTTAAAACGGTGGAAGAATTCAAGAATGCATGGGACAGACATAGGGCAATTCTTGTGGGGGGTAGGAAGAAACAGGCTGTTGGTTAACTAGGATCTGCGGCCTATCCTGTAGGTAGGGAAATGGGCAGACTAGATGGGCCTAGCAGTCCTTATCTGCCGTCAAAGTCTATGTTTCTATGTTTCTCCCTGCACATGAGAGCGTGAAGCTCGGAAACTCTCCTTGCTGACGTGACAGCAACTAAAAATAACATTTTCCACGACAGAAAACACAGCTCGCAATCCTCGGCAGGTTCAAAGGGAGGAAGCGTGAGTTGTTCCAAGACAAAGAGCAAGTCCATCGGAGGAACTGGATCCTTAATGGGTGGCCTAAGGTGTAACACCCCTCTCAGGAAGTCTCGAGAGGCATCAAGCTGTGCCACTGTGCGCTGTCCCACTGGGAAGTGGTAAGCTGAAATCGCGCAGAGGTGCACTTTAATAGAGGAGTAGGCGAGACCCGAATGGAATAGGGAAAGCAGGTATTCCAGCACCACTTTCACCAGGCATCCTAGAGGGGAAAGGCCGCTTGCTTGCAACCACAAGCAAAAACGGCGCCATTTCATGGCGTACGTCACATGCATTGCCGGCTTTCTGGTAGCAGAAAGAACTTCCGCCACTTCTTGTGAGACCCCATGTCGCAAAATGGCTATGTCTCTAGGAGCCATGCATGCAGGTTCAGTGAGCGTAAGTCCGGGTGGACCAGTGAACCTTCCTCCTGAGACAAGAGATGGAGCTGAAAGGCAACGGGATTGGAGGTTCCCGGACAGCTTGCTAGCAAGGGAACCAGATCTGTCTGGGCCAGAAAGGCTACCAGGATCATTGTTGCATGCTCCCGCGAGTTTGAGAACCCTCTCTGGATCAACGGGAAGGAGGGAAGGCGAGGAATCTGTCCCACGGAGAGGGACGGTCTTGCCAGAAAACACCAGGCCCTGGATCTAGCGAGCAAAATTGGGCAGTTTTATGCTGGATGGGGAGGTTAATAAGTCCAGTTTGGAGTGCCCCATTGAAGAAACAGATCCTCTGCTACCCCTTGAAGAAGTTCCCACTCGTGGACCCTGGCCTGGGAACGACTCAGACCGTCTGCGATTGTGTTGTCCACTCCGGGAACGTGAACTGCAATCAGGCTCGCGCCGTGTCGGATTACCCAATCCCACACTCTCATCGCTTCCCTGCAAAGGGGGTAAGAGTGTGCGCCTCCTTGTTTGTTGAGGTAATACATCACCACCGTACTGTCTGTTTGAAGCATAAGAGTATTCAGCGGGATTTCTGACTGAAAGGCCTGCAGGGCGTAAAGGACCGCCCTCATCTCCAGAATGTTGATGTGGAGATGAGCTTCTTGAGGGGTCCACGTTCCCTGGGACCTCACCCCATTCAGGTGTGTTACCCACCCCAGCCCTGAGGCGTCTGTGGAAAGAATCACCTCCGGGGACGGCGCTATGAATGGAACACCCCCAGAGTGTGTCCCTGGATCTAGCCACCACTGCCAGGCTCGAATCACGGCATTCATGATTCTGACCGGCTGCTGCATGTGGTCTTGCCTTTGGTCCCACTGCACCTTGAGCATCCACTGAGTTACCCGCATGTGGAGCCTTGCCAAAGGGATGGTTGGAATGGCCGCAGCCATGTGTCTGAGCAAACGAAGGACCAGCCTGGCAGGGGCAGTCTTCTTTGCTGAGAGGTCCCTGATGAGGGATCTGATGCGTCCCGCTCTTTCGTCGGGAAGAAATGCTTTCCTTTGGACGGTGTCCAGAACTGCGCCTATGAACTGCAGCTTCTGGGACGGTACGAGGAGAGACTTCTCGTAATTGATTAGGATGCCCAGAGACTGGAACAGAACCTGGGTGCTCTGGACAGCCAGCAACAACGCCTCTCTGGAGGCGGCCATGAGAAGCCAATCATCCAGGTACGGGAACACATAGTGGCCCTGTCTCCTTAAAGACGCTGCCACGACTGCCATGCACTTGGTAAAGACCCTGGGGGCCGATGACAGTCCGAACGGAAGAGCTCGGAACTGAAAGTGGTGGCCGAGAAACTCGAAGCACAGGAACCTCCTGTGCGCTTGAGCCACCGGGATATGCAGGTAGGCGTCCTGCACGTCTAGAGATGCCAAGAAGGCATCCTTCCTTAGCATGGGGATGAGACCCTGAAGGGTCACAATGCGAAATCGTTTGTAGGCGACCGACATACTGAGGTCGCAGAGGTCCAAGATTGGATGGAGGTCCCCTGATTTGTTCAGAACCAGAAAGAAGTGGGAATATTATCCGGATCCTATCTGGTTCTCTGGAACATACTCCACCGCCCCCTTTTGCAGGAGCGCGAGTATTTCTTGCCTGATAAGCAACTTGTGCTGACCCGAGTAACGGGAGAGCAGAGGAGGCCTTGAGGGTGGCTTGTCTGCGAATTCTCTAAAGTGGCCTCTTTCGACCAACTGAAGGACCCATCTGTCGGTGGTTATGGACTGCCACCCTGGCAGGTAGTCTGCAATGCGACTCCGACCTTGATGTCCTGCTGATCCTGAGGGGCGGGGCCGGGAAGGAGTCATGCTGTGGGGCGGAGGGACCCACGGGCTGACCGGCTTAGCTGGACGCTGACTTCGCCCGTGTACAATTTGCCCTGGGCTCTGCAGAAAGGAGCCCTCTGTTGTGGTCCGTGCGGACTGTTGTCTCTCATGCCCAGCCACGAAACGCTTTGGTTCCTACGAAAAGAACTAAGCCTGGGGTTTGCCATTGCCTGGACCGAACTTCCTTCCCCGGCTTCTTGAAGTTTGGTGAGGACCTTCTCGAGGATTCACCAAAAGAACGCTCCGCCAAAAGAGGCGCCCAGGATGTTCTTCTGACATCCGGTGAATCGGACACACGGAGCCACGAAGTGTCTCCGGAGGCATACGCTCGAAGCTGCCGCTTCTGGCCGAGGAGTCCGCGGAATCATACGCGGCTCGCGGCATCTGGGTTCCCACGTCCGAACCCGTACGGAGGAGTTGCAACATCTCCTCCTTCTGCTCACCATCTGGCAACTTGTCCGCCAGATCCAGTCCCTGCTCCCACAAGGCATTTTGGAACTGTACCATGTGGGTTAAGTAGTTCAAGGATCTGATGGCGCAAGTAGCGGAAGCATACATGCGCCTGCCCATAGTGTCCAGCTGTTTGGACTCCGGGTCCAGTGGCAGGGTGCTCAAATGTTGCGGTCTCTGGGACCGGTCATGAGAGGCTGTTATGACCAGAGAATCGGCCAGAGGATATGAAGCCAGGTACTGGTCCTCCTTAGGGACCTTGTACAGGCGGTCAGCTTTCTTCGGCATCGCTGGGAGCGAGTGAGGACGCTTCCACGCACCACCACAGGCTTAGGATCTTTCTGCCGAAGATACTTGGCGAGGCGTAATCTCTCGGGGTCTAATTCTTCCGCATTCCAGCCCATGTTCTCTTGGGTATGCCTCATGATCTCCGAGAAAGATGGGTCATCCGGAGGAGATCTAGGAAGTTCACGTGGGTCCGGAGAAAGGATGTCGATCGGAGAGGGGGATCTGGATCCTTCCAAGAATTCCGATCCTGTGTCCTCCGTCGAAGGCGAAAGGCGGCATCTTCTGGGTCTCTTAGGCCTGGGTGACCCTGAAGAAGATCTAGACGGAGGTCTCCTTTTGTCCGGTCTCCCCCTAGGAGGATCCGCGGCTCCTGGGGGAAGGTACTCGCCTGCAGCCCGGACGGAGTAGAGGGCGCGTGGGTGGGTTGCAGGTGGTGGAGGAGGAGGAAGAGGAGGTGGTGTGGGAACCACATCCTTTTTTATGGTGTCCCACCAGTAAGTGAACAACTCCTTGACCTCGGATATGGTAAGGCCAGACGACGGACCGGGCGCCGATGGTCGGCTGTCTGGTTCCGACGTCGGCTCCCCAGGGGTGTCAGGTTCCGGCGAGGGTTCCCTGGGAGGTGCGACAGGACCAGGTTCGCCCATCTGGTCCTCGTTCTGGGTCAGCTCCTCCTCCGTATAGTCTCCTGACAGACGTCGGTGGGAGGCATCGGGGTCCTCTTCTCAATGGGTGCGGACGTCGGCCTAACCGGCGACGGGTGTCTGGCAGTCGACGGTTCCTGGGACCTATTGTGTATGGCCAGCGTCTGACGTGCCGGTGCCGGGACCGACGACTTCTTCAAGGAGGTAAGCTCTTTGGCCTTCCTCTGGGGAGGAGGAGGCAAGGAGTCAGACCTGACGTCTGGTTCGGAACGGCGGGAACCAGACTTGTGGTGGTGATGGCAGTCCCCTGACCTAGCCAGGGCCTTGGAAGAGGAAGATGAGGAAGGCTTGGAGGCCTTGGCCTGAGAGACAGAAGAGGAACCCGAAGGGGTCTTCACCGCTGCAGGGGGAGGCTGAGAACGGGCTCAGGAAGGAGAGCGGTCGGACCAGGAGCCGGAGCTATAGGAGTCAGAGGCCCTAGACGGGGACTTAGAGCTAACCCTCTCCCTGTGCTTCTCGGGGTGTCTCCGGGCCTTCTCTGAAGATTCCCCCTTGGAGGCTGCGTCCATGGCCTTTATTTTCTCTTCGAGCAGGAATGCCTGAAGGGCCTTCTGGCGACGGATCCGGGTCCGGCTGCTGAACCCCTGACAAAAAGAGCAGGACCGGATGTCGTGGTCGGGGCCTAGGCACCGGACGCAGGCCGAATGCGGATCCTTGAACGGGATTTGCTTCCCACAGGTGCACTTCGAAGGACAGCCTTCAACGGAGGTTGGAGAGGACATCAGACAGTAAAAGAGCCAAAAAATGAACTTTTTTCCCCAAAGGATGAACTTAACCGAGCGTCGCGCGCTAGAAACGACCCGAAGGGTCGAGACATGCAAGTCGACAGCGGGAAAGAACTGGGGAATATGGCGGACCGCCTCTGACAGATTATGCCTGACGCCAGGGCGGACCGACGCTGGGGCGGTGCCCGCTGAAGATAGCTAGCTAGAAGAATTCCGTGGGGTCCTGACGCCTGCCGGCCTCAGTCCTAATGGTGTTATCTGCTGCAAGAGCTGTATCTCGAAGTAAGATCAGGTTCTCTCGAACCAGCCACCATTGCAAGTCTCTTGTCACCGGCGAGGAGATCAGTACCAGATGATCTAGGTCGTCTACAAGTAGATCCCACTGAGAGCAGACAGTCCACTAAGAGATCCTCATGTGGAGTCGCGTGCGTGGAACCGTCGGGATGGCGGCCGCCATTAGCCCCAAAAGACGGAGCACCGACCTCTCCGGAACCTTCCTGCATTCCGAAAGTAGGGAAATCTGTGACTGGAGGGAAGCCCCCCTGTCCGAAGGCAGGAAGGCCTTGCACACTGTCATATCGAGGATTGCCCCGATGAACTGGAATCTCTGGGAAGGGTCCAGATAAGACCTGGTATGGCTGATGGTGATACCCAGACAAGTGAAAACCTGCTGGGTGAGAGAGAAAATGCAGGAGTTCCTCCCTGGACGAGGCCGCCAGGAGCCAATCATCCAGGTAGGGAAACACCTGAACTCCCAAGGTACGCAGGTGGGCCGCTACCACCGCCAGGCATTTGGTAAAAACTCAGGGCACCGAGGAAAGACCAAAAGGGAGTGCCCGGAATTGGTAATGGTCCCCTTGGAAAGCAAACCAGAGGTACTTTCGGTGCAAGGGACGAATGTAGATGTGCAAGTATGCATCCTGCATATCCAGTGCACAAAGCCATTGGCCCAGCCGAAGAAGGGGCAGAAGGGAGAGCATCCTGAACTTCTTGTATTCTACATAGAGGTTCAGAGAGCTGAGATGGAGAATGGGTCTGAGATCTCCAGTCTTCTTTGGTACAAGAAAGAAATGATAATAGCCCATCCCGTGGAGATGAGGAGGGACGGGTTCTATGGCCTGCTTCGCGAGGAGAGCAGAGATTTCTTCCCTGACCAAAGGAAGATGGTCCCTTGAGTAAGAGGACTTCAGAGGGGGGTGGCGTGGAGGTTTCTGTAGACACTATGGAGTGCCCCTCTGATGATAATCTGAAGCACCCATGAACTGATGTTATCCTCTCTCCCCAACCCAGAAGGTGGAGGGAGAACCTCCTCCCACCGGTTCCTCTGGGGAGACCGGAGGCTCGGGAGAGGGAAGGAGTCAGGTGGTGGGGCAGCGCCAGCTGGGGCACCCACTGCTTTTTGGCGCGCGGGGCCTGGCAGCCGTGGGGCCAGACGCTTGCGGCCCGCCTTTCTGGGTTTCCCGCTTGAGCGCCGCGCCTGGGCGGTAAAGGACGGCATCAGAATGGGGACGGTACATGGAATCCACAGATTTCAGGGCCGTCCCAGTTGGTTGTGGAGGTAAGAAGAAGTAGGCTGCTGGTTAACTAGGATCTGCAGCTTATCCAGTAGGTAGGGAAATGGGCAGACTGGGTGGACCAAGCGGTCCCTATCTGCTGTCAAATTCTATGTTTCTATGTTTCTATGTCCCCTTCTCCTGCAAGTCGGTGATGATGTCCTCGACATCACCACTGAAAAGCACCGAACCCCTGAAAGGTGCTTCCTGAATTGCTGACTGCACCTCCGGGACCAAATCTGACACTCTGAGCCAGGCGTGACGCCAAAGACTTACGGCGAACGCGGAGCTCCGCCCTGCGGTATCCACTGCATCGTAGGTCGTCCTCAGAATGTGACGACTGGCCGAGTGAGCAGAACGGACAAGGTCAGCTAACTCTTACATGATTTGGGAGTCAGGCAAGGAGTCAATCTTAGATTCCGCCTGGGTAAGGATGGCCTTCTGGTAATCCCCCTATGTGCTACATAATTTAGGGCCCTAATCCCCAGTGTGGAAGAAGCGTAGATCTTCCTTCCATACTGATCCAGAAGGCAAAACTCCTTATCCGGAGGAGACAAGCTCAAGTGTTTAGGGTGTGCTGATCGGCCCGGAGCGGCGCTAATCACAACCGAGTTTGCACAGGGGTGAGAATCTAAAAAGTCTACACCCTCCGGAGCCTGATATAGCCTGTTGGACTTCCGAGGAAGTGGAGCTAAAGCAGACGGTTGTTTCCAAATGGTGGAAACAAGGTGGGCATGAGGCTCGATCCAGGGTGGCACAAGAGTAGGGGGCCGAGGGCAAGTCCAGATGTTCGCGAGTTTAACCCGCTGAGGATCTAGCCTCAGGAACGCCACTGATGTACTTCCTGATCTTCCTGAGCAACCTGAAGGAAGGATCCTCGAGGAGACTTCGAGGAGTCTCAGCCGGGCTTGGACAAAGAGCATCCATCAAGGAACCGAGGAGTCCAAGAGAGAAGAAGACCAAGAAGACGAATTTAATTGAAGCAGAGGCAGACTCTGACTCGCCTAGGGGAGGAACGGTTCCTTAGGGGAAATCCCTGATTCGTGTCCTGCCCCTCTCTGGATCCCGAGGGGAGAGCTCGGGAATCCGGAGGCGGAGAAGAAGTGTGTCATCTGGGGTGTACGGGGGCCGGAGGTGGCACAGTCACCGTAAGGCAGCTTTCTACTTCCTTGGTGAGCTGAGCCTTGGCCTCAGCCCACCAGGAGGCCAGAGTCTCCTGAAGATCCACCAGCGGCCTAGGGGGTGGTGGAGGAGGTGGAGGGGGATAGCTGTACGGATTATATCTGTAAGGCGAGTATCCGTAACCCAGCTGCGGGAACACCAGAGCCGGGTATTGTGGCGTCGGGTACTGGCGCGCCGGTGGACCGCGCCAGGTACTGGCGGTGCAGGATACTGCTAACCTGCAAGTCGGCATCGGAAAAGATGGCGGATACCCGGCATCGGAGGAGCTGCCAGCCCAGTAGGAAGCCCCCGGTGGATCAATAGTGATAGGCCCGTGGGACCAATGAAGAGGGGTATCTCGCCGCACGGAACCGCATTGGCGGGCTGGTGTGACGCAGTGGGGCCGGGCGCCTGGGGCTCCCACAGATCCAGTTCCATGGGAGGGGGTCTGACGCGGAAAAGCATCCTGTCTCATCCGGGATGGAGGTGAAAATTCCCCCGGGTCTGGCAGGGGCGACACGGGCTCCCCGGACGGCAGCGAAGGCTGCGAGGAACCTGGGACAACAGACGATGGAGGGTCTGCCATAGGTTCCGGTGCCCGGCGCACGTCGGAGGAGCAGACGTGCGACTTAGGGGCAGGATCCCGGCAGACGCCAGAGGAACTGGCGTCCGACTTAAGGGGTCCCTCGTCGGAGGCGGGCCGAGGATGTGAAGAGGCCCGGTCCGAGGGGGACACTGCCGTGCACCGCCCCGAAGGGTCGGGTGTCTTAGCGGCCTTCTCCGGCGGGCATCGGAGAGCCGACGTCCGGCTTATGGGGAGCACCCGTGCCAGTGGCCGCAGCCTGCGGAGTACTGGGGCAGCTTCCTTTGCCCGAAGCGCCCGAACGCTGAAGCTCGACGGGCGGGCCGACGCCTCCCAAAGCCTTGGAGGCTGCCGCGGCGATCCCCCGGAGGGGACGTTACCTGAGCCGCGGCTCCGGCCGGAGTCACGGAAGAGGAGGCCTTCTCCCAGTGCCTTTCTTTTTCCCGCTTCTTGTGTCCTTCTGGGGAGGTCGACGCCTGCCTGAGATTCTTCAAGTCCTTCTCCACTGCAGACATCATCTTTTTAAGGAGATGGGCTTCCAAGGACTGCTGGCGTCATCTGCGGGTGGCCGCGTTAAAATGCAGACAATGTGGGCACTTGTCAACCGGCGTGGTTGGGGCCCTAAGCAAAAAGGCAGAGGGGTGACCAACCTTGCAGGGACAGTTGGGCGCCCGCATTTGTGTCGCATTATTTTGAAGGGACGACATACAGACGTTCACCTGACGAAAAGATCTCAAAATATCTAACTTTCAGTAAAAAAACGACGTAGTAACAGGGCTGAGCTACGAACTTTACAGCGAGGTGCTGCACGAGCTGATGGCAGGAAAGAACTGGAAGGCGGGCATCCGAGACCGCCCCTTTATACAGACGTCATCTGACACCGGTCACCTGACATGGGGGCGGTCCCTCGCCAGGGACTGCTAGCTAGAAATTTTTCTGTGGGGTCCTGCCACCTGCCAATGTCAGTCCTATATGTAATTACCTACTGCAAGAGCCCTCTCGAAGTAAGATCTACTGTTACGGCAAGTTTTTACATAACTGTACTATTGTCCACGGAGTGGTCTTTTTCAGTAGGTAATACATTTGGGATGAATCCCAAGCAGTAATGCCCGTGTGGGAGGACAGCTATGATAGGAGGCCTTGTAGGACTGCAAGGCCGAGAGCCATCCTACGTTGTGAGGCAATATCCAGACTGTAGTGCCTTGTGAATGTATGGATCGTGGACCAGGTAGCTGCATTGCAGATATCTGAAATGGAAGCTCCTTTAAAGCAAGCAACAGTGGTGGCCAAAGCTCTAGTGGAGTGGGAGTTCAGGTCCACATTAGTTATGATGCTGCCCTGCTCTGGGACCTTCGCCCCTTTATGGACCTCCCAATTCCAGCTACTGCAGCAACTGCAGAGAGTTCAGGATAACCAGGTGGCAGAGGTGTCATGGGTTTCGGGTAGCAGAGGAGGCCCCCTCCTAGTCAGTGATAGAGGCTGTCCAGTGCAGGAGACGTCCTGGGCATAAGCGGTGCCTTGGGAGAAGCCAGACGCATTTGGTTTCTGTGCTCATAGCTCCCACCGGACTGAGTGGGCAGGTAGCTAGAGGACCGGTCACATCCTCTAATTCTCTTCAGGCAGTGCTATGCAGTGCCAGGTCGATGAGAAACAAGACCGCAATAATTTTTGGACCCGATTTCTTCTGTCAGCCTGGCTTGCATTACGTAGACCTGGTTGGTGGTGATGCTGGCCCAGTTCTTGCAGCTGCCATTCCACCCACGTATTTCGTAGTGCACTGCCCGAGGAAGGATCGCAGGGGTGGGGGAGTGGCCAGTTTTTCGAGCCAGCCTGGGCTTCTCTGTGTTCCCAGTTGGTAGCATCCAATCTTGAGTGTGTTTCCATTTGTGGGGGTACAGGTGCGGGCTGCAGGATTTTACTCATTTACCGACCACCTGGGGCGGGGGGAGTTTTCCTGCAGGAGGTAGCGGACTTCATCGTCGACCAGGTGTTGGGAGTCCCCCAGATGTTTAATTCTGGGGGACTTCAATGCGTGGATCGATGATGAATCCTCGCACTTCGGTTATGACCTCCTCCAGTAGATGCAGTCTCTGGGCCTGTCACAAGCAGTTGCTTCTGCTACCCACCAGCTTGGCCACACACTTGATCTGATGTTCCAGCTGGGTCTTGCGGTTCACAACCTCAAGATTGATCAGGTTGTCTGATCTGATTGTAACACCGTGCAGTTCACGTTTGGGGCACCCCCTGAGAGTCCCTCCCATGCTAAAATGGTTAGCTGTCGCCCTTTAAGGGTCTTGGACCCGGCAGCACCGTTGTCTGTAGTTGATCTTTCTAGGGTTGACATGGCATGTGCGACTGGCACCAGGGAGGCTGTCGCTACCTATAACAGGGTGGTTTCTGATGCCATCGCACCAGTCTGTTTACAACCCAGATCTTCGCACGCGAGATCCCCTTGGTTTGATGGGGATCTCAGAGAGCTGAAGATGAGGGGTCGGAAACTGAAGCGTCACTGGTGGAAGACTCGGCTGGAGGCTGACGAGCTGGCCCTGTGTGCCCACTATGGTGAGTACCAGGGACAATCTCCTGTAAGAAGGCAGAATTCCTGTACAGGGAGAGTGCCGCTGGGAGAAACAGACCTTCTCAGCAGTTTTGAACTGTAGACAGGCTTTTACACATGGCCTGTCTGCAGCCGAAAAAAGCTTTTTCAACCACTTTATGTGAACCGTTTGTTCTGTTCTTCTCCAACAGAGTATCGGCCATCTGGTCAGGGGATTCCATCAGTTAGGCTTCTGCCTAGCTGTGATGTGGCTGGGGGATAGAGGCTCTCTGCCTATCTGAGAAGAGTTTAGGCCAATTGAGGTGTCCAAAATGATTAAGGTGATGGTAGAGCTGAAGCACACATTTTGTGAATTGGACCCGCCTCGACATTGTTCTTAATGGGATGTGTTGAGGTTGTTGTCCCGGGTTCACCTGGACTGTCAGGTGCTCGATGGTGAAAGGGGTTCTCCCAGTTGCCTGGAAAGAGGCACTAGTTAGGCCCCTCCTGAAGAAATCTTCCCTTGACCCTGATGTCCTGGCAAAATACTGTCCTATCTCCATCCTGTCTTTTTTGAGAAAGGTTGTTGAGAAGTTGGTGGCTCAACAGCTCAAGGATCACCTGATGTCCTTGGACATTTATGAGCCATTTCAGTCAGGTTTTTGTGCCAGACAGCACGGAAAACGCTCTAGTGAGGGTGCATAATGATCTGCTCAGGGCTAGAAACAGGTCAATTCTTGTAATCCTCTCTCTCCCCTCAGCTTTTGATACTGTGGATCACGCTGTGTTATTTGAACGGCTGAGAATTGTGGACTCGCCGATACTGTCATCGAGTCCTATCTCATACAGGATGCAGCAGGTGGTAATGAGGAATTTCTCCTCTTCCCCAATGCTTCTGTCTTGTGGAGTGCCACAGGGCTCGAAACTTTCACTGATGCTGTTCGCAGTGTATATGCTGCTCCTGGATGAGATAATTAGACAATGCAGTGTGGAGTTTCACTGTTATGCAGATGATATCCAACTGTATTGGCCATTTGCTCCCGGGACATCAAGAGCTGTGGATGTGCTTAACATCTGCCCAGCTAAAATCAATGACTGGATGGCTTCCAGCTGGCTGAGACTCAACACGGCTAAGATGGAGGTGCTGGCGATCGAGCCAGGTCGCGGGCGTGATGAATTGCTGTCCGGGGCAGCTTCCGGTCTTGTGCTGGGATCTGCTCCGTTGACAGTTTCCATGAGGGCATGAAATCTGGGCATGATCCTTGAAAACAGGCTGACTTTTGAAAATCAGGTGTCGTCTGTTGTCAGTAGTGGTTTTTACTATATGGAACATTGCCCGGATTAAGCCCCTCGTTTCACCAGAGGACCTGCCAATGCTGGTACATGCCTTTGTCTCCTCCAGACTCTACTACTGTAATGCTCTTTACTTCGGGGTCATGGGAGGGACCCTTCATAGGCTGCGGCTAGTGCAGAATGCGGTGGCTTCGGTTACTGACTGGCCTTTCTAGGTGTAGTCATCTGACCCCTGTCCAGCGCGCTCTGCATTGGCTGCCAGTCAGGTGGGGCTTCTTACCTACAAGGCCCTAAATGGACTGAGCCTTGGCTAACTGTCTGACCTAACATCGGTGACCTCTGCCTGCTCCCTCTGTGCCTCTGAGGGGCCTCCTGGCTGTTCCCAGGGTATGGCTCAAGACTTCTGGGGATCGCACTTTCAGTTTCTCTGGGCCGTCCTTGTGGAACACTACCATCTCCAGTCGTGGAGGCTCTAAAGCAGAGGCTGAAGGCGCACCTTTTCGGCCTGGCGTTTAATGAATTCTGAATTTTATTATGCTGCCTGGTTCCAATTAATTCATTTTTACTTGCTTTATGTGCCAACTGTATTTATACTATTTTATATTTATTTTTTAACTTTTATTTTATTGTACTGTGAGGTGCCCAGAGCCCCCAGGATTGGGCGCCATACAAATAAATTTGCCTTGCCTTCCCTAACTGGTTGTAATGTCCCAGTAGGTGGACAGCTGTTTGCGTCAAGTGTTGCCATATGGCTTCTTCCCAAACTGTGAGGGTTTCTTTGCATAGGGTGAGAGACTTCGTACCCCCTTGTTGAGGCAGAACATTACTGCAGTCTTGTCTGATCGGATCAGTAATGATCCTGGCTCGAGGTAGGACCAGAATGCCTGGAGGGCTAGACGGGCCGCTCTCATCTCTAAGAGACTGATATGAGACAGATGGGGAGAAGCGGGTCACTGGCCTTGGGTCTGATAAGGACCGAAGTGTGCTCCCCAGCCCTGTAGGGGAGCATCCATGGGCAACGTTTGTATGGGGGTGGGGGAGAATCGGAACGACATTCCTCAATTGAGATTGATTCCGATTGTCCACCATGTAAGGGTAGACTTCAGAGAGGGAGTGACCCTGATTTTGTCTTTGAACTGTCCTGTTTTTTGGGACCACTGATTCTGGAAGGGCCACTGAATAGGTCTTGTGTGGAGACGGGCGAATGCCACCGTAGGGATGGCAGCGTACATGTTACCCAAAAGGCGCAACATTTGTCTGGCTGGGACTATTTTCTGAGTCTGTATATGTAAGGCCAGAGCTATAAGCAAGTCGAGTCCCGCCGGGCAGGCGGGAGGTAAGCCCTGGCAGTAACTGTATCTATAACAGCTCCAATGTGAGCCGGCCTGCCGGCACAGCAGTTGGATTTCTGTCTGTGATGCCAGCGACCCAGGTTCGGGAACGGACTCAGGCTGCTGGAGGGCCGGCCAGAAGAGAAGAAAATGAGCATCCAATGACAGCTCACCTTCTCGGGGGGGGTAGGGTGAATATGTGGCTTGGTGCCTGCTGACTCGTGGCGGAGGCTGGGAGCACAGCAGGACATCAGCCCCAACACACTAGGGAGTGACAGACGTCGGTGTATGCCTTGATGTCTGTGGCACATCACTCTCAGGGAGCAAAGTGGAAAAATGGCACTGGGCCAATCGGGTGACGGCCCTCCAGAAACCCTCACCACTGGGCTCCCGGACCTCAATGTGCCGTCCCAGCAGCACCACAGGATCATTGGTTGGCCGCCAGGCTGTTCTCCTTCGGCGGTAAAAGACCTGCCCGGTGAAGGGATACACTGGGATTACTTGGGGCTAGCTGCGGTAAGGGTTGGGAGAAGCCACAGTGGGGCAGTTCATGTGGGGGGCCTGAAAGAATGACTGGCCAGACATGGGAGGAGTCAAAAAAAACACACAGCTCCAATGTATTGGAGAGACTGTGATTTGGACTGGACTTTGGCCAACTGACAGTGATTCCCAGATCTGTGAACAGTTTTAAGGTAGCATCTAGAGAGTCAAGCAGTGCTACTTTGGAGTCTGCTTTTATTAGCCAATCGTCTAGCTATGGAAAGATGAAGTGCCCTTCTCTTCGTAAGGCTTCTGCTACCACCGCTAGGCATTTGGTGAACACCCTGGGGGCTCATGAGAGGCCGAAAGGGAGTGTTCGAAACTGGTAATTTTGACCCAGCAGGTGGAAGCGCAATAATCTGTGATTCACAGGGTGGATGGGAATATGAAGGTAAGCATACTTCCTGTCTAAGGAGCAAAGCCAATCGCCCTGTTTCAGGCTCGGCATGATGGCAGGTAGAGTGATCATGTGGAAAAGTCTGTACTAAATGTAAAGACAGTGAGTACATCTTCAGAGAGACCAAAAGACTGGAACTCTAGCCACTCAGAAACTAAACTATCAGGTGCAGGGATTGAAGGTCCAGGTGGTGGACTTTCCCCTGATTGACTAAGAGTATGTCAAGGCATGCTGGGAGACGCCTCAGGAGCCTGAGGAGATCGGGGTATCAAAACTGGCAGGACCAATCTGGTCTGGAGCCACCAGGATCACCTGTGCCGTATCCCTCCTCACCCTGAGGAGCACCTTGTGGATCGAGGGAAGGCATAAGAGAGGCCTGGGGTCCAAGGCTTCGAGAGGGCATCCCCCTGCAGCGAGTCCTGCTGAGGTGGCGGAAGCAAAACAGCCTCAGCTTTGAGTTCTCCGTGAAGGTGAACAGGTCCACCTGAGGGGTGCCCCACTGGAAGAACAGGCTGTGTACTACCTGTGGATAGAGAGACCACTCGTGAGATACCTCGCCCACACTGCTGAGGATGTCTGCCAGCTGATTTGAGGCTCCTACCACATGAATGGCTAACAGATCTGCCTCCAGTCAGCTCAAAAGGGTCAAGATGCAGAGAGCTTCCCTACACAGAGGCAGTGAGTGCGTGCCATCCTGTTTGAGACAGTACATGGTTGTGGTGGTGTTCATCTGGACCTGAACTACTTGACCATGAAGGAATGGAGTAAATGCAGTCAGCGCCAGCAGAACTGCTCAGAGCTCAAGCAGGTTGGTGTGGCATCAGGATTCCTCGGGGGTACAGAGCCCGTGGACTCTGTGGTCCCCCCATGTGGGTACCTCAGCCCTGAGAGGGGCATCGGTCGTCAAGATGACCACCAGCTCGGATGGACAAACTGGATCCCTTCCTGCAGATGCTCCAGGATGGTCCACCATTGGACAGTGTCCCACATCTTCTGGGTTACAGTGACCAGCTGGTCAAAATGACCTAGTTGCAGAGTCCACTGGCTATCCAGCTCCCTTTGAAGAGGGTGCATATCCCACCGGGCACAACGGACCACAGAGGTGCAGGCCACCATGCAGCCCAGAAGTTGCAAGAAGACCCAGGCAGGGTGCAAGTGCCCAACACAGAAATGATCAGGCAAAGGAGGAGAGAACCTCCGCCCTGTCTGTCGGGAGCCTGGCTCTAGCTCTGCTAGAGCTGAGCTCTGCCCCGATAAAGCAAATCGCCTGCGAAGGCACAAGTTTCAATTTGGCCTCCTTGACTAGAAGGCCAAGGTCGATGCAGGTCTGGAGTGCCAGATCCCTGGACCGCTCCACCTCCTGTCTGGAGGGACCTGCTATGAGTCAGTTGTCCAGACAGGGGTACACCCTGACCCCTCAACACTGAAGATGGGCCGCCACCACTGCAATGCATTTGGTGAAGACCCTGGGGGCCAATGACAGGCCGAATGGCATGGCTTGGAACTCGTAGAGGTTTCCCTCTGCTCTGAAGCAGAGGAACCTTCGGGTGTAACAGACGGATCGGGACATGGAAGAACGTGGCCTGCAAAACTAGATGTTCTGCTCGAGAGATGGCATGATCAGAGACAGAGTTACCATCCTGAAGGTGCAAGACCCGATAAACATGTGCAGGTCATGCAGATCTAAAAATGGGGAGCCAGTGCCCCGTACGTTTCGGGACTGGGAGGTAACTGGAAACGAACCCTGGGTTGACAGGGGGATCTACGACTCTGACCACTACCTCACTGCAGAGAAGTTGAGTGATGCTGTCTCGGACAGCTGACAGAGTATCCACGGATACCTTCTCCCGTGGGGCACAGGCTCTCAGTTGTCCCTCATTATGAGGGACATCCCTCATTTCCTCCCTTAAAAGTGCACTGTGCCTCATCCATCCTTCATGGAAAAGGTGCTGCCCACACAGAGAACGTACTGTAAATTCAGACTTTAAAGAAGAAACTCTTAATATTCTAAAATACTAAATCCAAAATAAACTTTGCAAAAGTAAACACTAGGGTTTTCACAGTGTTCTGAGCTTGTATCTCCATGTTTGAGGATATGTCCCTCATTCTGAGGGTTTGTGTCCCTCACAGTCCCTCATTTTGAGAGTCCAAAAATGTCAATGTCCCTCATTTCACTAGCAAAAGGCTGAGAGGTATGGCCGAGGACACCAAGATTGAACCAGCTGCTGCCCCGATTGGTACTGGGGCTGCTTGGCCACAGGGTCAGAAGGCTAAAAGGGCTTATGCTTCTGCTTCTTGGAACCCCGAGATTCGTTCTGGGTGGAGGCCATGGAGTCTAAGGTGGCACTGGATTTCTCGATGCGCTGGAGGAGACCACCAACACCTGGATAGAACAAGTCAGTGCACAGGAAGGGAACGTCTGCCAGTTTGTGCTGGGTGTCTGCTGTAAAGGTAGAGATCCTCAGCAAGGCCCTGTGGTGCAAGACAACTGTGGCCACCACCAAACAGGCACAGGAATCCCCAATGTCCAGAGCCATCTGGAGCTGCTGTTTTGCCACAGCCGACCCTGATCCAGGACCTGCTTGACCGTAGTCTGAAGGTCCGCAGGGAGATGAGGAAGCACCTCATCTAGAAAGCCTAGGAGGGCACGAGAGAAGTGTGCCATGACGACAGCCGAGCTCGTCTGACAGAGACCAAGCAAAGAGTTAGAGACTTTTTTGGCAGAGTCGTCCAGTTTTTTTTGGCTCTTTGTCCTGAGGTCTGTCAGTGTCTCCTGAATTGCTCGAGCACCGAAAACACAGATTCGGTCACCAATCCCTCAGCCAAGGGGTGCTCTATGAACCCAGAAAGGGAGCCGATGGGAACCACATACCTGCGGGCCATCCGGGCCAATGGTACGGGGCAGAAGGCTGGGTGCTGCCAAAGCTCCAGAGCCAGGCCAACAATGGCTTCAGCCACTGGGAAGGCCTCTGTCAGAATGTCTGTTAGGGGATACTGAGCCAGTTTCTGAACATGCTCCAGTTTCATCCCCGTGGATTCAGAGATAGGATGGATAATGCCCACGAAGGACGTGGGACCTTTCTCTGTCGAGAGACTCCCCATTGAAGCTTAATCGAACTGACGAGAGTGCAAGGAGGAGTACTTGGACTCGGACTAGATTGGCCACCACCTGAGTCACTTTCAACCCGCTGCGGATGGTTGAAAGTGAGGGTAACCAACAGCATATACAGGAGGCCCTTAGCCAGCAGAAACTCCTTGACAGGAGCCCCAGAGGGAGGCTGTTTAGATGGTGGCTCCACCACAACTGGCAGAGAGGCAGGCCAGTTTCAGACGAGCTGGAAGGGCCTTCTCCAGCTCCACGCGTGGAGGGATGGTGACGGCCGGCTCCGGAGGAGTCGCTCTCGGCCTAGAGGGTGACAGCCATGTGATGGCTGCTGTGGACATCAGAGTCGACTTTGGACCAGCGAACACCAACTGTTGCCACATGAGATCCTCACAGCGTCAACGCAACTTGCGCCAAAGCCTCTCCTCTTCCAAGGAGGACAAGGATGAATAGCGGCAGTGCCACTTCTTGGAACGCCCAGAATGGCATTTGAGTTCTCCTCGATGACCAAGACCTAGACCTCGACCCCCGGGGGATCAGCGAGGGCGCTCAGAAGGAGCCGGGGAAACTCATGGCTCCTCCAGATCAGGGCCAGGGACCCTGAGGTGGTTCCCAGTGAGCTGGGTTTCCTCCTCGGCAGGTCCAATCAGGACCAGAGTCCTGAATAAGGAACTGTCGGCCTTCATCCAGCGATAACAGATCAATGAGGTCAATAACCATTTCGACCGGGGTCATCATCCCGCGTCTTATGCTAGTCTGATGGGCGCATCATAAAGTCTAGGCTGCAATTTCGACCAAAGTCAAAAAGTACAGTTACATAAGAACTTACTGTAACAGTAGATCTTCGAGAGAGGCTCTTGCAGTAGGTAATTACATATAGGACTGATGCTGGCAGGCATCAAGACCCACGTCAGGTGACCGACGTCATGCAACGTCAGTATAAAGGGGCAGTCCCCCACGCCCGCCTTCCAGTTTTTTCCCGCCAAAGGTGAGACCAGACGAGAGAAGTGGATATTTCCCATCCTATAAAAGGAACAGAAAAGCTTAGGGGGATGGAGGGTGGGAAGGTATTACCTACTCCAAGAGCCTCTCTCGAAGATCTACTGTTGCGGTAAGTTCTTACGAAACTGTACCATCTTACTTCGAGAGGGCTCTTGCAGTAGGTAAATATATATAGGACTGAGTCCCAAGCAGTCTGGAACAAGGAGAAGCACACAGGAGTAGGGAAGCTGCTCAAGAGTAGATCCTCTGGCTGTGAAGTTGTCAGGAAAGGAGACCTTGCAGAACAGCCAACCCAAAGCCCGCTCTACGGTGAGAGGCAATGTCCAAACTGTAATGTTTCATAAAGGTATGGACAGAAGTCCAAGTAGCAGCTGCATAAACGTCTGCCACGGACACATTCTTGAAACAAGCCGCAGAGGCAGCGAACCCTCTAGTGGAGTGACCTCTGACTTGACCCAGCAGGGTCTTGTTGTACTTGTCATAACAAAGTGATACAATGAGCCAACCATTTAGACAGGCATTGCTTGGAAACAGCATTGCCTTCTCTTTTATGAGCAAAAGAGACAAACAGTTGATCAGTCTTTCTGAGATCCTTCGTCCTGTTGGTGTAGTAGCTCAGAATCCAGTGAACATCCAGAGTAAGCAGGAGGTACTCCCCTTGATTGGAGTGTTGCGTAAAGAAAGCAGGTAACTATGGATTGATTCAGTGTAGATTCCACTACCACCTTGGTGAGAAACTTAGGGTTGGTACGCACAGCCACATGTTCCTTGTGAAAAATCAAATACCGGATTTTACACATCAGGGCCTGGAGCTCGGAAATCCATCGAGCAGAAGTAATCGCCACGAGAAAGAGAGTCTTCCACGAGAGGAACTTCAGGTCTGCTGAGGCTGCCGGCTCAAAAGGAGGCAGAGTAAGCTTTTCAAGGATAAAACTCAGGTTTCAAGGAGGGGCAGGAACCCAGACAGGGTGTCTCAAGTGGAGGACCCCCTCTAAGGAAGGTCTTAGAGACCTCCAGCTGAGCAAACGTCCTGTCTGCAAAAGGGACACGGTAGGCCAAGATGTCCGCCATGTGAACCTTCAAAGTTGAATGACTGAGACCCAGATCAAAGAAGTGTCACAAGTAATCCAGGAGCCGCCCAACAGAGCATGAGAAGGGCTTGAAATCTTTGGAAGTGGCCCAGATAGTGAACCATTTCCATTTCATGGCATAGGTAGATCTAGTGGAGGGTTTCCTGATCTCCACCACAATCTCAGCCACTCGGGGTGGGGGGGGGCCCCGAATCGGGCTTGAGCTACGTCTGCAGGAGCCACATGTGCAACTGAAGGGACTTGAGGCCTGGATGGACCAGGGTCCCCTGATCCTGGGTCAGCAAAAGTTGTGACAGAGGACGAGGAAGTTCCTCTGAATACTGTTGCAGAAGAGAGAACCAAACTTGCCTAGGCCAGAAAGGAGTGATCAGTATCATTCGAGCTTCTTCTGAGCAGAGTTTCTGAAGGACCCTCAGAATCAAGGGATCGGGGAAAAGCATAGATGAATCTGCCCTTCCAGTCTAGAGACAAAGCACCTCTACAAAAAATGCCGCGCCCTGGAGCGAGCGAGCAGACGTCGGGAAGTTTTGCGTTGTGAGGAGATGTGAACAGGTCTACCTGTGGTGTTTCTCAACGTAGGAAGATATCGTTTGCAACCCCCTGATCCAGTTCCCACTCGTGGGCGTGAGCAGACGACTGACAGTCGATCTGCCAACGTGTTCTCGACCCCCGGGACATGAATTGCAGTGAGGTGAAGATTGTGCTGTACTGCCCAATCCCAAACTCGCATTGCCTCCCTATAAAGAGAGCAGGAACGAGTTCCTCCCTGTTTGTTGATGTACCAGACCACACACGTTTTCCGTCTGGACAGCCAGGTGCCCGGGAAGCAGATGTAGATGCAGAGCCTGAAGAGCATACAGCACAGCCCGAAGCTCGAGCACATTGATGTGTAGAGATTTCTTGAGCTTGGACCAGGAGTCCTGGGTCCTGTGAGGTCTGAGATGGGCTCCCCAACCCTCGCTTGAGGCGTCCGTAGCCAGCGTCTGGGAGGGGGGAGAGAGAGACAGAAGGGAACTCCCCGACAAAGGTTCTCTTGAACCATCCACCATTGCAAGTCCTGAGCCATAGGACTGGAGACTAGAACGAGTTGATCTAGGTCATCCACCAGCTGATCCCACTGAGACCGAAGCGTTCACTAAGAAACTCTTATGTGAAGCCAAACGTGAGGGACTGTCGGAATCGCAGCTGCCATGAGCTCGAGGAGATGAAGGACCAACCTTGTGCTGACCTGCCTATGGCTGGACAACAGGCTGACCTGAGCCTGGAGTGAGGACGCCCTGTCCAATGGCAGGAATGCCATGCTGGAGGTCATGTCCAGGTTCGCCCTAATAAACTGAAGCCTCTGGGACGGAATCAAGTGGGACTTGGTCTGGTTGACTAATACCCAGGCAGGCAAAAACCTGCAGGGGAAAGGAAAGGAAGCGCAGGAGTTCCTCCCTCGACGGGGCGGCCAGAAGCCAATCTTCCAGGTACAGGAAAACCTGCACCCCCCCGGGTACGCAGGTAGGCCGCTACCACCAAAAGACATTTGGTGAACACTCAGAGCACCAAGGAGAGATCAAATGGGAGGGCCTTGAACAGGTAGTAGACCCCCTGGAATGCAAAACGTAGGTATCTGCAGTGGGAAGGGAGAATAAGGATATGCAGGCAAGCATCCTGCATATCCAGAGCGCACAGCCACTGACTCGACCGAAGAAGAAGCAGAAGGCCCTGCAGAGAGAATATCCTGAACCTTTTGCATTCCACAAACAAGTTCAGGGAGCTGAGGTCGAGAATCAGCCTCACATTTCCTGACGACTTTGGGACCAGGAAAAAATGTGAATAGTACCCTATCCCCCAAAGGTGGAGAGGAACGGGCTCTATTGTCTCCTTGAAGAGAAGAGAAGAGAAGAGAAGAGAAGAGAAGAGAAGAGAAGAGAAGAGAAGAGAAGATAAGATATTTCTTCCTGAACCAGAAGATGTTCTGTGGAGTAAGCCAACCTGAGGGGAGGTTTTCGAGGAGGTTTCCAAAGAAACTCTGTGTCCTTCTGCAATCAGCTGGAGCACCCAAGTGTCTGAAGTGATCCTCTCCAACCCGGTAGGTGGAGGGAGAATCTCCCTCCTACTGGTTCCTCTGGAAATCCCAGAGGCTGTGGGAGAGGGAAGGAGTCAGGTGGTGTGATGCAGCGTCGCCGCTGAAGCCCCTGCTGCTTTTTTGGGCGGGGGGGGGCTTGGCAGCCGGAGAGGCCCCTACGTTTATTGGCACGCTTTCCCCGAGGTTTCGCTTTTTGCCGATTACGTCTGTGAAAGGGACAACGCTGAGCCTGAGGGGATTTGTATATGGAGTCAATGGATTTCAGTGCAGTACCCTTCTCCTGCAGATCGGTGATGTCCTTGACATCGCCACCGAACCCTGGAAGGTTGCGTCCTGGATAGCAGACTGCACCTCCGGGATCAATTCTGACACACGGAGCCAGGCATGACGCCACAAACTCATGACAAAAGCCGAGCTCCTACCGGCAGCGTCCACTGCATCGTACATGGCAAGAAGCATGTGCCGGCTGGCCGAACATGCAGATCAGACTAGATCAGACACTTTCTGCTTCGTCTGAGACTCAGGAAGGGAGTCCAACTTAGATTCCACTTCACTAAAAATTGCCTTCTGGTAATCCCCCATATGACCAACATAATTCAGGGCCCTTATACCCAGAGTGGAAGAAGCGTAGACCTTCTTTCCGTACTGGTCCAGAGGGTGAGACTGTCAGGTGGTGACGAGCTCAAGTGCTCTGGATTAGCCATCCGGCCATGAGCAGCGCTAATCACATCTGAATCAGCTCGAGGGTGAGAATTTATAGAGTCAACACCCTCGGGAGCCTGATAAAGCCTATCCGACTTCCTAGGAAGAGGGGTTAGGGCTGACAGTTGCTTCCAAATAGTGAAGACAAGGTCGGCATAAGGCTCAATCCAGGGTGGCACCAGAGTCTGAGTAGTCCCAGGCAGATCCAGGTACGCAGCGAGTTTCTTACGCTATGGTTCCAGTTCCAAGGAATGCCACAGATGAACTTCCTGGATTTTGTGTAGCAACTCCGTGAAAGAAGGATCCTCCGGAGGAGTCCTCGGCCTGGGCTTATCCAGAGAGTGTGGCTCGTCGTCCAGGTCGGAATGACCGTCTTAGTCGTCAGAGGTTTCAGAAGAGGAAGAAGACTCCTCCTCCTCCCGAGGTAGGAGGAACGGACCCCTTGGGGAGGGCCCGGGTATGCGTGCCCTGCTCCGCCCTGGAACTGGAGGGCTCGCCTCTGGTATCTGGAGGTGGGAAGGGAGTCTTTCGCCTCCGACGCAGGGGGACCGGAACCAGGACCAACGTCAGAAAACATCTCTCTACCTCCCTAGTGAGCAGAGGCTTGGCCTCAGACCACCAGGTGGCTTTCTTCAAATCCACCGGCAGCTGAGGGCAGTGGAGGAGGAGGAGGAGGGGGATACGGATAGTGGGGATATCCATATTGCGCATATCCATACCCTGACGGCGGGTAACCCGGCGTACGGTAGTGAGGCACCATGTACTGCGGCGTCGGATAGGCCGGCATCAGGTACTGGAGCACCGGATACTGCAGCCCCGGGTATGACTGCGTCGGATTGGACAGGGTCAGATACCTGGAGATCTGCAGGGGCAGATGGCCCGGGAGGAGGCCCAGTGTAGGGACAGCTTCCAGGAGAGGAAGAGAGAGGTCACCTGGCGATGGCAGGACCGGCGCCGGCGCCCGAGGGACTAACGTTAGGTCGTCCAGCCCAGGGGGAGGGAGACCTTACAGGAGTGTACCTATGCCCTCCGCATCACCTGGGGAAGGAGAAAAATCCCCGGGGGTCAAGCTGAGAAGACGCTGGGGCCTCGGAGGGCAGCAAACGCTGCGGTGAGCCAGTGATGGTGGATAGAACATTAGGGTTCGGGGTCTGCTCCGACGCCATGCGACCATCAGAGGGGCCGACTGTCACCTTACCAGCGGAGTCCGTCCGGACGTCGGAGGAGCTATCATCAGACTTAGCAGAACCATCGCCAGAGGCGGGCCGCAATGGAGAAGCGGCCTGGTCAAGGCGGCTGCAGCGTCCGGCGGGGGTCCAGTACTTACGTGCCTTCTCCAGGCGAGCCTTCAGAAGAGCCGACGCCAGGCTTACTGTAACCACTGCACCAGTAGGCGACGCCGCCATGCCTTACTGGGAGTGGAAGCCTCCTTAGCCCAGAGGCACCAAGAGCCCAAGCATGAGCCAGACGGTGGTCCGACACTGTCTTGAAGCCTCCCAAGACGGCTGCTAGGACCTTTAGCACGGGACTCCAGACGAAGTCGCGTACGAGGAAGAGTCCGGTCCCGTGCTTCTTGTCTTTGTGGTGGCCCTGGGGAAGTTGAGGCCTGACAAAGCTTCTTCAGCTCTTTTCCATGGAGATCATTTTCTTGGGTGGCGTTGAATTTCAGGCAGTGCTGGCACTTCTCCATGGGGTGATCTGGCCCCTGACAGAAGAGGCACTGGGAGTTGAGGCTGCGAGTCAGCATATTCTTATTCTTGCGCGGAGGGTGTAGGGACTACATACATCACTGAAAAGTTGACAAATTCAATAAATCGAAGGATAAAACAGACCGTGAACTACCGATGACAGACTGACGAGCAGTTGAACTTAACCGCGAGGCGCTCACACGAGTCAACGGCGGGAAAGATCTGGAAGGCAGCATGGGTGACCGCCCCTTTATACTGACATCAGTCACTTGACGTGGGGGCTGTCCCCCGCCAGAGACTGCTGGCTGGAAATATTTCCGTGGGGTCCCGACACCTGCCGGCATCAGTCCTATATGTAATTACCTACTGCAAGAGCCCTCTCCAAGGTAGATCTGGAGATTCCTGTGAACGAAACCTCTCTCGATCCCTAAAATGACATTGACTAGACTTTTCCTTCTCTCTCGACTCCTTTGATTCCTTTTTACAGGAACGGGAGCGGTGCTTAGCACGACAGGCCCTCCCCCCCTTGGTTGAGAGAGACTGGCACAACTCCTTGAAGTATCCGGTAAAAGTAGAGCCCAGTTTGAGTGGCACAATGACCAATGCTGAAGAGGACCGATCAGCAGCCCGGGCCACCTCCTCCACCAAGGTCTTCACTTGCTCAAGTTGTGCAGCGGATCTGGCAGCCACGGAGACCATCTAACAGGCCTCTTTAGATTTGACCGGCAGGTTCCGTTTTTACAGTCTGCCGAGCTGTAAGCATGTTACGTGATCATCCAACACATTTGGCTGCAATAAGCAACAAAAGTCAAAGGCCTGGGTGTTGTGATCAAGGCCCAAACAGATGCACATCTTGTGTGGGTCGGTGTGAGACATCTTCTGCCCACAGGGGAACCCGGGCGAGGACTTGTCCTGCATCACGGTCACAATCATAAAACAATGCGGAGAAACTAACGAGTTTGAGTTTTGCTAAGTAATCCAAAGATTTAAGCACCAGGGCCTACTCAACGCGGGAGCGGTAAGGAGGAAACCTTAATCTTCCAGTGGAAAGGAAGATCTGACATTAAGGAGCACAGCTGAGCGTTATACCACCCGGGTAGGTGGAAGGAGACCCCTTTTAGACCTTCTGGCAGATTCTTAAAGGGAAAGGACATGCCAAGAAGTGTGGACAGAAAAACATATCCACATCTCTATAACCTCCTGCTCTAAGAGAGGGACAACACATCTCGCCAGAAAACTCCAGACCCTGGATCTAGCGAGCAGAAATTGGGCAGTTTTGCATTGAGCGGGGACACATAAAGGTCCAACTCTGGATGACCCCATCAGTCTAACAGATCTTCTGCCACAGATGAGAAAAGATCCCATTCATGCATTCTAGACAGAGTCCTTCTGAGACTGTCTGCCAGGGTGTTTAGAACACCTGGCAAATATACTGCAGTGTGTCAGATTGTGCTCCAGACCCCAAAACCACACTCTTGGCCTCCCTGCAAAGAGGGTACAAGCGAGTCTTGCCTTGCTTGTTGATGTAGTATACGACACAAATTGTCCGACTCCACCAGCAGCTGTCCTGGAGCAAGGTGCACCTGAAATGCTTGCATAGCATATAGCACCACCCTCATCTCCAGGACACTAATATGCAGGGTAATTTCCCATTGGGATGAGTAGCCCTGGGTTTGAATGGGACCCAGGTGTGCTCCCCAGCCCAGACCTGAAGCATCAGTCACTGAGATCTGATAAGGGAAGGAGATCTGGAAGAGAACCTCTTAAAGAAGATTCAAAGGGTCCATCTACCACTGTAGTACCTTGCACACTGAGAAGGAGACCAGGACTTGTGGGTCCAACTAATCAATGCACTGGTACCAACTGCACCATGAGGGTGCGCATGTGAAGCCTGGCAAGTGGAACAGTGGAAATGGCAGCTGCCATTAGACCCAACAATCTGAGATACATCCAGGCAGAAACGTACAGGCTCCAGAGTGACTTCCTGAGCTTGGGCCAGAAGACACTCCACCCTGTTTTGGGGTAGGAAGGCCTTCCCCTGCTCAGAATCCAGAACTGTCCCTATATACTGCAGTCTTTGGGACGGTTCTAGAACCAATTTGGGCAGGTTGACAGTAATGCCAAGGGAGTGGAACAGCTGGGGAGTGCACTCCAGAGTCAGCAAAAACTGTTCCCTGGACAAGACCTTGAGAAGCCAATCGTTCAAGTAAGGGAAAACATACAGTTCCTCCCTTCTGAGAACTACTGCGACTACTGCCAAGCACTTGGTAAAGACTAATGGCACACAGGATAAGCCAATGGGCAGCAATTTGATCTGATAATTCTTATCCTAAAAGGCAAAATGAAGAAATCTCCTGTGAGGAGGAAAGACAGATATGCAGGTAAGCCATCTTGCACGTCCAGTGAACAGAGCCAGTCCCCGGTCTTGAGGAGAGGCATGAGGCCTGGCAAAGTTACCATCCGGAACTTTTTGTACTGGACACAGAGATAGAGTTCCTTGAGATCTAAAATGGGCCTCAGATCTCTGGTCTTTTTGGGGACCTGGAATAAAACCCCTTGTTTCTCTGGAGCCTTGGCACTAATTTGATGGCCTGCTTACGCAGAAGAGACTGCACTTCCTCCCTGAGAACAAACAAGTGAGCCAGGGGCTAGTTGGAGGATTGTCTGAAAGCTCCAGGGTATCACCCTTCTCTATGCTCTGCAGAACCAATGCATCTGAAGTTATGGTTCTCCATCGATTCAGATGGAGGGAGAACCAACCCCTGAACACTGCCCCTGGGTCTGAACCAGAGATTTGAGGGGGGTCTGGCAAGGAGTCAAGCTAAGGTGAAGCCAGCTGCAAGGGCTAGTCCATCATTTCTGCGTCATTTGGCCGTCACTCCAGCACTGGAAGGGGCAGGCAAGGAAGCCTGGGCGCTACGCTTTCCCTGGGCACAGAGAGCCGATCCTGGCCAGTGTACAAAAAGCAGACCACCCTCTACCTCTTGGCTGAGTGTGGTAGAGGGAATGGACAGATTTAATGGCTGTGCCCGAGGTCTGCAGATCATTAATGAGGTCCTGAACATCAAGGTCGAAGAGTGTGGTGCCACTGAAAGGGGCATTAAGCACCTTGTTCTGCATATCAGCTGCAAATTCAGAGACCCTAAGCCAGGAGTGCTGACGAAGGCTTATGCCAGTGGCAGCTGTTCTGGCTACTGTGTCAGCCATGTCATACAGGGCCCTGAGGAGGTGTTTGCCAACATCCTCAGATGTCTGGAAACACTGACAGTTCCTGCTCCTGTGAGCAATCAGGAAGGGTCTGAGTGACAGCTTTGCCCTTTCTCCAGTTGGCATTTTGGTATTTAACCATGTGTGACAGATCATTTGCAATCTTCAGACAAAGTGGAGGAGGCATACCACCCACCCCAGGTCAATCCTGCAGGATTCCTTGTCTAGGGGAAGGGAGCCAAGGTGCTTCGTCACCTTAGATTTCTCATGAGCTGCCTTCATGACTAGAGAGCCAGTTTCAGCCTGGGTAGCAAAACAAGGGAGAACATGAGGTGCATTATAAAGTTTGTC
The DNA here is from genome assembly GCA_016271365.2 of Neoceratodus forsteri. Taxonomy (NCBI): domain Eukaryota; kingdom Metazoa; phylum Chordata; order Ceratodontiformes; family Ceratodontidae; genus Neoceratodus; species Neoceratodus forsteri. The sequence goes on from CM057449.1 coordinate 623,686,864, forward strand.
TGCCCTGTGTGGCATAGCTGGCACGTCTGGCCAGTACCAGGCTGCCTCTGTGGCATTCTTCAATACTGGGAGCAAATGGGAGAATGATCTTAGGAGGAGATTCAGGAATCTCCATGAAATCCACCATATCTTTCCTGGTGACATCCTCTTCCTCAGTCTGGAAGCCCATATTGACAGACAACTGTTTCATTACTTTAAAAAATGTGGCATCCTCGGGAGGAGACCTTGGAGTATGCTCAACAGAGTAGTCACTGACCAAGGAGGCACTGGACTTACCCGAGATCAGCATTTCTTCCTCTTCATCCTCTATATCAGAGAGCATGATATCAGGGTGATACTCCTCTTCCTCATCTGGGTCACGCACTGGATTCGCCAGCAGCAGTCCGCAGGCAGTCTCCCAGGGTCGATAAGGGTGTCAATGACAAAGCTGCCATCAATGGCGTCAGCAAAGTGTGCCTGTTGAAGGCACCTAGCTGCTGAACGAGTACATTTCTGAAATTGACCAGTACTTTATTCGGGTCAAGAGTGGACGTCAACGGAGGGAGTTAGATGGCACAGGTGCCAATGACGTTCTGGCAGTGTCCTGGGAGCCCAACAAGCCTGTAGCCCTGGAAGGAGAAGAGGAAAGCCTCAATGGGACTGTCATCGATGACCAGCCCATTGGCCAATGGTGTCAGGCAGATGTGCAGTCGATATGAGTCTGGTAGGAGCAGAGATCAGGACAGCTGGTCGCTTTAGAGTGGCCACCGCAGAGCCCTGGCCGATGGGGAGCGGAATCGCCACCGGGGGTCTTTTTTAGGACACCCCCAAGGACTTGTCTCAGGCCTTGAGGCCTGGAAGCTTGAAGATCTGGTGTGCAACTGGGCAGCCGGGGCCAAAGAGGACCCCTGCCCGTAGCTGGCTACCTGTTCCATGAATTTTGTGAGAGCCTTCTTCAGTCACCCAAGGGTTGTTTGGTTGAACTTCTGCCAGAACTCACAGTCTGAGATGTTGTCATCAGGCCTAGGACAGCAGACACAAAAGAAGAGTTTTCATCTGTAGAGGCAATCATCTTTCCACAGCGGCAGTGAAAGAAAACAGAAGATAAAGGATTAACTCTCGACATAACCAAAAAAGAAATCTCTTCAGAGAGATTTAGGTAAAAAGAGAAAAAAGGCCATAGGCTGAAATAAGGGCGCAAACACTGCGATGAAATTTCCCCAGAGACTGCAAACAAGTAGATGACTGGAAAGAACTGAGGAGGGAGTGGGGCCACCTACACCTATATAGGGTTGCCGACGTCAGCCAACATCAACGGCCCCAGTTGTACTGCTGAAAATGTGTGAATTCTCTTTCACCAACGGCAAAGGTTCCTACGGTGTTACCATATGACTGAGATACCCCCGAAGATCTAGAGGTTTCACCACCAGCTGCTGAAGTAGAGGGAACCAATTTGGACGTGGCCAGCAGCTGGCTATGAGAATCAACTCCGCCTCCTCTGACTGGAGTTTCAGGAGCAGGAAAGGCATACAAGAACCTCCCTTTCCAGAAGAGGGATAATGCGTCACGCCAGAAAACCTCCAGATCCTGGATCAAGCAAGCAGAAAAGCAGCAGTTTTGCACTGAGTGGGGACGCTAAAGTCCAGCTCTGGGTGTCCCCACCTGTCGAAGAGATCTTCGACCACCGATGACAAGAGTTCCCACTCGTATGCTCTCAACCTGGACCAGCTCAGACCGTCAAGCCAGGGCATTCTAGACTCCTGAAACATGGATGGCTGAGAGTTCCAGGTCATGTTCTATGGCCCAATGCCAGACCCGCATGGCTTCCTAACAAAGAGGGTAAGAAGTGAGTGCACCTTTGTTTGGTGATGTAAGACTACAGACACGTTGTCTATCTGCACCAGCAGCAGGCCTGAAAGAATGTGGGTCTGGAAGGCCTGCAGACCATATAAAACTGCCCACATCTCCAGCACACTGATGTGGAGATGCTGTTCTGAATCGGACCAAATTCCACAAGTCTGATCGTCTCCTAGATGGCTCCCCAGCAGAGCCCTGAAGCATCCATGGTCAGAATTTGCAGAGGGGACACAGAGTGGAAAGGAACCCCTATCAGCAGGTTGACAGGGTTCTGCCACCACTCAAGTCCGTCTCACTGCGTTGGACACCAGCATCGGCTGCTCCAAAATCGGTATGTTGGTCCCACTGGGCTTGAAGAGTCCACTGGAGAACCCTCATATGAAGGTAGGACAGGGGAACAGCGACTACAGCAACAGCTATATGTCCCAGTAAATGCAGGAAGGCTCTGTCCAGAATCTGGCAACTGGAAGACACCAGCCAAGCCTGCGCTCTCAAGCCTTCTGCCCTGCCTTCCGACAGGAAAGTTTCTCCCCGGGATGAGTCCAAGACTGCTCCTATAAACAGGAGGCGTTAGCGCGGGGTCAGGCAAGACTTTGGCAGGTTGATGGTTACCCACAAGAGCTGAAAGCAAATGCTACCTGGAAGGGGCTGTCAGTAGCCAATCATCCAGGTAGGGGAACACATAAAATATCTGCCACCGCAGAGCCGCTGCCACCAAGATTAGGCACTTGTTAAAACATGGGGTGCTGAGGAAAGGCCAAAAGGGAGGGCCCAAAACTGAAATGGTCCCCCTGAAAACAGAAACAAAGGAAGTGGCGGGGGGCCAGAACAACTAGGATATGGAGATAGGCATCCTACATATCCAGGGAACAAAGCCAGTCCCCCAGGTGAATGAGAAGCAACAGTTCCTGAAGAGTCACCATCCTGAAGCATACATACTCTATGAAGAGGTTCAGGCAGCTCAGATCCAGGACTGGATGAAGGTCCCCCGTTTTCCTGGGGACTAGAAAGGAGTGGGAGTAAAATCCCTTTCCCCGTTTGATCTGGGGGGATGGGTTCTATGGCCATTTTGCTTAGGAGTACTCAAACCTTGGCCCATGTCAGGGGTGTGTGTGCCCGAAGGTAGTAGGAGTGTGAGGGAGGGCTTTCCAGAGAGGTTTCTAGAAATTCGAGGATATGACTCCACTCGATCTGCAGCACCCATTGGTCTGAAGTTACAGTACGTCACCTGTCTACCTAGAAGGAGAACTGACCCTCGACCGTCTCCCAGATGGCCTCTGTGGGGGCGGGGGGGGTCTCATGCAAGTAGTAAGGCAGTGGAGCTGGGGGTGGGCAGGGTGGCCGAGGGTGCTCTGGGGGACCTGGGGTAGCTGCTCCAGGAGGCTGGGTGGCCGCCTTGCATTTAAAGGGGCCTTTTAATTGTTGGCCCATGGCAGGCAGGCGAAAGGGTCAACAAAAAGGCTGACGGTAGGATCGTGGCTGGGAACGGTACATGTAGTGTACCGACTCTCAGAGCCCCCCACCCGGACTCTTGGGAGGCGAGACGAGATATCCTGAACATTTCCCCCAAACAAGACCAAGCCCTGAAAGCGGCATCCATCATTTTTGCCTGAACATCAGGCGCAAACCCGGACACCCAAAGCCAGGAATGGCGGTGAATGCAAACTCTTACCGCTGCCCCATGAGCCGCAGCATCCACCATGTCATAGGCTACTCTGAGGACATGAGTGCTTACATTAAATCCAGGCTCAAGAAATTGAACTAACTGGGTTTTGGTGGAGTCATCAAGGAGGGCTGCCACCAGATCTCTCGCCTGGTCCCAAATGGCATTCTGGTACTCTACTATGCAGGTCAGATAATTCTGGGCACAGATGGCCAGGGTCGTAGAGGAGTAAACCTGCTTGCCCAGCTGATGGGATTTCTTGTCTAGTGCGTGACTGCTGAAATGCTGAGGCTTCTTTGTACGATCATGAGCAGCATTCATGACCACCGAATCTGCCATGGGTTGCTCCCCCTTGAAGGGCTTGCCCACTGGTGCGAGGTAAAAATCGATCCATCTTTCTAGCCAAGGCCAGAGTGAATGAAGAGTGACTCCAAGTCACCTTGGATACATCCTCACGTCTCTATCAAGGAAGGGTCTCTGACTTGCGCAAGTAAATGGCAAGGCAACAGCGCTCTGAGTCCAATTCCTCCATATCCCACCGCAAGAGGGACTGGATATGGCACGTCATGTCCATAAAGGACAGATCTTCCCGGGGGGGGGGTGACCTGGTGGGGGTCTCTTTAGTCCACCCAAGTGTCAGAGGAGTCCTTCCCCAAAGGGTCACTCTCTGGGACTGGCATCGGTGGGCAACAGCCCTCCCTGCATGGGAGGGTTACTCCTGTACCACTCCCAGAGGTTCCTATAGTATGTGAGTTAGTGGGCTTGGATCAGCCCAGGTCCCTAGGAGGGGGGTTCCTAAGGGGTGAAGAGAGAGGCCTCCTGGGGTGTCCTTACCCTTCATAAAAGTCCACCAAGCCGAGAACACGGCACTTTAATCCACCGGGGTGGTGGGGGGGAGAGATTGCATGGTGGATACTGGAAAAGAGGTGGAGGGTATTGGTACGCCGTGGGGGGTGAGTACCCTGGCGTCAGTCCAGCAGATGTTGGCTGCGGGTCCCTAGGTGGAACAGCAGGAGACTGCCAAGGTGCAGGCTGTGACGAAGGCAATGATAGGTGCAGCATCGGCGAAGCCAGCATAGAAGGTGAAGGTCGCGCGTCCAGAGACAGAGCCAACAGACACTCGATGTGGAGGCTGGTGCCCGTGGGAAGTTGTTCCCAAGACATGGGCAGAGGTATTGCTCGTAAAGTGGAGGTGAGCACTTGCTCCGAGCGATGCCTGGAACAACCAGCCCCAAAGTCAGACACTGATGAAGGCAACACCATCACGGGGGGCGGGGCAGAGTCTGTCGCCACAGGAGCTAACCCCGGCAAGCTGCATGGTGGAGGACCCGCTGGGATTAAGGGCCTGAACATCAGGGGCTGGGAGGCAGGGGAAGAGTGCCGCTGCCCAGAGGAGCTGCCACCTGTAATAGAGATAAAGGTGGGCAGTGGAGTAACTGGCAACTCAGAGGGAGTAAGGGCTGCAGAGGCTGGAGGAACAGATGACCTGCAGGAGGATCCCGACGCGGAAGCCAGTTTGTGCAGCAACCACAAGCAAGAGGTCATCCGAGGATGGTCCCAATGATTGTGTTTCCCGCTCAACAACTTCTCCTTCTGGGAGGAAGAAGAAGATGAAGTCCCGGAGGCCGGGGAGGTGGAAGAAGTTTTAGCCTGAAGCTCCTCTCCATCGCAACTAATTTCTGCTGGAGTAGATGGCTATAGAGGGTCTTCAAGTGGCATCTCCGTGTGGCCTGGTTGAAGTCCTGGCAGTGCTTGCAGGCCTCAGTGTTGAGGTTGGGGCCTAGGCAGAGCAGGCAGGAAGAGTGACAGTCTCTACCAGGGATCCGCTTGCCACAGGTACACTTCGTAGGCCGGTCAGAAGATAAAGCTAGAGAAGACGACAATCTGAAGAAAAACACCGAAAACACAAACTCGTTTAATCCTATTGAAAAAGTAACAAAATCATGGGTAAATAGCAAAGAACATGGCGGTCAACTGAAGCCGGCATCTGTGGAGGTCCGACGTGAGCAGGTCGACAGCAGGAAAAGAACTGAGGTAGGTCTGGGGGGGCCACCTTTTTTATACCATAGGACAGAAGTCGACGTGCCCAGTAATACTGGGCGGTCCCCCGCTGTAGGCTACTTCCTAGAAGTTTTCAATGTGGTCCTAGCGCCTGAGAGATTAGTCCTACCAGTGTTGCCTTCTACAAGAGCCCCTTTGAAGTAAGATCAGCTATAACAGCAATTAATAAAATCTAAAACACGGTGTAAAAAAAAAAAAATTATCTGCGTCTTTGGTGCCCAAGTAGCCACTAGTACAATTTTATTTACTAGCCAATGCTTCAGTGGTGGCAGCCATTTCAAATGTGATCATTATTCTAAGTTATAGTTTATTTGGTAGACAAGGCTCAGAAAATACAGGTTACTCACCTGTAACAGGAGTTCTAGGAATGGTATATGTTGTTCATCCACACTGTCTGGCAGGTTCCTTGCCGCTTTAAATCTTGCCGGAAGGTCTTCAAGCTGGCTCCTCCCACCCACCTGGGTGTTAAAACTCTCGGCTCCGCCCCATGGCGCCAGATCTGGCCGCTGGAAGCTCAGGTTGTGCGTCGGCGAAGCGGGCGGGTGGAGGGGTATGGATGAACACACGATATACCATTCCTAGAACCTCTGTTACAGGTGAGTAAATACAGGTTACTCACCTGTAACAGGAGTTCTAGGAATGGTATATGTTGTTCATCCACACTCATTGGCAGGTATCCTTGCCGCTTAAATCTTGCCGAAGGTCTTCAAGCTTGCTCCTCCCACCCACCCGGTGGTATAACCTCGGCCCGCCCATGACGCCAGATCTGGCACGCTGGAAGCTCAGGCTGTGGTCAAGCCGAGGTCGAGAGTCAGGATGAACAACATATACCATTCCTAGAACTCCTGTTACAGGTGAGTAACCTGTATTCTAGGGACATGGATATGTTGTTCATCCACACTCATTGGCAGACTCTAGCAGTTTCTCCGGGAGGAGGGAGGCAAGACGCACACCCCACATATCTACTTGGGAAAGAGAGACTGGAGAACCGAGGCCCAAAACCAGCATCCCGCGTGACTCAAGGTCGATGTGGTAGTGGGTAATGAAGGTGTTTGCTGACTTCCAGGTAGCAGCCCTGCAGATTTCCTGGATAGGGACGCCCTGGAAGCAGCCACCGTTGCAGCAGTATGGCGGGTAGAATGAGCTCTTATCCTCTGGGAGGCTCCATGCCCGCCAACTTATAGCAGAGATCTATGCAGGAGGTTACCCACCTGCTTATCGTCCGCTTGGCTGCAGGTCTGCCAGATGCGGCTTCAGCGAGGTGACAAACAGCTGGCTAACCTCTCCCGACTCAGCTGCATCCTTATAATAAGCGAGCGCCTTAGGTCCAGAGTATGGAGCCTATATTCGCCTCCGAGGTGTGATTGGGGTAGAACACCGGCAGAGTCAACACCTGGTTAAGGTGAAACTCCGACACCACCTTCGAAGGAATTTCGGGTGGGGCGAGGACAACCTTGTCCCTGTGGAAGACCAGGTAAGGAGACTCGGCGGAAAGCGCCTGGAGCTCTCCCATCCTTCTGGCTGACGGATAGCCACCAAGAAGGCGGTCTTCCACGACAGGTGAGAGAGAGCACACCGTGCATAGGTTCTAATGGCTTGCCCATAAGCTTTGCCAGTACCAGCAGTAGATCCCACGGAGGTGGGGGTTCCGCGACTGGAGGGGAAATGTGATCAAGGCCTTGAAAAGCGCCAGACCACCTTCTCCACTCCACCGACTGCTTCCCGCCCGCCTGTAAGCAGAGATGGCTGCCAGGTGCACCCTTTAGGTCGCCGACCTAAGCCCTTGACTAGAAAGGGACCATAAATAGTCCAAGATGCTTGCCAAGGAACAGGAGGAAGGGTCCAAGCCCTGTTCTGACACCAAATGGAAAACCTTTTCCATTTGAAGGCATAGCATTTTCTAGTCGACTCTACGGACGCCTCAACTACATTGAGGACCTCGCCGGAAAGACCCAAGGCCTGGAACTCTAGCCGCCAGGAACCAGGCCGTCAGGGTGCAGGGATTGAAGGTCCGATGGAACACCTTCCCTGATTGACTGAGAGCAGGTCCGGGCGAAGCTGAAGCTGCCAAGGAGTCCTGAGCTAAGATTGAGGAGATCTGGGTACCAGAACTGGCAGGCCACTCTGGGCTATCAGAATCACCTGCGCCTTGTCCCTCCTCGCCTTGAGAAGCACCTTGTGGATCAAGGGAAATGGGGAAAGGCGTAAAGAGGCCCGGGTCCATTGCCTCAGAAGGCATCCCCTGCAGCTGAGCCCCTGCTGAGGGGGCGGGCATGGAACAGACTCGCTTGCTGCTCTCCATGGAGGCAAACAGGTCCACCTGAGGTGTGCCCCAAAGGGAGAACAGATGCTGTACTACCTCCGGCAGGAGAGACCACTGGTGGGATGCAGCCCCTATCCGCTCAGGGCATCGGCCAGGGTGTTGGAGGCTCCTGCCACGTGAATGGCTAGGAGATCCGCCTCCAGGCCGCGCGACGAAAGTGACTAAATGCGAGAGCCTTTGGATAGAAGCATGGAGCTGTCCTCCTCCTGGCGGTTTAGATAGTACATGGTCGTGGGTATTGTCCGTCTTGGACTCGGACCACTTGACCCGGAGGAACGGAGCAAAGGCGGTGAGAGCTAGGCGGACCGCCGGAGCTCCAGCAGGTTGATGTGGCATCGACTCCGCGGGACCAGAGGCCATGAGCCCGGTGTTCCCCAGATGGGCACCCCAACCCATCAGAGAGGCATCGTCGATAGAGAGACCGCCGGCTCGGGCGGACGAACGGGATGCCCTCCTGCAAATGATCTGGAACGGCCCACCACTGGAGCTGCTCCACATCCCCTGTGTCACCGACACAAGCTGGTCCAGGATCGGAGCGCTGTGACCACTGGCTGGCCAGTCCTCACCGAAGGGGACTATGTTCCAGCGGGCCCAACGGACCACGCCTGGTGCAGGCCGCCATGAGACCCAGGAGGCGAGGAAGTCCCGGCAGGGACGCAATTGCCCAACCAGAAATGATCGGGCAAAGGAGGAGAACCTCGCCCTGTCCGCCGAGCCGCCTGGCTCAAGAGAGTCGAGCATGCGCCCGATGAATAGAATCACCTGCTTCGCTCGAGTTCCACTTGGCCTCGTTGATAAGGGAGGCCCAGTTGAGAGCAGACCTGGAGGCCAGATCTCTGGACCACTCCGCCTCCTTCCTGGAGGGAGCTGCTATCAGCCAGTCGTCCAGGTAAGGGTACACCCGACCCTCGGCCGCAGAGGAATGCTGTCACCACTGCCATGCATTTGGTGAAGACCCTGGGAGCTGGAGACAAGTCAAGGGCATGGCTTTGGAACTCGAAGAGGGATCCTTCCCGCCGGGAAATGGGCGAATCTCTGGTGAGACGGACGGAAGGACGTGAAAACGCTGGCCCCTGCAAGTCCAGAGAGCAGAACCACCCGCTGCTCCAAAGGATGGTATTATCTGAGCCAGAGTGACCATCCTGAAGGTTCGAGACCTTAGGAACTTGTTTAGGTCGTAGGTCGAGAATGGGGCCAGCCTCCGTCCGCTTCGAACCAGGAAGTACCTGGACACAAACCCTGGGTCTGAAGGAGGGTCCACCACCTCTCTTACCACCTCCTTCTGGAGGAGGAGGCGATATCGGCTCGGCGAGCCGCCAGTGAGGCTGGGATCCCGGTTTCGTGAGGGGCGGCGGCACGTGCCTGGAAGGGTGGTGCCTGCTCGAATTCCAGAGGCAGGCCTTCCCACCACCTTCCAGACCCACCTGTCCGGTAACAGCGGACCAGGCGGAACGGAAGTGCCGGAGCTGCCTCCCACGGGGACCTAGGGGTCAGGGACGGGATGGGGCGACACCCTCAGCCCGTCACTGGGCAGGCTTGGAGGAGGGACCGCCGAGGGACCTCCTGGGCCCTTCCTCCTGCCTCCTGTTAGAGGAAGCCGGCTTGGGTTTGGGATGCCAAGGTCGAGCCTGCTGGCCCTGACGCTGCTGGTCGGGCGCCGGGGCACAGAAGGACTAAAGGGTTTAGGCTGTGGTTTGCGCCTTGTCCTTCGAGAGTGGAAGAGACCGAGTCCAAGGTGGCATTGGACTTCTCGATCCTCTGCAGGTGACCTTCCACCCAGGGTCAAGAGGTCAGTCCCCAAAAGGGAACATCCGCCAACTTGTGCTGGGTATCCGCAAAGGTGATATCCTCAGCCAAGCCCGCCGACGATAGCCACTGCGGCCGCCACCCATCTGGGCACATGAGTCCCTATATCTCAAAGCAGTCTGAGCTGCTGTTTGGCCACTGCTCTCGCTCCTGGTCCCGCACCTGCTTAACCGTAGTCTGCAGATCGGCGGGAAGATGAGGGATGACCTCATCCAGGGAGCCCAACAGGCATGAGGAAAAATGTGCCATGAGGACGCCGAACTGGCCTCGTACAAGGCCGAGAGAGGACGCAGCGTGGACTTTTCTTCTCGACATAGTCCAATTTCTTGGACTCCTTGTCGTGGAGGTTTGTTCATCCCTATGCTAACAGGGCCGAAAACGCTTGTCGGTAACCAACCCTCAGCAGAGGGGTGTTCCAAAACCGACAAGGAACCGTAGGGACCGTATATTCCTGGCCATCCTGGTCAAGGCGCAGGGCAGGAAGCAGGCGCTGCCAAAGCTCCAGTGCCGGACCCACTATGGCCTCGCCACCGAAAGGCCTCCGTCGAGAATCCCCGGTCCAGAATCTCCGTGAGGGGATACCTGGCCTGCTTGGAACGGGTTCGAGCCCATCCCGTAGACTCCGAGATGAGCCGGGCAGTCCTAGGAAGGACGACGGGCTATCGTCCATTGACTGACTCTCCTGAAGACTCAAGTCCAGTCGCTTGAGAAAAGGAGGAATCATCTTCGACTCGGAAGAGTCCTCAAGAGCTGCCTCTGGCCTGAGCCACCCTTCACCCGCCGAGGTCGGTCGGGGAGTGAGGGTAACTGACAGCCATGGTAGACCCTTAGCCGACCGAGAATCCTTGGTCGGAGCCCCAATTGGTGGCTGTGGAGGCGAGGTTCCACCGGAATCGTGGAGCAGCTGGTTTTGGCCGTAACAACCGCCTGGGTATAGGCCTCGATAAGTTCGAGGGGTTGTGGTCGTACGCTCCGGTGACAGTTGACTTCATGGCCGGGAAGGCGACGGGTCACGGCTTATTCCCCGCCAGGAGGAGCTGTTAGTAAGATAAGGTCCTCGCATCGACGATTCTTACGCCGCTTCCTCATCCGGGAGAGGACGAGGACGAAAGCGACGCCGCCATCGCGGTGCCGGTGACCCAGACCGCCTATGACGGTGGGATCGGCTGGACTAAGGGCGGTCCGAGACGCGAGTCCCGGAATTTCCAGGTCGGTGCGGAGGTGTCGGGCCGAACCGCACTCCTTCGCTCGGATGGTCCATCCGAGGGCCTCGAACCGAGGCACAGGCGAGCCCACGGATCTCAACTCCTCCTGGGAAACCGGGAGAGGGGAATTCGCTGCTAAAGGCGACAGTCATTCAATGGGTCGAGTAGAAAATCTCGATTCATCGGGTGGAGTCTCGTCAACTGACCTGACGGGACACTGTGAGGCCAGTGGCCGAAGCTTGTGCGACTGATCTGCCGACGGTCGACGGGGTCCGGGAGAGGACCTTTCCCCGCCTCCCAAGAGCGGCTTGACGGAGGGATCACCCTGTCCTCTTTGGACCGAGAATAAGGTCCAGTAGACGAGGCCCTCTCCTTTAGTGGAGAGGGCAGACAGTTCTTAAAAGAAGCCGTAGGAAGAACCCAGAGAGCGGGATAAATGCCGTGACGAGGAAGATACGCCCGCGCCGCCTTCTTCGAGGGGCGACCATCCGCCGAGCTGATCCGCCGAGCTCCGGGCCACCGACACCGCCAACCGGGCCTCCCTTGACTTCACCGGAGGGAACGCCGGGACGCTCCAGTTGCAATCGGGCAGCACTCGGTCTTCGGTGACGAGGGAGAGAAAGATGAGCACAGGTCGCAAGCCCGCGGTCGCTCAAGGCCTAAGCAGTAGACACAGCGGAGTGTGGATCCGCCCGAGACATCTTCTGGCCCGCATGGCACTCCAAACCGGAGTCGACGGTCCATCGCAGTCAGCGAGGATAGAAGACTGGAAGTCTTTTTGCAAAATTTATTTTAAATCCGAACGGAGAAATAGGAACTAGTCACAAACGCAGAGTGTATGGAGGGAAACCTGAGCCTCAAGCGCAAGGAAGATCTGCCATGGGGCGAGTTTAGAGTTATACCTCTCCGGGTGGGTGGAGGAGCAAGCTTGAAGACCTTCCGCAAGATTTAAAGCGCAAGGATACTTGTTATTTAGTGGATGAATAATATTCCATGTCCCTAGAACCTGTATTTCTAGGACATGGATGCGTTGTTCATCCACACTGTCTGGCAGACTCTAGCAGCTTCTCCAGGAGGAGGGAGGCGCTACACCCCTACTTAGGGAATAAAGACTGGAGAACCGAGGCCCCAAAACCAGCATCCCGGCGTGACTCAAGGTCAATGTGGTAATGGGTAATGAAGGTGTGTGCTGACTTCAGGTAGCAGCCCGCAGATTTCTGGATAGGGACGCCCTGGAAGCAGCCACCGATGCAGCAGTGTGACGGGTAGAATGAGCTCATCCTCTGGGATGCTCCATGTCCGCTAACTTATAGTAGAGATCTAAGCAGGAGGTGACCCACCTGCTTATCGTCCGCTTGGCTGCAGGTCTGCCAGGTGCGGCTTCAGCGAGGTGACAAACAGCTGGCTAACCCTCCTGAATTTCAGCCGTGTGCCTTATAATAAGCTTAGCACCCTTCTAGGGTCCAAAAGCATGAAGCCCGTATTCGGCCTCCGAGGTGTGATTGGGGTAGACCGGGTAGAGTCAACACCTGGTAAGGTGAAACTCTGACACCACCTTTGGAAGGAATTTCTGGGTGGGCTAAGGACAACCTTTGTCCCTGTGGAAGACCAGGTAAGGAGACTGGCGCAGAGCACCTGGAGTTCTCCCATCCTTCTGGCTGACGTGATAGCCACCAAGAAGGTGGGTTCTCCACACAGGTGAGAGAGATCACACCTGTGCATTGGTTCGAATGGCCTCTGTAGCTTTCTAGTACCAGCAGTAGATCCCACGGGAGGTGGAGGTTCTCGTGACGAGGGGAATGTGATCAAGGCCTTGAAAGCGCCAGACCACCTTCTCCTGCGCCACCGACTGCCCCCTGCCCGCTTCAGTAAGCAGAGATGGCTGCCAGGGCACCCTTAGGGTCGCCACCCAAGCCCTTGACTCAGAAAGGAACTACAAATAGTCCAAGATGCTTGCCAAAGGACAGGAGGAAAGGTCCAAGCCCTTGTTCTGGACAATTAAATGGAAAATCTCTTCCATTTGAAGGTATAGGCATTCTGGTCGACTTACGGGACGCCCAACAACATTGAGGACCTCACGGAAGACCCTGGCCTGGAACTCTAGCTGCTCAGGAACCAGGCCAGGTGCAGGGATTGAAGGTCCGGATGGAACACCTTCCTGACTGACTGAGAGCAGGTCCGGGTGAGCTGGAAGCTGCCTCGGAGCCTGGAGCTGAGGCTGAGGAGATCTGGGCTACCCAGGAACTGGTGCCAGTCTGGGGCTATCAGAATCACCTGCGCCTTGTCTCTCCTTGCTTTGAGAAGGCACCCAGAATCAAGGGAAATGGGGAAGGCGAGAAGAGGCCCGGGGTCCACAGCCTCGAAGGCTCCTCTCAGCGAGCCCTGCTGAGGGGGGACGGCATGAACAGCCCTCAGCTTCGCTCTCCCTGGAGGCAAACAGGTCCACCTGAGGTGTGCCCCAGTGGGAGAACAGATCTTGTACTACCTCCCGGGTAGAGAGACCAGGAGATGCAGCCCCTATCCTGCCCAGGGCATCGGGCTGCTGTGTTGAGGCCCTGCCACATGAATGGCAGGAGATCCGCCCAGGCTGCGCGACGTAGTGACCAAATGCGGAGAGCTTCCTTTGCATAGAAGCATGGAACGCGCCCCGCCTGGGCGGTTTAGGTAGACATGGTCGGGTATTGTCCCGCCTGGACTCTGGACCACTTGACCCCGAGAAACGGAGCAAAGGCGGTGAGAGCTAGCGGACCGAGCCCTGCAGGCTGATGTGGTATCGACTCTGCTGGGACCAGAGGCTGCGGCGGCGGTGTTCTCGATGGGCACCCCAACCCATCAGAGAGGCATCGGTCGATAGAGACCGGCTGCCTCGGGGGACAAACGGGATGCCCTCCTGCAGATGAGAATGGAATTGTCCACCACCGAGAGCTGCTCCACATCTCCTGGGTCACCATCACTAGCTGGTCCATATTGATCGCAGCACTGTGACCACTGGCTGGCCAGACCCCACTGAAGGTGTGCCATGATGCCCAACGGCCCACGCTGGTACAGGCCGCCTATGAGACCCAGGGAGGCGCAGGAAGTCCAGGGTAGATGCGATTGCCCAACCAGAAATGATTGGGCAAGGAGGATAAGAACTCAGCCCTGTCCGTCACCGGGAGCCGGGTTCTGGCTCAAGAGAGTCGAGCCTGCCTCGATAAACAGAATAACCTGTTCTGCCGCTGAAGTCTCACTTGGCCTTGCTGATGAGAAGGCCGACTTGAGAGCAAACCTGAGGGCCAGATCTCTGACCGGTCCCACCTCCCGCCTGAGGGGGGCTGCTATCAGCCAATCGTCCAGGTAAGGTACACCCGACCCTCGAGCCGCAGGAAAGCTGTCACCACTGCAATGTATGGTGAAGACCCTGGGAGCTGAAGACAGTCAAGGGCATGGCTCGAATTAAGAGGGATCCCTCCGTCGAAAGCGACCCTAAAAGCGACAGGTTCAGGAGGCCTGGACAGACTCAAAGCAAGACTGCTAAAAGATGGTGCCTCGGTCGCGCAGAGCCACTCACCTGGCTGATCAATAGGTCCCTACTTGAGGGTTATGTCCCTGAACTGTGGAAACGGGCGCACGTGGTCCCGATCCATAAGGGAGGGCCTGCAGAACCTATTGAAAACTACAGACCCATCTCCCTGCTCTGTACCCTGGCAAAAATACAGGAGAAAATCGTGTATGCCCAACTCAAGGAGTACTTGGAAGCTCACACGCTTCTGTCCCCATTGCAACACAGCTTTAGAGCCAAGCATGGGACTGACACTGCCCTAACCAAACTCTCCTCGGACGTACTTAAAGACCTGGACACTGGATCCAACACAGGGGCGTTTTTTTTATAGACCTCTCTAAGGCCTTCGACCGGGTGGATCACAAACTACTCCTCCAAAAACTCATCCACGTAGGCCTAGATGCCCACACCCTCAGTTGGATAAAAAGCTACCTCACAGGGCGGACTCAGAGAGTCAGGTGGCAGGACAGACTCTCCAAACCTCAGTCCCTAACGGATGGAGTTCCACAAGGGTCCATACTCGGGCCCCTTATGTTCTCGTCATTCGTCAATGAACTGCACATGCACTGTGGATGCAGCAATTTAATCCAATATGCGGATGATGCTGTTATTTACATGTCCTCCAACAACCTGGATGACCTATCCAGTTCTCTCCAAAAAGATATTTATATCATGGAGAGGTGGCTCTCTATAACAAAATGGTCCTCAACACCAAAAAAACAAAGTTATGCTGTTCGGACCAAGAGCCTTAGGACAAGACAGATCGCAACTCCTCCAACTCATCTCTGGATGGCAACAAGCTAGAAGTTGTTCCTCCACAAATACCTCGGCCTCACCTCGACCAGGGCCTCACGCTCAAAACACGTGGGACCACGCCACAAAAGTAATTCACCCAAACTTGGGTTACTATATCGGGTTAAGGATCTACTAACCCTTGAAGCTGGGACTGCTATAGCAGCGAGTGTCCTACTTCCTACACTGACTTTTGCTGCCCCAGTCACACAGGGTATCTCGAAGCGGGAATATAGTAAACTACAGGTGACCCGCTTTGCCACTCTATCCCACTCAAGGAGCCACCACTGTGAGGCGCTAGTAAAACTTAACTGGCCATCCTTCGAAGCACGCTTCAGCTACCCCTTGCTCTGCCTGGCCAAAAAGATAATTAGCCTTTCCCTTCCCCCTAGCCTCGAAGGACTCCTCATAGTAAAGAGCAACCAGCGCAGCCTTAGGTCTTCTGGCCAAACGTTGCTTGAGGTTCCCAAGGCTAGGACTAAGGCAGGCCAGAAATCCTTCTCGTTTACTGCCCCGTCCTTATAGAACCACCTCCCACTGGAGGCGAGAGAAACCCCTACAGTGCAGTGCTTCCGCACCAGACTCAAAACTCATCTCCTAACTAAAAGTGTATGCCAGTGCCACTACACCTGACATTACCACCATGACCCTTGATTCTACTCCCACCCCAACAAGGTAGTACTAACTTTTCTTTTTTTCTTCTCCTCCTACCTCTACAATTAACCACCCTAATGCTCTCGATGGACCTTACCTATGGAACCCTAATGTTTCGCCTACCTGCATGACAAATGTTTGAATGCACTAAATTACAACTTACCAATATGATATACAATAGCCGAATACTGTATACCCATGATTGCCTGTGTTATGTTACTGCACTAAGTTCAATATGTCTGTACTAATATTCCCGGGTCGCCCCTGAAAAAGGGACCTTCGGGGCCCAGCGGGCCTACCAGGTCATCAAAATTCAATAAATAAATAAATAAATATATAAAACCCTGCCCTGGATGCCAAAATCTCTCCCCCCAACTACCACAGTCTGCTGCCTGCCCTGCAACCTGCCCTTAACCCACCTAGGTCACTCAACTTGCTGTTCAGCCTTCCGAGAGACAGAGTCAAAGTCCTGCTGAAGTCCAAGTAAAGGACATCTACCACATGGCCCCTATCCAGTGACCACACACCCAGTTAAAGACATACTAAAATACTGAACAGCCAGCAGATTAATCCCCAACGGTCTAGCGAGCCTGCTCGTGGATCAGTGCCCACCCAGGGCACTGCTAGCCCCCAAACAAGGTCCTCCCCACCCAACCCCCAGTGAGGCTCTGGGATGCACCCTCCCCATACCTATCCCAGCCTCTTTTGAACCCTCTACAGTTACAACAGCCACCAATTCCAGGAGAGCCATTCCAGGGCTCCACAACTCTCTCTGTGAAGTAGTGCCTCTCTCCCCCCTTAGTCTCCCACTGACCAGCCTCATCGAGTACCCCCCTGGTGGCTCCTACCTCCCTCAGCTGCAGCACCCCCTCAAGGTTGACCTGGTTTATTCCCTTGAGGTACCCGAAAACCTCCACCATATCCCCTCTGTTCCTCCTCTCCTCCAGCGAGTACAGGTTGAGTTCCTCTAGCCGCTCCTCATAGGCTTTTCCCCTAGATCCTGTATCATCCTGGCTGCCCTAGTCTGGACCCTCTCCAGAAGAGCAATATCCCTTTTAAAGTGCACCAAAACTGCATGCAGTATTCAAAGTGCAGCCTAAACAGTCAACTTGGTTTGTCTGACATGATCTGCCAGATACAAACCCATGTTGCTTGTCATCCTGTAGACCATTCCCTCCAGGAAACTCACCAGCCTTTCTTTAAGGATAGTCTCCATTAGCTTCCCACAATGGCTGGTAAGGCTCACCAGTCTGCAATTCCCTGGTTCATCCTGGGCCCACTCTTATGGAGGGCACCACGTGCCATCCTCCAGTCCTTGGGCACACATCCAGTACACAAGGAAGTGTTGAATAAGTTCGCCAGTAGCACGCAGGGCGTCTACTAACTTCCTCAGTACCCTAGGATGCACTCCATCCAGTCCTGGCATCTTATCCACCTGTTGGAATCTAAGGCCCTCCAACACCCTGTCCACTATGATCTCCACATCCGTTACCTCCTCTCCCCCTGATCCCACCCCACCTTTCCCCTGTGGCATAGGCCCATCCCTCTCCTTGGTAAACTTTAGTGCTTCTGTCTGTTCTGCCCCCTCATCTTTCCTAATTCTTACAATCTGGTCCTTTCAGTTTCTCTTCTCCCTTATATACCTGAAGAAATCTTTTTCCCCCTTCTCAGATAGCCTGTGCCAGCCTTAGTTCTCTTGAAGCCTTGGCTGCCCTTACTATTCTGCTCATCTCTCTGGAACCTTCACCTGTTCATCCCTGTCCTCATCTTGGTTAGATCTCATACTTTCTTAAAGCAGCTCCCTTTCCACTACCTTTCTGATCAGCCAGTTCTGTTTTTTAGTCCTAGCTTTCTTGCTTTGGCACTTTGTAGATTTAGTGGCCTCTGCCAGATCCAGCTTTATGATGGCCCATTTCTGTTCGGCTTCCATGTCATGTCTGATGTTAGCTAGTGCCCTTCCAGAATGATTCCAACCCTGCCAAAGTCTACCCTTTTAAAATCCACAACTTATTTTTGTCTTGGCTACCTCCTTCCCTAGATTTAGGGAGAGCCACACTGTGCAGTGGTTGCTTCCTACTAGGGGTCATCCCCCCCATGTCCTGGATTTGTTCTCCGTCCATCAGCACCAGGTCCAGAATGTTCCCCTCCTGGTTGGTTCTGTTACTTTCTGAGTAAGGAAGCCATCCTAGAAGGCCTCCCGAAGAACATGCTCTCTGGCATTTCGAAGTAGCTGGGTGTTCAATCCACCACTGACAGCGACGCTGTCTTCTCAGTGTTCTCTCCAGTTTAGTTAACAGCTATGCATACTGCCCATCTGTGCTGCACTATGTACAAGGTTAAAGCAGTTGCACAGTGGAACTACTTTGTGCTGTGTAAGGACACATAGTAAATCTTATGTATTTAATGGGGGAAGCAGATTTCTGTTTATTTGATCATAATCATGCTCAACCCATGTTATAAGCGCAATAACCCACACCAGGGTATGGAGTTATTGAGGATTAATCAACACCGGTGCTGTGAGGGCACTCTGCCTGGAAGCCTCATGCTTCAACGCGACGGGGTTGATATAACCCCATACCTGTCGGCCATCACATTTAATGCATGCCCTAGGTGTGCCAAGGCACGAGGTTGAATGCAGAGTGTGTCCTTAGGCACCCGGGCATGCATTAAAACTTTAATGCACACCCTGGAATGGCTTATCACACTTATAAAATGGCTCTTTAGTGTCAGTAAGGAGTTTTAAATATTAATTTATTAAAGTTAAAAAAGGTCTAAATATGTTTACAAAGAAATTAGTAATTTTATATAAACAATCCATTTTGCATTCTGCCAGCATCTAGTGCTGTGGCACTGTGGAGCCTGCTTTGTGGTTTTGTATGTGGCATCATTAGTCTCAGATTTTATTCCTTCTCTTTTGTTCAGGTTAGACAGGTCTCCCCCAAAACCACCACCAGCAGGAGCAAAGCCAAGTCAGATAGCTGGGTGTACTGCACAGAAATAATGGAATGAGCTGGTAGGTCGACATACAGGTTAATTTACAGTTTAATTTTTTTTTTTTTTTTTAAAGTTGCAGTCTTCCCTCATCCCACTCGCTGTAGTTGCACCGATCCACTCCACTCAAGAGTAGCAAAATGCAAGTGAGCATTTTGTTTGAAATCTAAGGGTATTTCACCATTACTGGCCCTAGTGTGCCTGTTCCACTCACTTACAGTCAACTCTATTCAAACCACTTCTGCCCGCACTGTTTGCAGAGATGCATTCACTCTGCTGAAGAAGGAGCAGTCAACTGAACAGTTGCCCAGTAGTCTGCCTCACTCAGTCACTGAAACAGTGGGTCCTGCACATATTTCAATGCAACTATGTCACAATATTGTACTGTGGAGTACCAAAGAGCAGTCTGTTTTTTTTTCAAATGACGTAAATGAGTTCAAATGATTCCTGGCTGAAACCACATGCTGCGGTGTTCAGCGGATGACAGAGTTAGAACAGTACATTTTTCTGCAGAGGTCACAGACATCTGTTTTGCTGAAGAGAGAAAACATTTTATTTAACCTGAAGGAAATCTTTTAAGGTACTGGGACAGTGCCGTTTGTTACTTCAGAAGTTATGTGCAGTTTACAAGAATTAAGTTTCAAAAACGTAGTAAGGATAGGATTTTCAATATGGCAGCCACTGGATTTTTTTTTTTGGTTATACTTTCTGGTTTCAGGCTTAAGTGATATTTTCAGTAAGGTGGTTTCTGGGGGAGGAAAATGAGATTTGGCAGCTGACCATGCATTTATAGAGATTTAACGTACTGTCAGCAGATGTCTCTCAGTCAATGAAATTACTACATATGAACCTTAACTGGTATGGAGATGCCTACACTGAGTGCTATGATCTTCTGAAAGTTTAACCTCACTCAACTCATCACTGTCCCCACTCGCCGCAATAACCGGTCCCAAACCCACTCCACGCTGGACTGGATCCTGACAAATCGTGAAGATAAAATCCATCATGTAGGGATTCTGTCTGACTATCAGCGACCACTCTCCTACCTATTGTGTTTGGTCCGTCAAACCCCCTCGCCCACCACCTAAATATCTAACACTCAGGGATTTTCTAAATATGACACCTCCCACTTACTTGCAGACATTAGGGCGATAAATTGCTCTATCCTGCCATCTATGAAGGATGTTTCCTCGGCCCTGGGCCTCATTATCTCTGTCCTCTGACATTCAGGACAGGCACATTCCCCTTACCACCCGTAGAATTCGTGGGGGCGATACTCGGTGGCTCACAAGGGACCTCATACAAAGGAGTGTGATGCCAAATGGACAACCTACAAAGCCACCCCCATGCCGTTTCTCTGGAATGAGAATCGATCCCAAAGAAACCTCTGCAAAAGGAGGATAAACTCATGTAAAGCAGAGTACTTTAGGAACCTCCAGACCTGCAGCCGGAGACATTTCAGGTCCATGATCCATTCCCCTGGTTACCCCGGCATCAAGCAAGCTTCCTTGCAAATTTTCACTCCGTCAGAACCCGTAGCTGACCAGACAGATGTTGCCAACATCCTCAATGCTAAATTTGCTAACCTATCCGACTACCATGCAATTTTCCCCCTTACAACCCCCCCGCCAGTACCCCAAAGGCCCTAATATACCACCCTTTTATTTCAGAACTATCCTCACCCCCCCACCCCCCGTTTCTCCTGAGCCTTCACAACTGGGGAAATGCCGGTAGTAATGGTCTCTCCCCTGCTTTCTGAAAATGACTGCCCATGTCGTTGCCATACCCCTGATGACTAGCTTCAACCTCTCCCATACTACGTCTTCTGTGCCTCTAATGGAAACAGTCATGGGTCATTCCCATCTGTAAGTCTAGCAATCCCTGGCTTATGGAGAACTACCACCCTATCTCCATCCTTTCACACTTAGTAAACTCTGAGAAAGTTGTCCACTGCCAGATCTCGAACCAGTTACAAAATACAACCTCCTCTGCCCCCCCAGCAGCATGGTTTCAGGAAAGGTCATAGCACCACCACAGCTCTGGCCTGTTTCGTGGACCATGTACTCCATAATATGGATGTCAGTAATACTACATGTGTCTCTCTGTAGACTTCTCAAAGGCCATTGACTTGGTAAACCAGCGCATTCTCCTCGACAAACTGCTCAACACTGGTTGTACCCCTACATCCATTGCCTCCAAGATTACCTCTCCAGTTGCATCCAAAGAGACTGTCTTGTGGGCGACACCTCCACTGCCACAGCAGTTACCACTGGAGTTCCCCAAGACTCAGTCCTTGGACCCCTCCTATTCTCCTTTTTCATGAACTCCCTCCCAGAAGATAATCGCTCATAAATTATTACTCTATGTGGATGAACTAATACCATTTCACAGCAACCGGTCCCCAACAGTCTCTCCTCTACACCCTCTGCAAACTACTGCACCACCTTTAAATTTGTTCTTCAGCATTAGGTTACTAGTCAATCCCAAGACCACCAAAGTTATGCTCTTCAGCACTAAAACCGGCTATCCAAGCTAACCAACATAAATGGTCCTCTGAAAGTCCTTTCCCCAGATGGAATGCCCCTGCAGTCTGTACCTCCTTTAAAGAGCAGCTCTCTAGTAGATGGCCCCACAAACATGTTAGACTGCCTAGGGCATAGTTACGGGATACTAATCTTTCTTCCCAATTCCTCCATTTAAAAATATTGTATTCATAATTTTATTCCCGTAGCACTCACAAAAAAACAGACGCACTTCCAGAATCGGCAGACATGCCCCCAAGTCGGCATACGCAGACCAATTTTGTGATGTCATAAAATGAAGGCTGCATGTGCACTCACCATTGAGTTTAATAGGGGTGACTTTTCTATACTATTTAATGTTGTGGGAAAAAAAAAGAAAAAACAAAGGGACCAGGATAGAGAGAGAGGGAGTTCTGCTAGAAATGAGGATCAAGGAATCGGACCCACCAAACCAGAATAGAGAAGGATGACAGCGGATCTAAACATAGCTCCCTCGACCAATGGTCGGGCCATCTCTGTGCAGCAGGTACCGCTGCTTAGACACGGACGAGGAAACAGAATAGTTGTCCAGGCAGATATTTGATCTTCTCCTGGAAGAGCTACAGGAGATGTGGGCAGAAAATATACAAGAATTCCGCAATTGAGGCAAAATATTACTCAGGTGGAGCAACGTGTGCAAGAGGTGGAAGATCGATCTCAACAGCGGATGACAGCGTATACACTTAGCCGCACTGTACAAGCGCTATGTCAGCATGCAATCGATCTTGAACAAATGCCTAAATTTACAGAGTCGATCAAGAAGGGACAATCTACGCATTTATGGGCTGAAAGAAGGCAGAAACGGTCAAATGGCGGACTTTATATCGGACCTTCTCAAAGATGTACTTGAGTTGCCTCCAGGATATGAGCTGCAATAGAACAAGCCATAGGGCTCTTATCCCCAAACCGAAAGATAAAACAGCATGCCCAAGGCCCATAATAGCTAAATTTAATAGCTACCAGACAAAGAAGACATCCTATGGTCTGGCAGAAAAGTGTTTTTTTTTTTTTTTTTTTTTTTTTTAAATCAGGATTATCCCACTAATATTCAGAAGCAGCGCTTGCAATATGGTGATTTGATTAAAGTGCTTCATGAAAAGCAGCTCAAGATACAGAACCTTACCCAACTCAGCTGAGTGTGTTTTGGAAAGAGGGCCCAGAGACCTAGGACTCACCGAGGCAGCCTGAGAAGCATTAAGTAGCAGAATTGATTTGCAGACTCCTCCTGGGCCTGCCTCCCAGAAGAGAAAAGAATCTTCCCAGGAATGGCAGATGGTGTTGCCATGCAAGTCCAGAATCCTCCCTGGGCAGGCATCCTCCCAGACAGTGCAGTTTCTTCAAGAACGCATTTAAAAAAACAAAAAACAAAAACCAAAAAAAAACTCCCGGGAGTTTCCGAGAAGGATCCATTATTGATGGAGGGCTGCACTTACTACCCGAGCCGTGGACTCTCAACCTTTTCTTTGTGATCTGTGACCAGGTTAGTGGTCGCTGCCTACGAGAGGAATTCCCATCAGCTATGATCCGATTTACCTTGTTTGCTCCTGTTCCCCTCTGCTGTTTATAGAGAGGTTTTCTAAAGACAGAACATTTGCTTGGTTTCTTTCTTCAACACATGGTAACTGTATCACTTCATTCTATGTTACGTTACATCACATTAGCCCCCCCTTTTATAATGTTTTGGTGTTTCGGAGGTACAAACCTTTCTGACATGAACTTTTTAGTTGCCATCTCCTGTCGTGTTTATAGAGAGATTGTAGCCCCCATCCCCCTCCGGATTGTCGGAATGAGGTTTCTTTCCGCTTAATAAATTGCTGGACTGTGGACCATTAGAGCAAAAAGAAGATTGCTAAAATGATTGAAATAAACCTCCAAACAACGAAACAGTCCGTACTAGGAAAGGGGGGAGATATCTCATGGGGGTTGGAAAGGAATGCTTTTGTTTTGATTTTGCAGTGATGTTATGGAAAATGATTAGAAGCATACAGTTAGATGAACCATGCACAAGAATGGTGGGGGGCACTGTGAGCCAAGCATGCAGCAGTCTTTTTCGAGCTCTCAAGAAACTACTACTTACTTTGCCAAAAATACATTTTGGAGGCTCTACTGCAGATTTTAACTATCAAACAAAGTGACCCGATTTCATTAAAATGGGGAACCTAAAAAGAAACAGTATGGTGGCAGAGCAAAAAAGTAAAGGAAACACTGGGGCCTTGCCTCCTGCCAACACAGCGCAGCCTATGGAGACTTCGGCACAGGAGAAACTATCAAGACACTGGGCCATAAGTTACAACTGCTGATACAATCGGTGACAACCCTAAACACCAAAGTGAACGATTTTAACGGTAGAGTGGTAATTTTGGAGACAACCGTTGAAGGTTTAAAGGAAGATGTGAGCCAGATCAAAAAACAAGCAGATGCTTCTATGGGGCTACAACCTGAATGGGAAAAGAAAATCAGCACTTACGTGCAAGGCTCCAGACACTTGAGAATCAAACTAGGGCAGCTAATATTCGAATTACAGTCTACCTGAAGGATCGGAGGAGTCATGGGGCATCCAGAAAACTTACAGAATTACCCCGCGGAGTAAGGCATCTAATTCTGAGGCACCTGTACACTTATGCTGATTACAACCAGCATTGGGAAGAGAGAAAATTTTAAATATGCAAGGAACATGCCTCTATTCCAGAATAATCAACAGATTCACTTCTTCCCCAACATAAGCTTACACCACGCGACAGCGCAGGAAGCGCTTTGATGGAGTTCGCGACAACCGCGGGTGCTGGAGATCCCTCACTCCATGATCTTCCCTGTTAGACTCGGCTAGTCTTCCAGAGCAAAGTGTTTATTTTTCAGACCAGACGGAAGCAGGTAAATGGACTCATTGTCAGGCAATGGTCTCAGGATTGCTAACAGAGGACCCAGGGGACTAAAAGGAGCTTCTGAACCCTACATTACTTTCCTTTTGAGAGGACTAGACCTCATTATTACAAATAAATAAATGGTACCTTTCCTTTTTAGTCTGTCTTTATTCCTGGATGGCTAGTTGCTCTGTTTGCCTCCACAAACATCAGTTTATAACCACTAAACACATCGCTTAAGGTAGGTAATTACCCTGCCTTTAGTTCTAAATCGAGAGTACTGTTCACTTAAGAATTAGAGTATCAGAAATATATTAAAAAGGGGTTGCATCTACTTTGATTTGGGACAAAGAGGGGAAAAGTTTCTCTGTCAACTCTGATCAGATTTTGCTAGTTTTCGCTGCTGCAAATACACAGATGGTAATTTTACATTAAGCCTCCCCTTTTAAGGGGAATATGAGATTACTGGACTGGATTTGCTGGACAATCCTTTTTCATTGAGATATTTTGGCCATGTTGCTCATGGAATTCCTATACAGCTTCTTTCAGGACTCAATGTTGGCATCACATGTTACCCCTCAATGTTGTACCACAATATGGCACATGCATAGTAACCCTGTATCTTAGAGATTATTTTATCTCAATGGTGTAATATGGCATTGGTCTGTACTATATGTATAATGATCTTCTGTCATGTTTAAATAATAGATAAAAATAAAGTATAAAAAAAAAGAATGGTGGTGAGGGCGGGTGGCTGTAACATTGAGTGCTCGGCCCATGGTGGCACCACACTGCGCCTGGGTTAATTATGTTAAAGAGAGAGTCAGCCGAAACATAGCACATTACTACAGCTGGTGGTATACTGGGGATCCCCCACTCTAGCCCCAACGGGTGTGTGTGTGGGGGGGGGTGGGGGACCTGTGCCCAGGGGTCCTCATATTTAATTCATGCGATGGATGGGGAAGGGGAGGTACCCTCCCACTCCCTCTTCAGACTTCTGATGCAGGGCAGACAGAGAAAAGTTATTCTCTCGCCTCATTAATTGGTATTTGGTAACAGGACCTTAATCCAGAGGTGCGACTTCCCATCTATTGTGCGAGCCCCACAATTTCTGCGAGGACTCAGGAAGAGGGCCTTATGTAGTGAGGCAAGCAGGCCTCTTCCATCACACCCAAAAGGTCCATCATACACTTACTGAGCGCTTAAGGACGGGATCAAAGACCAAAAATAAATTTGGCCTACCTTGGAAGTATAATTGTTTAATAAGAGTTTGTGGCTAATTAGTTTTATACACATTTTTTTCAATTTTTAAGTTATTTGCTGAGACTTCCCTATCCGACCTCTGCCCACAAAGGCCACCCTGCCACTGCCCTAAGGGTTCTGGGGGGGAGACATGGTGCACTGATTTATAATTACCATGGCTAGTATCCCTACCTCATTCCTTTCATTTAATAATTATCATTGCTACTATCCCAATCCCATTCCTTTCATTTAATGTAAATGGCCTCACTAATCCCATTAAATGGAGTACAATTCTATTCTTTATTAAGAAAACAGGTGCAGATTTTGTCTGCTCCAAGAGACATCTGTCCAAATTAGAACATGAAAATAATGAAATCTGGATTTTCTCATGTTATTGCCTCAACGTACAAGAGAGGCCAATGACGCACGAGTAATATTGGTCCCAAAGCTTAGTTCCTTCGATATGAAGGTATCCCTGATTGACCCAGAGGGAAGGTATGCACCCTACAAAGGGTCTACCAAGGCAACTGGTTACTACAGCCTCTATATATGCACCCCTGGGATCCGATTATGGCTTCTACAGAAATCTTATATTGAAAATTACTGATTAGACCGAGATTTTAATTATTGGAAGGGATTTGAACCTGGTCCTAAATGAGCATTTGAATTCAACCTTGGGGTGGCTCGGGCAAACCGCAGTGTGGCCTCCAAGGTCAGCAAATTAACGGGGGAATTGGGCTATACCGATGCCTGGAGATGTCTGCACGGCCAAGAGAAAGATTATTCCTTTTATTCAGCAGTTCATAAGGTCTACACATGGATATACTACTTTTTTATCCCCAAAGAGCATGTCACATGGGTAGGAAGGGTGGATACTGGGGATTTAGTCAGATCATGCCCCTCTCCTCCTGCAGTTTAATTTTGGGCAAGTAAGAAAAATTCTGTGACATCTCAACCTGTCACTTATGCAGGAGGAGGCAGTACAGAACTCTGTTAAAGAGATGATCAAAGAAGCCATGGAAATAAACGATACACAAAAATTTCTCCCACTATCCTGTGGGATACAATTACGGCGATAGTCAAGGACAAACTTGTAGCCCTTTCAGCATACCGGAAATGAGAGGGAGGCCCAAAAGAACTCATTGCAAACTCAGATTAATGAACTAGAAATGTTACAGAAAAACCACTATGAGGCCCAGAGAGAAAAAAAAACTTACAAAAGCTCAAGAAGGAACTTAGCACCATATTAGACTATAGAGCAGAGCAGAATCTGCTATATATGAAACAACAATATTACGAAGGTGGTCCACGGGCCCTACGCTTACTGGCCAGTAGACTACACCAGTGGAGCGCTAATGCCACAATTATTAAAACTGTCTACCTTGTCACTAAACAACAACTGGTGACTATGACCGATAGCTGAAGACCTTTACAACCTACTCCAAGACCTCATATAATGCTGGTGACCCCCCCCCGCCCCCGGATCTGGCTCAGACATTTTCTAAATACTTTGCATTTACCACAGGTTAGGCGGGAAGAAGCCACTAGGCTAATCACACCCATATTGGAGTCTGAGATACATACAGAAATAACCTTCTAAAGCAGGGAAGTACCAGGGAGCAGATGGGTTCCTGGTGAGTTCTATAAGCTCTTTTGGCGCCCTCAACCCTTTCGAGTAGGGCCTATAACTTTATGCTGGGAGATGATGGTGGAGTCTCCCTCATGGATGCAAGCAGTGGTGGCAGTACTGCCCAAGCCGACCAGGGACCCCCAACTATGTTCCTCTTATAGGCCGATTTCGATTTAAACACTGACTGTAAAATCCTAACTGGCATAGTCACCAAGAGCTTGGAGAAAAATTCCACAGATTATACATATGGATCAGACGGGTTTTGTCCTGGACCATCAGGCACAGGACAATATACGTTGAGTCGTCCATATTATAGGCCATTTATCTAATAGTAAACAACCAGCCCTGGTGATGAGCCTTGATGCAGAAAAGGCCTCTGAAAGGTCCTATAGCCCTATCTTCAGGCATCCCTAGCAGCTTTTGGTTTTCAGAGATCTTTTGTCGTTCAGTGTCCTGACTATATGCCGCCCCTAGGCGTTGTGTCCGGCTGAATGGCCATGTGGGACCACCTTTTCAATTGGAGAGGGAACCAGGAAGGCTGCCCCCTTTTGTTTGCACTTTTATAGAACCCTTGGCGAGTTTATCTGCCTTAATCCCAGGATTCAGGGAGGAAGATAGGTGGGACTGAACATAAATTAGGCCTATATGCCAATGATATTTTACTTCTTCTAAGTAATCCTGAGGTCTCGTTTCCAAAGATATTTTATCATTAGGGGAGGGAGAGTGGGGCAGCTGCAAACTAGGGGTGTTGGCTGCACACTCGAGCAGACCTGGATAGACCAGGTGGTCTGTTTTCTGCTGGCACATTCATATGTTTGTATGTTTTTATTAGAGTCAATCCTTTACTGAAATCTCGGGATACCTTTTAAACATGACAAAAACCAAAGTGCTGACCTTTTCCTAGCAGGCCCCTCCTAAAATACAGAGGGCATATCCTATGAGATGGGATCTAAAAATGATGAAGTATTTAGAGGTGTATCTAGGGGTGAGCCCCACCTCCCTTTTCCAAGATAATTATGTGGGTTTAGTGAATACCACTAATCAGGAGTACAGGCGCTGGGCTCCTCTTCCACTGCCTTTGCACTCCAGGGCACAGGAGACAAAGATGAAAATACTTCCAAGATTTTTATATCTTTATCAAAGCGTCCCCTGTGTTATTCCACCCCAGGAATTGAAAGCCTGGTCACGAGTCAAATGGCAACATTGCATCTGCTTGAAGAAGGGAGGATTGGCGACTCTCACCTCCCAGGCTATTGGGTGGCATCCAAAATGAAGCTAATATTAACGTGGCAGAATCACCTTTACTTTTCTCATTGGAAGACGACTGAATTGGGATCGAATCTAGACCCCAACTGCACATTAAGCCTTTCCATCACCACTTGAGGGTGGGTCAGGAAGTGAGAATGCTTACAGGAGTGCCTGCTGCATTGGAGGGCAGGAGGCGGGGGACTCATAGGGTTCACTCCCCTTTTTATGTGGAGATAAATGGTGGGCCTGGGATGAACGTTTCCGACCTGCTTTTTTTGACCAATGGTTCAGACGACAGGCGGCGGTGGATTTTCATTCTCCCTGGCAGATATTACAGGAGGGCTCCCCTTTTCCATTTGAGGTGGTGGCTCCCAGTTATAACACTGCCCCAGTTGATAGATTCTGGTATTAACAGACTAGAAACTATGTATGTGCCCAATTTAGCAATCCTGCAAATATACAAACTTATTTATTCTCCCACCCCCATTTGAAACTATTCGGGCCTTTCCTATCAGGAAGGTAGCGATAACCCTCTTGGACCTTGGTTTCAGGAGGCAGACTTCAGGAAAATGGGTGAGGTTCTAAGAGCCATCTGATGAGCATCAGAGCAGATATGGGAGTGGACCTAAAGTGGACCATCATTAAGGAAGGAATACTGGTTGTCACTGATGAGTGTGTTAGGCTCAGGGGAAGAACACAGAGGCCAAGGCGCCAGCTGGTTCAGTTCTGGGGTTGCTAGGGCACTAAGGAAAAGAAGTTGGCCTATAGAAAATTCAGGAAGACCAAGAGAGGTGGATAGGGAAAATTACCTAAGGTTGGCTAGTGAGGCAAGTAAGGAAGTCCGCAGAGCAAAGGCACAGAAGGAGCTTCAAATAACTGAAGGAATCAGAAGGGGAGAAGGCTTTCTTTCACTATATAAGTGAGAAAAGGGTCAAGGAGGAAGGGTTGTTAGGCTTAAGAAAGGTATGGAGTGGGTGGAGGATAATGGAGGAAAGCAGAGCTACTAAATAAATACTTCTGTTCCGTCCTCATCAGGGAGGAGGAGACGGACCAGTGCCTCAGGAGGGAAAAAGAAGAGCTGGGGAGGGAACACAGATATAGTGAGAGAGGGTCTGCTCGCATTGAAAGTGGACAAATCGCTAGGCCCAGACAGAGTACATCCAAGGGTACTAAAGGAACTGTCAGAGGAGCTGGCAGGGCCGCTAGCAGACCTATTTAATAATTCACTAGAATCAGGCGTGGTACCACGGGACCAGAGAACACCACATGTAGTGCCCCTTCACAAAAGTGGTCCCAAGGATGATCCAGGGAACTACAGACCAGTCAGTATGACCTCCATTGTGGGAAAGCTGATGGAGACTATACTAAAGGAAAGGCTGGTGGAATATCTAAAGGAACATGGTCTCCAGGAGGAGAGGCAGCATGGGTTCATGGCGGGGGATTTCATGTCAGCAAATCTGATTGACTTCTTTCACTGTGTCACTAAGACAGTAGACAGGGGCCAAGTGGTAGACATGCTCTATCTTGACTTCAGCAAGGCCTTTGACTCTGTGTCCCACAAAAGGTTGATCAGGAAGTTGGTGGATCTTGGAATTGGGGAAAAGATGGTCAGATTGGTGCAAAACTGGCTGAGGGACAGAACCCAGAGGGTGGTGGTGGGGGCGGGGAGTTATCTGGCACCACAGAGGTAACCAGTGGGGTCCCACAGGTCTCTGTGCTGGAGCCGTGGTGTTCAATGTTTTCATCAATGACACTGGGGATGGCATTAAGGCAAAGGTGCCCACACCTCAAAAGGACATTAACCTGCTGTTGAAGGTACAGAGGAGGACTATAAAGATGATAGCCGGTCAGCAGGGCAAGTCATACGAGGAGAGGTTGAGGGCACTGAACATGTACTCCCTGGAATATAGGGGGGAGAGAGAGAGAGAGAGAGAGGGACATGATTGGGACATTCAAGTACCTGAAAGGGATAAATAAGGTTGATAAGGAGAGTATCTTTAAGCAGAGTGGCAACCATATCACAAGCGGGCGGAGTCTTAAGCTGGAGGGTGGAAGGTTTAGGAGGGAGGTCAGAAGCACTTCTTCACAGAGAGGGTGGTGGACACTTGGAATGCGCTGCCGGAAGAGGTCATCTCATTGAAGACGGTGGGCAGCTTTAAGAGAGGCTGGGATAGGCATAGGGGAAGGTAAGGAATAGTGGGTAGCGAGGATGGGAGGAGTGGGAGGGAGGGCAGGGACATTAGCTCAAGCTGTGGACCTTGGAACACGAGAAAGCAGACTTGATAGACCAAATGGTCGCCTTCTGCTGGCTTCTCTTGGATGTTCAGATTACAAGACTTGGGGTACAACACTCTGTTGGTCAAGGCCAGATGGGAAGAGGAACTAGGCCTACAGATTGAACAGGCAGACTGGGGGAGATCCTGGTCATCGACCTGGGCCACCACTTCATCACCAACTTGGCACAAATTATAATGGAGAGTTTGGATTCAGTATTTCTTAGTCACGACAGTCCAAGCTAAATTTCATCCAAGCAAGTCCTGTGGGATGCTGGAGGGGTTGTGGAGAAGGTAAGGCCTCACATGCCCAAATATTTTGTCACAGTCCACAGATTAGGCCCTTTTGCACCTCAACATTGGGTCATCTACTTACACTATTTGAAGGTCTGGGGGTAGTGGGTCTGGAACATTTGATGCTGGGTTCAGAACCAATACAATTAAAAGGCAGGGAGACCAAATACCTTTGGTGTATTTTGGTGGCTGCAGCCCTAAAGGCTTTGACTAGGAGATGGCTGCAGGTAGACCCCCCCTTCCCCGACAGTAGATGAATGGATTAAAATCATTTTGCAAATACAAGAGATGGAAAAACTTACTTATTCCCTTCAAAGAAGACATCCACAGTATATAAATAGATGGACCAGACAGGAATTATTTATTCCAGCAATATCAGTATAAAAGCACATAACGAATACCATGGTGTACCCCCTTTAGGTTAGTACTTAGCATGGTAGGCCTTAGAATGAGGGATTACGGCTAGACACTTAACTAACCCCGTGAGGCAACATTATTTTTTTTATCTTACAAGTAACCCTACAGGAATTGAGTATTTAGAACGTCCATAAAAGCTTAACTCATCACATCTGAATGCTAACTAGTAATTCTGATTTTATTCTTACTACAAGTAATTTCGCCGGGTGGGGGGTGGGTAGGATCGCAACACTGGTTTAATGTTATTATTGTGATTTAAATGCATTAAGTTTTCTTTTATTGTTAAAATGGTTCATATATTTTTATTAGAATGGATGTCAAGTCTTTGGAGACGTACTTTGGAAGAGGTTATAATACGACTAGTAGTCTTGTTTTAAAGATGATAAACTAAGGTTTTGTACTCTTCCAGGTATTTTAATAAAGAAAAGTATAAAAAAGAAAATCACTGGGGACAGTGGTGCACGAACTGAAAAAGGTCAATATGTTTAATTCACGCTACAGGGGACAACCCACACTGGGGGGATGTAACCATTGCGGTCACAAATATTTTGACACAGGTTAGAAGAAATATCTTCCCCACAAAAGTGCTAATGTGTTATGGAAATGCATGACATTTTCTCCTGTAGTGTAACTTCTTTTCAACAATAAAAATTAGTTAAAAATAAAAATCAAAGGGACCACTCGACTAACAGAGACCCTCCCTATTCGTCAAGCGGTGACCGTTTTTAAATCGCAACATTAAATAGTAATAAAATGTAAAAATAACTCGCCCCTATTAAAAAGTCAATGGGGCATGCACACGCAACCTTCGTTTTATGACATCACAAAACGGGATTGCATGTGCTGACATGGGGGAGTGTATGCCAATTCAAGAAGTGCATCTGGTTTTTTTGCAAGTGCTATGGGAATAAAATTATGAGTGAAATCTCTTTTCTAAATGGAGGAATTCGAAGTAGGATTAGTATCCCGCAACTCTGCCCCAGGTAGCCAAACTTATATGTTTGTGGGGCCGGCTGTTAGCTTACCATGAAGCTGCTCTTTAAGTACTCTGGAATCACGCTGACCTGGCAGACTTTCTCTGACCACATCAGCGGTCACTACCTGATGTATAAAATCAAACTGGGAGCTGTGTACCAGATAATCAACTACCTCACCCCTGAAGCCCCGCTCACCTCCGTGGCACTCTTCTCCCACTACTAGACAATGGCTCTCCTGTCTATGCATTTACTACTTCTTCCGGACTTGCTAAGCTGAACTCCAACTAAAATATTATCTGTAGCTCTGCTCTCCTAGTACTCACCCATATGCATCACTGCACCCTTTACCAGACACTTGGATGCCCTGCCTGCCGCGACTACCTGCTTGGTTGTACAGTTGATAACGCCATCAGGATAAGGCTGGATCCACCCTCAAACTCTGCTCCATCTCAAAAAAATATATCTCGTGACTCGCTTACTCCCTCTAGCCATTTGCCAATGCCCACAAGTCTGCACATATTGCAGGGTTGAACTGGTACCGCCCACCAGCCAAATGTTGTTAGATTCTGTATTAGACTAGTAAGATTTTCCTTTTATTAGTCCTGCAGGCTTACACTGGAGAATATTTCCAATAAGCATACTAACTGGGCCACTGGAAATGTCTTGAGGGGCTAGTGGATTTTCCAAATCACTAGCCCTGCTGGCTAGTGATTGGAAACTAATTTCTACCCTGATATGGGCCTAAAACCTTTGCCTCTGCTGCTCCTGACCTGTGGAACCGTATTCCAGCCTCCCTGTGGTCCCTTAACTCCCACAGTCAATTCAAATCTCAAGGCACACCTAACAGCAACACTAAATGACCTTGGTCCCTGACTGAATGACATGCATGCAGTTCCGTTCCCTTGCTATGCTGGCAGTTTCCCATTACCAAACTGATGTTCTGTATGGCTTGTATCTTACTGTTTTACTTTCCATGTTATCTTTTATACTTCCCTAGCTGCTATTCCTTGCATTATTTTGCTTGTTCTTTGGTCGAAAGCAGTTGTAATATGTTCCAATTTTTTGCCCTGTATGGTACCCAATGCCTCGTATCTTGCTGTATTGTACTGTACTATCTTGTATAGAATGTCTTTTGTGCCATCTTCATGGACCAGGTCATCCCTGAAAATGGTCCTCTAATCAGTGCACCTAGCAAGTAAACAAACAAATAAAAGTTCTTGCCATTTTATAAAAGATGAGTAACATCTCTGTCTCAGTGGTTTTCATTTTCTTCCTATATATTTTTTCTCATACTGAAACTTAAGGTACAAACTCCAGGTCCTGGTCTGACACATGACACACTGGGCAGCAGAACTCCTCTCCCCATGACTGGTGCCACAGTTCACCAAAAGAAAAAATTACTCACCTTAGTAATTATGTTTCTTCTAATGGAGTCTTGCTGTATTCTGACAATTGCAGTTAGCCCCAGCCTTTAAACTGCCCCGAAGAACAAAGGGTCAACTTTTCTATGCATGGCATAGAACGTTCATCTCGAGCTCGGTTGAAGCCTCTGCCTGTTATTCGAACTGCAACCATCACATCTTTATGAGCAAAACTCACTAGGTGTTCTATGTGGAAACTAAAATTGTTAACTAGCCAACTGGCAGAAAAATACAGGTTACTCACCTGTAACAGGAGTTCTAGGAATGGTATATGTTCATCCACACTTATTGGCAGTTATCCTTGCCGCTTTAAATCTTGCGGAAGGTCTTCAGCTGGCTCCTCCCACCCACCGGGTGGTAAAAACTCTCGGCTCCACCCCATGGCGCTTGAGTATGGCCCTGGAAACTCAGGTTGTGCGTCGAGCCGGAGGTTGGAGGGAGTGTGGATGAACAACATATACCATTCCTAGAACTATTGTTACAGGTGGAGTAACCTGTATTTCTAGTGACATGGATATGTTGTTCATCCACACTTATTGGCAGACTCCTAGCAGTTCTCCGGGAGGAAGGAGGCAAGCCAACCCGATACTTACTTGGGAAATAAAGACTGGAGAACCGGAGGCCCAAAACCAGCATCCCGGCGTGACTCAAGGTCGATGTGGTAATGGGTAATGAAGGTGTGTGCTGACTTCCAGGTAGCAGCCCTGCAGATTTCCTGGATAGGGACGTCCCTGGAAGCAGCCACCGATGCAGCAGTATGGCCGGTAGAATGAGCTCTTATCCCTCTGGGAGGCTCCATGCCCGCCAACTTATAGCAGAGATCTATGCAGGAGGTGACCCACCTGCTTATCGTCCGCTTGGCTGCAGGTCTGCCAGGTGTGGCTTCAGCGTAGGTGATAAACAGCTGGCGAACCTCTCCCCGAATTCCAGCCGTGCACTCCTTATAGTAGGCGAGCGCCTTCTAGGGTCCAGAGTATGGAGCCTATATTCGCCTCCGAGGTGTGATTGGGAAGAACACCGCAGAGTCAACACCTGGTTAAGGTGAAACTCACACCACCTTCGGAAGGAATTTCGGGTGGGGGCGCAGGACAACCTTGTCCCTGTGGAAGACCAGGTAAGGAGACTCGATGGAAAGAGCCTGGAGCTCTCCCATCCTTCTGGCTGACGTGATAGCCACCAAGAAGGTGGTCTTCCACGACAGGTGAGAGAGTTCACACCTGTGCATTGGTTCAAATGGCTTGCCCATGAGCTTTGCCAGTACCAGCAGTAGATCCCACGGAGGTGGAGGTTCTCGCAACCAAGGGGAAATGTGATCAAGGCCTTGGAAAAAGCGCCAGACCACCTTCTCCTGCACCACCGACTGCTTCCCGGCCCGCGCCCAGTAAGCAGAGATGGCTGCCAGGTGCACCCTTAGGGTCGCCGACCTAAGCCCTTGCTGAGAAAGGGACCATAAATAGTCCAAGATGCTTGCCAAGGAACAGGAGGAAGGGTCCAAGCCCTTGCTTCTGTACACCAAATGGAAAACTCTTCCATTTGAAGGCATAGCATTTCCTGGTCGACTCCTTACAGAACGCCTCAACTACATTGAGGACCTTGTCGGAAAGACCCAAGGCCTGGAACTCTAGCCGCTCAGGAACCAGGCCGTCAGGTGCAGGGACTGAAGGTCCGGATGGAGTACCTTCCCCTGATTGACTGAGAGCAGGTCCGGGCGAGCTGGAAGCTGCCTTGGGAGCCTGGAGTTGAGGCTGAGGAGATCTGGGTACCAGAACTGGGGTGGCCAGTCTAGGGCTATCAGAATCACCTGCGCCTTGTCCCTCCTTGCTTTGAGAAGTACCTTGTGTATCAAGGGAAATGGGGAGGCGTAGAAGAGGCCCGGGGTCCACGGCCTCGAGAAGGCATCCCCCTGCAGCGAGCCCTGCTTGGGGCAGGCATGGAACAGCCTCAGCCTGCTCTCCCTGGAGGCAAACAGGTCCACCTGAGGTGTGCCCCAATGGGAGAACAGATCTTGCACTACTTCCGCAGGAGAGACCACTGTGGGACGCAGCCCCTATCCGCTCAGGGCATCGGCCAGGGTGTTGGAGGCCCTGCCACATGAATGGCTAGGGAGATCCGCTCCAGGCTGCGCAAGACGAGTGACCAAATGCGGAGAGCTTCCTTGCATAGAAGCATGGAGCGCGTCCCCACCCTGGCGGTTTAGATAGTACATGGTCGTGGTATTGGTCCGTCTGGACTCTGACCACTTGACCCTGGAGAAACGGAGCAAAGGCGGTGAGAGCTAGGCGGACCGCTCGGAGCTCCAGCAGGTTGATGTGGCATCGGGACTCCCGCAGGGACCAGAGGCCATGCGCCCGGTGTTCCCCCAGATGGGCACCCCAACCCAGAGAGGCATCAGTCGACAGAGAAACCGTCGGCTCGGGGCGGACAAACGGGATGCCCACCTGCAGATGAACTGGAACGGTGCACCACAGGAGAGTGTTCACATCCCTGGGTCACCGCCACTAGCTGGTCCAATGGATCGCAGTGTTGTGACCACTGGCTGGCCAGTCCCCACTGAAGAGGACGCATGTGCCAGCGGGTGCAGCCGCCATGAGACCCAGGAGGCGCAGGGAAGTCCCGGGCAGGGACGACTGCCCAACCAGAAATGATTGGGAAAAGGAGGAAAGAACCTCAGCCCTGTCCGCGGAGCCGTGCTCTGCCTCAAGAGAGTCGAGCTCTGCCCCATGAAAGAATCACCTGCTTCGGCTCACGCCCGACTTTGGCCTGCTGATGAGAAGGCCGACTTGAGAGCAAACCTGAGGGCCAGATCTCTGGACCGCCCCACCCCTGTCTGAGGGGCTGCTATCAGCCAGTCGTCCAGGTAAGGGTACACCGACCCCTCGACGCCGCAGAGAATGCTGTCACTACTGCAATGCATTTGGTGAAGACCCTGGGAGCTGGAGACAAGCCGAAGGGCATGGCTCGGAACTCGAAAAGGGATCCTTCCGCTCGAAAGCGAAGGAATCTCTGATGTGACAGACAGATAGGGACGTGAAAGAACGCGTTCTGCAGGTCCAGAGAGCAGAACCACACGCCGCGTTCCAAGTATGGTATTACCTGACCCAGAGTGACCATCCTGAAGGTTCGAGACCTTAGGAACTTGTTTAGGTCGTGTAGGTCGAGAATGGGGCGCCAGCCCCCCATCCGTTTCGGAACCAGGAAGTACCTGGACACAAACCCCGGGTCTGAGGGAGGGTCTGCCACCTCCCTGATCACCTCCTTCTGGAGGAGGAGAGTGCGTCGGCTCAGGCGAGCCACAGTGAGGCTGGGAGACCCCGATGCCTCCGAAAGCGACGTGGCTCTGAAGGGCGGGGCCTGTTCGAATTCCAAGGGCAGGCCTTTTCCCACCACCTCCAACACCCACCTGTCCGTGGTAATAACGGACCAGGCGGAAAGGAAGTGACGGAGCCGTCCCTCCACGGGGGGAACCTGGGGTGAGGTGACGGGGTTGGGGGCGACACCCCTCAACCCATCACTGGGCAGGCTTGGAGGAGGGACCGGCAGAGGGACCTCCTGGGCCTTTACCTCCCTGCTTCCTGTTGGAGGAAGTCCCGGGCTTGGGTTTGGGATGCCAAGCTCGAGCCTGCTGGCCCTGACGTTGCTGGGCCGGACGTGCCGCGGGCGCAGAGGGACGAAAGGACTTAGGCTGTGGTTTGCGGCCTTTGTCCTTCTGAGCGGATGAGACATAGTCCAAGGTAGCATTGGACTTCTCGATCCTCTGTAGGTGACCTTCCACCCCAGGGCCAAAGAGGTCGGTCCTCAAGAACGGGACATCCACCAACTTGTGCTGGGTATCCGAAGTGAAGGTGGATATCCTCAACCAAGCCCGATGACGCATAGCCACTGCGGCCGCTACAGACCTGGCACATGAGTCCCAATGTCTAAAGCAGTCTGAAGCTGCTGTTTGGCCACTGCCCTGCCCTGGTCCCGCACCTGCCTAACCGTGGTCTGCAGGTCCGCGGGAAGATGAGGGGCAACCTCGTCCAGGGAGCCCAACAGGGCATGAGACAAATGTGCCATGAGGACGGCCGAACTGGCCTGACGAAGGCCGAGGGAGGACGCAGCGTAGACTTTTCGCCCGGCATAGTCCAATTTCTTGGACTCCTTGTCAGGAGGTTTGTCCACGTCCCTAGCGTTCCCGGCACGCCAGAAAACGCTGTCGGTAACTAACCCCTCGGCCGAGGGGTGTTCCGAAAAACCGGACAAGGAACCGGTAGGGACCGCATACTTCCTGGCCATCCTGGCCGAAGACGCAGGGCAGGAAGCAGGGCGCTGCCAGAGCTCCAAGGCCGGGCCCACTATGGCCTCGGCCACCGGAAAGGCCTCCATAGGGGAATCCCTTGGTCCAGAATCTCCGTGAGGGGATACCTGGCCCGCTTAGAGACTGGTTCGAGCTTCATCCCGGTGGATTCCGAGATGAGCTGAAGCAATCCTAGGTAGGACGAAGGGCTATCGTCCACCGACCGTCCTCCTGAGGACTCCAAGTCCATTCGCCTGGAGAAAGGGGAGGAATCGCCGGACTCTGAAGAGTCCGCAAAGAGCTGCCTCGGGCCTGAGCCACCCTCCACCTGCCGAGGACGATTGGGAGTGAGGGTAACAGACAGCCTATGGGGCAGGCCCTGAGCTGACAGAGAATTCTTGGTCGGAGACCCAAATAACAGCTGTGGAGGCGGAGGTTCCACCGGGATCGGCAGAGCAGCTGGTTTTGGCCAACAACCAGCCTGGGAACAGGCTCGGTAAGTCGAGGGTTGTTTCGCCGCCCGTGACAGCCACCTAATGGCCGGGAAGGCAACGCGCCGGCTTGTTCCTCGTGTCAGAAGGAGCTGTTGCCATATGAGGTCCTCGGACGCCGACGTAACTTACGCCGAGCCTCCCTCGTCCGAGGAAGAGATGAGCAGCGACGCCGCCGCGAGAAAGCCGAGACAGAGACCGCCGGCGACGGTGGGATCGGCTGACCGCGAAGAAGTCCGACACAGAGAACCTCTGCTTTCCCGAGGACGCGCGGGAGGTGTCGGGGAACCGCACCCTCAGTTCGGAGGGTTCACCAAGGCTCTGGAAAGGAGGCACTGGCAAGCCCACGGGTCCTCAACTCCCACCGGAGAACCGGGAGAGAGGATTTCGCTTCCTCGTCGATAATTTGTCCAACGGGTCGAGAAAATCTCGACTGGTAACGGAGTCTCGGTCAACTGGCCTGACAGGGACACCGTGAGACCAGTGGCCGAAGCCGAGCTGTCGACCGAAATCGACGGCCGACGACTCGGTGAGAGGGATCTTTCCCGCTCCCAAGAGCATCGACGAAGGGACTTACCCTTGTCTCTCATTTTGGACCGAGAAAAGGGTCCAGCAGAAGTTGGACCCTCTCCTTTAGTAGAGAGGGACAGACAAAGCTCCTTAAAGGAAGCTGAATAAGAGGCACCCAGAGAGAGCGGGACAAATGCCGTGGCTGAGGTAGATGCGGCCCGCGCCGCCTCCTCTTCGAGGGCAATCATCTGCTCGAGCTGATCCGCCGAAACCGCCGACCGGGCCTCTTTCGACTTTACCGGAGGAAAACGCTTCTCGGGACGCCCCAGTTGTAAACGGGCAGCACGGTCTTAGAGGACGTAGGCCGAGAAGGAAGAACACAGGTTGCAAGCCTCCGGGTCGTGCTCAAGGCCTAGACAGTAGACTCACGTGGAGTGCGGATCCGTCCGAGACATCTTATGCCCGTAAGGGCATCTCCGGAAACCGGGAGTCTATTTGTCCATCGCAGTCGCGAGGAATAGAAGACCAAGTCTATTTTAGCTAAAACTTTAAATTCGCAAAACCAAGAATTAGGAACTAGTCTTATATGCAGAGCCAAGGAGGAACCTGAGCTTCCAAGCTAAGGAAGATCATGGCATGGGGCGGAGCGAGGGTTTTACCACCCGGTAGGTGGGAGGAGCCAGCTTGAAGACCTTCCGGCAAGATTTAAAGCGGCAAGGATACCTGCCAATAAGTGTGGATGAACAACATATCCATGTCCCTAGAAATAATGTTTTGGGTCCTCAAAGGAAGACAAGTCAGGAAACCCAAAAACAAATCAAATGAAATAACATTCCACCCAAAGAAAACAGAGGGTGTAAAAGGGGGCACCTCTAGGGTGCCAACACTGCGCCTGCCCACCCACAACCCAAAAAATCTAGGTTCTGAGAGGGAAGGCAGGGGGAGGTCCGAATACAGCAAGACTCCACTAGAAGAAACAATTACTAAGGTGAGTAATTTTTTCTTCAAACAACATGAAGTCTTGCGTATTCTGACAATTGCAGACTACCAAGCAGTATCTCCATGGAGGAGGGACAGAACCTACTTTGGAAATAGGCTCTGAAGTATTGCTGTGCCAAACCGAGCATCACTCCTAGCCTGGATATCCAGAAAGTAATGCTTGGTAAAAGTATGGACTGTTTTCCAGGTGGCTGCTTGACAAATTTCTAAAGAGGGATATCCCTGGCAGCAGCCAGGAAGCAGCTGTACCCTCTTAGGAATGAGCCCTCATGCCTGAGGGTGGAGTTTTACCCAGGTTTTCATAGCAAAATTGTATACAAGAAACAGTCCACCTGGCAATAGATCTCTTGGTGGCAGGTTTGTACTTCCAACTTCTCCATAAGTGAGGAACAACTGGAGGAAGTCAAACCTAGTGACCCTTGGTAAGCTCTATGTAGTAGCGAAGGACCTGCTTTACATCCAACTGTGTAGCTTCTCTCTCCCGGGAAGAATGATCAGTGAAGAAAACAGGGAGAGAGACTGATTCAGGTGGAAATCTGAAACCACTTTAGGTAAGAACTTTCTGTTAGTTCTAAGGACCACTCTTTCTGTGAAAAAAGAGATGAAATCAGGTTCCACTGACAGGGCTTGCAATTCACCGAAACGTCTAGCAGAAGTAATGGCTACCAAAAACACAGTTTTCCAAGTCAAGTACTTAAGCTCTGCTGAGGACAAAGGCTCAAAAGAGGGTTGCATAAGCTGAGCAATGCAAACATTAAGATCCCAAGCAGGAGCAGGATCCCTAAAGAGGGGATAGGTGTGATGCAATCCCTGAAAACTTAACAGAATACAGGATGGGATGACAGTGAGGAAGACTTGCCCACTGACAGGAAAGCAGAACAGCTGCCAAGTGTACCTTGAGAGTAGCTGGTCTAAGACCTAGGCCATTGAGGTAGACCATATAATCCAGAACCATAGGCAATTCAGCAGAGTCTGGAGAAATATTCTTAGAATACCAAATGCTGAATCTTTTCCATTTGGAATTGTAAGTCTTTCTGGTGGAGGGCTTTTGAGAAGCCTTTAGGATATCCAGAACCCCTTGGGAAAGATGCAGATCTGCAAACCAACTCTTCAAGAGCCAAGCCTCGAGATTGAGAGACTGAAGATTGGGGTACGAAATCCTCCCCTGAGAGGATGTTAACAGGTTGTAATTCCTGGGAAGAGACGGGGGAAGATGGACTGCTAGGGACAGCAACAAGGGATACCATGGCTGCCTGGCCCAGTCCGGATCAATCAGAATCACTTTGCATGGCTGTGACATCTTGACTAACACTCTGAACAGGAGAGGGAAGGGGAAAGCATATGAAATTTCCTTCCCAGTTCAGAGTCAGAGCATCCAGGGGACTGAGCCCAAGACTGGGGGTCTGCAACAAAAGAGAGGAAGTTGGTGATTGTCTGGGGCTGCAAAAGATCCATCTCTGGAGTGCCCCATTTTCAGAAAATCACCTTCAACACCAGAGTATCTAGGCCCATTCGTGATGGCCCTGGGATATTCTCGCCAGTGCATCTGCTAGAACATTGTCCTTCCCTGGAAGGTGAACTGCTACCAGAGAGAAGTTTGCAGGAATAAGCCAAGGACCACAACTTCATTGCGCCTGTGCACAAGGCCATAAACCGAGTGCCTCCTTGCTTGTTGATGTACCACATGGTGGTGGTGGTGGTGGTGGTGTCTGTTCTGACCTGAACCACCTTGTTTTGTACCGATTTGGAAAAGCTTGCAGTGCCAGAAACACTACCCTGAGTTCAAAGAGACTGATGTGTAGAAGAGATTCATGAGGCGCACCACAGACCATGGGTGTTAAGTTCCCCTAAATGGGCTCCCCAGCCCAGCAGGGAAGCATCTGTGGTGAGGACCACTGAATGAGACTGAGTGGCAAATGGTACCCCTTGTCTCAAATTGTCCTCTGCCCCTATGAAGGTGAGGAGCTGCACTGGTTCAAGAACCGACTTTGGTAGGTTGAGAAGAAATCCTAAAGAAGTGAGCACCTGCTGGGTCACTTGCAGGTGTAAATTGACTTGGTCTGGGGACTGGCCCACTATGAGCCAGTCGTCCAAATATGGAAAAATGGAAATATTTTCTCTTAGGAAGACAACAACTACTGCCAGGCACTTTGC
Source organism: Neoceratodus forsteri (assembly GCA_016271365.2). Taxonomy (NCBI): domain Eukaryota; kingdom Metazoa; phylum Chordata; order Ceratodontiformes; family Ceratodontidae; genus Neoceratodus; species Neoceratodus forsteri. The sequence goes on from CM057449.1 coordinate 623,729,090, forward strand.
GAAGACCCTTGGGGCTGATGTTAGGCCAAAGGGCATTACTCTGAACCGATAGTGGCCTGAAGGCAACTTGAACCTGAGGTACTTTCTGTGGGAGCACCTGATGGGAATGTGAAAGTAGGCATCTTTGAGGTCCAGGGAGGCTAGCCAGTCCCCTGGCCTTAGAGAGGGAAGGATAATTCCCAGAGTTATCATCTTGAACTTTGACTTTAAAAGATGTTTGTTCAGGTATCTTAGGTCCAGGATGGGTCGCCACTCTCCTGTCTTTTGGGGTCAGGAAGTACTTGGAGTACAATCTTGCCCCAGTGCAGGGTAGGTACTCTCTATAGCTCTTAGAGCTAGGAGAGAAGAAACCTCTGCCTCTAGGGCAAGGGTTTCTGAGAGATTTGCAGGTGGAAAGATCTGGCTCATCTTGGGAAATGTTTTGAAGCCGAGAACCAGTCCCTGGCTTACTACTTCCAGGACCCACTTGTCTGATGTAACAGACATCCAGTCCCGGACAAAGTAAGCCAGCCTGCCCCCTACTGGGATAGGAGAATCGACCTGGGCAGACCCATCAGGGTGTCTGCTTGGCAGGGGCTTTAGGTTGAGGGGTGGATGCAGGCCTGCTCATCCCCCTTCTGCCTCTCCTCTGAAGAACCCCCTCTGTGAAAAGGAAGAGGCGGCCTGTGCTTGGTAAAAGGCCTTGGAAAGGCCTGCCCCTGGACTTTGAGGAGTTGCCAGTCTTCCTTGGCCTGAGCACTCCTGTAAGTGGTCCTATATTCATCCATTTTCTTCATGCAATTCTCTGTCTGCTCCCAAACAGAGAATTACCCACTACAGGAAAATCCATGGCCTTAGCCTGGGTATCCTGTGAGCATTAGTACATCTGAGCCAAGCCATTCTCCCACGAGCCACAGATGTAGCCATGACTCTTGATATATCACTGGAGTCTACAGCAGCATGAAACTGAACTTTTGATGCCTCAATCCCATCTGCAGCCACCTAGCCACCTCCTCGGCAAGCTGGGGGAGCCTGTTTAGCCAGTGCCAGTATAGAGTCCCACCTGGACTTCTGGTACCTGGCTGCATAGGCCATATAATTAGCCTGCCTGAGTCCCAAGGATGATGACATGTACTGCTTCTTTGCCATGGCATCAGTCTTCCTGGAGTCCTTGTCTGGGGGGGTGTGATGCCAAGGGAATGCTTGCCTTATCAGAGGCAGCAGCCTGTACAACCCCAACATACTGCATTGCTGATAAAGGAACTCTGTATCTGAGCCTGAAAGATTATACCTCTTGTCCATTCTTCTATCCACAGGAGGTATGGAATTGGGAGACTTGATAATTTTATGCGTCCGTTTCCCAAAGGATTTGTGGAGGGAAACAGAGTTTGCTGGACTCTAGGATGTCCATCATCTCTACATAGTCAGGCTCTTCCTGATCCTCCACTGTCTCCTCCACAGGGAGCTGGAGGGTATCAGCCACCTTTCTGTAAATCATGACGTGTGAAGGGGACTCAAAGCCTAGGAGGAGAAACACCTGAAGGTCTGTCTGGGGAGATGTCCGGGTCAATAGGCACATCCAGGCTTTCACCACCACCATAATCATCTTCCAACTCTCATTCCTCCTCAAACTCCAGTTCATAAAAATTCTTCTAGGGTATAATCCGGAACCAGGGAACCGACAGACCGAGCCCCTGCCAAAGGTGCCGGATCAGTCGGAACAACAAAGTGATTCCACAATACGAATCGCTTATTATTTCATTGGCGGTCGGAGTATGAGATTCTGGATCCGAACCGTCGATTTGTTCTTTCGCTTTCTTTTGTCAGAACCAATTCCTCTGAATTGGCTCTCCTTTGCCAAGTATTGCCCTGGTCAGAGGGCACTCTACTGGTCGGTCAGAACCGAACCGGCTGGCCATCCGGTCAGAGGATTTCGCCTCCTTTCCTCAATCTACCTAATCTCTTTTCCAAGGTAGATTTGGGAACATTTTTGCAAATTTGGCAGTCAATCAAGGTGGTCAAACCCCAGACAATATAACAGGTGGTGGTGGGATCGGCCTTAGCAAAGACCTCCCACACACACACACACCACACACTGCAGTGTTGAAACCCAGTGGGCCCGTTTTTCTTGGGTTTCTCAGACATGGCCAACCTAACCAAACTTACCTTTTTTCGGCAACCGCCAGGCAAGACTCCCCTATCGCTCCTGACCGTGTCACGGGTCTTGAAACGTGGTTGAAACCCGGTGTGTTTTTTTTTTTTTTTTTTTTTTGTTTGTTTGTTTTTGTTTTTTGAGCACTCGACAGGACCGTAACCACACACTAAATTAAAGTATAAATTTTACCTGAAATGATCGGTTCAGCCAAACCGATCCACACTTCACAAGTTCCACACAGAAAACAGAACAAAACTTATTTAGTACTCATGGTACCACAGACAGACTTGAACCGACTATGCAGAAACAACAATTTCGGTAGAAAACCAACCGAAAACAGACACTTCAACCGACTTTGAACTGAGCAACAGGAGAAATCTCTGAGCGACTGTTCAGTGAGGCAGAGTAAGAATCTTATGGTTGCAGTTCGAACAACAGGCAGAGGCTTCAGCAGAGCTAGAGATGAACATTATATGCCATGCATAGAAAAGTTAACCCTTTGTTCTTCGGGCAGTTTAAAGGCTGGGCTAACTGCAATTGTCAGAATACAGCAAGACTTCATGTTGTTTGAAGTAAGTATTTCCATTCAATAAATAGAACTAACCACCCTAATCCAAAGTGCCTAAGAATGTAATTTATTTTCAACCACATAAAGGGAGGTCTTTGAAAACTAAAAGCTAATAAGCGACATTTGCAAGACAAAATATGTTGTCTATTTACAATGGCAATCGTAAATGGGACTGTCAGCACTAAGAGCCCAACATTCAAGTATTGGGCTGGTCCTAATTTGCACTCTGTGAGCAAATACATTTGTTTACTTACTGTTTACTGCAGTACAGAAGATTGTATTACACTGAGAGTCTGCTGACCAGCAAGCAACATTTTCTGGTACAAATCCAGAATCCCCTGCATCAGGCATCAGGAGAGGCTGCAGCAGTTAGAGACTCAACAGCCTGCAGTGTATTTTAGAGCTCTGATGACGCCGATCATATGTTTGCTGGTTCAGTTGTTTTCCCAGAACTAAGCACAGTCATCTGTGACTGTACTTAGTGCAGGGAGGACAGCAGGAACAGCAAACAAAAGATCAGAGCTCATAACTCTTAACATGTACTGCAAGATATTGAGTCTCCCACTGCTGTGGCCCTTCTCGAATGTCAGCAGCTAGGGATTCTGGGATTTTTAGTTACAGAAAATGTCAGCTTGCAAGTCAACAGAATTAGTGTGATACAAACTACTATACTGCAATAAACAGCAATATGTTTTATCACAACATTTAAATTAGGACAAGCCCTATACTTGGGTGTGTGGCTCTTACTGATGACAGTTCCTCTAAATTTGAAATACAGTGAGTAGGGCCAATGATTCTCTGTTTTCGTTGGAAAAAACAAACGTATTTTAAAATTTTGCCAAACAGAATTGGCCATTTTCAAAAACAGAAAATCACTGTCTCCAAAGGAGACAACAAGTGATGTAAATAAGAAAAACTCTCTGGATAAACAAGTACCCTTCAGACATAAAGCTATATCCAACAACTTTTCCATACTATCCTTTCTGACTTAGACCTGCCTCTTCTTTTTGCTGCAAGCTTCAGTTCACCCATCCTCTTCATTATCTAAGGACTGCAACACCAACGAAGAGGACAGGACGAGGACTCTGAATTCTTCCTCCATGTATCTATACCCAGATGCCTTGAAAAGGTTCAAATTTATTTCCCAATGGAACACCATAGATATGTATACTCTGAACAGCAGAAACGTTTTTAGAAGAACCAGTACATCCGATTTCTGTTTTCTTGAGATTGCTTTCATGTCCCATTTTGGAGGGGTCCGTTCTAAATTACCCTGATCTATACAGTGCACTCTGCAGCCCCCTGTTCTGCCCTGACAACCTCTTAACATAGAACACAGAATTTGATGGCCGATAAGGACCGCTTGGCCCATCTAGTTTGCCCATTTCCCTACCCAATGGATAAGCTGCAGATCCTAGTTAACCAACAGACTACTTCCTACTACTCCCCACTAGAATTGACTTACGTCTCTCCCATGCATTCTTGAATTCCCTCACTGTTTGACTCTACGACCTCCTCAGGAAGGCCATTCAATGCATCTAGAACCCTCTTTGTGAAGAAATACTTCCTCACATTACCTATGAGCTGTCCCCCCTCTATTTTCAAATTGTGCCCACTTGTTCTTGCTCATCTTTTTCTGAAAGATGCTACCCTCTTGGACTTTGATTCCCTTGAGGTATTTGAAAGTTTCTATCATGTCCCCACCCCCCCTCCTTTCCTCGAGGCTATACTTCTTAAATTAAGCTCCTTTAGTCTTTCTTCATATGTCTTCTGGTGCAGACCCTGCGCCATTTGGTGCCCTCCTCTAGACAGCCTCCACCCTATGTCTTTCTGGAGATGGGGTCTCCAGAACTGGTCTTACTGTCTGTACTGAGGGCCAACAACTTCCTGTTTTCTACTAGTGATGCCTCTCCCTATGCATCCCAGTATCCCTCCAGCCTTCCTTGCCTGCCTTCTCACATTGCCTGCCCACCTTTAGGTCATCTGGTATACTACTCCCAGGCCCCTTTCCATTTTTACTGTTGTCAGTATCTCACCCCCATTGTGTACTCTTGCCCGGTTTTGTTTCCCAGGTGCATTACCTTGCACTTCTTTTGCACTGAATCTGAGCTGCCATACATTTGACCATTCCTCCAACCTTGCCAAACTCTTTCTCATCCTTTCCACTCCATCTGGTGTATCAATCCTGTTGAGATCTTTGTGTAGTCTGCAAAGAGACATACTTTTCCTTCCAGTTCCTCTGCAATGTCACTTATAAAGACATTAAAAGGACCGATCCCAGTACTGAACCCTGCAGTACCCCGCTAGTAACCCTCCTTTCTTCACTGTGGACTCCATTTTACTACTACCCTTTGCGTCCTGTTGTTCAGCCAATTTTTATCCAGGCTACCACCTTGGGACCCACTCCAAGGCTGGCTAACTTGTGTATTAATCTTTGTGGGACTATATCAAATGCCTTGTTAAAATCTAGGTAAGCCATGTCCAGAGCCCCTCCCTGGTCTACTACTTTGGTCACCCAGTCAAAGAAATCTACTAGATTCTGCCTGACATGACCTTCCCATCGTGAATCCATGCTGCCTTGGGTCCCTGCCCCACTGACCTCTAGGTACTCAACAATTCTTTCCTTCAGAAGTGATTCCATCATTTTACCTACCACTGAGGTCAAACCAACTGGTCTGTAGTTTCCTGCCTCTGTCCTGCTCCCACTTTTGTGAAGAGGAATCACATCCGCCTCCTCCATTCCTCAGGTACCAGCCCATCCTCCCATGATTTGTTAAGAGAGTAGTCAGCGTGTCATTAGTTCTACCCTTAGTTCTTTTAGAATTCATGGGTGAATCCCATCAGGCCCCATTGCTTTGTCCACCTTCAATTTTATTAGTTCTTTCAGAACCCCTTCTTCTGTAAATTGACTGGTATTGACCCCGTCTTCAGAGTGTTTCTCTTGTTTGGTTTAGGTACCTCCTCCTCCTCTTCCTTTGTGAATACTGAGCAGACATATTCATTCCGTATCCCTGCTTTTTCACTGTCCCCCTCTACCCACATTCCCTCCCCTTTATTAAGCCTCAGTATCCCTCCTTTGGTCTTTCTTCGCTCCCTAATGTACCTACAAAAGGTCTTATCCCCCTTCTTAACAGAGTTGGCTATCCTTTCCTTGGTTTGGGCCTTTGCTATTCTGACTGCCTTCCCAGCCTCTTTCTGCTTTAACTGATAAAGTTCTCTGTCCTGCTCCTTCTGAGTTTCCTTTTATTTCCTGAATGCTATCCTTTTGTCCTTAACCTTCCCTGCCACCTCTTTTGAGAACCATAGTGTTTTTCTCCTTCATTGTGTTTTGTTGATTTGCTTTACACAAAGGCTTGTTGCCTCTGTGATGGCTGTTTTGATTACTCCCCATTGATCCTCCACCCCTCCTTCTTGCCTGTTTGCTAGTGCTTTTCTGAGGCACACTCATTTTCCCAAAGTCAGCCCTCCTAAAGTCCAATACTCTTGCTTTTGTATGGCTTGATTGTATGGCTGTGTTTATCGTGAACCACACTGTTTGGTGGTCGCTTGTTCCCAGATGGCTACCCACTTCTAAATCCGAGATTCTTTCTCCGTCCCCATTTGAGAGTACTAGGTTTAAGATTGCTCCCTCCCAAGTGGGTTCCAATACTAGCTGTCTGAGGCATGCCCCTTGTAGGGCATCAAGAATGACCCTGCTCTTGGATATGCCTGCAGCAAAGGTGCTCCAGTTAACATCTGGCATATTCAGGTCCCCCATCAACAATATCTCCCCTTTTTCTGCCATTCTATGGAAGCCTATCATTTCCTTGTCCATTCCCTCCCCGAGATGGGGGTCTGTATACAACCCCCATGCGAACTGTGGTGCCATTTCCTGTCTCCAGGGTGACCCAGAGTGTCTCATCTGCTCCCTGTTTACTCTTTAGTTCTGTTGCTTTGATCCCTTCCTTTACATAAAGAGCTACTCCTCCTCCTCCTCTTTTACCCTCCCTGTCCCTCCTGTAGATTGTGTATCTTGGTATGTTGACACCCCAGTCATGGTCCTCTGTGTACCATGTTTCTGTGACTGCCACAATATCCAGGCAACCCTCTTCCATCAAGGCCACTAGTTCAGGGAGCTTGTTACAGACTACGGGCATTGGTACTCATCACCCTCCACTTTTTGATGGCCTTACCCCTTTTAGCCCCATTCCTGTCCTTACTGCCTTTGTGTTTTTTTTTTTTTTTTTTTTACACATTTACTTCTGTCCTGCTCCCTAATGACTTCTCTACCTTGGTGTTTACCTCACTAATTACCGTTTGTGGGGGGAGGCTGGGATTTCCCTGCTCCTTTTCAATGCCTCCCCCCTTGGCTAGTTTAACTGCTTGCCAGTGAAGCATTTAAACTTCTCACCTGGGATCCTGGTTCCCCCCCTGGACAGATGCAGACCATCGCACCAGTATAGGTCTGCATCCCTCCAGGTGGCTCCACAGTCCCCAATGAAGCAAAACCCTGAGCTCCACACCAGTTTTTCAACCGTTCACTGAATTTCCTGGTGAGGACTACCCTAGCATCACCCTTGCCATAGACAGGCAGCACCTCCGAGACGGTTACTTTATGCGCTACTTGTCTAAGGCCCCGCCCCAACTCTACAAACTCCTCTTGCACTGCTCTGATCCCATTCCTAGCCAGGTCATTTGTCCCTAGGTGGACAATGACATCCAGCTCCCTCCCTCGTGCAGCTGCTCCCACAATCCTGAGGATTCGCTTCCTGTCCCTCCAAGCCGTGGCGCCAGGCAGGCACCTTACCTCCCTCTCCCCTTCCTCCCCCATTTCTACCCCCCTAATGATTGAGTCCCCCACCAGGAGTTGAAGTCTGAGATATAGGATTAACAGGAGTCTGCCCAGCACCAACCCCAGGACCCCCGCTAATGACTCCTGGGAGACGAGACACCCCCACACTTACCTTTGTACCCACCCTCTAACCAGTTTCCTATCCACCTGACCAACTGCCCCCCCACCTCCATAACTCCCAGCAACCAGGGATACGGCACCAAGTCAAACACCCCGCTGAAGTCTAGAAAGCAGACATCCACTGGCCTGCCCTGATCAGTTCTCTCGTCACCCGTTCGTAGAACTCCACCAGGTTGGTCTGACATGATCTTCCCCCAACAAAGCCATGCTGGCAATCATCTAGGTGGCCCTGTGCCTTCAGAAATCCCTCCAGCCTCTCTTTCAAGATGACCTCCACTCTGCCCACTACCATCAGGCTTACTAGACTGTAAGTAACCGGTTCCTCTGACAAGCCTCCCTTGTGTAGAGGCATAATATGTGCCATCCTCCAGACTTGAGGCACCTTCCCCGACTGAAAGGAGGAGTTAAAAAGTCCTGCCAAAGGTGCAGCCAAGGTATCAGCCAGCTCCTTAAGCACCCTGGGATGGATCTCAGCTGGGCCTGGTGCCTTGTCCTCTTAGGGTCTTAAGTGCTTCCCACACCTCCTAATGGGGATTTCATCCACTGCCCCTACTTATTCTACCTGTTCCCCTTCCTCCCTTGCAGTGCCACCCCCATCCTCCTTGGTGAAGGCAGAGGCAAAAAAAAAAAAATTAGTAACTCCGCCTGCTCCCCCGCCTCCACCCACCCACCCCAGACCTAAAATATACTAATCTGCCCTTCCCTTTTCTTCTTTCTCGGTTATGCCTAAAGAACCCTCCCCCTCTAATCTCCTGTGCCATTCTCTCAGGTCCGCCTTTGGCTGACCTCACACCACCCTGGTGGCCCTCTTGGCTGCCCTATCATACTCTCCTTGGATGTACGCCTAAAAATCTGTATCTGCTATAAGCAGCCTTTTTTCCTCACTGCATCTTGGACCTCCCTTGTCCACCAGCTCGGCTTCTTAGCTCTGCCCCACTTAAGCTTTTTCCTTCGCAGGCCTTGGTGGTCTCCAAGGCCTTTTTTTTTTTTTTTTTTTTTTTTTTTTAATTAAAACTTCCCACTGGGCTTCAGTGCCCATACCTGGCCTGATCTCATCCAGGTGGCCCCTGAGTTCCTCTCCATCCCCAAAGTCCACACCCTCAAAATCTACCACTTTTTTTTTTTTTTTTTTTTTTATGTGATCTACCCCCCAATGAAAAGCCAGATCGTGGTGTGATCACTTCCCGCCAGTGGGTGCCCAACCACTCAGGTCCCTGATGAGCTCACCAGCTGACAGGATGCACCCCTGTGTTGGATCAGTCACCAGCTGGGCAACACATCCTGGAAGACAGCCAGCAGGTGCTGTTCTTGCCTGATGAGGACACCAAAGTCCCTCAGTCTGCTCCTGGCATATTCAGATCCCCCAGTACCACTGTTCTGCCCTCTCCCTGCCACAATGGTGCTCAAGGTTCACCACCAGGCCCTCTTCCTCCTGCCCAGGTGGTCTTTATAAAAATAAATATATATATATACACATATTATACATACACATATATATATATATATATATATATACATATATACATATATACACACATATACACACACACACACACACACATATATATATATACATACATACATACATACACTATATATATATATATATATATATATACACAGGTTACTCACCTGTAACAGGAGTTCTAGGAATGGTATATGTTGTTCATCCACACTCATTGGCAGTATCCTTGCCGCTTAAATCTTGCCGGAAGGTCTTCAAGCTTGCTCCTCCCACCCACCGGGTGGTATAACTCGGCTCCGCCCCATGACGCCAGATCTGGCCGGCTGGAAGCTCAGGTTGTCTTGTCGAAGCCGGGAGAAATCGGACACAGGATGAACAACACATACCATTCCTAGAACTCCTGTTACAGGTGAGTAACCTGTATTTCTAGGACATGGATATGTTGTTCATCCACACTCATTGGCAGACTCCTAGCAGTTCTCCGGGAGGAGGGAGGCAAGACGCACACCCCATATACTTACTTGGGAAAGAGAGACTGAGAACCGAGGCCCCAAAACCAGCATCCCGCGTGACTCAAGGTCGATGTGGTAGTGGGTAATGAAGGTGTTTGCTGACTTCCAGGTAGCAGCCCTGCAGATTTCCTGGATAGGGACGCCCCTGGAAGCAGCCATCACAGGCAGTATGGCGGGTAGAATGAGCTTTTATCCTCTGGGAGGCTCCATGCCCGCCAACTTATAGCAGAGATCTATGCAGGAGGTTACCCACCTGCTTATCGTCTCGCTAGCTGCAGGTCTGCCAGATGCGCTTCAGCGTAGGTGACAAACAGCTGGCGAACCTCTCCCGAGCTTTCAGCCGCGCGCCCTTATAATAAGCGAGCGCCCTTCTAGGGTCCAGAGTATGGAGCCTATATTCGGCCTCCGAGGTGTGATTGGGGTAGAACACCGCAGAGTCAGCACACCTGGTTAAGGTGAACTCCACACCACCTTCGGAAGGAATTTCGGTGGGGGCGAGGACAACCTTGTCCCTGTGGAAGACCAGGTAAGGAGACCTCGATGGAAAGCGCCTGAGCTCCCATCCTTCTGGCTGACGTGATAGCCACCAAGAAGGCGGTCTTCCACGACAGGTGAGAGAGAGCACACCTGTGCATAGGTTCAATGGCTTGCCCATGAGCTTTGCCAGTACCAGCAGTAGATCCCACGGAGGTGGGGGTTCCCGCACTGAGGAAATGTGATCAAGGCCTTTGAAAGCGCCAGACCACTCTCTCCTGCGCCATCGACTGCTTCCCGCCCGCGCCCGGTAAGCAGAGATGGCTGCCAGGTGCACCTTTGGGTCGCCGACCTAAGCCCTTGACTAGAAAGGGACCATAAATAGTCCAAGATGCTTGCCAAGGAACAGGAGGAAGGGTCCAAGCTCTTGTTCTCGACACCAAATGGAAAACCTTTTCCATTTGAAGGCATAGCATTTTCTGGTCGACTTCACGGGACGCCCCTATCACATTGAGGACCTCCCGGAAAGACCCAAAGCCTGGAACTCTAGCCGCCAGGAACCAGGCCGTAGGTGCAGGGATTGAAGGTCCGGATGGAACACCTTCCCTGATTGACTGAGAGCAGGTCCGGGCGAGCTGGAAGCTGCCGCGAGTCCTGGAGCTGAGACTGAGGAGATCTGGTACCAGAACTGGCGAGGCCAGTCTGGGGCTATCAGAATCACCTGCGCCTTGTCCCTCCTCGCCTTGAGAAGCACCTTGTGGATCAAGGGAAATGGGGAAAGGCGAAAGAGGCCCGGGTCCATTGCCTCGAGAAGGCATCCCCTGCAGCGAGCCCTGCTGAGGGGGCGGGCATGAAACAGACTCAGCTGCTCTCCATGGAGGCAAACAGGTCCACCTGAGGTGTGCCCCAAAGGGAGAACAGATGCTGTACTACCTCCGGGAGAGAGACCACTGTGGGATGCAGCCCCTATCCGGCCCAGGCATCGGCCAGGGTGTTGGAGGCTCCTGCCACGTGAATGGCTAGGAGATCCGCCCCAGGCTGCGAGACGAGTGACCAAATGCGGAGAGCTTCCTTGCATAGAAGCATGGAGCGCGCCCCGCCCCTGGCGGTTTAGATGGCATGGTCGTGTGGTGTTGTCCGGCTCACTCGGACCACTTGACCCCGGAGGAACGGAGCAAAGGCGTGAGAGCTAGGCGGACCGCCTGAGCTCCAGCAGGTTGATGTGGCATCGGACTCTCTGGGGACCAGAGGCCATGAGCCCGGTGTTCCCAGATGGGCACCCCAACCCATCAGAGAGGCATCGGTCGACAGAGAGACCGTCGCTCGGGCGGACGTAACGGGATGCCCTCCTGCAAATGATCTGGAACGGTCCACCACTGAGAGCTGCTCCACATCCCTGTGTCACCGACACAAGCTGGTCCAAGGATCGGAGCGCCAGACCACTGGCTGGCCAGTCCCCACTGAAGGGGACGCGATGTTCCAGCGGGCCCAACGGACCACGCCTGGTACAGGCCGCCATGAGACCCAGGAGGCGCAGGAAGTCCCGGCAGGCGAATTGCCCAACCAGAAATGATCGGGCAAAGGAGGAAAGAACCTCGCCCTGTCCGCCGGGAGTCGCTCTGGCTTAAGAGAGTCGAGCTGCGCTCGATGAATAAAATCACCTGCTTCGCTCGGAGTTCGACACTTGGCCTCATTGATAAGGAGGCCCAGTTGAGAGCAGACCCGAGGGCCAGATCTCTGGACCACTCCGCCTCCTTCCTGAGGGAGTCTGCTATCAGCCAGTCGCCCAGGTAAGGGTACACCTGACCCTCGGGCGGCCAAGAGGGAATGCTGTCACCACTGCCATGCATTTGGTGAAGACCCTGGAGCTGGAGACAAGTCAGGGCATGGTTGAATCAAGAGAGATCCTTCCGCCGGAAGCTTAAGGAATCTCTGGTGAGACGGATTGGATAGGGACGTGAAAAACGCTGCCCTGCAAGTCCAGAGAGCAGGAAATCTACACGGCTGCTCCAAGGATGGTATTGATCTGAGCCAGAGTGACCATCCTGAAGGTTCGAGACCTTAGGAACTTGTTTAGGTCGGTAGGTCGAGAATGGGGCCAGCCCCCGGCCCTGCTGAACCAGGAAGCACCTGGACACAAAACCCTGGGTCTGGAAGAGGTCCACCACCTTCTTACCACCTCCTTCTGGAGGAGGAGAGCGGGTGTCGGCCTCGGACCGAGCCGCCAGTGAGGCTGGGGATTCCGAGCCCCAGGGGCGACGGCCTGAAGGGTGGTGCCTGTCAATTCCAGAGGCAGGCCTCTTCCCACCACTCTCAAGACCCACCTGTCCGTGGTAACAGCGGACCCAGGGAACGGAAGTGCTGGAGCCGCCTCTCTCACTGGGACCTGAGGGGTGCGGTGACGGGATGGGGCGACACCCTCAGCCCGGCCACTGGGCAGGCTTGGAGGAGGGACCGGCCGAGGGACCTCCTGGGCCTTTCCTCCCTGCCTCCTGTTAGAGGAAGCCGCGGCGTTTGGGTTTGGGATGCCAAGGCTTGAGCCTGCTGGCCCTGACGCTGCTGGGTCAAGCGCCGCCAAGGGCAGAAGGACTGAAGGGGCTTAGGCTGTGGTTTGCGGCCTTGTCCTTCTGAGCGAAGAGACCCGAGTCCAAGGTGGCATTGGACTCTCGATCCTCTGCAGGTGACCTTCCACCCCAGGGTCAAGAGGTCAGTCCCCAAAAGGGAACATCCGCCAACTTGTGCTGGGTATCCGGCAAAGGTGGATATCCTCAGCCAAGCCCGCCGACGATAGCCACTGCGCCGCCACCGATCTGGCACATGAGTCCCCTACATCCAAAGCAGTCTGAGCTGCTGTTTGGCCACTGCTGGCCCTGGTCCCGCACCTGCTTAACCGTAGTCTGCAGATCGGCGGAAGATGAGGGATGACCTCATCCAGGAGCCCAGCAGGGCATGAGAAAAATGTGCCATGAGGACGCTTCGAACTGGCCTGACGAAGGCCGAGAGAGGACGCAAGCGACTTTTTTCGCCCGACATAGTCCACTTCTTGGACTCTTTGTCGTGGAGGTTTGTCCACATCCTCATGCTGTTGGGCGCTACTGAAAACGCTGTCGGTAACCAACCCTCAGCAGAGGGGTGTTCAAAAACCGGACAAGGAACCGGGTAGGGGACCGTGATACTTCCCGTCATCCTGGCCAAGGCGCAGGGCAGGAAGCAGGGCGCTGCCAAAGTTCCAGTGTTGACCCACTATGGCCTCGCCACCGAAAGGCCTCCGCCGAGAATCCCTCGGTCCAGAATCTCGTGAGGGGATACCTGGCCCTGCTTGAAACGGGTTCGAGCTCCATCCCGGTAGACCCGAGATGAGCCAAGCAGTCCTAGGAAGGACGACGGGCTATCGCCCATTGGCTGACTTCCTGAAGACTCCAAGTCCAGTCGCTGGAGAAGAAGGAGGAATCATCTTCGGACTCGGAAGAGTCCTCAAGAGCTGCCTCTGGCCTGAACCACCCTTCACCTGCCGAGGTCGGTCGGGAGTGAGGGTAACTGACAGCCGATGGGGTAAACCCTCAGTCTAATCGAGAATCCTTGGTCGGAGCCCCAATTGGTGGCTGTGGAGGCGGAGGTTCCACCGCAATCGGTGGAGTAGCTGGTTTTATCAACAACCGCCTGGGTATAGGCCTCGGCAAGTCGAGGGGTTGTGTCGGCTGCCCGTGACAGTTACTTAATGGCCGGGGCGCTCGAGTCGGCTTATTCTCGCCAGGAGGAGCTGTTAGCAAACATAAGGTCTCGCATCACGACGACTTACGCCGAAGCCTCCTCATCCGAGGAGGAGGACGAGGACGAGCTGGCGACGCCGCTTACCGCTGCGCCGAGACCGAGCCGCCCATGACGGTGGGAACGCTGACCGCCAAGAGTCCGAGACCGAGACCGAGTCCTGAATTTCCGGGTCGGTGCAGGAGGTGTCGGGCTGAACCGACACTCTTTCGCCTCGAAGGTCCATCCGAGGGCTCCGAACCGAGGTACAGGCGAGCCCATACGGATCCCAACTCTCCCGGGGAACCGGGAGAGGGAATCTCGCTGCTAAAGGCGATAGCCTCGCTCAATGGGTCGGAGAAAACTTCGACTTCATCAGTGGGAGTCTCGGTCAACTGACCTGACGGGACACCGTGAGGCCAGTGGTCAAGCCGAGCGGTCGATCGGGTTTACGGTCGACGGCCCGGGAGAGGGACCTTTCCCGCCTCCCAAGAGCGCCGACGGAGGGATTCTACTCTTGTCCCTCTTTTTGGACCGAGAAAAGGTCCAGCAGACGAGGCCCTTCTCTCCTTTAGTGGAGAGGGATACAAAGCTCCTCAAAGGAAGCCGTAGGAAGAACCCAGAGAGAGCTGGATAAATGTCAGCGTCGAGGAAGATACGGCCCGGGCCGCCTCCTCTTCAGGGCTTACCATCCGCCGAAGCTGATCCGCCGAAATTGCCGCTGACACCGGCCAACCGGGCCTCCTTGACTTCACCGAGGGAAACGCTTCTCGCCTCGTGCTGCGTAATCGGGCAGCACGGTCTTCGAGGACGAGGCCGAGAAAGATGAGCACAGGCTCTAAGCCTGCGGGTCGTGCTCAAGGCCTAAGCAGTAGACACACGTGAGTGTGGATCCGTCCGAGACATCTTCTGCCCGCATGGGCATCTCCGAAATCCGGGAGTCGATTTATCCATCGCAGCCGCGAGGGATCGAAGACTGAAGTCTTTTGCAAAATATTATTTTTAAATCCGCAAACGGAGAAATAGGAACCAGTCACAAACGCAGAGCGTTAAGGAGGGAACCTGAGCTTCCAAGCGGTAAGGAAGATCTAGGGCCATGGGGCGGAGTCGAGTTATACCACCCGGTGGGTGGGAGGAGCAAGCTTGAAGACCTTCCGCAAGATTTAAAGCGCAAGGATATTGCTATGAGTGTGGATGAACATATCCATGTCCCTAGAAATATATATACACATACATACATACACACACACATATATACACACACACACACACACACACACACACACACACACACACACACACATATACCACCCCATCTTCACCTGCTTGTCCCACGGAGCCTGTAGGGTGACCCATAAGGCCTCCACCTGATCCCACACCTCAACCTTGATTATCCCCAATCCATCCTTAATGATAAATGTTACCCCCGCCCTTCCCTCTACGCCTGTCCCTTCTGCACATGGTGTATCCTGATAGGTTTAGGTCCCAGCCAAGTTTGAAGTGGCCCAAGTCTTAGTGACAGCTGCCACATCCATCCCACCCTCCAAGAGCACGCCTGTAGCTCTGGCATCTTCTTCCCCATGCTCCTGGCATTAATCAGGACCACCACCCCAACGTACCCCCCCCCCCTGAGGGCTCCCTGGTCACAGCATATAAGGACCTCTCCTGCACTATCGGTGTACCTAATCTGTGCCCCCGACCAACCCCCTCTTGTGGGAGAAGGCTTGGCCTGCCAGGGAGCCCCTACCCTCCCCCTTCACAAGTTTAAACCCCACCTGAAATGGATGAGCCCTGCCAGCCTAAGCTTCAGGATCTCTTTCCCCTCCGAGCAAAGGTGGAGCCTGTACGTAGCGTACAGATCCTTGCCTCCCAGGTTCCACCCCAGTCCCCCCGGCCTTGCACCACTCCGAGCCATACATTCACCTACCTTCTATTTTGCTTATTGCCCACACTGGCCCTAGGCACTGGTAGGATCTCCAAGAAGGAGACAGAGAAACCCACATCCTGACAGACCCTGGCTAGCTCTCTAAACCTAGCCTGAATCTCCAGTTCACCGTTCCCCTACTGTTTGTTCCCAGGTGCACGAAGATGCCAGGGGTCCCACCACACTCCCTCGCCACAGCAAACACCAGATGCTTGGCCTTGTGCACTGTCAAGGCAGGTATACTCATGGTCTTGACACCACAAGAGGTCTCCATCTCCCTTCGCCCCCCCCCACCACCTGATCCCCCTAATCATGGAGACACCCAAGAGTAGCACTTTTACCACCTCCTTTTCCCTAGGCCTACTCGCAATCCTAGTTGCCCCCCTCCTACCTTGTTTCTTTTAATGTCCTCTTCTCTCCACCTCATGCTAATTTCCATCCCGTTTCCTCCCCCTCCAGCCCCTATTCCTCACTGACCTGTCCTCCCTGGCCACTTTCATTTCTACAGTGCCACGTTGGCCCATCCCCATATTTCCCCAGGAGCGAGGGCCTCCTGCCCCACCCCCAGCTCTTTTTCTCACAGCCCTGTCCCCCTCCCTTCCCCTACTGTACCAGAGTCCAGCCCCATAACCCCCCAAAGGGTCTCCCCCTACCCCACCTCTCCCCTCACTGACCCATCCTCCTCACCACTTGCATCCCCCCGCACTCCAGGTTCATCACTATGTTCCCCAGGGACAAGGGACCCCCCGCCCCACTGTGCCTCGGGATTTTACTGGCCCCACCTCCCTTTCTCTGTATTACCCTCTCTCCTCTGCCTCCGCATAACCCCATCCCTCGCAATACTCCCCATCCCCCACACACCCTCCACCTCTACCCCTCCCAGGGCTTCCCACTCCAAGCTTCCCCTTCCTTGCCATCCCTTCCATCCCTCCAGCATTCTGCCTTCCATCCTTCACCTCCTACCAGTGTTCTCGTATCTTCCTCTCCCTAGACTCAATGCTGGGAGTAGCTCCTCCTCAGTCTGCTTAGCCTGTTGCCATCCCCTCATGCCTGCCTCTGCAGGAAGCCCCTCCATTTCAGGTACCTCCCCTCCCGTCATTTGTCCGTGCTAGGGGTGTGAACCTGTGGTTCTGCTCTATGGTCAATGCCCCATTCTAACCACACACACCACACACACACACACATACTTTCTCCTTTGGCCATAACCAGGCCCTGTCCTTCTAATCTCCTGCCTGGTCCCAGTCCTTATTTCTCCTAACCTTAAGCCAGGCCCCTGATCCCTATTCCTTTCAGGGCTACCCCATTCAACATCCCTGGTGCGCCCTTCCTTCCTCCACGGCCACTACTTCACCCCTTTAAGGCAGTACAGTCCCATGAGCTTGTGCCATCCTTCTCCTGTCTGCTTCCATCCCTACTAGGTGCTTCACCTGAACCCACCTCTCTTTTACAATAATTCCCTCATTGCTCTCTCCCCAACACACCCAACAGAGCCAATTTCCTTTTCTTTCCTCCCCCACCCAACACAGCCTCCTGACCTACCTCCTCGAGATGTGCCAACCGTTGGCACACCATACAACCCCCGATATCTTCCGAGCCTGGGCTAGTACCATGGCCGCCCTGCACCCCGAGCACCCTACTACCCTTCCAAAGATTCCGGCCCTCATGATCTGTTGTCTCTGCCCCATTTCCCTCCAAGTTGGCTGCCCCATCCCTAATTGATCTAGCAGTAGCAGAGCACGCAGGACCCCTTCCCCCCCACACTGCCCACTGGGGCCAGCTGCTAAACAAATACTGCACTTTTCAGAGCGTGCTAAAAACTATGCACACACTGCAAGTCACAAAAATTTTCTTTCAAGACGGTTAATAAATTCCCTACTCAAAGGCTGGAAAAGGGTGCCTAGCCACCACTAGGATCTCTCCCATCCCCCCCCCTTTTCCAGCTATGAGCTTGAGTTCAGATACTCATTCCTCCTCCAAGACTAACACCATTCAGTTTTTTGGTTGAAATGCACAGCTCCTTCCCGCTTGTTTGCTGTCCGCCAGTGGGGATCATTCCTGACCATCTTACTCTGCCCTCCCGAGCATCTAACAGAGATCAGGGCTGTGGTGCGTGGGCGAGAGGAAGAATTCCCCCTGGTCTTGGCCCACTCCCCGCAGTCAGAAGGCTCCCCCGATCTGCCTCTGACTTCTGGTGCACTGACCCACTCCGTGCGACCGGGAAATGCTTCTTTTTCCACCGTCGCTCCTCTCTCAAAGGTCTTCTGTCTGGCACCCTGTCCCTCCCTGCGGCCAGAAAAACAGTACTTGTGGGGATACGGCTGAGCAGCTTTTTAAAGCCTGCTTGGCTTGCGTATCTCCCACCGCTGCTCCCTTTTGGCTTCCTTCTTCTGCGCCCAACTGGCGCACTTCCACCCAGCTTCCTGCAGCTGGATTGGCCGTCGTGAAAATCCCCCTGGTACTCTTCCTTGCTGTCTGTGCCCTGGCCTGCTCCCTGTGGCCAAGCAGGCTTCCCTGATCTGCCTCTGGCTTCCAGTGCCCTGGCCTGCTCCACGCAGCTGGGAAATGCTTCCTTTTCAGCCATCACTCCTCTCCCAAAGATCTCTTCTGCCCAGCGCCCTGGCCCACTCCCTGCAACTGGGAAAACAGCTCTGGACTCCTCACTGAAAAAACACAGCAGGGTTAGAGTTACCACCTGTCCCTATTTTCGCAGGACAGTCCTGATTTGGGCAGCTGTGTCCTGCAAAAAAATAAAAAAATATGAAAAATGCTACATGTCCTGACATAGTAGAAAAAATTTTTTTTCTGACTTTCCTCTAAATGCTGCAAAACAATACCTCAACTAAAATACCTTAAAATGATAAGCAACACTACAAAAAAGCTAAAAAACTACAACACTTGGTCGTAATCCTGATTATTTAGAGGAAACCAGTCTTTTGCGTTAGTTGAGATTACATATTGTCCTGCGAAAAATCATGTTTCAGTAAGAAGAAACTGGAAGGGGACAGGATCAGTTGTGATCCAGGACAGTAGCTGCTGCTTGTTG
This sequence comes from Neoceratodus forsteri, assembly GCA_016271365.2. NCBI lineage: Eukaryota > Metazoa > Chordata > Ceratodontiformes > Ceratodontidae > Neoceratodus > Neoceratodus forsteri. Next base: position 623,747,908 of record CM057449.1, read on the forward strand.
TTTTTACAGGGTTCTTGTGGATTTTACTTGGTAGAAGGTTATTTCTTTGCTTTCTTACTTCTAAGGGCTAGCAGGGTATTGTTGTGGGGGCTGCTGGAAGTTTGAAAACTGGTTTGGTGGCTGTAAGGGGCTCATTTGTTGGATGTTTCACTGTGTAACAGGCTGCGCGTGGAGGCCTATTTATTCTGATTTAAAACCTATTTGGTGGGATTTGCTTGGGCCTGGGTATTTGGCTGCTGGGCTTGAGGGAGACACAGGGCTGATGCACTCTCTCTCGAGTCGGGTGTCTGCCCAAGACCCACCCTCCCAGAGTTCTGCTAATTTATAGGGGAACACCTGCCCTGCAACTGGAGGAAAGACTGCAGGTGCAGCTCATGTAGTTCTAGATGCTGGGGGCTGGATTTAAGGGCCAGGAGAGAGGAGCTTAGGGAGTTGTTCATTTCCCTTATAAGTTTGCTGTGTTGTACTGCACCTAGTAACAGGGTTACCGGTGTACTGTGGGACTGTATCTAAGATTAGTGGGTGACCTGATTAGACAGTAGGCGGTATCTTGGACTGGGGAACCTGGTGGCTCACCCAAGGAAACCCACTTGAAGGGATGAAACCACATGGCATTAGGGGCGGCATCTTTGGGAGGGTGGTGGGGTGCACAGGATGTGGATCAGCCATGATACTGGACTGGGCTTGGAGTGTGGTGGTTGCCCAGTGTGCTACAAGCTGGCACAGCTTGAGGGAGGAGGTTGGGGATGAGAGACAGCTGGGGGAAGGGGGGTATGGTTGGGGAAGGGGCGAGGGATCTCCCACAGGGTTGCACCAAGCACTGGGGCAGCAGCATGGGAAAGGAGTGCAGGAGAATACTCAGGGGTCACATAGGGGACCCTGGCAGAGGGGGTCCAAAAGACACTACCAAGGAAGCAGGCAGGTAACTGGGGACCCCTCACAAAGGAGGGACAGAGGGACAACATTCTCAGGGAAGTAGGCAGATGGCAAGGGCTGGACAGAGGAAGCAAGGCAGGAGGTGGATCAGATCTTACACTCAGTAACAGCTCATTCTCTTCTTCTGTCGAGGATGAGGGGGTGATGTAGCCATGACAGGGGTGGTTAGAGATGGAAAGGGAGTGGGGCAGGAGGCAGGGCCAGATGGCAGGAAGAACAGGAGGAACCTGGAATGCAGGAAAATGGGGGGAGCAGTGAATCAGAGCAGGAGGGGCAGGGGAAGAGGGTGGAAAGCGCAAGGAGAGGGACCAGTTGGGAGGAAAGGTAAAGGAGAAGGACCAGAAGTACAAGGAGGATTTAGTAAAGGGAGCTGAGGGTTTAGGCCAGGGGAGCACAGCAAGCAAGGAGGGACTAAATGGAGACAGGAAGGAAGGGAGGATGAGCCAGGCTAGTTTAGCAGATGGGGAGAAGGACCAGTGCAAGCAGTGAGGGGAATTAGCACCAGAAGGATACTCAGGAGGAGGAGAGGCATAAGATTGGAGGGGAGGAGTGGTCAGGGTAATTACGGAGGGGGTGGCATGTGGCACCCAGATAGGGGGAGGAACAAGGAGCCGGCTGGGTGGAGGGGCCGGCAGAAAGGATGAGGGACATGGAAGGGTGGAAATGGAGGAAAAGGAGCGGTCAGAGTGCTCCTGTTGGGGGATTCTATGATCAGGGGTATCAAATGGGATAGGGAGGGAGAAGCCTGGCCAGCTAGAACAAAATGCTTCCCTTACCACTAACGGTGCACAGGCTTAAGCAAGAGGCATATCAGCTGGCAAAGGATTGGGGTTCCCTGACATACTGGTCCACCTGGGTACAAATGACATTGAGAGAAATAGCGAGCTAGAGATACAGGCAAGATTCAGGGAGCTTGCCAGGGTCTGTCATGACATAGGATGCACAGTTTCCTTCTCAGAAATCCTGCCGGTGTCAAGGGCTAGTGGGGAGCACAAAAGGAAGATTAGGGAGATAAACCAGTGGCTCAGGGAGTGGTGTGAGGCCAGAGGGTATGGGTTGATGGGGGATTGGGGGGAGACCTGGGAGAATAAGGAGCTATATGCTAGAGATAGACTCCACCTCAATTTGGAGGGGAGGGGAATCCTTAAGTTGAAAATAGAGGGGTTCATTGGTGAAAGTGGGGTTTAAACTTGTGAAGGGGGATGGGAGAAAAGGCTGTCAGGGGTGCCAATAAAGGAGGGACTCTGTCTCCACCCCCTGGGGAGCTGGAGGATTGCGGAAAAGGCCGACTGGTAAAGTGCAGACCAGGGGAAAACAGAATCCCCATGGGAACACGAGCAGGGGAAATGGAAGTATAGGGAAAGGGTGGAAGGTAGTCCTGCTAAATGCCAGAAGCTTGGGAAATAAAATGCCTGAGCTGCAGGCGATGCTAACTGAGGGAGCAGTAGATGTGGCAGCGGTCAGTGAGACCTGGGCCACTGCAGGACATGACTGGGACCTGAACCTGGAGGGTTACACTATGTTCAGGAAGGACAGGGGGGAAGGAAGGGGAGGAGGGGTAGCAATGATAGTCAAAACTGCATTGGCATAGGGGGAGTAGAGGAGGCGGAGGGAACTGTGGAAGCGATTTGGGTCACCTTGATAACAAGGGGGCGGCAAGAGAGTAAAAATAGGAGTGATGTATAGACCCCTGCCCTGGCAGAGGAGCTGGAGGAGAGTCTGGTGGCAGATGTTGGGAGACACTGCAGACTGGGCAGAGGAGCAGGTGGTGGCGTTGGGGACTTAAACATGCCAGGAACAGACTGGGAGACTATGACATCTTCTGTGACCAAGTAACAGAGGTTGTTGGATGTCTTTCAAGGCGCATTCTAACTCAGCAGGTGGGGGAACCGACCAGGGAGGCACGGGTACTGGATGTGGTCCTGGCAGACAGTGACCAGACTAAGGGCCTGGAGGTAAGGGACCGTTGGCGGGAAGTGACCATGCACGGTCTGGTTCTGCCTGGACTCAAAGAACAAAGCTGCACAAAGACAGAGGTAACGCTGACTGAGGGAGCAGTTTTTAGGAAATGGAAGGATCCTTAAGAAGCATTTGGATGGATTGGGTCAGACATGGACGCTGATAGTAGGTGGAAATCATCAGGAGAGGGGTGCAAGATGCTACCAGCACCTGTGCAAGAGTAAGACGAAAATGCGGTAGGGCCCGAAAACCCTGCTGATGGACCAGGGAAGTCCAGGAGGTGGTGCAGGGAAAGAAGGCAGCCTACAGGCAATTCAAGTGCTCAAGGAGTGAAAGGGATCAAGGGGAGTATGAGCTGATGGCTAGAAGGGCCACTAGGGTGGGGAGGGCGGCTAAGGCAAGGAAGGAGCAGAACCTGGCCAGAGAAATCAGGAGAGGGAACAAGGGTTCTTTAGATACATTGGGGAAAAACAAAGGGTGAAGGGCAGATTAGCAGGATTAAATCAGGAGAGATGGGCACAAGACCAGGGAGCAGGCTGAGTACTAAATGAGTCACTTCACCTCAGTTTTCACCAAGGAAAATGGGAGTGCTGCATCATACATGGGAGGAGACAGAGATACTGAGGAGGACCCTCACGATCAGTGGGTCTGTGGAGAGGAGGCATCACTGGCGGGGGCTAAGCAGGGAGAAAAGGTACTAGAAGTGGAAATCACAACAGAGAGTGAGGAAGCCCTCAGCCCCTTAAGACGGAGAAAGCACCGGGCCGGATAAATTACATCCCAGAGTGCTGAAGGAACTCATGGATGTCCTGGCAAACCCCTGGCAGAGCTTTTCACCATCTCTGAGGACAGGGTGGGTGCCCCAGGACTGGAAGGTGGATATATAGTGCCTATCCACAAGGAGGGATCAAGGGAGGTGGCAGAGAACTACAGACCTGTCAGCCTGACATCGGTGGTGGGCAAGGTGATGGAGGGCATTGTCAAGGAGAGGCTGGGGGGACCTGGAAAAGTCAGGGTGCCTGGACGATAGACAGCATGGATTTATCTCAGGGAAATCGTGTCAGACAAACCTTGTGGAGTTCTATGACTGGGTGATGAGTGCCTTGGACATTGGTAGACCAGTGGACGTCCTCTTTCTAGACTTCAGCAAGGCATTTGACTCTGTTCCTCATGTGGGCCTGTTGGATAAGCTAGGAGAAATGGGGTTGGGGAACCAGATGATCAGATGGATAGGCAACTAGCTCCAGGACCGGACCCAGAGGGTCGTAGTTGGCGGGATAGTCTCATCCCCAAGAGGGTCATTAGTGGGGTCCACAGGATCAGTCCTGGGCCCTCCTGTTCAACGCCACGTCTCTGACATAAGGACAGGAATCAAGAGTGAGATGAGTCTCTTTATGGATGACTCAAAACTGGGGCGGTGGTGGATGGGGAGGAGGGAAGGGTGGCCGTACAGGGGACCTGGAGGCTCTGGAAAGATGGTCTAGAAAGTGGAGCTGAGTTCAATGAGGGAAATGCAAGTACTCCCTTGGGGCGAGAGCCAGGCCAAGTGTGCACCTGAGGGAATGCTACAAGTCTCGATGGCTGAGAGGGACCTGGGGGTGGTGGTGGATGTCAAAATGAACAACTCGGAGACTTGTAGGAGGGCAGCAGCCAAGGCCAACAGGATGCTGGGATGCATCGCTAGGGGGATCACCTTCTGAAAGAGGGAAGTGATGCTCCCTCTGAATAACTGCTTGGTGAGGCCACACCTTGAGTACTGCGTGCAGTTTTGGAGGCCACACTTAAAGAGGGACATTAAACTCCTGAAAAGGGTCCAGAGGAGGGCAACCAAAATGATTTGGGGCTTGGGGACAGGACCTATGAGGAGAGGCTCAGAGCTAAATATGTACACATTGGAAGAGAGAAGGGACCTTGGAGAGACATGTAGAGGTCTTCAGGTACATGAAGAGGGTAAATGGGGAAGAACAGTCAGGGTGCTTGCAGAGGAAGGAGGAGGCACTAGAGGGTATGGGTGGAAGCTGGAGGGAGGGAAGATTCAGGGGAGAAAGGAGGAGGTGCTACTTCACTGAGAGGGTGGTGGAGCCATGGAATGCACTGCCTAGGGGGCTGGTGGAGGCATAGACGGTGGAGGGGTTCAAGAGGGGCTGGGACAGGTACAGGGGAAGGGTTCTGGAAGCAAAATCCAATGCAGCAAGAATATCGGGAACTGGGAAGGGAGAAGCCAGAGAAGGCGAGGGGGGTGGGCTGACCAATCGAGCAGACTCGAAAGACCGTTAGGGCCTATTCTGCTGGCATTTTAGTATGTTAGTAAGAAATGTCCCACTTTGGGCTTTTTAAAAGGTGGTAACCCTAAGCAGGGTGCATCCCTTAAAGAACAGGATGGCAGGAATCATCATCTGTTATACTCCCAGTTTGGAGGTACTGCAGTCCTCTCCTCCTACCCTCAATACAAAATTTTAGAGCTGTAAAACTAAGTAGTTTCTCTCTAAAACCCTTGAGACACTGTTCCAGTGTACTTATACTGCGAGTATAGGAAACTCGACCACAAAAGGGTTAAAGTATATAGAAACTCCAAACAGTCTTGCTCAGCATCCATATCGCCTCTACATACAGTACCATATTTATCAAGCAAAGCAGATGGACTGAAAAATCGTTCAGTGCATCCTGTTCTGCCGAGCAGTGCTGCTGCAAGTGATACTTCATGTCTAGCCACACAAGGAGAGTATTTCCCAAATCCAGTTCCCCACCCCCACACACAAAAACAAGCTACAAGAAACCTATGACAAGCACTTCAGACTTCAGGCATGCATTAACGTGTACTCACCCAGGCACTTAGTATTTTTGTAGCCTTACAAGCAAGGACTATACCACAGACCCCTCATCCTGACCCAAGCAGAAAAAATCCATTTTAGAAAGGAAGAGAGTTTAACAGAAAAGCTTTACATAACTGTTCTAGCGTGTTAGAGGAGGCCCTTTCCAGGAAACACTTGGTATCATATGGCGCAGGCCTGGGGATTAGTTCTAAATTACAGAAGCATGAAGCAACACAAGCAACACCTGGCAAAGTTGACTGTTCATAGAGACACAGGTCAAACTGACCAGTACAAAAAGGACACTCTACATGTGCTGATAGAGGATGGATGAATAGATACACAGATAGAAAAACAGACAGATATAGATACATAGATACTGTAGATATACAAATGTTGATTTTCTAATCCCTTTCACACCCTCTATACGTGCAGCTCTGGAAAATAAAACCAATTAATCAATTATAAAGCAAACAATGCTATCAAGTCACAGTTTCTACACATAATATGCAGAGCAGCAATTCCATCAGTTTTTGGGTGAATGTGTAATCACGAACATTATGTAATGTCATACAATAATCCAAAAAGCAAAAACATTTGGAAAACATTCTCCACCTCTGCTTCCTAAAGAGAAGAAATTCTATGCCAGCTGTGCCATGTTTTGCAAGGAAAAATGCTTTAAACATTCACCTATTATACAAAATCCAGCAGGAAATTAAATGCTTATAGTCAAAATTGTTGTATACACAAAAAGTGTCCGAAACTGGCACCGGCCCACCAACCAAATGCTGGTATATTTTGTATTCGGCTAGCAAGAGTCCTTCAACCTTGTGGGCTTGTACTGGAGTAGGCAAACACCAGCTGGGCCATGGAAAACTGTGGGGCTAGTGGCTTTTCCCAGTCATCAACCCGATGGGCTAGTGGCTGCAAAATACAGGTTACACACCTGTAACAGGAGTAGTATATGTTGTTCATCCACACTGGCAGGTTCCTTGCCTGTTTAAGTTGGGCGGAAAGTCTTCAAGCTGGCTCCTCCCACCCACCCAGGTGGTAAAACCCTCAGCTCTGCCCCATGACACCAGATCTAGCCCACTGGAAGTCAGGTTGGGCATCGAAGCCAGGGAGGTCCGGTGGGTCGTGTGGATGAACAACATATACCACTCCTAGAACTCATGTTACAGGTGAGTAACCTGTATTTCAGGGACGGATATGTTGCTCAATCCACACTGTGTGGCAGACTCCTAGCAGTTCTCCAAGAGGAGGAAGCAATGCACCCCGATACCTACTTGGGAAATAAGGACTGGAGAACAGAGGTCCAAAACAAGCATCCCGGCATGACTCAAGGCAATGTGGCAATGGGAAATAAAGGTGTGTTCCGACTTCCAGGTAGCAGTCCTGCAGATTTCCTGGATAGGGACGTCCCTAAACAGCGGTATGGCGGGCAGAATGAGCTCTTATCCCTTGGTGGCTCCATGCCGCCAACCTACAACAGAGATCTATGCAGGAGGTGACCCACCTGCTTATAAATCTGCTTGGCTGCAGGTCTGCCGGAATGCTGACTTCAGCGAGGTGACAAAACAGCTGGCAAACCTTCCCGAATCCCAGCCGTCTGTCTCTTTATAATAAGCGAGTGCTCTTCTAGGGTCCAAAGTATGCAGCCTATATGCGCCTCCGAGGTGTGACCGCAGAACACCAGCAGAGTCAACATCTGATTCAGGTACAACTCCCGACACCACCTTCGAAGGAATTTTGGGTGGGGGCGAAGGACAACCTTGTCCCTGTGGAAGACCAGATAAGGAGACTCGATGGAAAGCGCCTGGAGCTCTCCCATCGTTCTGGCAGACATTATAGCCACCGAGAAGATGGTCTTCCATGACAGGTGGGAGATACTGCACCTGTGCATCGGTTCGAATGGCTTGCCCATGAGCTTAGCCAATATCAGCAGTAGATCCCACGGAGGTGGAAGTTCTCGCACCAGAGGGGATATGTGATCAAGGCCTTTGACAAAGCACCCGACCACTTTCTCCTGCACCACCGACTGCTTGACGGCCCAGTAAGCAGAGATGGCTGCCAGGTGCACCTTAAGGGTAGTCGACCAAAGCCCTAGCTAAGAAAGGGATCACAGGTAGTCCAAAATGCTAGCCAATGGACAGGAAGAAGGGTCCAACCCCTTGTCCTGACACCAAATGGAGAATCTCTTCCATTTAAAGGCATAGCATTTTCTACTAGACTCCTTACAGGACGCCTCAACAGTGCTGAGAACCTCATTGGAAAGACCCAAGGCATGGAATTCTAGCCGCTCAGGAACCAGGCCGTCAGATGCAGGGATTGAAGGTCCAGATGGAGAACCTTCCTCTTGTTGACTGAGATCAGGTCCGGGCGGGCTGGAAGCCGCATTGGGAGCCTGGAGCTGAGGCCGAGGAGATCTGGGTACCAGAACTGGCGAGGTCAGTCTGGGGCTACCAGAATCACCTGCACCTTGTCCCCCTTTGCCTTGAGAACCACCTTGTGTATCAAGGGAAATGGAGGGAAGGCGAAGAAGAGGTCCAGGGTCCATGGCCTTGAGAAAGCATCCCCCTGCAGCGAGCCCTGCTGAGGGGGGCGGGCATGAAACAGCCTCAGCTACACGTTATCCCTGGAGGCGAACAGGTCCACCTGAGGGGTGCCCCAATGGGAGAACAGGTCTTGAACTACCTCCGGCAGGAGAGACCACTCGTGAGGAGCAGCACCTATCCGGCTGAGGGCATCGGCCAGACTGTTGGAGGCTCCTGCCACATGGATGGCTAGGAGATCCTCCTCCAGGCTGATCATGAGGGACCAAGTGCAGAGAGCCTCCTTGCACAAAAGCAAGGCGTGCATCCCGCCCTGTCGGTTGAGGTAGTACATGGTCATGGTGTTGTCCGTCTGGACCTGAACACTAGACCCCATACAAATGGGCCGGAAGGCGGTGAGGGCTAGACACACCACTCGTAGCTCCAGGTTGATGTGGCATCGAGAATCCTGATGGGACCAGAGGTCATGGGCCTGAGCTCCCCAGATGGGCACCCCAACCCAGAGAGGCGTTGGTCGTCAGAGTGACAGTCGGCTCAGGGCGGACAAACAGCATACCCTCCTGCAGATGAGCTGGAGCGAGCCACAACTGTAGGCCATCCCACATCTCCTCGGTCATGTGCTGGCTGGTCAGAGGACCGGGCAGCTGTGACCATTGGCTGGCCAGCCCCCTGCAGGGGCAGCGGGCCCCAGCGGACCATCGAGTGCAGGCCGCCATGAGGCCCAGAAGGTGCAAGAAGTCCCAGGCAGTGCACACATTGCCCAACTAGAAATGATAGGGCAAAGGAGGAAAGGACCTCGGAAAAGAAGTGGCGGATCCGCCCCCCACTGGGGGGGGGGGGACCGGGGGAGGAGTGACGAGGTTGGGGGAGACACCCCTCAACCAGTCACTGGGCAGGCTTGGAGGAAGGGCCCGCTGAGGGACCTCCTGGACCCTTGCCTCCAGGCTTCCTACTGGAGGAAGTGGTAGACTTGGCCTTGGGTGCCAAGTGCGTGCCTGCTGGCCCTGGTGCTGGTGCAGAAGGCGGTAAGACTAAAGGGCTTGCTGCTGCTGGCGGCCTTGTCCCTCTGGGCAGGCGTGACAGAGTCCAAGGTGACACTGGACTCTCGATCCTCTGGAGATGGCCTTCCATACCCTGGCCTGAAAAGTTGGTGCCCAGGAGGAACGTCTGCCAGCTTGTGCTGGGTGTCGCCCGTGAAGGTGGAGATCCGCAGCCAAGCTCCGCGGCACTGTGGCCACTGCGGCCGCTACTGATTGAGCACAAGAATCACCTATGTCCAACGAAGTTTGGAGCTGCTGTTTTGCCACCGCCCTTCCCTGATCCCGGACCTGCTTGACCATCATCTGAAGGTCGGCGGAGATGAGAATCACCTCATCCAAGGAACCCATAAGGGCGTGTGAGAAATGTGCCATCAGAGCAGGCGAGCTAGCCTACAGCGAAGGCCTAGGAGGAAACAGCGTAAACCTTCCGCCCACGTAACCCAGCTTTCTGGATTCCTTATCAGGCGGTTTGTCCCATCCTGAAGCGTTCCGGGCGCTGAAGCACTTCTTGGTCACTAACCCCTCCTGAGAGGGTGCTCCAGCCGGAGAGTGAGCTGGTGGGGACTGTGTACTTTTGAGCCATCCTGGCGAAGAGCGCGGGACAAGATGCTGGCCACTGCCACAACTCAGGGCCTAGCCAACAATGGCCGGCCACAGTAAAACTTCCATGAAAGAATCCCCTCAGTCCAGCATCTACAGGGGATACTTGGCCCATTTAAGCGGGTTGAGCTGCGTCCCGGTGGACTATGAGGTCTGCAAACAGCTGCGGGTGCCATGAGCAGCCTCCACCTGCAGAGGTCGATCAGGAGCGATGGTGACTGACAACCTGTGGGGCAAGCCCTGACCCAACCGAAAATCCTTGGTCAGGGCCCCAGACTTCGGTTGTGGAGGCGGAGGTTCCACCACAATGGGTGGAGCAGCCAGCTTCAGCCGAACAACTAGTGCAGGGGTCAGCTCCTCGACCACTACAAGGGGTTGTTTCGGCCGCTCCAGTGACAGCCACTTAATGGCTGGAGAAGGCAACGGAGTCGGCTTATTCCCGGACAATAAGAGCTGCTGCCACATTAACTCCTCATAGCGCCAACGCAACTTGCACCAGAGCCTATCCTCCAAAGAGGACAAGGATGAACGGCGCCGCTTTCCATGGTGCGAGACAGACAGGCGTCGGCGGGACCGGCTGGACCTGGAAGAGGACCGAGACCTTCAGGGGTTCCAAGGGTGAGTCAGAGAGGGGACGGGGGAAGCCCGCTCCTTCCTCGGTACAGGGACCTTAACCGGGGACTCCAGCACAGGAGGCACAGGCAAGTCCTCGGAAACTGGTGAAGTAGGGTTGTCGGCTTCTCCAGTCGACAAACCGTCCAACAGGTCGAGAAAAATCTCAACCGCTTCGATGGATGTCTCAGCCGGCTAACCCGACGGGGCACCGTGAAGCCAGCGGCTCCAGAGCCGCAACCCCAACCGGGAAGTAGAGAGTCGACGGTCCGTGAAGTGATCTCCCGCTCCCACGAACGCAGACAGTGGACTTACCCATAGAAGTCCTTCTTGGACCGACTGGAATGTCCCAATGGCCCTTCTCCCTTGGTGAAGAGACTGGCAAAGCTCCTTAAATGAAGCGTGTAGGAGGAGCCCAAGGAGAGCGATAAGTGCCATGGCCGAGGAGGAGTAGTGGTGGCCTGGGCCGCCTCCTTGAGGACAATCATTTGCTCCAACTGTTCATAGAGCCCGCCACCACAGACACCGCTCAGCAGGCCTCATAGACTTGACCAACATGGATGCTGTTTTTGGGTGCCCGAAGAAGTCTGCTTGTACAGGTCCTCAAGACCCGAAGCTGAAAAGAACTTGCACAATTTGCAAGCCCGCGAGTCGAGACCAACCCCAGGCAGCAGACGCGCATGAGTGTGTGGATCGGTCCGAGACATCATCTGCCCACACAGGCACCGACGAAAGCCGAGTCGATTTGTCCATCGCGGCCGTGAGGAAAGACGAAGACCGAAGTCTTGTAAATTTAAAATAAGTTTCGGAAATTCGAAAGTGTGGATCAGGCCTAAAACACAGAGTGCTAAGGGAACCCGAGTTTCCAAGTGCTAAGGAAGATCTGGCGTCATGGGCGGAGCCGAGGGTTTTACCACCCGGGTGGGTGGGAGGAGCCAGCTTGAAGACCTTCTGGCAAGATTTAAAGCAGCAAGAAACCTGCCAGACAGTGTGGATTGAACATATCCACGTCTCTAGAACAGAGAGTACCATTGCTGCATGGTCCAGTCTCGGGCTATCAATCATTGTTGCTGGCTGAGACCGGAGTTTCAACAGCACCCTGTATACCAGGGGAAATGGGGAAATGGAGGAATGCATACTGGAATTTCCCCGACCAATCCAGAATAAGGGCATCCAAAGGAACCATGCCCACTACTGGAGGTCTGCAACTGAACTATGGTAGGTAATGTCTCTGATGAGAGGTAAAAAAGTCTGTTTCTGGGGTCTCCTAGAACTGGACACAGTACTCCAGATGGGGTCTCACCAACTGTCTATACAGAGGGCTAACAACTTCCTGTCTTCTGCTGCTGATGCCTCTCCCTATGCATCCCAGTATACCCCCAGCCCTCCCTACTGCCTTCTCACATTGCTTGCTAACCTTAAGGTCATCTGATATGATTACCTCCAGGTCCCTTTCCTATTTTGTTGTGGTTACCACCCCCCCCCCCTTGTGTATTCTTCCCCTGGGTTCTTGTTTCCCAGGTGCATTATTTCGCACTTCTTTGCATTGAATCCTAGCTGCCATACTTCTGACCATTCCTCCAACCCTTAAGTCCCTTCTCATCCTTTCCGCCTCCTTGTGTATCAACCCTGTTGCAGATCTTTGTGTCATCTGCAAAGAGGCATACTTTTCCTTCAGTCCCTCTGCAATGTCTCTTAGAAGACATTAAAAGGACTGGACCCAATACTGAGCCCTACGGTACCCCACTAGTAACCCTCTTTCTTCAGAGTGGACTCCATTTACAATTACCTTCTGTGTCCTGTTGTCCAGTCAATGTTTTACCCAGGCTACCACCCTGGGACCCACGAGCTGGTTAATTTGACTATTAATCTTTTGTATGGGACTGTATCAAATGCCTTGCTAAAGTCTATGAGGCCATGTCCACAGCCCCTCCTGGCCTACTACTTTGGTCACCCAGTCAAAGAAATCTATTAGATTCGTCTGACATGACCTTCCCGCTGTGAATCCATGCTGCCTTGGGTCCTGTGCCCCACTGGCCTCTAGGTACTCAACTATTCTTTCCTTCAGAAGTGACTCCATCACTTTCCCTACCACAGAGGTCAAACTGACAGGTCTGTAGTTTCCTGCCTCTGTCTTGGTCCCACTTTTGTGAAGGGGAATCACATTCGCTTTCCTCCAGTCCTCGGGTACCACACCATCCTCCCATGATTTATTAAAAAGAGTAGCCAGTGGTTTCACTAGTTCCCCCCTTAATTCTTTTAGAATTCTGGGCTCTAACAAGTGTAAGAGAGTCTCTGCACTTGACCAAGTGCCCTGGGCAGTGTGCTCTGCTAGATGAGCCCCCCCCCAGCCCAGGAGAGATGCATCTGTTGTGAGAATCACTGAAAGAAGTTCTATTTGGAAAGGGACCCCTTCTCGGAGGATGGTTTCCTCTTTCCACCACTGAAGAGCTTGAATAAATGTTTTTGTTACGAAAACAAGCTTTGACAGGGAATCCTTTCACTGGCACCAATGAGCTCTTAAGTGAAACTGGATGTCCCTCATCTCAAACCTGGAGCCTAGCACTGTGCCTGCAGCTGCCATGTGGCCCAGGAGTTAAAGAAAATGCCTTGGGACATTGAGTCTGAAAGAGGCTGCTAACTGCAGGATGCTTTTACCCTGTCTCTGGGTAGAGAGGCTCTGCCCACTATAGTATTCAATTCTACCCCTATAAACTGCAGAATTTGAGAAGGAAGAAAAACAGATTTTTCTAGGTTTAAGAGGAAACCTAAGGATTGCAGAAGCTGCTGAGTGAGCTGCAGATGTTCTGCTAAGTGTTGTGGTGAATTTGCCTCCACCAGCCAGTTGTCTAGATAGGGGAATACTATGACACCTTGTCTGCGCAGGTGAGCCAGTACCACAGCCAGACACTTTGTGAACACCCTTGGTGCTGAAGCGAGACCGTAGGGAAGAGTTGAGAACTGAGTGTGACCTGACAGGAGTCTGCACCCGAGATACTTTCTGTGAGACTCTCTTATGGGGATGTGGAAATAGGCATCCTTTAGGTCCAGTGATGCCAGCCAATATCCTTTTTGGAGTGCTGGTAGAATCAGAGACAAAGTCACCATTTTGAACTTTGGTTTTGCAAGGAACCTGTCCTAAAATCCAAGATAGGTCATGCTCTCCATTTTTCTTGGGTGAGAAAATAACTTGAGTAAAGTCCTTTTTCCCTTTGATGCAAAGGAACTGGTTCCACTGCTTTTAGTGAAAGAAGGTGTTCCACCTCTTTTTCCAACCTTCTGCTTTACAGTAGGGATGCTGGTTTGAAAACTCTGATTTTCTGAACAGGGGAGGACTTGAAACTTAGTGACAGGCCCTGACCCACTATCTCCAGAACCCATTTGTCTGTGGTGATGGTTTTCCAATTCTGGAAAAAATGGGTCAGCCTGCCCCCTACTGGCAAAGGAGAGACAGCCTGATCGATTAAGTCATGAGTCCTGCTTAGAGTGGGGCTGAGACTGGGCACCACACCTGGCACCCCTTCTGCCCCTACCCCAGAATACCCTTGCTGCAGGTATTGGGGTGCCTGAGGAAGTACCATGACCTGGTAAAAAGGCCTGGAATTAAACTGTCTGCCCCTGCCTCTCCTACTGAAGGGTCTAGAGGAGGTGGAGGGTCTTTCTTTTGCGGAACTTCTACGGAAGGTGGCTTTATATTCATCCACCTTCTTCACATAGGCCTCTGTAGGGCTGCCAAATAGGGAATTGCCTTCCATAGGAAAATCTGTCTTATTCTGGGTATCCTGTGTGAGGTTTGTGGCTCTCAACCAAGCAAACCTTCTCTGTGCGACGGTATTTGCCATCCACCTTGCAGCAGTCTCATTATTGTCTGCTGCCATCTGGAACTGGTATTTAGCAGCTTCCATGCCAAACCTAGCAGTTTCGGCTAGGTCTGCCGAAAGAGGAGAAGGTGCTTTCTCAACCATATCCAGGACAGACTGCCAGCGAGCCTTCTGGTACTGGCCTGCATAGGCCTGACAGCTTGCCTAATGGCCAGAGAGGCTGAGAGGCAACCTTTCTTGGCCATACTTTCAATTTCGAGAGTCCTTTTCTGGAGGTGGGAAACCAGAGGGACTTTTGCCTTGTCACAAGCTGCAGCTTGCATCACTCCTTGGTGGTCAGTGTGTGAAAATAGGAATTCAGCCCCTGTTGTCACGCCAATACTTTTTAGTTACCCTTTTGTCCAAAGGGGGGACAGACCCAGGAGCTTGGAGGAGTTTTGAAATATCTCTTTTCAACAACTTATTTATGGGGAGCGACAGCTTTTTAGTAGGAGTAAGCCCCATCATTTCCAGATATTCAGCCTCCTCCTCATCCTCTACAGCTTCAGAGGTAGGGATGTCTAAGGAATCAGAAATTTTCCTGATAAAGAAAAAAATGAGAAGAATAATCTTCTATAGTCCTGGGAGGGGAGCCAAACTCCTGTTCAGGGGAGACCTCAGGCTCTATATGCTCACCACCTTCCTCCTCACCACACTCCTCAGGAAAGGAGGGTGGGTTGGAGGGTGCAGGGGTCTGGACTAAGGACTGTGAAACCACAGGCAGCAGACCTTGCAAAGTTTGCATTATCTTTATTGCTTGTGCAATCTCTGAAGGAAAAGGCACAGCGGCAGGCATCACAGAAGTCCCCTTTTCCACAGGGGTTCAGTGTGCTTTGTTTTCTTTACTTTTTCCCCCCCTGGAACCGGAGAGCTAGCCAGTTCAGAGGGTCTCTTTTTACCCGTATCAGGGGTAGAAACATTAGAAGTTGTGGTGTTACCCATAGACCCCTGAGGGTTTCAGCTGGTCAGAGCCATAGAGACCCTTCAATTTCTTATTTAATCTCTCCAGACGTTTTTCCAATGTCTTTTCTGGAAAAGATTTCCAAATGCCACAATCAGTTTTTAAATGGTCTAAGCCAAGGCAGAAAACACAACAACTAGAGTGCTCATCTGCCTTGGCAAAAACTTCACCACACTCAGAACAGTTTTTAAAACTGGGTTCTCCAGTTCTCTTTAGGTTTTTCTCACATGATGAAGAAAAACTGCAACCGCCAAACATTAAAAGTTTTAAAATTCAAAAAACAATGTTATCAGTTGCGGTCGGTTCAGGAACCAATCGGGGGAACTGAGGAGAACCGAGAAACGATCGAAATAGAACCTGGACTAGCGGTTCGGAACAGAGGATTATCGGTTCTAAAAAAAACACACAAGACACAACACACACTACAATTTTAGCACAAAAAGTAGATGGGGGGGGCATGAAACAAACTGTTATTCAGAACCGTGCGAAACAGAAAACACAAAACTAGCTAAATAAACTAACGTTACTAAAACAACACTAATAAGAGGCAGCAAATAAAAGAAATTAAAAATACTTAAGTATTTGTTATTGACGAGGGCTTTTCTGACTAGATGAGGAGGAAACCTCCAGGCGTCTGGTCTTGACAGGTGTAGAAAGAAATCGGAGGGTCAGAATGTAGGCAGCTGATAGGTGGCAGCATTTGAAAAGTGGCTCATGCCAATGATTCCATCATTAGCATAGCATTCTATCTCTGGGCGGACCTAACCTTAAAGGTATACTGCAGAAGATTTAGGAATATTGGAGTATTCCTGGAGTGAGAATTAGTCTTTTCTGTTTTTAAAAAAAAAAACTTCAAGCATGTGCCAATTATGGAAGCTACCCAGGTTCTGGATGTTTTCCCTGCCCTGCAAGGTCCTGGTAGGGTCTATAAAACACACACTTACTCAGCAGAGGTCTGTGTGGGGCTGGAGCATTACTTTAAAATTGTTACGCTTTCTGTTTTGTTTTAGTTGGGAGCACTAAACATATACAGCAACTCGTTGGGGGGGTGGAAGAGAAACATTTCTGTAACGTAGAACCACTGCTATAAATAAACAGTATATGACACACTGTCCCTTAGCTAGGGCCACACCCCTTGAACTGGCCAAAATCTGAGTTTTCTTTTCACAGTTAAGACAAAACTGTTATTTCTATCAAATATAAGATCCATGAGATACTGGTAAATTTGGACACATGCAGCTCTGGTAGCTTTTATGAACAAGTAATGCTGTGCTTGTTACGAATTAGTTATTAATTTTTAATGTTATTAAAATTTTTCACTGGGAAGCAGTACAGTGAGAACAAATTCTTCCTCCCCAAGTATAATGTGGAATAGAATAAAGCAGCAAGAATCAGCAGCTGCAAAACAAAGACATACTAAAATCAGGTCAGGACCCCCTCCAAACAAAACACACACACACACACACACACACACACACACACACACACCCACCCCTGCTGCCTTGGGAGCTCCGAAATGCAGTCGCTTGGACTAGCAGGTTAGGACACCCTCCAACACACACCTGCTTGCCTTGGGAGCTCCGACACACCACCACTTAAGACAACCAGGTGAAAGTCGCCTTCCACTTCCAGCTGAGGCACTCTGCCTCGGGAGCAGTGAACAGCGGATTTGAACCTGGCGCCTTTCCGCCAGCATACCAGTGCTGACTTGTTTTCTTATATCCGGCTCCCCCTGGGGGTCACTATTTCGGTCTCCTTCACACACCGAATATTCCCCTGACATTCTTTTGCATAGCTCTTGCTCAGGTGCGAGGTGCTTTGGCTCGAGTGGAGGATGCTGCGGCCTCTTGTTTTAGTGGAGGTGACCCCAACCACCCACATTATTCTACCTCATGTTTTTTCCATAGTTCCACCTAAATACTCTTAGCCACATTTTCTACTTCAAGCTTTTCCTAACCTGCTACTGTCGGATATCCTGGGGGTTTATCTGAACTTCCTCCTCTAGCTGACCCATCTTTAATCTTTAATATGGCACTGGGTATTGTGCTGGCTTGTACTTACATACTTGTAGTCCTGGGCACAGACCAATTGCTGCTCAGTCTCAGGCAGGACACAGGGCAGCCCACTGACCCAACCCTCTGTACTCCAATTTCTCATGTATCTACCCCCATAGCCCAACTACCCTAACCTTAGCACCGTGATATGGCTAAGAAAAGGGAAAACTGCTCTATGGTTATGGAATATTTCAGTCGACAAACGTCAGATTCCCCACTTGGGTCACTCCTGAAATTCCTGCTGACCATTAAGTTATTACTTGCCAGGGATATTGAATCTAACCTTGGCCCTCCATGTCCTAATGTTCCAACTGTGTCACTTTCTATGGCTGTCTGGGCTAATGCCAAAGGTCTGAAACTAGTCCAACTGAATATTTACAGCCTCAGACCTAAAATGCATGAACTCGAGGCATGGGTAAATATGCACTCCCCTGACATAATTGCCATTTCTGAAACCTGGCTCAAGCCTAGTATCCTAATGCATGAGGTTGAGCTCCAGGGGTTTAAGTCCTTTAGACATGATAGATGTGGTTGGAAGGGTGGTGGAGTTATCTACGCAAAAAACTCCCTAAACGCTTCCATGGTGGCAACGCCAGACTATACCCAATCAGGTGGAGAGGAAGTGTTCATCAATACACTGCTTGGCGGGACCAAGCCCCTGCTAATAGGCTGCATCTACAACCCGCCTAAGACAGCAAAAGAAGCCATAAAGAGCCTTCTGGCTCTGATCCCAGGGCTACCTCAGTGGGAGAAAATAATCCTTGGTGACGTTAACCTCCATTGGGGTCAGTACACCATTAGTGATGTCAAATTCAGCTTGCTAGAGGCCAACGTGACCTAAATGATCCAAGGACCCACTAGGTTGAACATTAAGTCAGGGAACCACACCACATCAGGACTAGATTCTCGCTTCCAACCCCAGGAGTTTCAAACTGGCTGGGACGTTTGCGGACTCAATAACTGACCATGCCCCTATATTCGACATCTGGAAAAACAGCCATCCCAGCCCCTCACCCAGAATGTTTTGGGCTCAGGATTATTCCAATTTCAACACCTGCTCCTTTCTTGAAACCCTAGCAGTGGTGGATTGGACTCAAACCAAGCCAGCCCCCAATCTAGACTCAGCCCTTGATTTCTTCATCAATAACTTCCTCTCGGCCACCAATAAGCAAACCCCCCTAAAACAAATCAGAGTCAAAGAAAACACAAATAGGCTGTTCAGAGACCTTAAAACAAATAAGGGTGAGAGGCAAAGCCTGGGAAAAATTCAAATCTAACTAAGGATTCGTGGAATATAGAAAATTGAGAAACAAGTGTAAAAGGAACTAAAATCAGCTAAAAGACAATACCTCCAGAACCTACAAACTAAAACCTTTGGACCCTAAAACTTTGGTCCCAAATTAACTGTCTCCTAAAGGGAGCATACCCATGAGAAAATGAGTGTGGGCAGGACAGTAGTGTAGTGGGTAGGTAACTGGCTGGGCGGCAGGACACAGAGGGTGGTGGTAAATGGCTGTCACTCCACAGAGGAAAGAGTGACCAGTGGAGTACCACATGGATCAGGGCTGGGACCGGTCCTATTCAACATCTTCATCAGTGACATTACGCAGGACCTAGAAGGCAGAATTTCACTGTTCACTGATGACACAAAGCTCTGTAACAGAGTAGACACACCAGAGGATGTAGACAGAATGAGAAGGGACCTGCAGAAACTTGAATGGTCAGGGGTTTGGCAGTTGAAATTCAATGCAAAGAACTGCAAGATAATGCATATGGGGCACAAAACCCTGGCACAATACATCAGTTGGGGGGTGAGGATACAGCATGCACCGAGCAGGAAAGGGATCTTGGGGTTATCATCTCTGATGACCTCAAGGTGAGGGAAACAATGCGACAAAGCGGCAGGTAAAGCAAATAGGATACTGGGATGCATAGGTAGGGGCATCACCAGCAGGAAAAGGGAGGTCATGATTCCACTATACAAGACACTAGTGCGGCCCCACCTGGAGTACAGTGTACAGTTCTGGAGACCTTACCTACGTAAGAACATAGACAGGGTAGAGAAAGTTCAGAGGAGGGCAACAAAGATGGTACATGGATTGCATCACAAGTCCTATGAGGACAGGTTGAAGGAACTGAATATGTACTCCCTGGAGGAGACGAGGGAGAGAGGGGACATGATAGAGGACATACAAGTATCTTACAGGGAGGAACAGGGTGCAAGACTACACTATTTTTAAGCGAAAAAGATGTTCCAGGACTAGACGGCATGTGATGAAGTTGGAGGTAGGACGATTCAGAGGAAATGTAAGGAAGGATTTCTTCACAGAATGGGTGATGGACAAGTGGAACACCCTGCCTGAGGAAATGGTGGGGGCTGAAACAATCACGGGACTTAAGAATGCATGGGATAGACATAAAGGAATTCTGGAGGTCAGGGGTAAGGGGCAACAGAGTTCTAGGAAAACAAACTGAAGTTACAAACTCAAATGGGCAGACTAGGTGGGCCATAGGCACTTATCTGCCGACACAGTCTATGTATCTATGAATAAAAGTGACATAGTAGCAAATGGTGTCCGCTATACAAACCCGCAAGATGCTGCAAATGCACTAAACGCATTCCTCACTCACCTGGACACATTTAAAAATAATCCCTCTGCTCCCCCAAAATAAAGAATCATTTATAAGAGGAAACTCCTTGCCCTAATTTTCACTTCAAACTTGCAACTAAATCTGAGGTCCAGAAATTACTTGGGGAGAGAAAAAAAAAAAAATCAAATCCCTGGCTCTGCTGGGTTTGACAAGCTAGAGCCCAGACTCCTCAGAATCGCAGCCCACGTCATTGCCTCTCCAATCACTTGGCTCCTGAACAGATGGCTGTTTGAAGGCAAAGTCCACACTGTGTAGAAAGTTGCCTTGGTCACTTCTATCCCTAAAGGTGGGGATACTGAGCTTGTTGAGAATTACAGACCAATATCCATCCTCTGCACTCTAAGTAATGTGTTAGAGAGGCTTGTATACCAGTATGTTGATTGTATTAACCTGCCACTGCATCCTTGACTGGGTCAGTATGTCTAAATTATTAACTATTAAATTGTGAAATGACATGTATGTATTTTGCTATGTTTATAGATGTATGTATGTAATTAATTCCGGGTCGCCACTGAAAGAGAGACTGTTTCGGTCACAGTGAGCCTACCTGGTCACCGAAATTGAAATAAAATAAAATAAATAAAATATCAATGGACACGCATATGTTTCAAGTGGTCCTTCAACAACTTTGAAAAAACAAAAATAACCCATATCATTTAGTTTTTATTGACCAGGTAAGCACGCTAAACAAGTATATGCCTATTTTCAGAATGACCAGGGAGGCTACACAGTAGTTAAAGACATGGCAACATCAACATTTATAGTAATGCAGAAATAATGGGAATAATTTCATAGCAGAGCACAAGGTCAGAAATATACAAAATCATTGCCTGCCCACTGGTGCAGTGGTAGCACTACCATTTGCAAGGCCAACTACTCAGGTTCAGAAGTGAACCAGGGTTGTCAGAGGGCTGGCCAGGGGAGAGGCCGAGCATCGGACTGCTCACCTTCTCCAGTAAGGGAGGGATCTGGCATACACCGACCCCTAGAAAAGGTTTGGGGCAGGTGAGCCAGGGATCAGTCCAGCAGCCAGACTGACGGACGCAGCGGACATCTGCACATCAGGGTAGGAATGCACCCAACCGTGCACGGAGGTCAGTGCATGTCCACCTCTGTCAACGGGGAGCCACTACAACTACAAAGGTGCCAGCAGATAAAGACCTTATGGTCTATCTTTTCTGCTCGACTGCACAGCTCCCCCGTGTCTACAGTGGGACCTGCCCCTTCCCCAAATCCACCTGACCCTCTCTTGGATCCCCTCTCCCCCTTCCCCACTAACAACTTTTCCCTTCATTCTCTCCCATCCTGTCTTGATGCTATCAACCATTTTCAGGCAGACCACTTTCTCTGTCAACTTGTTCCACAAGGGTTGGCCACCACTCTCCCCCATGAAAATGTGCCTCCTCATATCCCTCCTGAATATTCCCCCACTGATGTTAGGCTACATCCTCTAGTGGACTTGTTCCCACTAAGACTCAAAAGGCCCTCTACTCACACCCTATTAATACCTTTAAGGTATTTTAAAGGTCTCAAACCTATACCCCTTCTACCTTCAAGGATAGACATGTTGAGCACCTTAAGCCCTTCCTCGCATGTGTTGCCCTGCTGGCCCTGGATCATTTTAGTCACCCTTCTGTGGACCATCTCTAGCAGGCTGACAGCCTTCTGAAGATAAGGGCACCAATACTGCAGACTGTACTCTGGGTGTGGTCTTATCAAATACCTGTACAGCGGTAGTATGACCTCCGATTTCCTGCTGGTAAGCCCCCTTTCTATATAGCCCAGCATCTGATTTACTTTTGATACAGCTCTCCTGCAGTATGCAGAGTGCTTCAAGTCACTCTTAACCCCAATGTCCTTTTCTTTATCAGACTTGGTGACCTGCATACCACCCAGCCAGTATTTGATCTCTGGGGTCCTTGGGTAATAATGCTGCTATAAACACAATTTCACCCCAACTGCCACCGCGGTTTCAACCTCACACCATATCACGACACACAGTTGTGACAGCATTATTTGCCTTCCCCAACCCCTCAAAAATAACTTTTCAAAAGATGTACGCAATAAATACAGGTTACTCACTTGTAACAAGAGTTCTAGGAATGCTATATGCTGTTCATCCACACTGTCTGGCAGGTTCCTTGCCGCTTTAAATCTTGCCGGAAGGTCTTCAAGCTGGCTCCCCTCACCCATCCGAGAGGTAAAACTCTCGGTTCCGCCCCATGACGCCAGACCTAGCCCACTGGAAGCCAGGTTGTGCCTCGAAGTCGAGTGGGTCATGTGGATGAACAACATACCTAATTTCCTAGAACTCCTGTTACAGGTGAGTAACCTGTATTTCTAGGGACATGGATATGTTGTTCATCCACACTGTCTAGCAGACTCTAGCAGTTCTCCGGGAGGAGGGAGGCAAGGCGCACACCCCTACTTAGGGAATAATGACTGGAGAACCGAGGCCCCAAAACCAGCATCCGGCGTGACTCAAAGTCCATGTGGTAGTGGGTAATGAAGGTGTGCTGACTTCCAGGTAGCAGCCTGCAGATTTCCTGGATAGGGGCGTTCCAGGAAGCAGCCCGATGCAGCGGTATGGCGGGTAGAATGAGCTCTTATCCCTCTGGGAGGCTCCATGCCCGCCGACCTACAGCAGAGATCTATGCAGGACGTGACCCACCTGCCTATCGTCCGGCTTGGCTGCAGGTCTGCCAGGTGCGGCTTCAGCGAGGGTGACAAACTGCTGGCAAACTTCTCCCTGAACTTCAGTCGTCCGCTTCCTTGTAAACGAGCGCTCTTCTAGGGTCCAAAGTATGGAGCCTATATTCGGCCTCCAAGGTGTGATTGGGGTAGAACACCGGCAGAGTCAACACCTGGTTAAGGTGAAACTCCGACACCACCTTCGGAAGGAATTTGAGGTGGGGCACAGGACAACCTTGTCCCTGTGAAAGACCAGATAAGGAGACTCTATGGAAAGCACCTGGAGCTCTCCCATCCTTCTGGCTGACGTGACAGCCACCAAGAAGGCGGTCTTCCACGACAGGTGAGAAATGTCACACCTGTACATCGGTTCAAATGGCTTGCCCATGAGCTTAGCCAATACCAGTAGTAGATCCCATGGAGGTGGAGGTTCTCGCACCAGAGGAATATGTAATTAAGGCCTTTGAAAAGCACCCAACCACCTTCTCCTGTGCCACGACTGCTTCCGGCTCGCACCTGGTAAGCAGAGATGGCTGCCAGGTGCACCTTAAGGGTCGTCGACCGAAGCCCTTGCTGAGAAAGGGACCACAGGTAGTCCAGGATGCTTGCCAAGGAGCAGGAGAAAGGGTCCAGGCCCTTGCCCCGACACCAAATGGAGAATCTCTTCCATTTAAAGGCATAGCATTTTCTGGTCGACTCCTTACGGGAAGCCTCAACAACGTTGAGGACCTCATCGGAAAGACCCAAGGCCTGGAACTCTAGCCGCTCAGGAACCAGGCCGTCAGGTGCAGGGATTGAAGGTCCGGATGGAATACCTTCCCCTGACTGACTGAGATCAGGTCAGGGCGGGCTGGAAGCCGCCTCAGGAGCCTGGAGCCGAGACTGAGGAGATCTGGATACCAGAACTGGCGGGGCCAGTCTGGGGCTACCAGAATCACATGCGCCTTGTCCCTTCTTGCCTTAAGGAGCACCTTGTGGATCAAGGGAAATGGGAGAAGGGGGTAGAAGAGGCCTGGGGTCCATGGCCTCGAGAAGGCATCCCCCTGCAGCAAGCCCTGCTGAGGGGGGGCGGGCATGAAACAGTCTCAGCTTCGCATTCTCCCTGGAGGCAAACAGGTCCACCTGAGGCATGCCCCAGTGGGAGAACAGATCTTGTACTACCTCCGGCAGGAGAGACCACTCGTGGGACGCAGCTCCTATCCGGCTTAGGGCATCGGCCAGAATGTTGGAAGCTCCTGCCACATGTATGGCAAGGAGATCCACCTCCAGGCTGCGTATGAGGGACCAAATGCGGAGAGCTTCCCTGCACAGAGAGATGGAGCGCGTCCCGCCCTGGCGGTTTAGGTAGTACATGGTCATGGTATTGTCCATCTGGACCTGGACCACTTGACCCCGTACAAATGGAGCGAAGGCGGTGAGGGCTAGGCGAACCACTCGAAGCTCCAGCAGGTTGATATGGCATCTGGACTCCCAAGGGGACCAGAAGCCGTGCGCTCTGTGCTCCCCCAGATGGGCACCCCAACCCAGCAGAGAGGCATCGGTCGATAGAGAGACAGTCTGCTCGGGGCGGACAAACGGGATGCCCTCCTGCAGATGAGCTAGAACGGTCCACCACTGGAGAGCGTTCCACATCTCCTGGGTCACTGTAACTGGCTTATCCAAAGGATTGGAGCGCTATGACCACTGGCTGACCAGTCCCCACTGTAGGGGACGCATGTGCCAATGGGCCCAATGGACCATGCTGGTGCAGGCTGCCATGAAGCCCAGGAGGCATAGGAAGTCCCGGGCAGGGTGCAACTGCCCAACCTAAAATGACTGGGCAAAGGAGGAAAGCACCTTGGCCCTGTCCGCCGGGAGCCATGCTCTGGCTAGCAAAGAGTCGAGCTCTGCCCCGATGAATTGGATCACCTGCTTTGGCACAAGTTCTGACCTGGCCTCGCTGATGAGGAGGCCAACTTGAGAGCAAACCTGGAGGGCCAGATCCCCGGACCGCTCCAACTCTATTCTGGAGGAGGCCGCAATCAGCCAGTCATCCAGGTAGGGGTACACCAGGACCCTTCAGTGCCACAGGAATGCTGTCACCACTGCCATGCATTTGGTAAAGACCCTGGAAGCTAGAGAAAGGCCGAAGGGCATGGCACAGAACTCGTAGAGACACCCCTCTGCCCAGAAGCGGAGGAATCGCTGATGGGACGGACGGATTGGGACGTGAAAGAACACGTACTGGAGGTCCAGAGAACAGAACCACACGCCTCGTTTCAAGGATGGAATGATCCGGGCCAGAGTGACCATCCTGAAAGTTCGAGACCTTAGGAACCTGTTCAGGTCGTGCAGGTCTAGAATGGGGCGCCAGCCCTCTGTCCGTTTCGGGACCAGGAAGTACCTGGACACAAACCCTAGGTCTGGTGGAGGATCCGCCACCTTCCTGATCACCTCCTTTTCGAGGAGCAAGGCAATGTAGGGAGGCTGCGGACCCCGTAGCCCCCCGTGGGGCGACAGCTCGGAAGGGCAGAGCCTGCTCAAACTCCAGAGGCGGACCCTTTCATACCACCTCCAACACCCAGCAATCCATGGTGATAGCAGACCAGGCAGAAAGGAACTGGTGGAGCAGGTGGTCAAAAGGACTTATGTTGCTGACGACAGCCCTTGTCCTTCTGAGCAGACGTGACCAAGTCCAAGGTGGCACTGGACTTTGATCCTCTGGAGGTGGCCTTCCACTCCAGGGACGAACAGGTCGGTCCCCAAGAAGGAGACGTCCGCCAATTTGTGCTGGGTATCCGCCGTAAAAGGTGGATATCCTCAGCCAGGCTCTGCGGCGCATGGCTACTGCAGCCGCTACTGACCGGGCACAGGAGTCTCCGATATCTAGAGCCGTTTGGAGCTGTTTCGCTACTGCCTTTCCCTGATCCCGCACCTGCTTGACCATAGTCTGCAGGTCAGCCAGGAGATGAGGGATCACCTCATCCAGGGAGCCCATGAGGGCGTGGGAGGAGTGCGCCATCAGTACGTCCGAACTGGCCTGATGGAGGCTGAGTGAGGACGCAGCGTATACCTTGTGCCCAGCATAGTCCAGCTTTTTGGACTCCTTGTCGGGGAGCTTATCCACATCCCTAGCGTTCCCGGAGCGCCGGAAAACAGTATCGGTGACCAACCCCTCCGCAGAGGGGTGTTCCGAAAAACCGGACAAAGAGCCAGTAGGGACCGCATACTTCCTGGCCGAAGGCACAGGACAGGAAGCTGACCGCTGCCAAAGCTGGGCCAACAATGGCTTCAGCCACCAGAAAGGCCTCCGTGGGTGATTCCCCTCGGTCCAGTATCTCCGTGAGGGGATACTTGGCCCGCTTGGATAAGGGCTCGAGCTGCATCCTGGTGGACTCCGAGATGAGCCGAAGCAGACCCATAAACGATGATGGGCTCTCGTCCATCGACTGCTCCCCCCGGAGAACTCCAGGTCAAGGGGCCTGAAAAACAGGGAGGTGCTCGTCCGACTCGAGAGTCTGCGAAAGAGCTGCCTGGGGCCTGAGCCACCCTCCACCTGCCGGGGCGGTCGGGAATGGGGTGACCAACAACGATGGGGCAGACCCTGACCCGACCGAGAATCATGGTCGAACCCCGATTTCAGTTGTAGGCATAGGTTCAAGCACCAACCGGTGGGGCAGCTGGTTTCAGCCGAACATCCAGCCTAGGGTTGGGCACCTTGATCACCGCGAGGAGTTGTTTCGGCCTTTCGGGCGACAGCCACTTAATGGACGGGGAAGGCGACGACGTTGGCTTGTTCCCGGACAAAAGCAGCTGCTGCCACATTAAGTCCTCGTAGCGTTGACACAATTTGCGCCGAAGCCTCTCCTCTTCCGAGGAGGAAGACGAGGACGAGCGGCGCCGCCACTTTCCTCGGTGCAGAGACAGAGACCGATGGTGGGATCGGCTGGACCGAGTCGAAGTCTGAGACCAAGACCCTCTGTGTTTCCCAGGGTGCATCTGGGAGGGAGCGGGGGACACTCGCTCCTCCCTCGGCTCGGGAGATTTGACCGGGGACTCCGGCACAGGAGGCGCAGGCAAGTCCTTAGTATCCACGGAGGAACCAGTGATGAAGAGTTGTCAGCTTCACCAGTCAACAGCCCGTCTGGGCAAGAAGAAGAAGCCGTCGAAAATCTCGATCACAGACGGGTGTCCCCGCCGGCTGACCCGACGGGGACACCGTGAAGCCAGCAGCCTTAACCGCAACCTCGAACCAAGTAGAGAGTAGACTGTCCGGGGAAGGGGACCTCTCCCACGAACATCGGTGGGACCTTACTTTAGAGTCCTTGACCGAGAAGTGTGTCCCGATGGCCCCACACCCTTCATGGAGAGGGATTGGCAAAGCTCCTTAAAAGAAGCTGTGTAGGAGGATCCCAAAGAGAGCGGGATAAATGTCGCGACCGAGGAAGATGAGAATGTGGCCTGGGCCGCCTCCTCTCAGAGGGCGATCATCTGCTCGAGTTGCTCAGCCGAGCCAGCCGCATGGAAACCGCCCAACGGGCCTCCTTGGACTTCACCGGTGGATAACGTTTCTCGGGGCGCCCAAGTTGTAGCCAGGCAGCGCGGTCTTCAAGGACGTTGGCGGAAAAAGACTTGCACAACTCGCAGGCCTGCGGGTTGTGGTCAAGCCCTAGGCAGTAGACGCATGTGGAGTGCGGATCCGTCCTTGACATCTTCTGCCCACATGGGCACCGCCGAAAACCGGCAGTCGATTTGTCCATCGCAGCCGCGAAGGAAGAATTTGACCAAATCTTGAAAATTTTAAAATTATTTTTCGGGTGAACGGAAGAGTTAGGATCCAGTCTATACACAGAGCATTAAGGAGGAACCTGAGCTTCCAAGCGGTAAGGAAGATCTGGCATCATGGAGGAGCCAGAGTTTACCACCCAGGTGGGTGGGAGAAGCCAACGAAGACCTTCGGAAAGATTTAAAGCGGCAGGAACCTGCCAGACAGTGTGGATGAACAACATATCCATGTCCCTAGAAAAGGAGGTTTCTACTACCTCTATATAGGTCACTGGTGAGGCTGCACTTTGAATACTGTACTTAGTTCTTTAGTCCTCACATAAGGAAGGACAGGAACAGGCTGAAGACGGTGCAACGTAGGGTGACCAAGATGGTTCCGGTCAACAGGGCTAATCTTACATTTTGTCTCAAGGCACTTAATATGTACTCCCCAGAGACCAGGTGAGAGAGGGAGCTATGACAGACACCTTCAGGTTTCTAAAGGGAATAAACAACATGAAGTGTGGGGAACCATCTAGCATGAGCATAGAGCCAAGAACCAGAGGTCATGAGTGGGGGCGGGGGGTGTCAAGATTAGAGTGTGATGTGAAGAAGTCCTATTTTACGGAGAGGGTGGTGGGGCCGTGGAACAGTCTGCCAGACATGGTGGTGGGCGCAAGACCATAAATCGTTTCAAGCATGGTTGGGACACAGTAAAGTGTTTGGTGTTTGCTCAGGTGTACAGCAGTAGGAAGGGGGCAGGGGTGGATCGGCTGGGATAAAACCCTGCATGGACAACAGGGTCCCAGGGCAGACAGGAAACGCCAGGCAGATTGGATGGACCAGTTGTCTTTCAGCCATCATTACGTATGTTCCTACAGCTGTACAGGTTTTAGGAACAGCCAGTAATGATTGTTTGTTAGACCTGCGAGTATACACCTGATTGGGGCATTTTTTGCATCTCAGCCAGGGCAGAAGGAGGGGGGCAGATCTAATAATCTTGACTATGAAAACAACCCAGGATAAATTAGCAATTTTTCTCAGGAGACAGCAATCACAACAGTAAATTAACTGGGGTGAGCTCTGTAAGAAACTAGCTCTGGGCAGAGCTAACATGGCGGCTAATGCATTATACTGATAAGGGATAAAGATAGTGGATAGCTCAATGGTTACAGCACCGAGATGGTATTCCAGGGACCTGGGTTCAGTTCCCAGTAAGTCATATTATTTTTCTCTCACTACAATTTGTGATTTATACTGCTTGGTGGCAATACTGCAAAAAGCGTCACCAAAGTATACAGATACAAGCACATATATATTATCCAGGGCCCCTCCTTCCATCATATGTATGTCAAACTTTGCCCCATCATACAGCCCCTGCCACTCGCGCCCTCTCTCATATGCCCCTCAGTACCAGCTCCTCTGCCCCAACCTTTGCCATTCAGCTTCCCATCCTCTTCACCCCATAACTTACATTCTACACACATCCCCTGCCCCTCACTCCATCATCTGCCCGTTCCCCAGTACCAACTCCCTTACTCACTATTTCCTGACCATTCCCCTGCCCTATAAAGCATCCCCCACCAGACTCACGCAGGTTTACCTACATATCCCCTTCCACCACCAGCTCCCCTGGCAGCACTGCCACTACACATGGTAAACCATGTCACCTGCACTTGGGCAAATCTTTTCAGCCTCTGCTTCCCACTGCAGCCACATCCCTGGTTTAATCTGCCTGCTGGACCTGGATGTTGCACAAAACCGCAGGTCGGCGAGAGGGAGGGAGAGCTGCTAGATGAAAGGAATAATTCTGGAACAGACTTGCGTGATCTGTACCTAGAATCAAGAGAACATCAGGACTGGGGAACAGCTAATCGAAGCTTGTGTTTTTAATCAACTTTATTCCCATTCTGCTAATCTCTTGATGGTGCCATGTCCCAGCTCATCCAGTATCTCCTCCTAGTTGCTCCAGTACCATTTTCAGCCACAACTCCTTGCCCACCGACTTGCCTGCTTCTAGTTGCATCTTTCTCAGCATACCACAAGCCAGAGTGCAGGAGCACCTGGTCAGACAATGGGAGGACTGCTCTTTCGAGTGATTGGTCATTAAGGCAGGCCCTTCTGTTATTCTACCTCCAATGGGATTTTCCCTCTGTTTGGTCCCTGTTCACCTCCCTCGTCAAAAGCATGTTTTCTCCATGCACGTCCAATGGACTTCTAGTGTCCACTGCCACGATTCAAAGATATCACCATGCTCATGTTATCATCCAAGTCAAAGGTTACGCCTCTTCCCTTCCTTTCACCGTCAAAGATTTGGTTAATGAGCATCGCCAATTTCTACGTGATGGCATTTCACAATCATGTGATGTGGAGCAACATACCAACTTCTGTGGTTCTTGAAGACTTCAAGGTAATCTGGATTGCTACACCAAGCACTGAGAGTTTAACAGTCACCTTCCTTCTCTCCACCACAGTTCTTGTTTCCTGTTAGGCTGCACAGACTGGTGTTGCTGAGCAGCTCGCATGACAGCATACCCCAGCTCACAAGACAACACCCACCCATCCTCAACATCAACAACCTTCTCACTGACTTACCAGTATCCACCACTTGACTACAACAGTGGTGGGTGACCTCTCAAGCCGTCTGTGCGTTGGCCTATGGGAGGAGTGGGAGACCAGCACAATGGCAGACTAAGGCTTTTTCCTCCAACTCCATGGTTTTTCTCTATGAGGGTGCCAGCATGCAAAGATTCCCATGTATAATTAGCATCTGGCAGGCGTCACATACCCTACACATCTAGGTGCTCTTACTGTGCTGCCAGGTGGTGGCAATCAAGAAGCGGAACACAGTGGGCCCCCACCCACAGGAGAACAGCTGTACTCTGGACATTCAATCCTCTCCCCTCAGCTGGCCCCTGTGCAACCAAAGCTAATTCCCCAAGACAAAGTCCTTTCTATTATTTTGCTGCTGCAGGGGATCACCACACTGTTCAGGGATTTGAGGCACAGGGTAACAGGTGCTACGAGAGGCTGGGGGAGAGGCACTTATTTTGTAAGCTTTTAGAACCTTTTTTATTATTACTCTGAACCGTAAACTGTTGATGAATTACGCATGCAGCACAAAGTTTGGCACTTTGCTAACAATTTACTGGAAAACTATACCTATGCAACACTCTTAGATGAAGTCTTCCCTCTACTTGACTGTTTGGGAAGTTCTTCAGGCTCTCCAAACCAATTAGTTTGGTATGAAAACTAAAAGGTTACAAGGCCAAGGGAGTTCATCAAGGCATCTGACTTGACCACATTTGACAATATATTAAAAAAAAATAAATAAATAATTCAGCAGCACAGAGACTGCATCTGTCACTCCTTACCAGTCAGTAGCTCCACCCTCTTCTGCTGACAGGCAGGAGAAGAAAGTCCTGGCATCACACATTATGTCCCATAGACTGCCACAACAGAATCAAGTTAGATTCAAGTTAGTCACCTCCCTTCAAGAAAGGAAAATCAAGTCAGCCTCTGTTCTATGGTCTTTTTATTGCTTCTTTGCAAATCTGAGTTCCCCTCTTCACCTATTTTCGGTGTACACATCCTGCTACTGCTCCCCGAGCAAGTGTATGCTTTGATGACTCAGAGATTGCTACTCCAGCACTGGAGAGAATGGAAATCATGTGTGATTCGGTGCAAACATGGCTGTCAGGAGCAACATGCGCAATGTCTGCAGCCAAAGATGACAGAACTGCCTCAGAAGATGGCCTCAGTCACTGGAACTGCTCAATGGAACTGGCCAAACTCACTGGAGCAATTAACTGCATTTCAAAATGCACAGTCCTCTCCATGTGTCTGCACTTCAAGGGAATTGCTGAAACTGCCAAAATTCGGAAGATGCCACAACCACGAGTACCCTGGCCACTCTGCCATGACCTGCATTTGTTGTGTGTTATGAGGCAATTACAGTCAAACTGCGACTGAGAAACCATGCCCGTGAAGAGGCGACAGAACCACAGTGTTGACACTTTCGGGTGACCAGTTCTCCCCATCTCCGAGGAAAGCCTCCCCTTCCAGTTAATATATAAACTAGTGGGGGGACTTCAGCCCCCAGCTAGAAAACAGGTTACTCACCTGTAACAGCAGTTCTAGGAGTGGTATATGCTGTTCATCCACACCGTTTGGCATTGTCCCCTTCCACTTTAAATCTGCCGGAAGTCTTCAAGCTGGCTCCTCCCACGCACCCGGATAGTAAATACCTCGGCTCCACCCCAGGACTCCAGATCTTAGCCTGCTGGAAGCCAGGTTGTGTACGTCCGCAGCCAGGGAGGTTTGGTGGGTACGTGTGTATGAACATATACCACTCCTAGAACTACTGTTACAGGTGAGTAACCTGTTCTAGGAGCGTGGATATGTTGTTCATCCACACTGTTTGGCAGACTCCAAGCAGTTCTCCGGGAAGAGGGAGGCTAGGCGCACACCCCCTACTTAGGGAACAGAGACTGGAGAACTAAAGCCCTAAAACCAGCATCCCAGCGTGACTCAAGGTCGATGTGGTAGAGGGTGAAAAAGGTGTTAGCTGACTTCCAGGTAGCAGCCCGGCAGATCTCCTGGATAGGGATGTCCCTGGAAGCA